>CM077170.1:30682841-31882841 GCA_039654105.1 Coreius guichenoti | reverse complement strand
CTTTAACAAAGTGTTGATAGTTTATTGGCGCCCCCCTCAGGACAAATTAGATGGCAGTTAGGCCAAAAAAACAAAACAATGCTCTCTAAGTTGCTCTCTCTCTCTGATTTTAGTTACTACAAACATATGGACGATCTTATCACTTTTGAAGGTACTTGGTGTTACAATGAGGCTTTGAAGGTGATTTGGTTTTTACACACTTCTTGTGAACTGGGTTTGCTCTTAATATATATGCATATTGTAATTTAAATGTACTGTGAATTGTATTTGTAATAAAGGTTTGTTAAAATTCAAATTCTCTCTCTCTATATATATATATATATATATATATATATACAAACCCGATTCCAAAAAAGTTGGGACACTACAAATTGTGAATAAAAAAGGAATGCAATAATTTACAAATCTCATAAACTTATATTTTATTCACAATAGAATATAGATAACATATCAAATGTTGAAAGTGAGACATTTTGAAATGTCATGCCAAATATTGGCTCATTTTGGATTTCATGAGAGCTACACATTCCAAAAAAGTTGGGACAGGTAGCAATTAGAGGCCGGAAAAGTTTAATGCACATATAAGGAACAGCTGGAGGACCAATTTGCAACTTATTAGGTCAATTGGCAACATGACTGGGTATAAAAAGAGCCTCTCAGAGTGGCAGTGTCTCTCAGAAGTCAAGATGGGCAGAGGATCACCAATTCCCCCAATGCTGCAGCGAAAAATAGTGGAGCAATATCAGAAAGGAGTTTCTCAGAGAAATATTGCAAAGAGTTTGAAGTTATCATCATCTACAGTGCATAATATCATCCAAAGATTCAGAGAATCTGGAACAATCTCTGTGCGTAAGGGTCAAGGCCGGAAAACCACACTGGATGCCCATGATCTTCGGGCCCTTAGACGGCACTGCATCACATACAGGAATGCTACTGTAATGGAAATCACAACATGGGCTCAGGAATACTTCCAGAAAACATTGTCGGTGAACACAATCCACCGTGCCATTCGCCGTTGCCGGCTAAAACTCTATAGGTCAAAAAAGAAGCCATATCTAAACATGATCCAGAAGCGCAGGCGTTTTCTCTGGGCCAAGGCTCATTTAAAATGGACTGTGGCAAAGTGGAAAACTGTTCTGTGGTCAGACGAATCAAAATTTGAAGTTCCTTTTGGAAAACTGGGACGCCATGTCATCCGGACTAAAGAGGACAAGGACAACCCAAGTTGTTACCAGCGATCAGTTCAGAAGCCTGCATCTCTGATGGTATGGGGTTGCATGAGTGCGTGTGGCATGGGCAGCTTACACATCTGGAAAGGCACCATCAATGCTGAAAGGTATATCCAAGTTCTAGAACAACATATGCTCCCATCCAGACGTCGTCTCTTTCAGGGAAGACCTTCCATTTTCCAACATGACAATGCCAGACCACATACTGCATCAATTACAACATCATGGCTGCGTAGAAGAAGGATCCGGGTACTGAAATGGCCAGCCTGCAGTCCACATCTTTCACCCATAGAAAACATTTGGCGCATCATAAAGAGGAAGATGCGACAAAGAAGACCTAAGACAGTTGAGCAACTAGAAGCCTGTATTAGACAAGAATGGGACAACATTCCTATTCCTAAACTTGAGCAACTTGTCTCCTCAGTCCCCAGACGTTTGCAGACTGTTATAAAAAGAAGAGGGGATGCCACACAGTGGTAAACATGGCCTTGTCCCAACTTTTTTGAGATGTGTTGATGCCATGAAATTTAAAATCAACTTATTTTTCCCTTAAAATTATACATTTTCTCAGTTTAAACATTTGATATGCCATCTATGTTGTATTCTGAATAAAATATTGAAATTTGAAACTTCCACATCATTGCATTCTGTTTTTATTCACAATTTGTACAGTGTCCCAACTTTTTTGGAATCGGGTTTGTATGTATGTGTATATACACTCACCTAAAGGATTATTAGGAACACCATACTAATACTGTGTTTGACCCCCTTTCGCCTTCAGAACTGCCTTAATTCTACGTGGCATTGATTCAACAAGGTGCTGAAAGCATTCTTTAGAAATGTTGGCCCATATTGATAGGATAGCATCTTGCAGTTGATGGAGATTTGTGGGATGCACATCCAGGGCACGAAGCTCCCGTTCCACCACATCCCAAAGATGCTCTATTGGGTTGAGATCTGGTGACTGTGGGGGCCATTTTAGTACAGTGAACTCATTGTCATGTTCAAGAAACCAATTTGAAATGTTTCGAGCTTTGTGACATGGTGCATTATCCTGCTGGAAGTAGCCATCAGAGGATGGGTACATGGTGGTCATAAAGGGATGGACATGGTCAGAAACATGGCATTTAAACGATGCCCAATTGGCACTAAGGGGCCTAAAGTGTGCCAAGAAAACATCCCCCACACCATTACACCACCACCACCAGCCTGCACAGTGGTAACAAGGCATGATGGATCCATGTTCTCATTCTGTTTACGCCAAATTCTGACTCTACCATCTGAATGTCTCAACAGAAATCGAGACTCATCAGACCAGGCAACATTTTTCCAGTCTTTAACTGTCCAATTTTGGTGAGCTCGTGCAAATTGTAGCCTCTTTTTCCTATTTGTAGTGGAGATGAGTGGTACCCGGTGGGGTCTTCTGCTGTTGTAGCCCATCCGCCTCAAGGTTGTGCGTGTTGTGGCTTCACAAATGCTTTGCTGCATACCTCGGTTGTAACGAGTGGTTATTTCAGTCAAAGTTGCTCTTCTATCAGCTTGAATCAGTCGGCCCATTCTCCTCTGACCTCTAGCATCAACAAGGCATTTTCGCCCACAGGACTGCCGCATACTGGATGTTTTTCCCTTTTCACACCATTCTTTGTAAACTCTAGAAATGGTTGTGCGTGAAAATCCCAGTAACTGAGCAGATTGTGAAATACTCAGACCGGCCCGTCTGGCACCAACAACCATGCCACGCTCAAAATTGCTTAAATCACCTTTCTTTCCCATTCTGACATTCAGTTTGGAGTTCAGGAGATTGTCTTGACCAGGACCACACCCCTAAATGCATTGAAGCAACTGCCATGTGATTGGTTGATTAGATAATTGCATTAATGAGAAATTGAACAGGTGTTCCTAATAATCCTTTAGGTGAGTGTATATATATTTATTATTATTTATTTATTTTATTTTTTTTACCGCATTAATTAGTTACGGTAAAAAATAACGCGCTCACATTTACATCATGATATAGGCTACAGTAGGCCTATAAGCAATATCACACGAGTTCTGTTTTTCTGCCCAGAATAGCACGAGTGCAAATGCGATACTGATCTTATACAAAAATTATATACATAGAATAAGTAAGTTAATATTGTGTTGGTTTAGACACAATATTGTCTGTTTTGCTCAGTTTTGTCATCGACAATATAAAGACAAAGCAGAACTGTTCGTCTCCGACTCCAAGCAATACACAGTGGCGTTTCATTTCTGAATCCGCGTTTTGAACGAATAGGGTGAACCAATGATTCAATTGACCATAAAGAGAACCATTACATTTACCATTTTCATAAAGAGAACCATTTACTTCACTCCTGAATGAATCAGCCGTTTGAACGAATCGAATGAATGAATGACTCAATAACTTACTCCATTAGACATTTACCACCACCTACTGGCAGTTTTAGTTTCTTATTTAGAGTACAATTTTATTAAACATAATTTCATATTTCCATATTAACAAAAACAAACATTAAAGGTATAGTTCACCCAAAAATATTTCTTTCTGAAGCTACTTTTTGTAATGTCTATTTGATTTTTTACACAATAATGACTTTTGAAATTATCTTTTGGTAGTAATTTCTCAGGCAAATTTGATGTGCGATTAATTTGCGATTAATTAGATTAATTAATCGCCACATCGTGTAATTAATTAGATTAAAAGTTGTAATATATATATATATATACATATATATATATATATACAGTTGTAAGAAAAAGTATGTGAACCGCTTGCAGAATCTGTGAATATGTGAATAATTTTAACAAAAGAAGAGAGATCATGCAAAATGCATGTTACTTTTTTTATTTAGTACTGTCCTGAATAATATATTTTACATAATGGTTTTTTTACATATAGTCCACAAGACAAAAAAAATAGCTGAATTTATTAAAATGACCCCGTTCAAAAGTTTGAACAGTCTTGAGTCAAAAGTCTTGAATCCCTTGTTTGTCCTGAGCAGTTAAACTGCCCAATGTTCTTCAGAAAAATCCTCCAGCTCCTGCAAATTCTTCAGTTTTACAGCATCTTTTGCATATTTGAACCATCTCCAGCAGTGACTGTATGATTTTGAGATCCATCTTTTCACACTGAGGACAATTGAGGGACTCAAACACAATTGTAAAAAAGGTTCAAACATTCACTGGTGTGCCAGAAGGAAACATGATGCAGTAAGAGCCAGGGGGTGAAAACTTTTGAACAGGATGAAGATGTCCAAATTTTTCTTATTTTGTTCAAATATCTTTTTTTTTTTTTCATTTAGTTTAACTGCTCAGGACAAACAAGGGACTCAAGAACAACCATCACAAAACAAAAAAACAGCCGTGGATCATCCAGGGAACGACACACAGTATTAAGAGTCAATGGTTCATAAACTTTTGAACGGGGTCATTTTAATAAATTAGTCTTGTGGACTATATGTAAACATTTTTTATGTAAAATATCTTATTCAGGACAGTACTAAATAAAAAATAACATGCATTTTGTATGATCTCTTTTACTTTGTTAAAATTATTCACATTTTCACAGATTCTGCAAGCAGTTCACATACTTTTTCTTGCAACTGTATGCATATATGTATACAGTGTATGACTTATGGCATTGACATTTCTCTCTTTATATTCTTAGTAGATGCATTAAGGTATCTAACAACAACATTCAAAAGGTAAAGAACCATTAAATTATTCTCCAAACAATTCTAAGTTCTTGTAGATACTTTGGTGCATGCATTTCTCTATCAAAACAGAAAGAACCTCTACTGAGAAACCATGTTAGACAAGCAAAAGAAATTGCTGGTCAAGTCCAAAACAAATGTTCTGTGGTAGCACTTCAGATCCAACTAAGTATTCAAACTCCACTGTTTTTATACAATATTATTAAATTAATAATAATAACAATTATAATTCACTTCTGCGTTTTAAATATGCCTTCTGTTTGTGCCTTTAAAGGCAAAAAAGCAAAAAACTTTATTGTGGAAGTTGCCAAAGCTACAAAATGTAATGATCTCTTAAAATGCATCTCTTTGGGAGTTTCATATTGTGCAGCTGTCTAGACCCACTACTTCACTGTTTATTTGCCTAGATGCTTTGTGTGTAATTCATCGGCAGTCCTGGAGGGGCTTAAGTGTTTCAAACAACGTTTACAACTACAAGCAACTGTCACCCAGGACAGATTACAGAGTGGGCCAAGGGCGCTATAGTACACCAAGGTCTCTGACTATTAGCTAAGGGGCCCACGGTGGCCTGACACCAAGAAATAAGCCATTTAAAAAGTAAAATTGAAATAGACCAATAAACATACCATACCATACCATACATATAATATACCAATAAAAAATAATGTGTGCCAGCACTAAATGTGCCTTCTGAAAAATGTATTGCAGCAAGCAATGCAATGTTATTTCCTATCATTTAGACCAAATCTTGAAATTGCAGTGATCTCCAGCCTCTGACTGACACTGATACATTATACATATAAGCTTCTCACAGAATTTCTTCGAAATTACAGATTAAAATGATTTAATCACTATGACTCACTATGCTCCACCTCTCTCTCTCTCTCTCTTTTTGTAAAGAATCTCATTTTTGGGTCATGTTGACCTTGGTCTGGGGTAAAACAAAAATATAACAGAGTATTTGCAACAAAGCAAGGCTAAAAGCTGTGATAAAGACATCCCTTCACTTAAGATTAAATGGCATACAAGAAGTCAGGCCGGCCTGCATAGTCTCTAGAATGCCTCACTCCCTTGTGTCACCCATCCAGTTAATTTCCAGAGGTTTCGGTTGAGCTCGGTTCTTGCTGAGAGCAAAGCCTGTCACAGTATGAAGCCATCTGTAGGACAGGAAAGGATAAAAAAAGGAATAGTGTAATAACACAGCCAATTAACTGTTGGCTTTGAATCATTCAAGAGTGTTATGGTGCTCCTACTAAGCAAAATTGTTTAGTTTTTCAGTTTCAATTTCAGCGGCAAGCATGAATCAGTCCCTTATCAAAGTATATATATATATATATATATATATATATATATATATATATATATATATATATATATATATATATATATATATATATATACACACACACACATACATACATACCTTTAAACCCTTTAAAAAAAACTTTATTATATGGCATGGTGTACTATTATATTATAGAAAGAAAATGTATTATTTTGTATTTGAACCACTTTTCAATAGACATATAATTGAATTAAATATTATATTAATATCATAATTATGTAAAAAAATATATAATTATTAATTTAATACTACATATTATACTTCAATTAATCTTCAAAACAAGTAAATACACCATCTGTAGCATGAAATAAAAAAATGCTGATTATGATATCAGTTACAGACCATTGGAATTAATTTTTTCCCTTAGCTAAATTAACACACACACACACACACACACACACACACACACAAACACACACACACACACACACACACACACAAAACAGTTAAAAAGGTTTTAGGTGAAAAGTCACAAAATAGCTGAACAAACATATAAATGATTCCTAAGAAGCCAAAATCTAGATGACCCAAAAGTGTCCTCCCTTGTCACAGGGAAGAGGAAATGTGCAAACATGCCATTATTGTTGGCAGAGAGGCAGACAAATCTGAGATAAGCAAGAGGTGTTTAGTTCATATATTCTTTACGGACTATGGTGGGAAAATCAAACACAATATTCTATTTTCTGCCAGTTCCAGTAGTGCATACAGGAGATATCTTCAATGTAAACACAGCAGGGACAGTCTCTTGGGATTGTGTCTCTAGGCATTGTAAACTCTGCTGCATTTGCACACACTGCCAAATACTGCATGAGCAGCCTGACATTTGAACAAAGCATATCTGAGATCTTTATACGCAGGTGATGAAGACAAAAACTTCTAAAAGACGTTTTGCACAGATACAAAATAAGATATATACAGCATAGAGAGCGACTTGTGGATAGTATTACTGTACATTCCCATCGGTGTTGCTAAGGACTTGAGACTCAATCAGCTCACAGGTTTACAGAGCGCCCTTATGTTTATTTTACATCAGGGGAGCCAAGTGGCCCAAATACTTGCCTATGTGCTCGTTCCTAATGATAAGATGTTATTGTAGGGCTTCCCATGAGCATGTGAAAACTGTTTTGACTGGCAGGCAATGAGGTCTTGGCGGCTGGCCAAGGATAATAACTCGGCTCCTATTGGCAAAGAAAATAAGCATTGAGAGTGGTGTAAATTTGTAATCAAGAGACTCGGAGGAAATTCTTTTCGGAACAAAACAATGAAATAAAATGAACGCTAATTTAAGAGGTTAGCAAAAGAGACTCCCGGAGAACAAATATTTAGCCTATGAGGCAACATAAACATAATGCAATTAGTTGCATATTAGTAATATTTTTAATGTTATTCATTTTATATCTGTGAATATTGTAATTTAAAGTCTCACTAAATCCTCAGCTTGGGGTTAACAAGAAGATTATGCTGTTGTTTCACAAAACTGTTTTAGAAAGTATTGTTAAGTATAGTATTACGGTATGGTTTGGGAACCTAACTGTCCAGCTTAAATCTAAATTGGTACACCTGGTATTGGCAGCATTGAAAATTGCTGGGCAAGAAGAATATCTTAATCTTCAAGATTAATATGAGAAATGCATTCTTAATCAGGTACAGAAGATTTTAGGTGATCAAACTCACTTCTTGCATCCACAGAATGAACTGCTTCCCTCTGGTAGAAGATACAGAGTCACAATGGGCAAATTAAACGCATACAAGAATCATTTGTACCTGTATCTGTGTTAATGTTGAATACGTTTTTATCTTGATAATAGGCTTTTTATTTATTTTTACCATTATTATTGTTATTAGCATTTTTTGCTAATCTTCACTATTAGCATAGTGTTAATGTTTTGAGAATGTTATTAAAGCCCAGATAACTTTGAACAAATTTTCTCTTAACGTTACTGGAAGAACGTTTTTTTCATAACGTTGAGAGTACCTAGCCAGAATGTTAGCTAAAATTCTGAAAAGTTCAGTTTGCTGGGTAGCTTTTTAATTTATTAAAAACTCATTTCAGCTTCATATGGCTGAAAGTCATGTAAACTCATCTGTGATTCTAATTATATCTCTTTCTCATTTCACTTTCTTCATCTCATTTACTTATGCCCTCCAACCTTTAAAAATGCTCTCATTAACTTGAGTGATTAGCTCAATTAGCCTTGTGCTGCTCAAGAGGTGCAGATGCCGGCATGTCCGCGACAAACCAATCAGGAAGGTAAAGAGTTCATAGCCATGCATGAGGTCCTGCTAATTAGGAGTGAAAATGAACCTAATGTGGAGGGATATGGAATGGCAAGGCTGGTAGGATGGAATGAGGGGACCTTGCATAAACATGCATGCTTTAAGAAAGAGGAGGAATGCAAAAAGTGTTCTTTCTCACCAAGTTGTTTCTCTCATCTCCCCCACCCCTCTTTCAGGACAATGATTAATGAGAGCAGGGGATTACAGCAGCACTGGAGAGCAACAGAGCCGTGCACTCAACGGCCAATCAACAGAACCTAATGACACATTCATTATGAATGGATCCCTGTTCTCATCTTTCATTCACCATTTCCTTTTTTTTTTATTTTTAAGTAAAGACCTGAGCAGGATTATTATTGCAATCATCAGAACTGGTCTAGTCTGCTTCTTATTCATCTAGGAACTATCATTGCCACACATTACAGTACATCGGGGTCCAGGTCCAAACTATCCAGTTACAGTCAAAAAGCAAAGCAAACTTCTCAGTTTTAAAGACTATTATGTCTTGAATGTTGTGGGACACTACACACTCCACATTAAATCTTCATGTCAAAATGGCTGAAGAGATTTTATTTTATTTTGCTTGATTAATTGCTTTGTCTTTAGATTGGATATTAGTTTTGAGGTTGATTTGATGCCAATATAAAGCTGAGACCAAACTGCTGAATGCTGAATGAAGCCTCCATGGAGATTTGATGAGCCTAATAAAATAAGATGAGATCCATTAATTTTCAGTTCCACATAAAGACCATTGACTAAATTATCTAAGTTCTGGTTCATATTGCATCTTTTTTTGGCCAAGAATCATCTCCTTATACAGGATGAGAACACCTAACAGACATGTAGCCTACTGTAACTGCACACTACCATTCAAAAGTGTCTCACCAAGGATGCATTTATTGATGAAAAATACTGTAAAAACTAAGAAATCGTTGTAATTTGATGATTTGGTGCTCAAAAAACATTTCTTATTATTATCAATGTTGGAGACAGTTGTGCTGCTTAATATTTTTGTGGAAACTGTGATGCATTTTTTTCAGGATTCTTTGATGAATAGAAAGTAAAAAAAAAAACTAAAAAAAAAAACATTTATTTGGAATAAACCTTTTGTAACATTATACATGCATTTACTGTCACTGATCAATTTAATGTGTTCTCTCTGAATAAAAGTATTAATTTAAAATACTGACCCCAAACTTTTGAAAGGTAGTGTAAAGTGCCCAACCCCAGTTGAAAATGTAAAGAGAACAAAGAAAAAAAGAAAAAAAAAACAGCTCGTTCAAAAGCTCTTTAATAAATAAAACAGAATAATAATAATAATAATAATAATAATAATAATAATAATAATAATAAATGTATCTCAAAAGTTAACTTGCTACTTGTTCAATGTTCACACTGTCAGTCCAAATCAGATTATTTGTGTATCCGATTGGAATCTGATCTAAATTATTGACTTTCTTATTTTTGTGTCCCATGGAGCTCTTTCGTTTCCCAGAATATCTGCATTGTTTTTTTATGGCAATATAGTTACGTTAGTAGGCATGCGCCAAAAACAACAACAACAGCAACATGGAGAGGTTTGCAACACAGACTATTTACAACATGGCAATGTGTAGCCACCACGCTGGACGAAATGTAGCAGATTGGTATGCACGGCTTTATTCCGTGTTGTCACCTCCGCCAGTCTTAAAATTCAACATGTCTCCATTATATTGTAATTTTCTGCTTGAGCATCACTTTTCAACAACACAACTTTTCTGCAGTGACTTTCAGCATGTTTCCTGTAACGTCTGACATGTTTACGTTTAACGTGGCGTGAGAAAGTGACATAAAACACGCAAAATCCTATTAGAGCGGTCAGACTGAAAAATATTTCCAGAAAAGTGATTTGAATAGGATTTCAAGCCACATATGATTGTAGCTCAAAACAAATTCGTAAAAATTGTATTTCATGTGATTTTTTTTTTTTACGTTCACATTTGCTAAATATGATCGGATTTCAATCGGATATGCACAAAAATCGTATTTGAACCAACAGTCTGAACGAGGCTTAAGTGGCTCAAAGAATACACTTTTATTTATTCCTAAAGCACTCTCTCTATAATCCCAGTTTCTAGTTGGACTGATAAAAAAACAAACAAAAAAAAAACAAGAAGAATAATTAAAAACATCAACTTGCTGTGGCTACTGAGATACTTGCATGCAGTCTCAAGGAAAAAGCAGAACAAAAGTCAAAAAAAAAAAAAAAAAAATTCTTTCCCATTCACATCTGGCCCCTGCCTGTTGATTCCACATGGAGTTTCTGGGGCCCAGGTTATGATGTTATGTAGCAGAGTTCGTACATGGGTCAATGACATAAGCTTGTTGAAAAGAAAACTTTTAAAAATGTATCTGTCTGCCAAGTTCTTAGAAATGTTTGGTTTTGAAAAGTTTTCAAAAGTTGACTTGTTCAAATATTAATCAAAAGCAAAGCAGTTTGTTCAAATGCAGACAGCAGTAGAACCCTGTATTGTGGCTAGTGAAGACATTGTGCATATTGTGAGCTCAAACTGTCCAGATGGACACACATCAGTTCCCAAAAAATCTGTCTGAGCATCTCTTCCAACTCTGACTGCCATTCAAAACACACGCGCACACATGCATACAAAAAAAAGTCACAGGCATGCTGACCAACCACTTTCTTTTCCTCTCCATGACTGCTTTGTGTTCGATTGATCTCAATAAAGCAATTCTCATTGTGCCTGCAGTATATAGGGCAATGAAGGGAACGTCTGGAAGAACGACCAGGTCAGTGACCCACTCCATGTTGTCAACTGCAGAGAGAAAATCCACTGATGAAAAACATCATTTTACATCATTGCCCAGAAAAAGAAATATGAGAAGGGTAAAGCTGTCCTGTGAGACCAACAAGTCAGACCTCTGATGTCTTGTTGTGAGACATTGCTAGGGCAAAGCCAGATCTTTCATGTTTTTTAACGCAAACTGAAATCTGATGAATGTGGTAACTTGTGCAATGACGCCCGCCCAACACAAGGAGACCATCCAAAGGTCAACTGAACATGCTCAAATTACTGCCAAACATTAATATGGAAACTGTTCTTAAAACTACATTCCAAGCTTGTCCTATACCAGGAGTATAGTATTCTTGAATAATGGTAACAGCGACACATAAATTGGAGATTTCCTTTGTTCAACATTTAACTCCAGGGGGGGGGGGAAATGGGGGTGGGGGTGCATTTAGGAGTTTAAAGGAATGTGGACGTGGATGATTGTAGTATTACAGTTACTTACACAAGTGTATCACAGCTCATAGGGAAACTAAATTATATGTCATACATTCAGACTTTATTCCCCTTTTTTCGAAGCATGCACTAAAGAAAGAACCATAACAAATACATGCCATTAATATTAATGCACAGAGAAATCACCCAGTCATTATACACCTTTACTTTATCTGATATGTAAGTGAATGCACAACTGTTTTGTGGCAATGGACTGATGTTGCTTTCACAGAGTGCAATACAAAAAAACTGACCACAGAGGGCGCCATAGACTAATTCACCATTAGGTTATACTTGGGTAGCAGTGACATCTAGAGGACAAGACACTTTATTTGTGTCAATGCAACTGTAGGATCAATTGGCTGGCATATTAAAGTGAAATATTGTTCACCCAATAAATAATAATAATAATAATAATAATAATAATAATAATAATAATTTCCTCACCCTTTACTCATTCCAGTCTTGCATGTTGTTGTTGTTTTCAGTGGAACACTTCACACAGCTCTTTTCCATACAGTTCAAAGTGACCATGTAAGTCAAGCTCCAAAATGGACAAAAATGTATAAAAATATTATAATAAAAAAAAAAAACACCTTTGTATGAGGAACGGACTGACATTTAGGTGTTTTTCTGTGAAAATCTCACTTCTCAAATCAAGCTCTCAATCAGATATGGTGACTAATGACATTTGTTCAGGAGACACAAGAACCAGTGTCACTGATGATGTCACTGACATCCAATCTGAAGTGATGTGAAGTTGCCATATGTGATTTGAAAGCTAGTGTTGGGCAAGATTTTCAATACATTACAATTTTGTTCTGTTGTTCTGCAGAAAGTTAAAAAAAATATATAGCACACAAGTCACATGGTCTGTTATTATGATATTTTTTCCCCTTTTTTGGAGTTTGACCACCTCTGATCACTATATGGGTTTATTATATAGAAAGAGCAAAGCAAACTTTTTATTTTATTTTATTTTTTATTTTCAAATTGTATTTTCTTGTTTCTCAGAAAACTGAAAAACAGCACACAGGTTTGGAACAATATGAGGGTGAGTAAATAATGACAGATTTTTTTGTAAAATTTATTAAACTTGGGTTGTGATCAAATTCACATTGTCGGCTCTATATTTTGCAGAATGTTAGACGTATCCTTCATCCTGAAATGGGAAAGGAACAAAAAAAAAATGTATTGATGTGCACTGCAGTCTTTGTCTAAGTGACAGTTTTTCAAGCAAAATAATAAACTATTTATTAATTTATATAAAAATAACAACACTTACATGCAAACTATTCTGTCCAGCCTTTCTTTAAAATTCTAAGAAATTGGAAGAAAAATATATAGTAATTATTAATCAAATTTCTCTTGAAAATGAGATGAGAAAATTGGATGGATGGATGGGTGGATGGGTGGATGGATGCTCACCTGGGTAGCTGTGGGAGAAGAACTGGCTAGAAGATGCCCATTGTCACTGATATCAGATGGTGGTTGAATCACAGTAGAAAAGCCACTTGCAGATACTTTAACAGATACAAATTGAAAATCCAACAATTTTAGATTTTATGAATGTTTAGTTTATTTAAATTATTAAAATTAAAAAGCTAAAACATTGCAAAGTACCTGTGTTCTCTTTAAATTCAACCTTGCCCGAGTTGAAGACCCCATCTTGTGAAGTTAGACCCTATAGAAGTAGAGAAAACTTTTTGTGAGCACCATATAACACATCTGTTATATATTCATTATATTTTATTAATTATATATATTCATTACTTCTCAAGAGATGCAAAGCCAACTTGCTATTTTAAAACAAATCACAAAACAAAATAACACTCATGAACCGTTAGGATATTAAATTTCTCCAAAATTCTGTTTTCCTGAACAAATCAGTTGCTGCATACCCGCATCTGACCTCTAAAATGGTTTGCAGTCTTCATAAAACAGCATACTTTCCATATGAATTTTCCGACTTCGAAACTGACACATGTGAGAGCTTTGCTAGTGTGTGTATCTGTGCTGACTGTCACTGCTTTTCATCACGTAACGCAAGCTTGATCATCAAAGTGAATTTTGGGAGAAAGCAGCATTATGCCACAATTGCAATAGAAATTAAAATTAACAGTTCCAAATTTCCAAACAGATGTTAAACTCCCCTACCTGTGCTGAGGTCAGTGCCAGTCTGGTCTCCAGCAGCAGCACGCGACTCTCCAAGTTCTCCCACTGGTTGCTCTCGATGATAATCTTGCCAGCCAAGCTTTTCTCCAGAGCATGTATCCTGTGTTCCATGAGGGCCAATCGCTGCTCCAGTCTGTCAACACTCTCCAGAAGACTTACCTCCACGCCCCTCAGCCGGCTCTCTAACACACACTCCTAAAGAGACAGCATGTGCATTAGAGTGGATTGAACAAGTGCAGAATTTTGCAGAAGATTGTGTGTACTAGGAATTGGCAATTTGAGTAGTTGTGTAGTTTAGTTCTACAACTTAGAAAAAAAATTACCAAATGACTACCCAAAAAATTAAAATGAAAGTTACAACGTGTATGACGTACACTACTATTGAAAAGTTTGGGGTATTATTATTAAAAATAATAATAATAATAATAATAATAATAATAATAATACATAATAAATTAATACTTTTATTCAGCAAGAATGTATAAAATTGATCAAAAGTGACAGTAAAGACACTGATAATGATACATATGCTGTTGTATTGAAAACATGTATCACGGTGTCCTCAAAAATATTAGGCAGCACAACTGTTTTCAACATGGGTAATAAGAAATGTTCTTGAGCAGCAAAACAGCATTTTAGAATGATTTCTGCAGGATCATGTGACACTGAAGCCTGGAGTAATGTTGCTGAAAATTCAGCTTTGCCATTACAGGAATAAATTACATTTTAATATATTATGAAAGAAAACTATTTTAAAGAGTACTAATATTTTACAATATTGCTTACAATATTCGTTTTTACTGTATTTTTGATCCAAAAATGTCTAAAAAATCTAACATTACTGAAAAAATTTCTAAAAATCTAACATTAACAACCTACGTTTTCCCTTTTAAAAAAAAAAATTCAATGGAGTAATCTCCATTACTTATCCACCTCCCTGTGTGTACATGTGTTGCAGGATGCGCATTCTCACAGTGGAATCTGTAGGTAGAGGCGAATCCTCAAAATGGTCACTGTCTAACTCCTCCTTTTCTGTTTCCTCTTCCTGTTGTGGCTGCTCATCTGAGGAGCGTCTGATCTGAGCTGGTGCTGAGCTGCGGCCAAGATGCCTTTCTACCAGTGGCTGCTTCTGAGGTACCTAAGAGGGAAAGAAGCAGATATAATAATAATTATTATTATTATTATTATTATTATTATTAAATCAATTATGTTTATTTTATAAAACATGAGGTTTCCATGAACACTTACTGTCAGGGCTGTTAACACCAGTGAGTTACTCTCAGCAGAAGGGATCTCATTTTTAATGCAGCTCTTCAACTGAGGCCTTCTCTTTGGCTTATTGATATGCTGTAAGACAATTGTAAACTGTTTATTCAATTAAAAAATAAAAATAATACATATAAATGCAATATGGCCAATAACCAATAAATGTCAAGTAAAATGTCATATAATATCAAGTAAATTTAAGCATCACAACATTATGTAAAGTATGAAAAATAAATAATCATTTTGAGATTAGCTAAAGATTATATTTAACAGTGTTATTTAATATTAGTGTTTTTAATAACAATTAACTTAAGTGACAGATGACAGCAAATGTAAAAACGTAAATGTAAAAATAGGAGAAATGAGAATGCAAAATTAATGATCAAATTTAAAGAGTTAGTTCGCCCAAAATTTTTCATAATTTACTCACACTCATGTCGCTCCAAACCTGTAATACTTTCGTTCATCTTCGGAACACAAATTAAGATATTTTTAATGAAATCTAAGAGATTTGAATTGAATAGTCCAAATTTTGTGAAGAGACACGATCAGGTTTATATGATAAACAGATTGAATTTAGGCTTTTATTCACATATAAACATTTATTTTTGCACACATCAGAAATGGTAAACAGAAGCTCAAGCATGTTCGCTTGACGTGCAAGAACCAATGAGGTTCATTCTCGTGTTACGCAAAACAGTTTGAGCTTCTGCAAGAACCAATAAGGTTTGTTCTCACGCGTCAAGCAGGTTCGGTTGAGCTTCTGTTTATGATTGCTCATCAATGTTTATATTTGAATAAAATCCTAAATTCAATCTGTTCATTATACACAACAATCGAGCCTCTTCAGAAAATTTGGACTAAACCGCTCAATTCATATGGATTCATTTTACAATCTCTTTATGAACTTTTTAAAGCATCAAAAAGCAGAAATCTCTCATTTCATTAAAAATATTTTAATTTGTGTTCAAAAGATGAACGAAAGTTTTACAGGTTTGGAACGACATGAGGGTGAGTAATTGATGATAATTTTCATTTTTTGGTGAACTAACCCTTTAAATAAAACAATCTCTAATACTGGCTGATAACTGAAATGGTACCATATCTCTATATAAGAAAAAACGTATGTGGGTACATCTTTGAGATACCTTGCTTTCTTTAGTGAGTTCTTTGTGCTTGTTGAGAACAAGGCCAATGATATCACAGAGAATGGTGACTTTCCTCTCAGCAAAGCCAAACTGAAGAAACTGCTGTTTGGTTAACAATGGCTTATAGCTGAACACATCCCGCAAGACCTACATTTTAAGAGATGTTCCCATGAAAATGCATATACAACAAAAACTTTAGGGGTTTAACATATTAAATGAATTAGAAGGAAACGATCCCCTAAGCGGATTAAAATCACAAACAAAAATTTGATTTGTAGAATTTCTGGTACAGGAGGAACTCCAGAAGAGCCACCAAGACTAATCACAGGAGGACTAAGCCAGATGTAAACAATGGGCTGTAGCGCAAAGGGAAAAATGACGACTGGAAAAATATGATAGAACTGCTAAACAGAAACACTACTTTCCTGTTACTCTAATTTTTAGCAAATGCCATTGAGGCCCTCAAGGTAAAATACTGGGACCACTAATTCCCCCCAGAATATTTCACGTGAGCTGCAGATGATCCTGGGACGAAGGCCAGAACTTTTAAAACTGCATGAAAGGTCAATGCATAGGATGACGTGTTGAAAGACAGCGCAGCTCTTCAGTCCCACGGATAAACGTACAGAATTGGCTTTGAGTTAATCAGAGATCAGATGACTTGGACCAACATGAAGGCTAGCAGAGAATTTTAATTACTCAAGACTTGGTGGAGAAGAGCTGCCAGTTGAACATCTGAATGCAGGAGAATGGGGCTACAGATGCTCCGAATCACAGAGCTCTGGAAGAGACCTACGTTTCTGATTTGGGGGTTAAAACCCTCGGAGATCAGAGACAGTGCCAATAAAATGGCTATTAGGGAACATAAAGCATGGCTCTGTAAATTTCATTACATGTAAAATTGCTTTACATGAAAAAAAAAAAAAAAATCCACCTCATTAAAGGCAACGTGAAAAACATTATTATTGACTTTGTTCGTAGCTCTAAGCTCTATTACTTTTTTTACCTCAAAAACGAAAGTTCTGTCCTCATAACTGAAACAATGCAACTGCAACAACTTTGATCCATTTAAAACAAAACTCCTCAAAACCACTAGCTCTTGAAAGAAACAGCAGTTTATAAAAGTCAAATTAAAGGGGGCTGCAATGTCACAAACATGCTAATAAAGATCTGTTGTTGATTTCAAATGAAAATTATCCAATAGCTAACGCCATCCATAAACCATGTTAGCTGTATATATTACATAGCCTTTTAACTGTGACTCTAGTTAAACACAAGAGTTTAAAGGGATAATTCACCCAAAAATGACAATTATTTACTCACCCTCATGTTGTTTCAAACCTATATGCATTTTTTTTTTTCTGCGGAATGCAAAATAAGATATTTTGAAGAATGTTGGTAACCAGTTTTGGTGACCACTAACTTGAAATGAAGAGTTAACAATGACAGAATTTTATTTTATGAATTATCCCTTTAAAATATATTCATCCTATTCAATAACAAGTGTAGTGAATACAGTATAATATACATATACATAATATACATAGTGAAAATAATATATAATAAGCTACATTCATGCAATTCACCTTGTAAACATTCTCAATAAATCGTAAATCATTCATTCCGGTTAGTTCCACACCATAATCGACCAGGTGCTCTGTGAGTGAGGGGGAAAAGGACGTGAAGGTAAAGCTCACAATAGGAAGACACGCTGATGGATCTCCCACAGCCAATCTGAAAGAGTAAAACACAACATCAAATTATAAAGCACTTATACTGACAAACAACTCACTAAAAAGTGTCACAAAAGCAACACCATAAAGGTTTTAAATCAAATAAAGTTTTATAACATGTCTGCAAGCCATTTTGAGTATCGTGCTGGAGACAAATTAAGTCATCTTTCTGGATCATCTCCAGAATATACAAGCCAAAAGGATCTGTCTTTTTTAAAAAGAATGTTGTGTTTGATGCATCTCACATCAAAACCTCTTCACTGAGCATCTGATGTGCAGCTTGAGATCCTGGTGGAGGACCGGAGCTGGTTTTTGTAAAGCCTGTTTACAAAATAGCTCAGCATTGGAGAGGCTTGGGACAAGTCTTCAACTTTCCAAACATCAAAACAAAATATGGGACATGAAACACTGGCAGACCCCCATTCTGAATGTTTATACGAGTCAAGATGTTTAAAGCCTAGGCCAAAAAAGTGGGGGTGGAATTGGAGGACGTTAATGTCTAATGAATTACATCCCGCATATATCATCTCTGCTGACTGCATGTAAAAACTGAATTCAGAAGAGCTATTCATTCATAAAGGCTGGGAAGTGAATGAGATTTTTATCGAGTGTCAGTGTGGTCACATTTTACTATAGGAGGTCCCTTTATTTACTTGACTGAGGTTCAAGGGAAAATATAGGGGCTAAAAACCAACTTTAAGCATCAACGGCGTTCAAATCAGCATTTTTGCACAAATCTCTTGAATGAATGATTCAATGACAAATACACTTTTTAACAGTCACTTGCCGGCACCTTTTGGAGTAACTATGTAATCGATACAAACGTTATTTGAAGCGCCAAGTTCATTTCAAAAGGTGATTTGCTTTATTTTGATCTCTACCATAGACAGCGTTTATATCCGAACTATAAACTCTAACCCCAGTACTTCTGTGATAATATGAATATTTGTAACACAGAAATAACAAGACCGTGAGGTTGAAAAGACGGTTTGTAAAGTTGTTTCATACCTATACATGACAACTGCTCTCTCTGGGTAAGAGGCAGCGCAAACTCAGAATTGACTGTTCTGGTGTGATTTCCTCAAAGGTTTAATAGACACAGGCGAATCACTGTCATTTAGGAATTAGATCGTGTGGGTGTTTGCATCGATATCACAATCTTTTAACGATTAATCATGCAGCTCTAACCTAACAAATTACACTTTTTTTCTATTTCCACAATGAAGACTTTAGCCTGTCTCTTTGAAAGCTGGTCAACTACTTCACAACCACTTAACTAGCCAAGACTTTTTTCTTAATCTCTATCAAAGACATAAAAGGCCTGGACTCATTGTCAATGACTCCATGTTCACTCATCTCATAGTGTTAACTTTTATTTCATACTAACCATCATAGGACAATAAGGCCTTCCTTTTACCCCATCCACATTCGTGACATGCACAAGTATTCCTGTAGCTCAAACTGCAAAGCATGGTGCTAGCAATGCCAATGTCATGGGTTTGATTCGCAGGGAATGCATAAACTGTTAAAATGTATTTCTTTAATACGATGTCACTTTAGATAAAAGTGTCTGCCAAAGGCATAAATGTAAATGTAACATACACAAAAAGTGTGTATGGCCGCTTCCTGGGCATCAAGACCAGTCTTACAGGGGGACTTCCAGGTGATAGGGGTGGCGATAGGGGCTCCAGGTTACGCAGCCGTCCAAAAGAGCAGATAGGTAAATTGCTTTGTACACTCCAATCTTGATTGACATGGTCAAGTTGCGATTTAGGAACTCTCGTCACATCAGACGACCAAAAGAGGAAGAGGCTTGTTTAATTCAATGTGGAATTTTAAGATAGATCATAGCTGGAAGTGAGAATACTACAGCTTCTAGAACAAGTAAAAAATGTAGGGCGGGACTTGATTTTTTCCATCAGGAATTGATTGGACGGTTGTGGTTTGCTATTGCTGTAATCTCATGTGAGTGACAGGTGTCCCGCCCCCAGGCCAGTAAAGACTCATCAGAGAAAGAACAGATGTCGTTGCAAGAGGAAGGGGAAATTATTTTGAATAAAGGTTACGAGGGCACATGATTTATTTTTATTTTTTTAATAAAAATGATGCGCACAGATAAATAATTTATCATAAATACTGCAATATTCCATGAAAAATTAAGACTTGCTTTCATGGTGACTTAAAAAGATAAGATTTAAAGCAAACACTAATCTTATTTTATAATGTGCTAAAATGCATGCAGTACAAGAATGGGCTTTTATAAAACGCTCACTCTGCCATAGTGCACTTTGGAATTTTTTTCACTTTCAGTCTTTTTACACAGGCGTGATCACTGTCATGTAAATGAATTAGGAAAATATCTTACACATAATGGTCACCTGAACACCTGAATTTCCATGTGCAGAATAATTTGTCAATGTTTAAACCAGTCTTAGATGCATTTCTACATTTTTAATAAACCTGAGCCAGCCAAGTGGAGCATATGAACATTACATACATATATATATATATATATACATATATATATATATATATATATATATATATATATATATATATATATATATATATGTATATATATATATATATATATATATATATATATATATATATATATATATATATATATATATATATATATATATATATATATGTGTGTGTGTGTGTGTGTGTGTGTATGTCAGGGTTCCCACTCTTTCATGAACACCAGATTCAAAGACTTTCAAGGACTTTTTAAAGCACCTTTTATTTTATATCCAGCCCAATAAATACGATAAAGGTGGGTTTGTTACTGCCAATCTGGACAGTATCAAAGACCTACTGTACCTGTATTTATCACTGCAGTAACGCTAAGGCATATACTGACAACTAAAATACAATTTTAGGGGCATGTGACTTTTAAAATCCAACGAGGAAAGAGGCTGGTAGAGTGTACAAGAGAGCGAGTTTTAACGAGAGATGCAGTTTGCAGCTCTCTTATTCCTGCTTTTAACATTTATTTCACACTGGTTTTAGTTCTTTTTTTACGAATCATTACTTAATTAAAACATTAATATAATATTACATACATGAATTTTCCAATTAAATGAAAAGATATGAATAAGTTATTTGCTAGGCATTAATAATATGCAAAATTATTTATTAATCACCTGTACATGGTACCTTTTTAAAAATCAATTTTAAGGCTTTTAAGACCTGCACAGGATGAGATCAGTGTTTATTGAAACCATAAAATGACTTAAAAAAAAAAAAAAAAAAAAAACACACAAACAACAGTTCAGATAAGTTGACAAAAACAAGTTTTATAAAAAAATATTTATAAAAACCTTCACATTTCAGCCTTTAAGCCATTTTTAAGAAAAGGCAAGAATCCAAATTATAAGTGATTACATGTAATAATTTAAAATATGATTATACTTAATATTTTAGATACCTTATTATTCTACATTTTTTAAAAGCACATTAGCTTCTCATCGATCTACCAGTTAACATTTACAACTCTGTGTGTAAGCTAAAAATATGGGTTAATATGCATTAGTCTGAACAAACCAACTGATGCTCTGGAAATTTCACTCTTTGACAGTAGATGGCGCTTATGGAACAGCAGAAATATATTGGTTTCCCCAGTAACCTCTGTAAACAAAAGGAGTGCTGCGCTTATAAACACTACTTTATTAAGCGTTATTCGTTGGAACTTTGATAAACCAATTTTTATGTAGCTCAATACTGAGCCAAGCATCACTGAATTTGCACTTCCCTGGCACCAAGCAAGTTAAAAAGCTCCACGTTATGTGCTCATTATGCAGAGCTGGCTGCACGTGATCACGATCCATCCGCTCACGCAGCATTTTTCAGGTTTTTCCCGCTCCCTCCCCAATCAGTAGCGCTGTTCAGCGCTACTGATTGGCCAATTTTTGTAATAGCACCATGTTACTCTAACACAATGTATTTCATGCTTAATTCAAGCACTTTCAAGGACCTATGCTTGTTTTCAAGTACTTTTCAGTCCTTGAATCGATGTGTCTGAAATTCAAGGACTTTCAAGAAGCGTGGAAACCCTGGTATGTATGTATGTATGTATGTATGTATGTATGTATATATATATATATATATATATATATATACACTCACCTAAAGGATTATTAGGAACACCATACTAATACTGTGTTTGACCCCCTTTCGCCTTTAGAACTGCCTTAATTCTACGTGGCATTGATTCAACAAGGTGCTGAAAGCATTCTTTAGAAATGTTGGCCCATATTGATAGGATAGCATCTTGCAGTTGATGGAGATTTGTGGGATGCACATCCAGGGCACGAAGCTCCCGTTCCACCACATCCCAAAGATGCTCTATTGGGTTGAGATCTGGTGACTGTGGGGGCCATTTTAGTACAGTGAACTCATTGTCATGTTCAAGAAACCAATTTGAAATGATTCGAGCTTTGTGACATGGTGCATTATCCTGCTGGAAGTAGCCATCAGAGGATGGGTACATGGTGGTCATAAAGGGATGGACATGGTCAGAAACAATGCTCAGGTAGGCCGTGGCATTTAAACGATGCCCAATTGGCACTAAGGGGCCTAAAGTGTGCCAAGAAAACATCCCCCACACCATTACACCACCACCACCAGCCTGCACAGTGGTAACAAGGCATGATGGATCCATGTTCTCATTCTGTTTACGCCAAATTCTGACTCTACCATCTGAATGTCTCTACAGAAATCGAGACTCATCAGACCAGGCAACATTTTTCCAGTCTTCAACTGTCCAATTTTGGTATATATATATATATATATATATGTGTGTATATGTATATGTATATGTATATATGTGTGTGTTTGTGTGTTTGTGTGTGTGTGTATACACACACACACATACAGGGGCTGGACAATGAAACTGAAATACCTGGGGTCCGTCCTTTGTACCTCGCTTGATGATTTGACAGATCCCAGATCTTCTAATCGTGATAACTGATCTCTGGCTAATTTGGTTCTTCAAGCGATTTGGGGATTGGATTAAAATATCCGGATTAATTTGTCTGAGATTACTGCGCGTTCCTGTGTTCCCTCTAGAGGGCAGATGCATCAATACTCGAAATCACGATCAGCAATGCAGCGATTGGCTGGCGGCAAGACAGCAACGTAATGACATCATATAATTAAAAAGACAATTGGCAAAAAACGTGACGAATTTAAATTAAAAAAAAAAATAAAATAAAATAAAATAAAAAAAACACGAATTTCTGGACCTTATAAGGAAACAACATAAAAGTTATAATAGATAAATGAAATGTGCACTGTTTTTTTTTAAACATGATTCCCAATTATTTATATTCACGATTTTATAGTATGTGTACACCCTTTACATTTTTATCTCAATGTTGTAATTAGCAATTCATTTAATTTTTAATTCAATTTGAAGCAGATTTGTTACGTGACAGTTTTAATTAAAAAATTTTTAAGGGTCAAGATCAAGTTGGCTGCGTCCGAAAACCTAGGCAGCTGGCTCGTTGCCTCGCTACCTTATCAGACAATGACTTGTAAGGCATCGTTTGTGCATGAACTAATTTCGGACGGACTTCTTAGGCAGTGTAACAGTTTAATGATCTACAGCAAAATAGAGAGAGCTTTGGTGAGAACTAAACAAATATTCAATTACTACATTAGTAATTTCTCGCTAGAAATGACATCAGAAGTGGAAAATGTTGGTAAAAAAAAACGTAAATTAACACAAACTGACCAGCAAACGCAACTTTCGGACGCCATCTTTTTTTTCCAGCTCAACTGTCACAGAATGGAACGCACAGGATTGTGGGATATCAAAGGCAGCTAAGGATACATATATGCTGCCTTCAAAACTCGATCAGATGAAGGTATCTCAGGAGGCAGTAAGTGAAGCTAACATTAGATTCGGACGTGCCTTGATGCCTTCCTACCTTGAAATGTGCCCTCCAAAGGCAGCATTTTCCAGGTTTCGGACACAGCCGTTATCTGCGTCTCCTGCGCTGCATCAAGCCACTCCCATAATATCCGTCATCACTCAAATTAGTGCACGCTCATATTAACTGTACAGCATGTGTGTAAGACTCCAATAAAATTATAAAGTAATTATTCCATCACAAATAAATCTCTCAATCAAGTGGCTGTGTCTATAGTAGCAACATTATAATATTATTTTCAAATACTTTTTTTTATTATTATTATTTAAAATTATTATTGCCCCTGGTTCAGTATAGGAACTCTTGTAATAAAGTAGCAGTGGCTGGGACAGATTTTAAGTATCACCTCAAGATGCAATCTAATCCTGTTTACATGAAATAAGCCTGCTCCAGAGCAGGTTTGATCTTACGGACCTGTTGCTATGACAGCAAGTCCAGGATGAGCTTCGAAGAACCAAACAATCCAAGATCATGCCAAATCGTCAACAATCAAATCCATATAACTGAGTTAGCGACGTAAGAAGAATGGACCCCCGGTTTTAGACCACAATAATTTATTAGTATGGTGTAGGGCCTCGTTTTGCGGCCAATACAGCATCTTGGGAATGACAGATCTTAGGCAAGTCCTGCACAGTGGCCAGAGGGATTTTGAGCCATTCCTTTTCCAGAACAGTGGCCAAGTCACTAAGTGATGCTGGTAGAGGAAAACGTTTCCTGACTTGGTCCTACAAAATATCACAAAGTGGATAAAAAATATTCAGATCTAGTGACTGTGCAAGTCATGGGAGATGTTCACTTCACTCAACTTCACTTTCATGTTCATCAAACCATTCTGTCACAAGTCTTGCTGTGTGTATTGGTGCATTTATACTGCTGATACATGGCACCCCCTTCAGGGTACAATGTTTGAACCATTAGGTGCACATGGTCCTTCAGAATGGTTCGATAGTCCTTTGCAGTGTACACCTGTGCTAATTCTCTGCTCATTCAACCTTCACACTCTGCTCTTACTGATGTAAAATCAGTGAAGATTGGCCACCAGGCCACGCATATATAGGCGTGAAACCTCCAACACTATATTGGCCAATGTTTCAGTTTCATTGCGCAACCCCTATATATACACACTGAGAGGACTGTTACATTCGATTGAACAATTGCTTTAAAATTCATATTTCATACCTTTGGTAGTCCACCTCTCTTGGATACTTTAGAGAACGGAGAGAGGCTTCCAGCTTTCTCAGACATCCTTTCAGATCACCAGTGGCCATCTCTGTAATTTCAGAGGATTTCATCAGGAGTTACATTTGTATTACTATGTTTAAATACATATCGATGTCAATTTAGCATTTATATACATTACAATGTAAAATGATCGTGGTATGTTATTTCAACAAGTAAATCCTTTGCATTAATTGATTATTATTCGCACTTATTTGCGTTTGTAATACAGTATGAACTGTCTTACCGATGGTTGTATTTTATAATTAAACAGTTATTGTTAATTCCCCCCTTTTGTTTTTGCCGCTGAAATATCCGGGTTTGTTTTGATTGGTTTCTATGCACCGGGAGACGACGGTTCAATCCATTGTTTCACTTCTACACATTCATGTCTTAGCTTGCTTCTTTTAGAAGCACATATTTACAAATTCGGTAATGCAATTTCATGTAATGATTAATTTACTTATGTATTGTCATTCCTTCATGTATGTATTTATTTGTATTAACTTAATCATTCATTTCATGTATTTTATTTTATTTTATATAACCATACAAACATAACGGAAAACTTTTCGATCGAAAGTGCAACTGTATGTACCTGTGATTGATTTACTTTAAGCGATATGCGTCACTTCCACCAATAACAAGAAACGTCAGTTTGGCCAGAGTGTTCGAGGAGGCGGAGAGACAGACAGGAGGGGCGAGTGGACTGATGAATGATAGTGTCACAGGACTGTCTCACCTCGATCTGCAGCGTTGGAGCTGTCAAGATGGCTGTCCTGGGCTCTTGTTAAAAGACTGAGATAATTTCATCCGTGAGACACTGGCAGATCAGCAACTCATTTCGTCGCGGCGGCGGTAGAAGTATTTCATATACACAGAGGTGGGTGGTGCTGCTTTGAGCGATTGACACTGGAAAAATAAAAACAGAAGCGTTCGATGCGTCACTTTGCGGAACAGCCAATCAGAGATCGGGTTCATGTGTCAAATTGTTATTCCAACCAATTGTTTTAGAGTGAGGCGGGACGTTGTGCTGCAGCCAAACATGATGGAAGACCCATAGCTTAAAATATAAACTGTTGAAAACCTCGATTTTTATGTCAGTCATCACACTAAATAATATATATTTATATAATTTATAAAGTCTCAGAGCTTGTGCTAATGTTTTTTTATACTTCTATAATGTGTCAGATGAGTTCTCCTTTGTTAGGACAGAAATCTGAAAGGCTACTGATATGCAAATAAAGGCAGAAAAAATAGGTCAGGGTTAAACTACGTTTTAAGTACTTATCAATTGACCGTACATATATATATTTTAGAGACTGTAAATGATGATTTTGTGATATTCTTGTGTAGCTGTTCTGTCCAGCTTGTCATTGTCTCAGTTTACTGTAAACAGTTTGTTGTCAAGAGTAACACAATTAGAGCATGCATGGAGTTGTCAGGCCTGTTTACTTTCAGTTTTAATTAAAAGACAAGAGTTAGATGAGCTTATCCACCATAAAAAAATATGTTTATAATATAACTTATATATAATATAACTTAGTGCAGGTATTTTTTAATGGTTTAAGAGCTGCTTCTGCCCTTAGGCAAAGCAGAGGGAAATTGCTTGTAAGAGTTCATTGACCTTGTTCATATTTCCATTCCATGTTTTAAGCAGGTCTAATAATTCCTAAGCTCCTCCTACAGAATGCCAAAGAGCATTGCGTAAGTCCTGATCAAGTATGTCAAGATCATATGAGAAAAGCTGTCATGTTAGAGACCCTGCGACAAGGAGAGCGAGCAGAGAGCATTCAAGAGGCCATTAAAGACAAGAATAACAATGCTTCTCATAGAATGAGATATGTTTTAGAGAGGAAGGCCCTTGGAGGGAGTCAGACAGAGCCACATAAAAAGGCTTAATGCATATCTCCGAGAGAGGATTAGTGCTACTGCAGTGGAGATAAAGCTGCCATCAGGGGTTTTATTTCCCATCTGACTACTGCACACCAGCACTAAAAACAGTTTCCTTTGGGCTGTTTTGCTCTGTCGGATAATGTAAGGATTCGAGGACCTAACAGAAATGATCTAAATCAAAAATAAAGTGCTGAGAGCTTTAGATTACACTGGTTTAGTTTGTAGGAACAGAAGGCAGAGAGATAAAAGGCTTAACGCACAAAGCTTTCCCTTAATAATAAATAAATAAATACAATAATAGATTATATGATTTACCAAAGCTCTCAGCGAAACGGGAAATAAAAGCAGCTTGTGTGTATCAAATGTCTGTTAATGTATATGCAATCAAAAACAGTCTCTTATGCTTACTAGGGCTGAATTTATTTGATGTAAAATAGAGTAAAAACAGCAATATTGAAAAATATGATTACAATTTAAAATAACTTTTCTATTTTAATATGTTATAAAATGTAATATATTGTAATATATTTTAAAAAGTAACTCCTGTGATGGCAAAGTCTTCAGTGACATCCTTCAGAAATCATTCTAATATGCTGATTTGGTGCTTAATTATTAATAACAGATTTATTGTTACTATTATAATGTTGAAAACTGATTTTGCTGCTTATTATTTTTGTGGAATCAGTGATGCATTTTCTTTCAGGATAGAAAGTTCAAAAAAATTAATTTATTTGAAATAGAGGTCTTTAGTAACGCTATAAATGTTTTTACTGTCACTTTTAAACAGATTAATGTGTCCTTGCTGAATAAAAAAATTTATATATTTTTTAAAAACTTACCCTTACTTACCCTTAACTTTTAAAATTGTAGTGTATCATGGTTTCCACAAAAATATTAAACAGCACAACTGTTTTCAACATTGATAAAAATAATAAGTGTTTAAGCACCAAATCAGCATATTAGAATGATTTCTGAAGGATCATGTGACTGAAGACTGGAGTAATGGCTGCTGAAAATTCATGTAGTTTAACGTTGGCGTAGTGGCGTTTTTTGAAAAATGTTTTTTTTTTTTAATCTCAAGCTACACAAACTAGTAAACAAGTATACTATTTTGATGCATGAAGTTGCACTGAAATATGTTTTTTATATATATATATATATATATATATATATATATATATATATATATATATATATATATTTAAAAAAAACAATTTCAGATCTGCAGATGGGTCAGGGTCTGTGGAGGGTGGTGAGGAACCAGCAGCTGCAGCAGCAGTACAGTGAACAGTGCTTCCTCCAGCGGGACAGAGAGCGGGGCCGGAGGCTGGGGCCCCCGCTGGCTGATCCGCTGCAGCAGCGCCGCACACCGCAGTGCCAGGTCCCCGGCAGCGACATCAGCCACCTGCTGCGCGTCCGCAGGGGCAAAGAGGAGCAGGGCTTCATCGATCTTGAGATGCTGCCGCCCGAACTCAGCATCACCATCCTCTCCTACCTGAATGCTACCGACCTGTGCCTGGCCTCCTGTGTGTGGCAGGACTTGGGCAATGATGAGTACCTGTGGCAGGGGTTAGTGATGTGTCTAGCTTCATATAAAATATTGTCTCAGTATTTTCTCAGTAATAATTCAGGAACTATATAAGGGAGGAAGGAAACATAGGCCCGGTTTCACAGACAGGGCTTAGATTAAGCCAGGATTAGGCCTTAGTTCAATTAGGACATTTAAGTAACATTTATAAACATGCCACAGAAAAAAAACATTACTGGTGTGCATCTTGAGACAAAACAATGGCACTGACTTAATTTAAGACATGTCAGGGCAAGTTGCTTTCAACTAAAACAGCTCAACATGCATTAAAGTGTGGGACTAGTTTAAGCCTTGTCTGTGAAACCGGGGGATACTGTTTCTTTCAATGGATTTGATGCAAACTAAAGTGTATTCATTATTTCAGCTCCTAGATTTCCTACTGTTCTGATATATATGTACGTATATTGATATTACCTATTTTCCACTAATGAAGAAAATTTTTAGCATTCCTCCTATTCAACTGCTTGTTTTTCTTTGTCTGCCCTCTAGCCTGTGCAAGTCCACTTGGGGTCACTGTTCCATATACAATCGAAGGCTTCCTTATGGATTTTCCTATAGAAAGCTCTACATGGAATTAGATGAAGGAAGTCTAACCTTCAACGCCAACCCGCAAGAGGTAAAAAAAAAAAAAATACAAGCTTTTGTTCTGTCTCGCTACAATAATGTCTCTGTAATTAGAGGCCAAGCCATTTAATGTTTAAACAGGCAAAGAACAGAGAAATGATCATAACCACAGTGTGCTTTGGAAACCAGCCTTAGCTATGATTAATATGACGGTTTCCTCCTCCACCCTGTAAATTCCCACATAACCCAGCAATGCTCATACTGCAGACTAAATATATTATTTTTACAAGCTCACCTAGAATGAATAATGGTGCATGACATAGGCTTTTAGACCACAACCCGGATTAAAACGAAATGAATGGCTTTTCTCTCATGCAAGCTGCTCTTAAAACATAATTTCTGTTCAAAGATGCATTTGAATGTCTTGACTCCCCCTCGCTCGTGTCTTAGGTTAGATTAGCAAAGCTTTAGCTGTCCACTTAAAGGACATGCGATAGCCTTGCTCCGGACTAAACCGCGGTGTCTGGCAAAAAAGCTTGCCCCCTCCTTCACTTTTTCCCCTAATCCCCACACCCTGTTTTATGTGGGTTCTTTCATTCAGGGTATCAGTTACTTCATGTCCAGAGGTATTCTTGTGGACCACCCGAAGGAAATTGCCAAGTTTATATTCTATACCAGAATGCTGAACTGGAAGATGCTGCGGATTTATCTTGATGAACGGTTTGTTGCTTGATTTTTTTTTTTTTTTTTTTTTAACATTTCCTTTTATTTTTATATAAGACATAGTTTTTTTTGTTTATACCAAGCTACATACATGTATCAATACCATGAACCATAGTCATATTTGGAGGCACAGTCAATTTATATATATATATATATATATATACACACACACATACTGTACATGCATATCTCAATGTATATAATATTCCGCTACTGATAATAACTAAAAATGTTGATTAGGTTTACTGTGTTTGCAGGCGAGATGTCCTGGATGAGCTGGTCACACTTCATAATTTTAGTAACCAGTTCCTCCCAAATGCACTGAGGGACTTCTTCAGACACATTCATGCCCCGGAGGAGAGGGGCGAGTACCTGGAGACCCTCATCACTAAGTTTTCTCATCGTTTCTGTGCCTGCAACCCCACTTTGGTCCAGGATGTGGGCTTAAGTCCTGGTAAGTGAACTACAGCACAGTCATTACAGATACCAGAATGGCACTTATACTACGATGTGATCTAGTGTGTAATTGCGATATCAAGATCACGGTGGTTTGCTTTGCTGGGTGTCAGGCATGTACAGCTGGTCACAAGTGACGTGCAGAGATTTTTGCCATAGGCAACAATTAAAGTTCTGGTTCTAATTGTGGTACATGCAAATCACAAATTGCAGGATTAGTATTGTCGTGTATTGATTTGAGTCAACCATCTTTTATTAGGTGCAAATCTGCATGATCTTGTCTTTGTATAGAGCAACATGTGAGAAATCCTTTGTACTAACACTGCCGTTTGCTTCTAAAGCCGGACTAAGCCCACTGGCTTAAAGTGTTAGCAAAAGAGGACCCTGTGTCGAGTCCAACCAATCAGAGTTACCGCCTGAAATAACATGTGACTTGTAGTGCATGTGTGCTACTGTACAACCAGGAAGATTTATTATAAATTACTGACAGAGCTCACTCTTCAAGCCAAGTTGTGCTCTTTTCACATTGTTTCCATATTGGCAGTCAAAAGTTTGGAATAATTCATTAATAATTAATTAACAATACATGTATTTGATGTAAAATTCAGTAAAAGCAACAATATTATGAAATATCATTAGAATTTAAAATGACTGTTTTCCATTTGAATATATTTTAAAAAAGGTATTCCTGTGATGGCAAATCTGAATTTCCAGCAGCCATTACTCCAGTTTTCAGTGTCACATGATCCTTCAGAAATCATTCTAATGTGCTGATTTGTTGCTTAAAAAAAAAACACCTTTCTTATTATTATTATTAATGTTGAAAACAGTTGTGCTGCTTAATATTTTGTGAAAACATAAACTATTATAATACAGTAATATAGTATTACTATTTATAATACACGATTATTTAAAAGTTTGGGGTAATTAAGATCTTTTTAAAAATATATATAAATTAATACTTTAATTTAACAAGGATAAATTAAATCTGATTCAAGTGCCAGTAAAGACATTTATAATTCTATTTCAAATAAATGCTGTTCTTTTGAAATTTCTATTCATCAAAAAATCCTGAAATAAATGTATCACAGTTTAAAAACATATATATTAACAAAATATAAAGCAGTTTTCAACATTGATAATAATACGAACCATTATTAATAATTCAGCACCAATAATAACTTATAATAATTCAGCACCAAATCAGCATATTAAAATGATTTGTGAAGGATCATGTGACACTGAAGACTGGAGTAATGATGCTGAAAATTCAGCTTTGCCATCACAGGAATAAATTACATTTTTAAATATATTCAAACAGAAAACAGTTATTTTAAAATGTACTAATATTTCACAATATTACGGTTTTTACTGTATTTTTGATCAAATAAATTAGGTAACAAATTAAATAAGTTTCTGCATAATGCAGACATTTTTATTTGAGATAGGGGTTACAACGTTACAATGAAAAATGACATAACACACCTCTCTATCTCTTCTGGTTTTGCAGATGCGGTGTACGTGCTGTGCTACTCCCTCATCCTTCTCTCCATCGATCTGACCAGCCCTCACGTAAAGAACAAGATGTCCAAGAGAGAGTTTATCCGAAACACACGGCGGGCTGCTCAGAACATCAGCGAGGACTTTGTTGGCCACCTCTATGATAACATCTATCTAATCGGCCACGTGGCGGCCTAGGCACTACAGCGCTTGAAACGTCAGAGAGAGAGCTGGCACGTAAAACATTAGCGAATGCACTAGGAAGGATTACGCTTTAAGCTGGAAGAAACACTGTCAGAACTCATTTCAAAATGAAGTCCTATGAGTTAAGCTCTTGTTATGATGTGCTGCATTACAAAGACATGGAGGACAGCCACAATGTGAAGAATCAGCAAAGCAAGTCAGTTGTTAGCAGGCTAGCAATGGTAGCGACAAGGTTTACCTACAATAAACTGCTTAAACATGCAAAACTATGTAGCTACATGAAGATATATGAGATAAGCTATGAAGTCAGTTAAAGCTGAATGTAGACTTAATGGGGCTCATATTTACAAAGACATCTATTTTCTTCCTCATTTTAATTTGAAAACATCTTATATCAAATGAATGTCAGCTTTTTGCCATATCTACAAAATTCAGGCAAGTCTAAGACGTTCAGTCTAGTCACTGTGATATCAAAGGATTGACAGACTAAAACAGCAGAACTAATGAAAATGAACAAAAGCATTTTATTTTAATTCTGTGTCTACTTTCTTGTTTTAGGAGGCTTTGTGTTTGTGCATTGGCACATATGTCTCATCTTCCTTGAGAAGAGTAAAACCCTGAGACATTGTATGCACTGAATTTTTATTACATATGTTTCGTAGGTTTGGTACCTTTTTTGGTCATCTTCCTTTCAAAATTTTTTGACTTTTTTTTTTTTTGTACACCAAATTCAGTTAGACCGTTTTCCAATCCTATATAAATTATATACATGCAAATACTTCATATACAAGCAAATGAAGTCAGCTATCATCATGTATCATCTGAAAATCTGAATACGTTCATCAAGAGAAGCTTTTCTCAAAAAATTAATTGGACATCTCTTTTAGTTAAGTATTTACTCCCAGTTTATAAATATATGTATTTTTTCTTTCTTTTTTTTTTTCAGATTTTCTACAATAGGGTGCCAATAAAGAGGAATAATTACTAAACAACATATACACAATAATAAGGAACAATATTATTATTCACACGCTCCGTATAGTTTAATGTTGAACATTTTATTTGCACATAATGTATATATTTAAAGTATAGAGATTTATAAACATTAAATTTTATTTTGGAGTATTTTAACTAAGAGTTGTGGTTTTTCTCTCAATTAAAAGATTGAATTCTTGTTTGCAGTTTTTTTGGCATATTTACCATGACACAATAATTCTGACCATTGTTATCCAGTGCTGAATTAACTGTAATTTTAATAACAGATTACAGCTAATTTTTCCCTGGTTCTTTTGGTATTTCTATATTACTATATGCTCAGCTATTATTTTGGTTAAATAGCAGAAATAATTTGTTTAATATAGTTTTCAGAATGATAACACTGGACTAACGCACTTATAGATTGTATCAAAAATAAAACTTTGAAAATCACTGTTTGCATAGTCACGTGTGCATGTGTGTTCACTGGCTGATCCTTAACATTTAAAAAAGCAATGCATTTGTTTAAATACGACATATTATTTGATTGAAAAAAAAAAACAATACCATATACATTTTGACAACCTAGATTATTCCTTAATTCTAATAGGAATGATGTTTTGTAAATCGGAATTTACATAAATTGTGCGACTACCTTCAAAACAAGCTATTTATAATAATATTGGTGTATTTCTTTCTAGAAATTAGAGAGCAAACATTTACTGGTCAGACAAAAGAAAAATGTTTCAGGTTAAATGCCATTGTTTCAAATACTTTGTAGAGGCTAATGATTTCAAAATTACTCTGCATGAGAAAGACATCGCAAGTGTCTTCGCAAGAATTGTCGTTTCCTATGGCGGGCAAATTAAAAGATTATACTTTTGATGGAAGTTGCTACACATTTGTGCTTGAAATTGAAACTGACCCTATGTGGATTCTTATAAAAAGTCAGTAGACGGCTAGTTGTCACAAACATAAGTTTGCAACTCATTAACTATAAAATAAAGTTGGTGTGAAATTTATCCTCCAAATTAAACTTTCAATTTCTTTTATTATTATTATTGGGTACAATAGCTGATTAAACAAGTGAACATAAAATAACCACACTAACAATCATTCAGGCATGAAGCAATATGGTAAATTTAACTGAAAAGGATGCACTGGGTTTTCTAGTTTAGAAGTCAGGTTGGAGCGATTTGTTGTTTTTTAAATGTTATAGACCACATTTAGTATGCAATACTATTAGGAGAATAAAAAAGGAACAGTAGCTGTTTTTGTAGCCAACCCTTTAATGTATATGCGCCCATAAATTATCTTTAAAAATAAACCTACTCTGACTGGTGTAAAAAGTGTGACAACTGGTCTCGGTTTCCCCCTTCTTCTATAATAAAATAAACTACATGTGATTCATTTTTATTACTTTGCTCGACCTCTAATATGTCATCAACAAGTTCAGTGGTGAAAACAATAAATGTTTTATTCAGTCAAAATACATGTTATTTTTGCAAGTAGCTAGATAACCTAGCATGTCCTACTTTTTCTGTTTTGTCCATGGATTTATCAAAGGCATGTCGTTAAAATGTTGTTTATCTGAGGTGACGTTATGTTTCTCAGGTCTAATGGCAGAGTTTTGGCTATAATTTGGCATGATTGATGAAGTCCTTGCCTTCGCTATGACTGCATTTCATCAATACAACTACAGCTCAACAACAGCGCGAGCCTCTCTGACGCCTGAAATTGCGTCTGGTCTACCTGACACACCAGAGAAAATGCAAAGACCTTGTGATTTTGACAATTCTGTGATGAAAGAGAGATGGGAACTATAGTCTTGTAATATATATATTTAAAAATATTAAAAATATATATTAAAAAATATATGATTTTTATTTATATATATTTAAATAAAATAATCATTTATTTATTATTATTATTTTGTTTTAAATACAATATATTTTATGAAAATAATTACATAAAAGATGCGACTACATTCACCTTATAGCCTATAGGCTATATTTTATCGTTTAATAGCCTAAATTAAATAGCCATGATGGTGATAAAAAAAAAACGAAGGAAATAGGCCTATATCGGAAGCAGGAGCTGATCTGCACGACATCAAGGAGAATAACAGATCACGAATGCTCTCTTATTATTATTTTGGGTATGCTTCTTCTCCTGGGAAAGTGCTGTGGATTGCTTTAACAGTGTTACTCTCACGCAACTCGCTCGTCGACATGAAAGCCAAGCAGATGCCAAACGTCATGATGCTCAAAAAAAGAAATAAATAAATAAAACAAATTTGAACCACAACTGCCAACCCAAAGGTCTGCGCTTTTATAGCAAATGTCTCGAGTAATTGGATTTTTTGGTTTTACTTTAATATTAACGTTTTATATGGGCCATGGAGAAGGCTAGTTCGACATATGCTGTCTTTGAAGTCGATAAATTTTATATTTTCTATTTTATTATATCCAATGGGGACATGGTCACAATGAGTGTATGTTTTTTTTTTTTTCTTTTTTTTTTTTTTTCTTTTTTTTTCGGTTTTGCCCTGATTTACCCTGGACAGGCCTATAGTCTAAATTTGTTTCGAATAAATTAATTTGATTTCAAACTTTTCTATAAACAACAAAAAAAGTATTCTGGATATGTAGGCTTTATTGCATTTCTTAATGATCTCGCACTAGTCACTGTGAGTTTTGAGTTTTGAACTCGCCTATAGTCCTAGCTGTTCTGTGTAATGACGGCAGGTTGTTTAGGCTGGTCCTCTTTCTAGGTGTCCTCCTCTATAATGAGGGTATAACCCAGACCCTGCGCTTGAGGACGGGAGTGCCCCTGTTTCTATAATTGTTTCCTGCAAACCACCCCCACCATCACCCAGCGACCACCGCCTCAAACGTAAGGTTTCTGTACTAAATAATCAAGAATTTCTGAGTGAGTGATTATTTAGGTTGATTGGCTTCCTTAGTCATGTGTCATCGTTGAGACAATGCGATTAATTATTTTTCCTGTGCTGAACAAAGTTTGCCATGCAGTCTGGTTTGCTGGTCTCCCAACCTGGGGTGCGTTTCCCAAAAGCATCGTTAGCCAATATGGTCGTTCCATTGCTGATAAAGACGGAACTTGCGACCATAGTTACTTTTGGGAAACGCACCCCAGGTCAGACTGGTTTTACAAAGGTTTGGGGCACTTTTAAGTTCGTCAGACTGTGAGACCTGCTAGACGACTTTTGAGCATCAGTTTAGTCTGGCTGATTGGCCTATTTAACCATGTTTGAGACCTAGTGAGACCAGCTAAGACTAGTATTTAGGCTTCTTGTGTTTTTCCCCAGCAGGGTGACGTTTCTAAAAATCCTACAGAGAAGGATTTAATATAGGCTATAATTTAGTTTATTAAAATGTCTTAACCCCGTGTTTTCATAGATATGCTCATTTTGGATGCAGGAATTTAGGCCAGTATGAAATCAACTGTGGTGCTGATGATGGACGCGCCTGTAACTGCAGCATTTCCTTTTGCATGATGCTGCATTAAATGAACCTTAAACAGACTCTGCATATATATCCCTCATAGCCTCGTTTTGATTTGCGCAAAATTAAAAATTAGCCTAAATAAGGTCAATAGGCATATCGAGGTGAACAAAAAAAGTCTATCAATTACAATTCAAAAATCAATGGCAATTACACCGATTCTTATTTATTTGTGTTTATGTAGGCTATTTATAATACAAAATGTGCATGCTAGTTAATCCTAAAACTGCGCAGTGTTTAAATTGATCTCTCTTTAAATAATGCTGAAAATCAGTGAAAATAGTATAGTGAGTAATTCACGTTTGGCTTAACAGGAGGCCTTTTTGACAGAACATTCAACTTTTTATAAAGGCAATATCAAAGGATAGGACTGTATCTCAGATGTTATGTTACTCAGGTATTAAAGTAACGTGTTGCTTTGATCAAAAGTTTTCTTATTTATGAGCGCACATCATAAGATCAGATCTAAGATAACAGTGTAGTGGATATGAGCTTCCTGTTGCCTGTCTCAAGTCCGTGATGCGCAGATTGAGTCTTCTGTCATTCACAGTATAAACGGCACAAGTGTGCCACAGCTGTGAGCTTGTGCCAAAACTAGCCGAAGAGCATCAAACGCGCCCTGAGAGCTGTTTCTTTACCTGTCCGAGGTAAGCTTTTCATGTGAGACACGGACAGGCGTCCTTCACAAGCACGTAGAGTTATTGAACCCCGTCTTAAATATTACCAAGGCCATGATCGCATAGGTTTGTTTTATGGTTTGTTTATGCACGAGGCCGTATCTCTTTGACAGGGGCTGTCCACTGTCACATCATGCCATGCTTGACGTTTGCGGGTGTCTGACACTTGTGGGATTAAGAAAAGAGTTATTCCAGGACCGCAGAGCCGATGGAAGACAGCATGTCATCTTCTGTAGCCCTATAGCCAACCACTGCACAAACTGCTGAACCGCTTCGTGTTTTGTGGATTTGAATTAATAGCTCCATCATCTGCAATATGGAGCCGGATCAGCCTCAAAAATAATACATTTATAAAACAAAATTCATAAATGCATGGCACAATTCACATTTACAAAATCTGATTCGTAAATTCAAAACAATTCATAAATGCAGTAAAAGCATAAATATTTCCCCAAATGCTCACACAAATGCATCTTACCTAAATAAATTTAAAATCTTTACACAAATATGTATATATCAAGTTCTTGAATTAATTTCCATCACACATTTATGAAAGATGTTACATGTATTTATGGATCGTTGAATCTGCATTTGCAAATCGTCACACGTGCCTGGACTGCTTTGCATTTGTGTGTGGTATTTCTGAGACCTTCCTGGCAGGTTAAGATTCGTAAATATCTTTTTTTTTGGAGGATGTTCTGTTTAGCCAATCGCGGTGAGCTTTTAATCCACCAATCAAAACGCTCCTTACTGAACAGACTCAAGAAGCTCAACGCTGGCTTGTGCTGTGCATTGTTCCATGATCGGGTCCTTTATGTAAAGACATTTTAATGGGTACTCTTTTTCTGGCACCTGATTACAATTTCTACAAAATCACATTATGATTTATATTGTTCGCACAAAATACAGCTACCCAGTTAGCCTGCACATAGCCCAAGGTTGCACATACCCTGTTTATTCAGATCAATCTGTAATGTTATTAAATAAGTGTTAAATGTCCAGATATTTCATTTAATAACAACAATTATGTAATGTGTTCTGTTGTTGTTGTTGTTATTAGTAGTAGTATCAGGTTCGCATTAACTTTTGATCAGGCATTAAAAACAGCTACCACCACCTGAGGGAGATTTCCAACACACACAGCAGAGAGATTTCAGCACGGAGGATAAAAACCAGACATTAAGTAAAGTCGTTTTTTTATCTGTGGCATTATCTTATGATTCAAGGTTGTTTTAGTTAATGAAGTGTGCAGTTTGCAGTGTTACAAAGTTGTTAGTCCATGCCAGCTTTATGTTGGAGAATGTAATGCTTCAACAACTCCTAAGGAGTTAAGAAAAAAATGTTTAACACATCTGATGAATGTGCAAATGAACAAATGAATGTGTTAATACACTGCAGAAGGACAAGCAGGTAGAACAGATCGTCATCACTCTGCCTGTCACTTTTGCAACACAAACCACTCAAAGCTGAAAGAAATTATGTCCAAATAGAGCTAGATAGAACCTACATTTGAAAAAATATGTAGAGATTGCATTTAATGAAATAACTGGTGCACCGGTACTTTTAAAACATAAAACATAATAGCAGATAATCCATGGCATCCCTAGCTGGTCGTGGTGGTAACTTTAGAACCCACTGACTACAAACTGTTTTTAAAATTACTTGATAGTTTATCATCGAAATCGTTGTTTTATTGATCGTTTATCGCCCATTCATCCTGTGATTACTAAAGTGTTCCTACAAACACCAATTATAATATAAGAAAGCTGGCGTGGGCTAACAACTTTGTAACACTGCAAACTGCACACTTCATTAACTAAGAAATGGCATCATAAGATAATGCCATCAGATAAAAAAAACGATTTTACTTAATCGTTGAGTCTGGTTTTTATCCTCCATGCTGAAATCTCTCCGCTGTGTGTGTTGGAAATCTCCCTCAGGTGGTGGTAGCTGTTTTTAATGCCTGGTCAAAAGTAACTGCGAACCTGATACTACTACTAATAACAACAACAACAACAACAACAAGAACACATTACATAATTGTTGTTAACAAATGAAATATCTGGACATTTAACACTTATTTAATAACATTATAGATTGATCTGAATAAACAGGGTGTGTGCAACTAGGTAGCTGTATTTTGTGCGAACAATATAAATCATAATGTGATTTTGTAGAAATTGTAATCAGGTGCTAGAAAAAGAGTACCCATTAAAATGTCTTTACATAAGGGACCCGATCATGGAACAATGCACAGTACAAGCCAGCCTTGAGCTACTTGAGTCTGTTCAGTAAGGAGCGTTTTGATTGGTGGATTAAAAGCTCACCGCGATTGGCTAAACAGAACATCCTCCAAAAAAAGATATTTATGAATCTTAACCTGCCAGGAAGGTCTCGAAAATACCACACACAAATGCAAAGTAGTCCACGCACGTGTGACGATTTGCAAATGCAGATTCAACGATCCATTAATACATGTAGCATCTTTCATAAATGTGTGATGGAAATTAATTCAAGAACTTGATATATACATATTTGTGTAAAGATTTTAAATTTATTTAGGTAAGATGCGTTTGTGTGAGCATTTGGGAAAATATTTATGCTTTTACTTGTGCATTTATGAATTGTGTTTTGAATTTACGAATCGGATTTTGTAAATGTGAATTGTGCCATGCATTTATGAATTTTGTTTTGTAAATGTATTATTTTTGAGGCTGACCTGGCTCCATATTCTGCACGGGATTGACAAGGAATCCCGTACAGTCCTTGATAAGGAGGGTGTGTGATTAAAAATGTTTATGTTCACAAATGAATTCACATAACTCTTTCTCTTATATTTAGCCCATATTTTATAGTGCCTTGCCCTGAAGATATCCATATCTGCATAGGGGAGACCAAAGAGAGTTTTTTTTTTCATATTTTTTAACCCATCACAGATCACCCTCATGAGGAGAATTCTCTCATGAATTTGGGCTTACAATTTGAGCTGTATTTAGATTTGTAGATTAATATGTTATATATGGTAGGCCAGTGAGTTCTCTTAAATAATTTGGTAGTCTATATAAATGTATATATAATTATATATAAGCTTTTCATCCGCATGTTGTAAAAATGAAATGAGAAAAATTAAATATAACTGACCAAGGGGAGGGTTGTAACACTTTTTAATGTTTCAATTTTGGAACCGCAAGAATGCACAAAACAGGATATACTTGCTTCAGATTTTATTTGGTGTGAAATGACAGTATTGTTTTAACGTAGATTTAATTACCACGAGACACTCGTAACTTTAAAATATAGATGTTTTATGATTGGTGTTACAACTCAGTAGTGTGGCAGGTTATATCCGACGTTCATTTACGTTTAGGGGAATGTAGCCTAGATTTCTAAATTCTGTTGCAGGCAATATGGGAATATTAGTTACATCGAATTTTGAAACAAATAGCACAAAACAGATGTTAAAACAAAAAAAATATTGCAACACTATCAGATCTTTAAAAAAAAAAACTATGTAAACCAAATAACATCATGTTTTTTGTTAAACCCTATAATTTTAAATGAATAAATGAATAATAAATAAATAGAGATAAAGAAACAATACAAAAGTGGCATCTAAATAAATGATATGCTAAAGGGACAACATGAAACAAAGCGGGTTAATAGCCTATATATGTCTGCCATTCCCAGTAACCCACGCCCTAGATCAGCATGACCTCACTGCGTGTGGATTGTTGGGAACCCGTTTGGAGAATGCAGACATCATCTCCCCTCAATGCTGGCCTGTTAATCAACAACGCCGGTGAACTTGGAAAACCCTGGTGCTTAAATGTGCAATATGGCGCGGGAGCCGTAGTGTAGGGCCAGCAGGGTCAGCCCCTCTCCCCGATGGTAGGTGTCTGGCCCTCCGGCTCTCTGGCTACAATAATATCCAGTGGCTCCAACGCTGAGCCTGGATAATGCATCTGTCCAAGACCCGTAATTACAAGATCATAACATTTCCCCAGCCAGCACCCAACACAGCACTCGGATCCCCTTCATAAACTGCGCTCATTGCGCCAGTGTCAAACTGTTTGATCTCTGGTGGCAACACTGCTGGAGAAACATACTACATTCGCAAGTCCACTGTTTGGAAAACCTCCACAGCTATATTGTTGAGCAAAGCCGTATACTGTTTGATAGCCTACTGTAATTGCACGTTTGTTGTTGATGTTAGATATTTATTTTTGACCCTAAATTGCGCACATGACTATAGGCCAACTACTGATGCATCGTTTTCTATTTTATCTGCTCAATCGCAGTCTTTAACTTTGTACATCTAATAAGGATTTAATTTAATAGCCTAACCAATTTTCTCATCAAGCTGATGATCACAATTATGCTTATCTCATCTGCTAATATCAGCGCACGGATTTCAATTTGGCAGTTCCAAAGTTTTCGATGTCGTTAGTTTTAGGTGAACTGTGATGTTTTTATTATTATTATTATGATTATTATTATTATTATTAGCATATTATTATTAGACTGTTATTATTATCCTATTATTATTATTATTAGCCTATTATTATTATCTTCATCAGTTTTTTTCGTGTGAACTGTGGAGATTTGCTTCAAGTCTTAATTGACTATGAGCCCTCCCTATTTTCACACATTATTACGTTGTAAAATAAGAAACCAAGTTAATAAAACTCAGAGGTGTGTGTGCATTATACACGGAAAGCACATTCATAATGACTTCAGAGGACAGCGCGCCAATAACGGCACATGGCTCTTAAAGCCATTTCTCTTTCACGTTTGATCGCGATTACTGTCATCCTATTCAAAATAAACATAGCCTAGCTAGTAATAATCATGTTATGTGCTGCTTATTAGACAGAAAAATTGTCATGGTGTTTATCATTGTTAAACTGACAAAAAAGTTAAGGGTTATTGTTTCAGGCGTTCATATGTAACACTATAGACACTATAGTATTTAGTTTATAGCCTACATAAAATGGCTAAAAAAAATATAATTAATTACAACGCGATAAAAAGGCTATATTTCGCAAAACAATCAAGTCGCTATTTCATAAATCGCTATGTCTTTCATTTATATTAGGCTACTCAAAATATTACGTCATAACCCTGCTGAAAAATCCAGCTAAAACCAGCCTAAGATGGTCAGGCTGGTTTTAGCTGGTCTCCCAGCCTGGTCATAGCTTGTTTTTCAGGCTGGAAATAGTTTACACATAGCCTTCATTTTATGGTGAACCACATAATTAACTAGCAGGCTAATTGCTGATCCATAACTGATCATATTTGCCCTATATTTTTGTACACCTGCAAGTCTATATTTGGGACGCAATGTGAAGTGAATAAGTTTGCAGTGGAAATCCATCATTGTGCAGTGAGAGTGACTCAGATGTGCATTGAGAAAGAACAGGTCCTGCTGCAGCTCCAGCGCTCTCCTTTATGGATTCATCGAGGATATTGAGTAAGAATGTCAAGAGTGCCTTGTCTAAAACATTTATCACCAAAGATGAAGACTACAAGATCATCGCAAGATCACCGCACATTATATATATTTATATATACAGAGAGAGAGAGAGAGAGAGAGAGAGAGAGAGAGAGAGAGAGAGAGAGCCTAATTTTATTCAAATAATTTGCTACAATATTAACATTGTAATAAAATATAAATAAGTGGAGATCCAATAAAGAGATTATAACAGCTCTTCTTTCTTTCTTTCTTTCTTTCTTTCTTTCTTTCTTTCTTTCTTTCTTTCTTTCTTTCTTTCTTTCTAAATTGATTTAATCATATTTTTATTATTTTCATGAATGTGTGCAATCTATGTGTGCGCGTGCAATTTTCTTAAGGTTGAACAATAAAGATTTAAAAAAAAAAATGGGACAAATTAAAATATATTGCCTGTGCATAATATCCCGAGTGGGAGCGGGACATTAGTGGAAATTATGACATCAATGTCCTTTATGGGTTAGGTTTCGTATAGTCCGTAAATTCGTGATAGAAAAAAAAAAAAAAAAATTAATCGATTCCATGTCTTGAAAAGGAACATTTTCTTTAGATCTATATTCATAGCTGTTGATTTGTGCTGAATTATTTGTAAAACATGCTACTGCATTAGCACATTTGTTTTTATTCTGAGTTATTTGCAAAGGTTTGTTATAAAAATAATGGACGTATTTTTGTGATAATTGTGTATAATTTTGTATTTTCTTTTTGTTTGCAAGCATAAAGTTCTTGATTCTAGAATCTGTAATCGTAGTAGAGACTATTATTATTTTATTTTAATGTATTTAAATTATTAATATCCATGCACTAGCCTATGCTTAGGAGGGAATCCCGAAGAAATACAGAAATAGCATTTACTTGGCCTTTAATGAATAAAAATATCATACATGTTTCAAACAGATCATAGGCTACTGCATTTCTATAGTTTTCCGTCTGTAGCTTTCGCGGCACTATGCTTTTACATTAAAAAAAAAAAAACACAAACCTTCATAACTTCAGTTTACAAAAACATTGAGTCGACTATCCCCTTGCACAAATTTTATGTTTTAAATTAGTTTCTTTTTTTTTCTTTTCTTTCAGTATCAGGGTATATAATATTGCTTTGGAATTTACATATGTATATAAATGCATTTCAAGAGCATGCATTGACGCAGTATAACTGAGAAGTTTCACGGTAAAGCATTCACCTGTAGCACTAAGACCAGTAAACCGCTAGGTGGAGATAAAAACCCCTTCAACCATATGGTTTAGTGGAAGGCTTTCAAGTGCCTGTCTTTACCATCCCTCTAGACTGGATCGAAATAAAACCAGGTCACCATAAAACCACATGCATGTGAATGACACTGAAAGAGAAAAATAAAACTGGATGTTATGCAGTCATATACCCTTAAACTGTAAGCTGCTCCCCTGGCACGTCAATCTCAATGATCCAGAGACATTCATTTTCTATCACATCATGCAATAAAGATTATGACAGTGCCTGAGAAACCTCCAAAGTGTACTCCTTCACTTCCCCCCCTCACAGCTCCCTCTAAGTTTTCCAACAAGACTTACTTACAGGAAAAGTTATCCCAAGGAGCCCTCATTCACCCAGACCTCTATATGGGTGCTTTGGAAGTGGGTTAGACTTGAGAAAAACCCAGGTGGTCACATGAAGTCTACCCAGCTGCAGTCCCCCGCCTCTTTGGAATGTACAATGTAAAAGTTAAGAAAAGTTAATAAAATGTTATTAAAACGTTAATAAAAATTCAAAAAGGAAATGAAGAGATGCAAGCTACAACATGTTAAAAGCTAAACTGAGTATTCTTTATTTTCACAACATAAACTACCTTAAATATATCCATGGTCGGTTCAGAACACCAATGTGTGTGAACAACTAGCTGAGTTATGGAGATACAACTCTGAATGAGTCTCAGTACTGCCCAAAGCCCCTATATTTTCAGCATTATGAACAGGCAGCCAAATCTCTTAGTAATCAAGCTGTGCTCAGCATCAATCACGTTTCTCGTCCCACTGGCCACAGTTTTATAGCTGCTTCAGACACTAGCTGCTGAAAAGTTAAAAGTGAAGCCCTGTACCTGGATTATGTTGCCTTTTGATGTTTTTCTCTCTCAGACGTCCCTGCAAAAGACATACTTACACACACACTTACACACAGACAGTCAAAAAGGCCCCTTCTGCCATCTAAAGGCCAAAGAACAAGACAGACCACCAACAGCCACAGCAGAGACTCATAGGCTTTTATGGGCCTTGACCGCCTAGTGGCTTAGAATGCATTGGGTTGAATTTTTTTTGGTGGTGGTGGTGGTGGTAGTGGGGGGGGATCAGTTGAGTCAAGTATGGCCTCCAAGGCCCTGGGGGAACACAGTGAGTTGTAAATCCGGGAGTCCATGAGGCCGTTTTATGGCGCTATATGAACGAGACTTGGGTCAACTTTCAATTCTGACTTAAAATAAAACAAACAGTTTAAAAGCACCGCAGCTTTTGTTTCGGGCCTCATGCGAGACAAAAGCATCAAAGAGGACAAGGAACTCATTGTGCGATGTCCGCTGAGACAATTGAATTGCATACGATGGCTAGGATCTGGTGACAGATGGGTGATTTCATGGAAAAACAGAGGGAAAACAAGGAGTAGAGAAGGGAAACAAAACTGCCCTTTTGAAATGGGGGAGGAGTGATAGAAAAAGGAAAAGAACAAATGACAAATAGAGAAGAGATAAACCACACTCCCTACTGACACACATCCAGGTCACTGCCTCCATAACAGTATCCCCTGTGCCATGGGTCTTTCCTCCAGCATGGCGTTGTTTGATACAGAGACCAGGCCTCTGAAGCAACAGGGTGCCGACCCAATCACAGGCTTCGCCCATCCCCTTGGGTTACTTTTAGCATTCATTGAAAAAAAACAGATGCTGTCTTGCATTTACCAGCTCGGCTACAATGAACATGAGGGATCTGTTGTGTTTTTCAGCCTGTGATTGTGCTCAAGGCTAAACTCTGAACACAACAGCAACATTTTATGCAAGACAGATTCTTCAGTTCTTGTGAATGAAGCAAATCTGCATCCATTGGGTTTCCGAAAGGCTCTGAAGGACTACATCTCCCAGAGGTCTTTGCGAGTCTGTAAAGTAACAGTACTGTTGAAAGCTTTGGAGGAGACGCCAATGCTAAGCAGAGCTGCTCAAAAGGGTGTTAGCACCTGGGTGGTAAGGCAACTTTCCCATGTCATAACAGCTCTGGCAGTTTCTGTCACACCGATTACATAGCTGTAAAAATACTTGAAATGCACTGCATTAAACGGCATCGGATTTATTACTCTCAGTGATAACGCAACCTTGTGTTCGTCAATACGCCCTTTGTGACACTTTGACTGACAGGTCCAAGTATGTGCTGTCAATACAGAACAATAGCCATGTCTTATTCAAAGGGCCGCTAAAAGAAAGGATGACATTGACCTAGACACCTCTCCAGACACTTGAAGGTGATACTTTGTTCACTTCAAATTTGTTTAAACCCATGAAGAAATCACTAGTAATGGAGAATATACAGAATAAATCAAAGCATTGAATAAAAAATGCACAAAAAGTCATTAGCATGACTCAAGGAGAACCCATGTGGTCTTAATGACAAACCTCTCTCTGTAATGACCTTAGTTAATGGCTGCATTGCAAAGGGGCCCCATGTCTGCGAGACACAGACAGGAATGAGATGACAATAAGAGAGGCCCAGGCAACTAATCAACCACGAGAGCGATACCTTCTTAAAATAGACATATTAAAGCAAAGCTTTGGAAAACAAGCTGATGGTTACGAAATCATTTTGTCTACTTAATTAACAAAATTAAAATTCCATTACATTTTGTTTTGATAGTCTTAATGTAACATATGTAACACAAAACTGCAATGGTATATTTGAAAAACCATTAGTGCGTCAAATTCACTCTGCATAGTTTTACATAAGAAGACATGGACAAGCATTCAGTGAGTGGAAAAAGGAAAACATAAACCCCTAATTCCTACCAAACAAGCTGTTTCTCACTTTTGGTTTATGGGCAGCACCACACACACACACTCTGGGTAAGGCTTCACACCTCATTAGCTGAAATAAAACCCATCCAAGCATTTGAACGAGTGAGGCCAGGGCATTTTTACCTGCCTTTGCAATAATAAAGCAAGTATGTTTCATGTATTACAAGTTTATGTCCTAGCTTTGACTTTCAAACATTAAAAAGGGATAGTTCACTCAAAAAATAAACATTCTGTCATCATTTACTCACCCTTCTGTAGATCAGAATTACTTTCTTTCTTCTGTGGAACACAGAATGGAAATCAATGGAAATCATTAGACCCTGGACCTTAATCATGCAATGTAAACCCAAATAAGTTGGCAAAACTCAAAAAAATTGAGGCAATCAGTTGTTTTAAGATTTTTTTAAGTTAAGAAATTTAAAGTTTAAGTAAGCAGAACTTGCAGATTTCTGTTTCGTAATCATCCATTTTAATTGCTCTGTACATGAAATATTTAAGTAAGCTAATTCAACCCGATCTCACGGCAGTTCATACGCATTTTACGAGGTGGCTAATTTGTATGAACTCACTTGTACAAATTTGTAAGATATTAGCTAAATCGCACATATTTTACGAGTTGCCCAATTCATATGAATTCGTACGAATGACCTACTCCTAACCCCGCCCCAAACCTACCCATCACTGGGGTTTAGACATATCATACAAATTCGTATGAGTGAGGTCGTACAAATTCGTACGAATTAGCCACCTCATAAAATATGTTCGAATTGGTCGTGAGATAGCGTTGGCTAATTCATACATTTAACTTAAAAATATCATGTAATTTACAAATTTTTAATAGTGGAAACCTGACTTCAACTAGCTAATTCAATAAATGCCACCTTGCTAACTGGTTGCACAATACTTTGGTAGCATTAGCATAGCACTTGCTGAATGAGGACAGCAATATAATACATTTAACATATATCTGTTCTCAAACTAAACTCATGCTCCACTTGTCACCATGATGGTAACCCTACACAAAAAAAAAAACAACAACAACATAATATAACACTTAATTTTAGCATTTACTGTCCCTTTTGAGTGTCATGGCAAAGCTTCGGTTAAATTTAAGTTAGTCTAAATGAAAAGAAACAAGTTCATAAAACTCAAAACAATGAAACAATTCAGATTACTTAAATGTGTCAGTTTTGAGAACTCAAAAGTAAAAGAAAGTTCTAAATACTCATAAAAGTTAATTTGTTTGAACTATTTTGTTTAATTTGAGTTGGCTCTACTCAAACCAATTAATTATTTTGAACGTTAGGGTTTACAGTGTGTTAGATGCCATATTGAATTTAACACAAAAGAAAACGAGGCTGTGAGGGATATACTTGCAGTCTTTACAAGGCAAGGCAAGCACAATTTTTTTTTTTCTGGAAAGACATTTGTCAGCTAAACAATCAGTTTGTTGTTAAACAACAGTATAATCCATTTAACGCACTGTACTTATCCCTCACAGCCTCATTTTCATTCCTGTCAAAAATTAAATATGGCACTACCCTAATTAAGGTCTATGGTAACCAAAACTGTTTGGTTGCGACATTCTTCAAAATATCATCTTTTGCGTTCCAGGGAAATGCATTCAGGTTTGGAACAGCATGAGGGTGAATAAATGACAGAATTTTTATTTTTAGGTGAACCATCACTCAGCGTAGTATTTCTAAGAATAAAGTGACATTTTTAATTTCTTGTTTTTTTATGCTTTATGTTTAGAACAAAAAAGCCTGAATGTGTACAAGATAGTCTTTTGCAATAAGTAAAATAAGTTGCATAAATATCCCATATAATATTAGTGAATAGATATGATTTAATATGATTTTATCATAGTCATATATTATATATTGTATTGATTGGCATTTGAGACATGCAATGCAGATGTGAACAATCTGTAAAGAGTCAATTCCGAATATATTTCATGCTGTAATTGTGTACCAATTAACAGAAGCCTCCGTCTCACTGTGGGACAATTTGTTATGGAAAACTGTCTCATTAGGCCAAGGACTTAAATAATCTAACTATCACATTTTTCTTTATCGCTGTGTACTGTGTATGCTAGCGGATATGTGGGATTTCCTGTGGCTGCGTGTCTTCTCAGTTTTAACTGTGTCCGTTCTGACTAAGGTTAATGAAGTGTTCTTCAGTCTCCAGTGTTCTTTCCCTTTAGCAGGAAAGAAAGAGAGGGACAGAGAAAGAGAGAGTGATACTTTCCCACTTCTGGACAAAGGCAAATTGTGCCTGAGATACATTATAGATAAGCCTACATATATTAATAAAATAAGAGAGATAAACATTTTTTTTTTAACTTTCTTTACTTTCCCGTTTTGACACAATTCACATCATTTGAACGTCCTACAATTTTATAGCTCTGGATAAAGAGATTTACGGCTGTGTGTTTCTCTGGGTTACATAGCCTTTCTTATTGCAGGGTGAAAGGTCAGTGATAATGTGTATGGGATGGAGCAGAGATGAAACACTAAAGCTTGGTTATCTCTGCGGCCCGTTTCCCACAGTAGATATGTCATAGAGGGCCTCTTTTTCCTTACCTTCCCTGACCCCTGTGCATCGTGCGCCTGGATGGTTTTGTCATTTGTTATGCTTAACATTATAGACATCGTTCACCACCAGGACAGGGCCAATCTTTGCTCGTTGCAGAAATGGCTCCTGCTGAAAAGTTTCTGATAAGTGCTGATGTTGGAATGCTGTCCACGCTGTAAAACTGATGACCGAAATTACAAAACATTTTTATTATACCCTTTATTCATTTTATATGAATTCCATTATATATGTATGCTACCATTGGTATTATATATTTTTGAAGATTGTTATTTTCTTCAGTCAGAAGCTGCTATAATTTAACTAACTTTTTAAAAGTATAATGTAAGCTAAATTTAACCCTCAGGATTAACTGAGACTGACTGATGTTCTTTATTTTTGAGTTCTGCATGTGTAAAAATAGTTGTAATTTTTGTAAAAACATTTTTTTTTTTTAGATTTTTTGTAGTATAACATATTAATATTATTTTTCATCTGACTTAATCAAAATCATGTAGGTAGATAATATTGAAGCTTTGATCCAACTATATGTACTTTTCAGAAATGTAAACTTGATTTGTTATCCAATAGTAACATTGTTTCTGTATCAATTTGGTCTCAGCAAAACATACTGTAGAATAAAACAATAAAATACAATAAAATAAACAAAATCTACATGCACATATGGCAAGCCGTTTTGACTTTTAATCATTTACAGGATATGAATTCTTGATATCAACAATTCAATTTTCACTAGTTAAAATGCTAATTCTTTATATCAACAATTCAATTTTCACTAGGTAAAATGCTAATTCTTGATATCAACAATTTAATTTCAGTTAGTAAAAACTCTAATTCTTGATATCAGTAATTGTATTTTCACTAGTGAAATGTCACCATAGGTTGCCATTCAAATTCAATTGTTGATATCAACAATTCAATTGCCACTAGTGACAATGTTAATTTCTGATATCATGAATGTGATTGTTACTAAGAAAGCCATTTTAGATATCTGAAATTATATTGATATCAGGAATTGAATTCTTGATATCAACAATTGAATTTGAATGGCAGCCTATGGTGATATTTCACTAGTGAAAATACAATTACTGATATCAAGAATTAGAGTTTTTACTAGTTGAAATTCAATTGTTGATATCAAGAATTAGCATTTTAACTAGTGAAAATTGATTGATTGTTGATATCAAGAATTCATATCCTGTGAATGAATAAAAGTATAGATAGATAGATAGATAGATAGATAGATAGATAGATAGATAGATAGATAGATAGATAGATAGATAGATAGATAGATAGATAGATAGATAGATAGATAGATAGATAGATAGATAGATAGATAGATAGATAGATAGATAGATAGATAGATAGATAGATATAGAGATAGATATAGAGATAGATAGATAGATAGATAGATAGATAGATAGATAGATAGATAGATAGATAGATAGATAGATAGATAGATAGATAGATAGATAGATAGATAGATAGATAAGATAGATAAGATAGATAGATAGATAACATATCTACTACTGTATATTGCTAATTTTGCCCTCATTACTAGACCTTAAAATATGATAATATATATATATATATATATATATATATATATATGCTTGCAGTAACACGTGTTCCTATTTCAATCCAGTTGTTTTAACAAACAACTTCTAATGAGATTCATAATACATTCTTTGTAGTATTTTCCCCCACTGCCTTTACAAAACCATTAGTATATGCCATGCAAACCATCCCCCACTACAGAGCATTCCAGGTAACATGTGAAAGCTAATGAGTGAGTCCAGGCCACATTAAGTGCATGCTGCATAGGTGCTGTACAGGGATGAACAGATAAGAAAAAGAGATAGGAAGTACCTCATACAGTGCCTCTCTTCTCTCTGAACGAGCTGTTCTCTTTGATTAGTCAAATGAGTGGAGCGTCTGGTTGTGGATGTTAACGTGATTAGGCCTTTGGTCCGATGCCTTGATGTCACATACCCTAAAACCAGAGACTTTAGCAGCACTGGAGGCCAGCTGGTAGATATAGGTGGCTGGATTCTGGACAGCAGGCTGGGGTGAGGACAGCTGTGGATGGAAATAAGAGGGCTCTTAAAGGGCCATAACTGGACCACCCATTGCTCATATGCCACTGAGTAACACTGAACAGGTTACATCAAATTAAATTCTCACAGGGGAAAAAAAAAAAAAAGATAATTCTGTCATCATTTACTCACCCTCATGTCATTCCAAATGGGTATATCTTTCTTTCTTATGCAGAACCAAACAGTTTTTGAGACCATTGTCTTCCATTGTATGTACAGACACACACACTATCTTTGTGGGGACTCTACATAGATGTAATGGTTTTTATACTGTACAAACTGTATATTCTATCCCCTTACACCAACCCTACCCCTAAACCTACCCACCACAGAAAACTGCATTTTTACATTTAAAAAATAAATAAATAATTCATTTTAAAATACCCTTTTCCACAGAAAAAAAAAGAAGAAGTAGTCATTGAGTGACATGGTAGAATTTTCATTTTTGGATGAGTTACTCCTGAAACTGAAACATTTAGAACGTCCATTGTGCTGCCAAAAGCTATGTATAATAAACAGCAAAGTAATCTAATAAATAATAAATCTAAGTCTAAATTGTGTAATTAGGTAATGACTATACAATAAAAAGAACAAGAAATATATTGGTTAATAGTAAGTTATTGTTGTTCTAACCCTATTGCATAAAGGGGGTCAAATTGACCCGGCATGCTATGATTTTTCAAATATTTTATCAAAGAAAACATTTATTTATTTGATATTCCATGAATTCTTCAAAAGAAAAAACTTGTTTCTGACCCACATCAATGTCATTTCCATATTTCTTGGTCATAGGACGGAATATATATATATATATATATAATTTTATTTTTTTTATTTTTTTTTGGTATCACTACCTCAAGAATGCATAAAGGGGATCAAACTGACCTGTATTCATTTCCTATGGAATTTTGACAACAGTAATTTTGGATACATTTTTGTCAGTAATAATATATATATTTTAAACTATGGATTACTTAAAAATCTTTTGTGGCTTTTTTTGCTGTTACTCTGAACCAAAATCTCCCTTTTATATAATAAGTGAAAAGCAGTATGTGAAACGAGTAATTCACAGTATTCATAAAACAGTAGGCAAAAAAGTATCCGAATGACTTACTACATACTATTTCTGCAATGATTCTGATGTTCACGTGGAATGGACACTTTACTACTATTCAAAGACCATGCGAGCGAGGAGTCGCGAACGGCAGGGAAACGACCAAACTCACTCTATAGCTCACATGCTAACATTGAGGCGGATCTAATACAATCAGATTGCATTCATACTAAACATATTCATGCTAATTTTCATACTATACACATGCATACTTTTGCAACAATGATGAAGTTCTTCAGTACCTACTCATACGGACATATGCGATTTCAAAAGCAGTAGATGAGTAGAGAAAGACTACAGGATTCAGTAGTAAATATTTTAAATAAATGTAACTTTAATAGTGTGCACTCAGGATAATACGTTCAATATATAAATCGAAAAAGAAAAAAAAGTTTTTGCTACCAATCCTATACTCAAATTATAGACTAACAAACAAAGATTTATTTGTCAAAATAATGTTTTTATCACTTACAGCATCAATGATTCATTCTTATCAGTGTACTATATAAAATATAAATAGTATAAGAAAAATATCTATCCATTTATCTATTTATCATCTATTTCATGATAAAAAATGAGAACACTGGAGTTTATTGGCTGTGATGTGGTATCTGAACTAAATGCTGCCATTGAAAATCTTGGAAACTGTTAAGGCTCCATGTTTCCATGTGTAAATCCTAGCGGTTCTGCACAATGGCCACTCTGGTTTCTCCAGCTCTGAAGGCCTTTTGTATGGGACTGTGTGTGTGGGCACACAGGCATTGGGCACACCCTAATACTGTCCGGGACTGCAGTCGTCTCCAAGGCTATTCGTGCAGTCACAAGCAATTAGGAGAATCATCTCTCTGAAACACAAAGGTTAGCAGCATGCCAGCTTTCATCTTCACTGTCCCTCTCAGTCTGCGGGTGGCATTGTCAAAGGCAGCCATTATCCGGCCTCGCAACTGCCTGGCCAGAAATAAATGATATTGTTGTGTCGAGAAGTCTCGTATACCGCCTGTAGAGGCCTGCCAGAAAGCCATTGAGGATTTCCCTAACTGCTGTGTGGGAAGCATTTCTTCATCTTTAAATAAATACAGTTAGCACTGACCCAGTGTTTAGTGGCCACTGATAAGTAGTCTGCGTGTGTAAGCGTGCATGTTTTGGTCAGTACGAGTGCCCTCTTCCACTAGCAGCATGATACAGTATGTGAGAGGGCAACGTGAGGAGCAAAAGGGAAGCAGGAAGCTATAAATCAGAGAAACTGCCCGACTGATTGCCCTCGCTAAATCAAATCAGCAAGCAAATGCTTGAATTCTCTCCCTGTCGCTCTAACCCGATTTCAAGACCGGCAACGTATCAGTGAATGAAGCCTCGGGACTGAGAAAAGACGTCCAAAGTCAGTCCAAAGAGCACACGCGCACAAACTCAAACCCTGGCCAGGCAACCACTGACACTCACCAGATACCCAGCAGCCCCGGTGCTAATCTGTTTAGCCTCAGCCCCAGTGTGGTTCTGTGTAGCCATCGGCTTTTGTTTCGGCTTTGTGAAAAGAAAAGCTAACCGAATTTTGGGATGGGTAATTGATGCCAGCGTATATGGTTGTTCTTGGAACAGGAGAGGGGAGAGAGTTGATAACGTGGTTATATTGTATATGCAGCGATTAATCGTAATGTGAAACAGACACAGTGTCATAGCTGACGTTGTTATTTGTCCATTCTGCATCGTGTGATGTGGTCTGCCTGTGATTTATTGAATCAGTGGCATAATGTTGCTTTTACCAATCTAATAATTTTTTTTTTTTTACATTTCAAATAGCAATTCAGTCCTTGGTATATAGAAAATGGAGATGTTTCATTTACTCTAATGCATCTGTTGACTTTGAAGAGGAGATGTGAGTTCCTCATTTCCAGACCCGACTGCTTCTGTGAAAATGAGCTTTTAAAAGTCTTCATTTATCAGTAGTTTTGGGAGAACTAGGTTTCTTATCCATATCTTAGCAAAGAGAGGGATCAGAGGTCAAAGTTCGCCTTGTAGTTCCTAAAACTGATGATAGGCTCAGCAAGGCTCTGATAAGAAGGAGCCACCAAGCTCTGCGTATTCTGGAGCCATCAGGCCAGAGATAAAGGGAATTTACACTCTGAAATATAGTTTTTTAAAAAATATGCTGAAATTGACATTTGAAATCTGTCTTATTTGACATTCGAAGATTATCTTAATCTTAAAAATGAAAATGTAAATAGGGCCTACTCTACACTGAAAAAAATGATTTTTACTGCTTGTTCAAATTGCTTAATTAAAATGAGCTAAAGCAACACAATTGCTATACATTTTGTGCTAATTTAATTTGATCGTGTTCAATCCACTTAAATATACGTCAAATTGAAGTTTACTTAATCCGTTTGTGTTGAGATTACATGAATGATTTGTGTTGCATTAACTGGAACTGGGCGGGGCTTGTTAGTTCCCAGCATGCTTTGCATATGGCTAAATCAAGAGAGAGTAAATGTTGTTATTTTATAAGTAAAAGTGTTATTTTATGTATTTTTTAACAAGATGAGAAAGGGGGAGACTTGATTGTGTTTAATAGTGTTTAATATTTGATTATGTTGGAATTATTAGAACAATTTAAATTACAGTGGGTTACCACTGTGGAGAAGAGTGGAGCATTTGCTTAGGCTGTGGACTAAAACAACTAATGTCATAACGGCTTTGCTGAAGGAGCTTTTAATGCTTAGCATTTAAGATGCTAATGTGTGCTATTGCTAGCTAAAAGTTTGTCAACTAGCTAGTGAAGTATTATAATTTGGTTGTGTAACATTAAAATATATGAAATTGAAGTGGATGAATGAATATATGAAATTGAATGCCTGAATAAATGCCAGGCATTGAAATTCACTTTGAGACTACTTAATTGGGTCACTTAAAATGTATTCATTCAATGATGTTGAAGTTACATGAACAAATTATGTTTGTTTAACTTAATTGATTCATGTGGGACCGATGTACACAATTAAATCATGTAAATCCAACACACTTTTTTTTTCAGTGTATAGTAGAGTTTTCTACGTTCTTTTTTCTCATTTCTATTTATTTTAAACCGCCACATACACATATTAAAAGGTTAACTTATTCTTTCTGACAAATCTGGTTTATTGATCTGATATTATCAATGTTATAATAATTTTTTATCTTCCATGTAAGAGCCATTAAATGAACTGTGTTTCTGTTCCAGAAAGCTTCTGATTAAGTTTGTTCTGGATTGTGTATTAAGTATCAGAAAGACAAACAGGAAACAAGGTTCAAAGTATGCAGAGTTTAACAATCGATTGCATTTAACAATCAATGAAAACACATCCAATAGGGCTTGACTGCAATTTTTGCTATATGCAAATAATGCCAAATAATAATAATAATAATAATAATAATAATAATAATACTGATAAAAAAGACCATATAAATAAATGTAAATTACAGGACAAACATACAGAACAAACATATTTAGCTATGATAGGGTGGTAACATATTTGTATATCAAAATTCCCTGTATGCACACACATGTGCAGCTAATGACATGTGGTATAAATAATACATTGCATCAATGTGCTACTATTTTCTTGTACTAATGCACTTTTATTGCAACTTGTTTGCCTCATCTGAGTGGGGAACAGTAGCTAAAAATGAAGGAAAAAGTTGTGTGCAAACCGTTTTGTAACTGTTAATGGAACAGCACCTTAGTCCATTCACATTGTCTCCAGTAAATATTTTGAGTGCAATATAAATATGGAAATAGTCCGCAGATAAACAAGCAAGGTAACTAAGGAAATATTTACATTTGGATGGCTCTAATAGGAAGAGAGGCAAAATGCCAGCAGAGCCGCAAGAGGTCAGTTAGTTGTCAGCTCTGCCAGGTATAATGTCTCTTCCCAGCCAGTTAGTACTATTCGAAGACAATGCCGAGTTTAAAATGTGCCAGTCTGACAAGTGGTGGGGACAACAAGTAATCTGTGGAAACATTTGCTTTGAGATAATCTACGCCATGGCAGATCATCAGAGCTCATTACAAAGTATGTTTAATTTGGTTATGGGAAGGAGTGTTATGATTATTTTTAATTTATTTAATTCTTTTAATGAAACCTTTCATTACTTTAACTTCTGTATAAAAAAAGAAACATCCAGTAGTATCAAGCACTACGTTACAACTTCATATATATATATATATATATGACCAAGCACATTTAAATTATAAAATTATATTAGTTTTTCATTTGATACAATTTATATATTTAATTTATATAATTAATATATTATAGAAATACATACATGCATCAGTGCAATATTTATCTTACAATATTTTACAACACAATTGTTAGATAAAGATAAAGATAAAGATAAAGATAAAGATAAAGATAAAGATAAAGATAAAGATAAAGATAAAGATAAAGATAAATAACATTTATTTCCATCACTTTACTAATTTCTGGGAATAATTCTTTCCCTAAAATTCTGGGAATAATTCTTTCCCTAAAATCAAGTTAACAGTATCTTCATAAAACCAAAGCACATTTTCACAGTAAAGATGACATGAACACAAGATAAAGATGTCAGAGGCAAAGGGGTTTTTTTCATGGTCCCTGGTTTTCATTTACCACAATATGCTGGAGACTGATGGCCAATGTCACAACACCAAACCCCATACTGATTTATCACCTAATCAGCAGCTAAATGGGAAAAAACAATGTATCATTGATTTTGGAACACTATTAAGATTTGGAATTCTTCATGTGTACTACTCACTTTGTTCTCATACACACATATTTTTGCACAGAGTGTGTGGTGAGAGCACCAATATGGTTCTGATTTGGATGTTCTTCCCTCTCAGATATTTGCTCTTAAAGAGAAGGGCTGATTTTGAGGAAAATAAATAAATTCAGGTGTGCCAGCTTAGAACTGCAAAATGAAGGGAAATAGTAAATAAGAGGAAAAAGCTTGAGTGGAAGAAAGGAGAAAGACAGAAAGGTTAGCGGTTGTAGAAATAAGAGAGGAAAGGAAAGCGAGAGACATTTTAGCTTTTCAGATAAAAGCGCGGCACACCCTGTATCCCCGGACATTTTTATGACCCCCTTTCAAGATTACTGTGCAGAAATACCGCGGCTCATTTGGAAATCAATTAGCCGGCGGGGTGATGAGGTGTAGGCCTCTCTCAGCCTGACACCCGCTGTCCCCGAATTATTGTCAGCACTAGCGTGGCTCACACCCACCTCCGCTTTTGGGCATCTGGAGTACACATGTTGGCTCTCTCTGTCTGAAGGCCCCTCTCCCTGAAGCAGCTAAGCTCTCCACACCAACAGTGAATCCCTTGCAGCACTATTGAGATTAGATGAACATTTTAGCGATGTGATAGAGAACCTCTCGATGCTTTGATCCTCTGGCGGATCATCTGCACGAGCGGCGAGGAGCTAAATACGCAGACAACGGCTACATGTCTACAACTCATTTATATTTTATGCTGTCGGGGAAGCTTTTGAAAAACAACCACAGTTTGCATTTTCAAGGTTTTAGAGACAGCATAAAGCAGATGAAAACTGACAAACTAAGCATTCCGATAGGAAAACAAGGGAGGCGGATGTCAAGCACTTGGCTGAGGAACAGCACCAATGTTGTTCTACAGTAGGAGTTTGGATTCAGGATCTCAGGCAGATATGCAATAAATGTCCCTGAATGGGATTCTGTTTTCTCAGTGTAGTGAGGTCACCACCGGTGCTGGGGGTGCCAGGGTCCCTAGCCATTGCTGCTGGCCTGCTGTTTGGAATAATTTAACCTCCCCACCACCACCACCTCTTAGCTTCCACCCGGTCTCCCTCCCCTTGCTTGGGCACTGCACGCAGATTAGGACCCAGCTAGGTGCCAGTGTTATCTGTGTTAGTGCAGAAAAGGTTACACTACACTAACAAGAATGTCCCTGGTCATGCATGACAAAGTCCAGCTGCCTGCTATCCAGCAAACGCTGGCTAGATGTTCAGAAGGTTCCACTTAAAAGCCCCTGGCGGGGGGGTTCGGGGTTGGGGCGAGATGGAGGCGTCTCTGGAGATTACGGACTCTAACTAGCAGTTTCCACCTCAGAGAGGAATGGACCGGCTCATTGTGATGCTATTGGCCCGCGTTCATTGCCGTAGTTTGGGCCAGGCAGATGAAATCATTTACCTTTATAACCTCTTGAACTTTTATGGTAGTTTTTGCTTTGTTCATCAAAGTACCTCAATGCTGAAGTTTGTGTTAAGGCTGTAAGAAGAACATGAACAACTTGATGTAAAAATTTCATTTCTTCTCTACATTTCTGCTCTTCCTGCTTTCTAATCCAGTTGTCTGATAAATCTGGCATTGAATATTATAAATGTTGGCTCTGACAAATTTCTTTTGTTCCTCTTTTGTAAATTGCTGTGGATTAAAGCATATGTACAGTGGCCTGCTAAATACATAATTGCAAATGTAAATGTAAAATAAAATAGCAAATACCTGTAAGAGAAACGAATTTATATAATGTTTGATAAATAAATAATGTTTGATAAATAAATAAATAAATAAATACATACATACATACATATTTTTTAATTAAAAAAAAAAAAAAAAAAAAAAAAAAATCACACATACACACATTAATATTTGCATATTAAATTCAAACCATTCTCTTCACCCTCATCTCTTTTGCTTTCCTATTGTTTCATTTTAAATCAAACTGTGCTGCTAAAAATTGGGCACCATCGCAGACTGCTAAATGATAGATGCCGGTCTTTTGTCACCATAGCCCTTGTCACATGACCAGTTGTACTCTATTATCCTGTCAGGCTGTTGATAATGGAGAAGATTGCTTGTTTAGACTATGTAGTGACTCCCTTTAATTCACCATGGCTCCACAGTGACACCTTTAAATGGCCATCATTGGAAAATCCACATTTTCCAGAGGACTTAAAACAACAGGAGCCTGGCTGGAGCAAAATTATCTCCTCTTTAGGCCTAATTACCTCCTCACGTTTAATCTGCAATCTGTTCCAAATTCATCCCATTGCTGACCAGTGAGTGGTGACTGCAAAGAAGAACTACTCAAGAGAGATACGTTTCTACTATTAGAAAAATTGTAAAACAAAATACTATTGTACTATTGTAAAACAAAATAAACTTTTGTGGGAATGTGGTCAGAGCTCATAAGGGGACAACCTGGCTTCGATCTTTAATCATTTTTAATCCATATTTTATTATTCTACACAGTCTCTGTAATTGTTCATATGAGCATCTCTGAAAAACAGATGATCTTTTGATCTCAGAACGATCATTCATTTGAATCTGATCAGAGGGTCAGCTTTAGAGCAGCGATATGTAACGGCCACATCACAGTGACCTAATATGTTTAAAAACGATCCAAGGCAATAATAGGAAATGCAGTACAGTGCTCCATTGTCTGAGATGAAGCAGCAGCTTGTCTCCCAAAAGGCCTTTTGGAGTCCACCATTCCCCACTCATAAGGTCATCATTGTCAAAATTGCAAAAACCGACAGTTTTTCCCCATGACATATAAATCACACTCAATTTTGAGAAGCTCAAACAACATCACAGACCTTGATCTCAGATTGAGGGTTGGTCCGGGTTCCGTCTATTCGCTCCGTTCCCTCTGTCTACCGAACAGCTGTGATTTAGGAAGTGATGTTACTGAACAGAACATTTGCAGTGGAGGATCCAGCGTACCTTAGCCAAAAATTGCAGAGTGCTACTGACAGTTAAATCAAGCACTGCAGTGGTTAGAGCTCTGCTGAACGGTGACAGAACTTAACCGCAAGATAATGTTAATGTGGAGTGATTTCTAAGCTCTGAGGCCTTGGGAACTGTGTCCTTTAAATATTTGTTCTGGAAAGTCACATTGCAGTATATAATAATTTTAGGGGGGCTTTTCTCAATATAGGCGTGGGATCTCAACACCGAAGTGACACCAAGGACACCAATGTAAAACCCCTTCAGATTGTTCATTCCTCCCCGAGAAAAGTAAACACACTGACTCTTGTTTCTGCATCAACCTCCATCTCCTTGGAAATACTGCCATGGAGATTCCATCTGCGATCATCATGGTCATGAAGAGTTTATGTTTTCCCACAATTATAACTAATTTTTGTAATAGCGACTTCTCAACGGCCATGACAGACTGCCGTGCTGCTACACACTAAACTATTTCCGAGTTCAAGGGGAATTAGCGGAGCTTTGTGTGGTAAGTGACTTCATAATTCAATTATTTTAATACCTGAGAGAACTGTTGTGAAGCCTGATAGCCTAATACATCCAGTCACAATAGCTAAAGATTGCTTCCTGGAAATGCTAACACAAAGCTGTTAGCTTACATCTAAAACACAAGTGGTTGCAACATCTCCTATCTGACTGTATAATAACAAAATATTAATAATCAATGATCATTTTAATTAGCTAAAAGGCCCATTAAGCAAATCTGGATCAACTACTTTATTAAAATAAACATTAAAATGCAATTCATCCATATAAGACTTGAATGCACCTCTTCTATGATGAACATGTTTTTGATTTTTATATAACATTCCTTCACACTATCCCAACTTGCAAAAAGTAACACAATTTATTTAGCAACATGCCAGTCCCATGACCTTCATCAGGCATTTACAGGCATAATATTTGTATTAAAGTTGATAATAGTTTGTAATAGTTTTTTTGCGGTTTAAGACAACAGTCTTGTTATGATGAACAAAGCCATTTAACATTTTTTCTGTTTGGTTGTTTTTCAAGTTTTTTGTTTGTTTGTTTGTTTGTTTGTTTGTTTTTGAAAGTGTCTTATGTTCACCATGGCTGCATTTATTGGATTATAAATTTTTTTTATTATAATTTCTTTTGTCAATATTTTAACAAAGCTGCTTTACTGCTTATTAATAAATTGTTTGTCTGTCAAATCAAATATGTGTGGTGCAAACCCTCATGATGTCAAGGTTAATAAAAAAAATATCTTAAAATATCAGATAATTTGGCATTTTTAATGACAAAACCTAATTATATTTATGAATAAATAATTTGTGATATTTGATATTTCCTGATACTGAATAATTGAACCTTGAAAAATATTATTAAACATTGAAAAGTTTTAGATGTGCAGCTACACGCAAATGTTTTCAAGGTGTAGGAAAATGTATATTTACAGTTACAGTAAGTAAGGTGAAATTGCAGTACTTAATTACAGTTATTTCTTTTTACTTGATGGTTACACCACATGACATTTTTAGAGTCATTAAATGTTTACTTTTTGTGAAGGTGACGTAGTTACATACTCAAATAATGAGTGTTACACTTTATTTTAAGGTGTCATTGTTACAGTGTAATTATATATTTAAATACTGAGTAATATTAATTAATGTACTTACTATAGGGTTAGGGTAGGATTAGGGTTTGGTTGAGGGTTAGTTGCATGTAATTATGCATAATTTACTGTTATTACTATGGTAAGTACATGCAACATGTGTAACAAGGACACAGTAAAATAAAGTGTTACCATACTGGGTAATATTAATTAACTACATGTACTTACTATAGAGTGATGGTTAGGATTAGGGTTTGGTTTAACGTTAGTAACTTGTAATTATGCATAATTTACTGTTATTACTATAGTAAGTACATGTAGTAACATGTAACTACATCGCCTTAAAATAAAGTGTTACCAAAAGTTTTTCAAAGCCAAATGAAATCAACATGAATACAAGGAGAACATGTCTAAAAACTTGGCCAAACCTCCCTTTTCTGGGGAGATTGTTTTCTTTTATTGTTTTCTTTACTCTTTGCCATTTTAATTTGCCATTGACCCAAATAACAACAGCCCATAGAACAGTGTGACTTCTTGGGACAATAATTCTCTCTTAGCACAACTCAGAATGAGCGTCACATGGCACCGCTTTGCTATACTGTAGAAGAGATTTAATGTAATACAGAGTGTACTGCGTTTTCTCCTGTATGGATGATAGAGGCTCAGCTGTGTACATACAGTAGATGGCAGCTGCTTCCTGTAGCATTAAAACAAAATAAACCGCTTGACATTTGGGAGTTGTAATTCTTTTGCTTGTTAAATTTCAAAGCAGCTCGGCTGTATGGATTAGACAAGAACGACCGCCGCAGCCATTTTTCTTTCCATGGCACGCATCCTCACATGCTTAAGATTGTGAGTGATGCTGGAACAACAAGCGAGCCAGTAATGTTGATGTGTGCGATTGAGGCAAGTGCTTTTCTAGTTATGCATTTATCTCCATTATGATCTGATTGGAGTAACTGGATCGGCCACAATTTGGCAAGCGATTTTCCTCCTCAATAGTTTCTGATTAGGATTTGTAGAATCTCATGCTGTTTAAGAATCCCATTCATCACATAAACACGCAATCATCTTTTCAACCAGCCATCCGTTAGAGCACACGTCCGAGATCTGCTTGCCGAATTCCAGCACCTCCAGCATAAAAGCAAATGTTTATCCCGCTCACTCAGTATTTCACTCTACAGCATCACTTCAGAGAAGCCAGATGCCGGAGGTTGGATTCACCGTCCGGTCAACAGACATTGACGGAGAGATGAAAACAGGGTCAATCTCCTCACAACAAAAGCGTGGCAGAGTCGCAGCCGCCGATACGCGCCGAGATCAATGAGGCCTTGCCAGAGTCCTCCTCTCATAACCTTAAATCACAGGTACTTCAAAGAGCCACGGATGGGGCTGAAGATCCATGGAATGGGTTGAGAGGGGGGGACAGTGGCCTGGATCAGCTTGTGTTATCTGCCCTGGTCAGCTTGACCTCCAGGATAGCCCATCTCACCCTCCAGTGTACCGCACCATAAATTCACTCTACACACCGTTAATGTTGCAAACTGGGAGCGAGGTTTCAGACTTCAGCGCACAAGTCTCCATAAAGTGTGCGAAGGAATGTTACACATTTGCTAATCAAGACGGTGCTGTTCATGAAGGTGGTCACACAGGGTATGGGGTAATATGTTCCCTATAAAAGAGACATTTTATCTTTGTTAGTGTTCACCAAAAAAAAATTCAACCCAGTGGTTGGGTTTGTACATATTTGACCCAAATTTGGGTTGAAACAACCCAGAATTTTTAGAGTGTAGGGTTTATACCCCTCTAAACCCTTGTGTGAACATACAATGTGGTTGAAATATGCAGATTGCCTTTTATTTATTTCTGATTATAAACTATAATCAAACAAGAAATCAAACAAGTTTGGGGTCAGTGCACTCTCAGAAGAAGGGTTCTGTCAGGCGTTTCATATATTGAACCTTTTAGGGTTTCCCATCATGGAATATCTATAGAAACCCATTGAACATTTTCTCTAAGAGTGTACTTTTTTTTTAAAAATGTTTTTGAAAGAGTCTTATGTTCACCACAGCTGCATTTATTGGATCATAAATAGAGCAGAAGTGTTGAATTGCAAATTCTTGTCTCTATTTTTTCCTCCAAATTATTATTCTCTATTTTAATTTATTTTAAAATGTAATTTATTCCTGTGATGGCAATTTTCAGCATCATTACCCCGGTCTTCCGTGTCACATGATCCTTTAGAAATCATTTTAATATGCTATTATAATACACAGGAAACATTTCTTATTATCAGTGCTAAAAAAACAAGTGTGCTGCTTAATGTTTTTTATGAAAACTGTGATAAATTGTTTTCCAGCATTCTTTGAGGTTTTTCAATAGAAATAATTTGTAATATTATAAATGTCTTTAGTGTTACCTTTAAGCAATTTGACGTCCTTGTACTGACTCCAAATATATAAATAAAAAAGTTGTTTCAAAGAACTTAAAGATGGCATAGATTGTGAAAAACTGATTTGTGCAACTTAAAAATAAAATAGGGTTACTTTTTGGTTTTCATGCCGCCTTTAAGTTCTTTGAAACAACTTTTTTATTTTGAACCATTTAATTTTAAATGATTCAATTAAGGAGCATGGCTCCTAAAAATACACTGGACATGAACTACATACTCCCCTGTGAAATCTACACATTGCTGCAACCATAAATCTCAGTTGGAGTCATGGACTCTAAACACTAAATAAAATCCCTACCTGCTTCTCACGACTTAGCGTGCGCGTATACATGCATGTCTATGCATGACATAACGTGGGAAAACCCAAACAGAGATAGCGGAGCGAGCCGGTGACATACTCGCAGCAGGGCCGCTGGGCCCCTCTCCCCCTAAGAAGCCCAGATACTAATGACGACTGTTAACATTCCTCCCTTCAGCCTCACATGTGCTCTGGCGCCCTGAATGGCGCAGAGAAGAGGGTTCTAGCACCACTGACAGGTCAGAGCTTTCTCACCTGTAGTCCAAAGCTTCAATGCACACAAATGCTGCTCAGTGGGCAAAGGTCAGCAGGCAGTCCATTTAATGGGGATTAAAGTGGGCCTACTTGTCATTGATCACTTTTTGTTGCTTTTTTGATTTTCTCCTAAATAAAATGTATTGAAAATTATTTATGAAGAACAATTGTAGCATTTAAATGAATTCAAAAACAAATGTATTCCTTATAAACACCAATTCTTCACCATGTCATGTTCTAGAAAAGAGCAGTGCATCCATTTCCACCTCACAGATTTTGCTCTGAACTCTGAAACAGATTGTTGTTACACTTCTTTTGAATGGACTACTTGCTGTGGGTTTAATTTGACGCACATTTAATTTGAAATAATGCGGCTCACTTGTTTCTTGGTTATTTGTGTTTACAATCTGCTGCATTAGCTTAGTTCCCGAATCAACACTTCTAATAAGTGTTTGCAAGCAGGTTTTTATACCTAGACATTTTTGGTGACAGAACAAGAAACATTCTGAACATTATTGTGTCCAGAATCTTCAAAATTCAATGGAATATTGGGTTTTCAATGTTTTCCAGTCCAAGCGAATTGAGAAAGCAGTGGCTGGTACTGTTAAGGCCTATACACCAGTCCATTTCACTGATTCTTCACACATTAAAGTCTAGTAGGCAAAGAGGTCTGTAATAACTGGAGAAAGCTATCTGTTAGCATTCCCATTCATCTTAATGTCAGTTGCACATCGGGTGCAGAATACACAGATAGTCAGATTGAAAGATAGAAAGTATAGACTGAGTAGTTTCGGCATCTACCAGCAGGGGCTAACTGGACCTTGCTAACTAGCCAAATTTTGACCTTTTGGTAGTAGCAAGCATTTCACCACAGATCAGCTTGAACCACAAATCACAAAGAGTTGAAGGAGACCTGTAATAGGTTTAGTGCCAGCGCACTTTCAGTAAAACAGCTACACCCTTCAAACACTGCAATGCTTCACTGTGTAGGAGAGTGTTGAATTGACTCTAAATGTATTTATAATTACTATTTTGTGCATTTTAATTGACAATTATTACATGTAAATGACAGATCATTGATAATAATTTCTGCACACATTTCGTATGCAAGTAGGGCTGCCAAAGATAAGAGATTCATGTCAATGCAGTTACGTTTATTTAAATATTTGCATTCAATCTGACATTGCAACTGTTGCATTCTGTACTGTCTGATTTCTGAAATTTGGTCTAAATAACTGCACCAGCACCAGGATGCAATGATTTGGTTAAAAGTGTCAGTAAAGACTTTTACATTGTTACAAAATATTTCAAATAAATGCCGTTCTTTTGAACTTTCTATTTATAAAAAGAATTCTGAAAAGAAAGGTTTCTACAAAAATATTAAATCAACACAACTGTTTTCAACATTGATAATAATCAGAAATGTTTCTTGAGCACCAAATCAGCATATTAGAATGATTTCTGAAGGATCCTGTGACACGTGACGACTGGAGTAATGATGCTGAACATTTAGCTTTGCCATCACAGGAATAAATTACATTTTGAAATATATTGAATAGAACAAAAATGATTTTAAATTGTAATAATATTTCACAATATTACTGTTGTCTGTATTTTTGTACTTTATACAAAAATGACTGTATTTTTGATTAAATAAATGCAGCCATGGTGTGCATAAAAGACTAAAAATCTTACCAACCCCAAATTACAACCTGTGCACACAACACTTATCAGTAAATGATGGAGAAAAGCCTTCTTAACAGTAAAAATGATTCTCAAATCTATATGGGACGTTTAACAAAAGTAAAGTAATTTGCAGTAGTATGGTAGATTTTTATTATCATTCAACATTAAACAATATCACCAATATGTAAATCATATGTATAATATGTAAATTTTTACAAAAATATACTTTACATATATATTTTTTATGTATTAATGCACTAAATTTGGAAAGAAAAAATATATATTTGATGTATTGTATTGCAGCAGTTTCACAATTAAAAGTAGGTCACGTTAATGCCAAAAAACATAATATTTTTAGTGAATTGACAGCTCTAAAAAGTAGAAACAATCTGCCTTCCTATGAATAATACTGTTATCTAAAAGAGCCATAATAAGTCAAATGTAGAAGATGTGCAAGTAGTCCATTCATTTACATAATTACTTCTATACTATCTGTCGGACCATGTTTGTATTTCTATATTCCATCAGTCAGCATACCAGCAGATAAAGGTACACACAATCTCCTCTGTGACTGAGGCCTCAGGCATCGTGCCTCACGCCACATTTCTCTTTACCAGTGATCTGCTTTAAAAATACACCCCTAGTTTGAGACTGGGCCAGTTACAGACTAATGATCAATCACAGACTGGACGGCCGACTCCCAGGACTCAATTTGCTCGCGGCAACAAGCGTTTTATCATAATTACTAATCAGCCACATTCAGTGAGGCTGACTGAGAGAGAGAGAAAGAAATTGGCAAACGTAGAAGTGATTTCATAATAGAACTAGAACTTGTAGGTCTGAGACTCATGTTTCCTAACATGACAGGGTTCCTGAGAGCTGTTGTTGTTTGCAAGGAGGCAAAATGTGACAGAACGTGCAGCGCCTTGGCGGGCTGTGATCTTGTGTCCATGTTGGCAAACAAGGGAGGCAGACAGGGAGTGACCTTTGACCCCTGCCTTGTGCCTTGTCAAACAATCCCTCCTGTTGGGAGTAATTACTGCACTGAGAGGCCTCTATTTTAATGTGCTGCAAGGCTTTTTCAGTCACACCCAGATTTAAATAGCATAGAGCTGTTTATAGAACACGGAGAGACTCACAAGAGGCTAATATGCATTATCTGCAAACACATATGTAAACATGCACACTCTCCTTTGAAAGAATCCCTATGTTGTTTGTGTGATGCTTTGGTATAGGACATTTTTAAATGAGTGTTAGGATTGAATTAGGACATTCAATCGATTATCATGTTTTAAAAATTAAAATAATTACACAATATGGTGATTCATTTATTAAATTAATCACAAAGAAATGCATAAATCTTATAAATGCAGAAATATCTTCTGAGAAAGCCCCCAAATTAAGATCATTCAAAAACATTACATTATTATACACTGTAAAACATTATTTTCTTACTCAGTATTTTTGCCTTGTTTTCCAGTACAAATTTTGAAACATTTCTCAATCAAAGACACATTTACATGAGAAGCAAAATGACTTGAGATATTAAGTCTTGTTTTATAAATAAATCCATCAGAATTAAGTGAGTTTATGCTTAAAACAAAACAAATTTTTTTTTTTACCCCATTGGTAGACATATTTTCTTGTTTTCAGCAACAGAAAACAAGACTTTCTTAAGACTATCTTAAGTCATTTTGCTTCTCAAATACATGTATCTCGATTTAAGAATGTTTAGATTTTTTACTGGAAAACAAGACATAAACACTGAGTAGGAAATTCATTTTTTGCAGTGTTTTACAAAAAAAGACATTAAAAAAGTCAGTATATTTTCCATGTACAATTCCATATAATCGAGCCTACAGTCCACAACAATCAATCTTGTTTGCAATCGATTTTAGGGGTGTGCATATGCTAACATAACTCCAAAAACATGATTAGTTTAGTAAACTGTTCAGTAGAAATAATCTACCGTCCTATGAATAACTACATGAATATTGTTATCTAAAAGAGCCGTAATATGTAAAATTCCATATATTTTCCATGTAAAATTCCATATCCTACAGTCCATAACAATCTATTTTGTTTGCAATTGATTTTAAGGATTTTGGGCCACATACACAGGAAACATTATTGCATTCCATATGCACATTTTTTTTAATTGTTGGTCTATGTACATGTGCTGACAGACATGGCTTTGCTGTTTTCAGCATCTCATATCACGAGTGCACCTGAGCTGTTTTTAACACATTTATTTGCTCTAAATTAACATATTAAATTGACATCCTTAACGTGTGTATCCTAAACATGCAAAAATCTTCATGTGACTTAAGTTTTCTGTTTGTTTTTTGTCTAAGTGCATGCGTGCATGTTTTAAAGCTAAGGTCAGATGACTGACTAATAATGGCCCTGTGCATCTGCTCTTCGCGGATTTCCTTGAGACAAGAAGGAAATCAGGGCCATTAGAGCAATAAGCATCCATTTGTTGTTGTAACGTCTAATAAATATGGCCATTTAGTCTGTGTGCTGAAGCTCAGGCTCCTTGACACTCATCAATTTTCCTAGGCCCACGTCTGATTCCCTGCCAGCAGTCTTTCAAACTGCTCTCCTGACAGCGCTATCCAAGAAAACTTCTGGAAGCTCCCTGAAATAAACCACACTTCTGTGTTTTCATATTAGACTGATATACTAGTGACCAAAATCTGAAAGTCTGAAGGTCCTAAAAATATTTACTCCCACAGAGCTTTCCTAGTGACGCTATAAGAGAATGAACTGAAGCTAAAGACCCTTTAAAGCTGATAATATGGACTCTATACAGCAATTGACTCAAGTGCAGTCAATTAGCTGTGGTCAGAGCTAATGTGTGACAGAGTTAATGCACCATGAACAAAGCTCGTCAAGCGCCCATGGGCTTCAGTCGGGGAGTGAGTGAGTGAGTGAGGGGCTCAAGTGCATCCAGTGTGGGCTCCTTCGCTGTAATCTGTTTTAGGAGAAACAAATGGACAAGATAAGTTAATTTGGCTCAGAGGCCACCCCTCCTTGGAGCCCTCAGGGGCCGTGGGATGCTCAAGAAAAGGTCGGCTCCAGGACTCTTTACCCACTGATTCGGCACGCGCCTACAGACAGCGCTGTCTGAAACTTTGTTACTGTAATCGCATGTAGATCTAAGCAACTAGTCATTGTGTAGTGCTTTTTATTCCTTTGTTTTTGGTAGAAGATAAGAGAGCAGAGAAAAGTAGGAGGACAGGTTAAGAGATAGTCCCATTAAGTTTAATAAGAGCTGCAGGAACACCTGTTGCTATAAGCCATACAGATAAAGAAAAAAGGAGAGAGGGAAAGAGGTTGTATGTGTGTGGCTTGTGCATGTTAAGATCTCTGTCCCAGAGGGCAGTCAGCTGGCAGGGGGCAGATGTCAGCATTAGCCTCTATAACCAGCAGCACTTTCACCCTGACACACACACAGCCTGAGGACGAGAGGGATCTCAGAAACACGTAGATGCAAACAAACACACACTTCATGCACACGTCCCATTGGTGGAAATGAAACACGAACACCCGGATAGCAGGTTGGTTTTAAATAATACAACACAAAGACAGGTGTTACGTAATGTATTTTCATGGACACATTCCCAGTGTTTTATAAACATCAGGGATGCTTATCCATTGCATTTTCACAGTATTGTGCACACTCCTAATATATCTACTGACATGCAGTTGGAATTTGGTTTATTTAAAATGATCATGAATAATAATTCTAAATAAATTAATATAACTTAGTAAAAATATATAAATAATTATAAATTATATAGAATAATATGCATTTGTGCCTGCGGCCCAAGACACTGGGATAGGCTCCAGTATCCCTGTGACTCTACAGAGGATAGAAGGTTATAATATAGATGAAATATTTGAATATAGATTTAATTTTTTATGATAATAAAAAAAAGTAAAGTTATAATATAATATTTCTAAACGAAAAATTATAAATTATACAAATTATTATTATTATGCATTTTTATGTGTGTATATATATATATATATATATATATATATATATAAAAATACACACACAGTATGTATAATATTTTATATAGTTAATATAATGTGCAATAATGTCAAAGTTAAAAATTAGATAATACAGAGTTTTTTCTTATAGAATTCATGGTAAGCAACCTGATAACATACCGTTTGATATGTTGTAATCACATAAGCAGATAATATTCCAGTGTGACAGCTGAACTGAATATAGACATGACTGCTGTATACCAACAAGAGCGAGATAGCAGAACCAGCTCAAACAATGCTTGACTCAACTTTTCCCATGATATGACTGAAAGTTGATCTAAGACTGGTGACGTGAGTGTGTTTACCAGTGGAAATACTGAGAGCTTGTAGTCTATCAATGCTTTATCTGTTGTTTCAGACTTATTTATTCAATGATAATGACGAAACCTTTGAATCGTAGTGCAGCTCAATGGCTCACTGGGAGAATGCAACATGAAATGGCCCGTTTTGTCTTTGTTTTGACATCGATATGCAGTTACAGACTCAATAGTGTGTGAAATGTTTACAGCAGAGGTATTAAAAAAAGCTGAACTTTCCATTCTGATGGAAATATTGCAGCTGCTATTTATAAATCAGGTGATTAGATAAATTGTACTAGTGTGGAGAGCGAACGTCTTAAGGAAGATACAGCTACAGGATCTGAAAGCATTTATCTTAAACTAGATTTGCCAAATCATTTTCCATTTCCCAGCTTTTCTCCATCTCTCCTAAATCTGTCTAGAGTTGAAGTAACATTGTCGGCCTTTACTCAGAGCTCGGAAACAGCTGGAACTCTGAGGTTTCGTCAACCAATAAAACCAGTTTCCTATCCACAAAAATATGTCTTTCTCACACAGCTCCGGCCGGCTCGCCCAAACCACAGTACTCCCGAAATAAATCACCAACACACACCGGAGACAACTCTGCTGACCTTTGTCAAACTATACCAATCACTTCCCTAAACTCACCTCATCTAAATCACACATCTGTGTCGAATGTGTCACAATACACACACTCCGGAGCGAAGAGAGTGTAACGAGAGTGTGTTTTTTAAGGAGCAGCATATACGTGCACTCCTGAGGGCCTGCGTAAATGGACTGTGCTTTGAGGTGGACTGAAGCTGCCTGTCAGAGCTCCTTATTGCCTCTCCTAATGAGTGTTCCACTGCTGAAATGCCTGACAAATATATGAGGTGGAATGCATCCATATAATTTGCTCTAAAGATCGCCCTTGTTTCCCAAGGACTGGAAACAATGAATAGTACATTTTTTGTGGGAGTGTAGGGTTTTTGGGGAGGAGGGAAAGAGAGCGGGAGAAAGCGAGAGAGGTGAATAAATGACTAAATAAACTAATCAATGAATGCATGTAATTTCACATCATGACAAAAAACTACACTGAAACATGTTTTTTCGAAGTTGTAAATAAAACAAAGATTATTGGAGTATGTTTTACAAGAAAATACGGTCACACTTTATATTAGGTGTCCTTAACTACTATGTAGTTATGTAAAAAAAAAAAAAAAAAAAAGTACAATGTACTTATTGTGTTCATATTGTATTGCAAAACACTTTTACTGCTCTTGAGGTGGGATATGGGTAAGGTTAGGGACAGGTGTGGTGGTAGAGTTTGGTTTAAGGAAGGGTTAAGGTGTCAGGGTGTGAAAACATGTATGTACACAATAAATACATTGTACCAAACGATTAATTTAAATGTTAGTATAGTGGTTAAAGACTCCATAAAGTGGGACCATAAACACTACTTCCTACTTCAAAATTTCATGATTAATTCAATACTACTTGCCATTTGTAATTATTTTTAAAACTTACTTCTGAGTAAAAATGTTCTACACTCTTAAAAAATAAAGTTTCTTTGTTGTTGGTTCCATTAAGAACCTTTAACATGCATGGAACCTTTCAACTGCACAAAAGGTTCTTTGTTGTGGAAAATAGTTCTTTATATTATAAAATGGTTCCTTTAAGAACTGTTCAATGAAAAGTAAAAATGGTTCTCCTATGGCATCGCTGAGAAAACCCCTTTTGGAGCATTTATTTTTAGGAGTGTACACCAATTTTTTTTCAGTGTAGAACACCGCCATTGAGGTAATGTCTGAATTCACTATCAAATGCCTATTCAAATTTTTGATAACGTACATCAAATATAAATGTTCTGTCTGGAATAATGTTGAATGATAATGACCACAGAACTTACTGTGCCACATTGAAGGATTCAGAGATTTCCTCACATGCCCAAACAAATAAATGATTTCATGCTATTGACATCATTTAAGACTTTAAGACTGGCAGAGGTACATATCGAGATAAGAGCAGTTTAGCAATTAATTAGTTCATTTTAAAAGCATGTCATGCCTAGAATAATTATTATGTTAGTTATGGCTTATATTACCCAATTGGTATTTTATGAACCTTTTGTGCAAATACACACTACATAGTAAAATCACTTTTACTATGTGGCTATATAACACAATGCTATCTAGTTACATATGTGTTTTCACAACAAGTGTGATGTGTCTTACAGCTACATGGCCTTGTTTTCACAGCGAAGTTATTGCTGCTTTTGGGTCCATTAGGCAGACTGCTCTTTAAAATGCAAACTGTGGCCTTGAATCGGAGCACTGTCTCCTCTAATAGAGAGATGAAGGAATGAGGTCGGGAAGTATCCATAAAAGCACTTTTATGGGTTTTCTTTAAGGCTCTCACTGAAGTCTGATCAGCCACCTTCCATGGAAAAAGAGACAGAAAGGACAGGAAATGGTGTAACGTAGCCCTAAAATGGACCCAATGACTGCCACTTAGTCCATTACTCAGTAAAACACTGATCTCTATACTCTATATGATTATCACCATCTCAAGGACACACTAAGATCAAAATGTTTCCATAACAGGTCTCTTAATACAATTTTTCAATTCAGACACATACATAGACATGCATAAAGAGGGGTAGGCCATGGATGGATGGATGGATGGATGGATGGATGGATGGATGGATGGATGGATGGATGGATGGATGGATGGATGGATGGATGGATGGATGGATGGATGGATGGATGGATGGATGGATGGATGGATGGATGGATGGATGGATGGATGGATGGATGGATGGATGGATGGATGGATGGATGGATGGATGGATGGATGGAAGACAGACAACAGATAGAGGACAAAGTCTCTTTAATGGACAGTCTGATTAACCCATGTAGTCATCCTCTGAGTTCCCCTGGGGGAGTAAGACAGAATATGATGTTTTACTGAACAGAGATATAGGGAAGGAACACATGTTCTCATTATTTCTGGAGCCAAAGTATTGATGTTTCTAAATTAGTGTCTCAATTGGGTCTGGGTTCTGTTACTAGTAATATTTTATGATAATTAAGAATTCAGTCCTTCGCTAATGACTGCGCGGTCACAAGGTTTAAATGATTGCTAATCCTTTCGTTAGCCTCCTCCAAACGTTATCAGTGGGCTTTCAACCAATGTAAATGTGCTAGCCCCCATGAGCAATGCTTCTTACATGAACTCATAAGAGACTCCCAAGTATTATATTTTATATTTCTCATTTGGGAGACATTTAGTATCACAACAGCTGTGAATGAGTGTGCTTGCGGTGAGAAAGGAGGACTAGAGAAACATTCTTCTGCTATCTGCAAAGATGTCTATCAACCACAACCAAAAACACACAACCTAAACCTTTTAAAAGTTTCCTCATAAAACAAACAGTATTTTTTTCACAAGGTGCATGACAATGAGATCAATCTTGAAATATAAAACACTTTTATGCTACGTAAATGGATTGTTCACCCAAAAATCATTTGCTTACCATCATGTCACTAAAAACCCATATGATCTTTGTTTTTTCTTGTAAAATAAGTTATTTAGCAGAAAGCCCAGGCTGCTGTTTTATGAAGTCATTCATTGTATGGAAAAGTGAAGTTAGGACATCCTCTTAAATAACTGCTGTTGTATTCCACATACCATGAAAAAAAGATTTAATAGTTTAAATATTTCCTTTTTGAAGCTCTTCTTAGATGTATAAAGACCCTTGGTTTGGCCACCAGGTGTGCCTTGTAATCAACTACGAAGTGTCAAGTCAGCAGAGGCAAACCACTGTATTTCCCCTAACTTTAATTGCTTCCAAAATATGCTCTTGTCTATGGAGATTGTGCGGGGTGTCCGATGGTAATATGTAAAGAAGATGGCAGCTCTAGTGATTGTGTGGGTGCAATTATCCCTAATGGTAACAAGGGACCTTCCGGACCCATTCTGAAGAATGTGTGTCCCCTTCGTCTGAAGTCAAAGCAGCAGCAGCTTTCAGCTATTAGACTAGTCTCTTTCAAACCTGGATTAGACCTGGATCTTTGTTAGCCGACTTAGGCCATGACCTGACTCATTGAAACCTTGGGAAACTCCTGGCTAGCTCATTATTTCTGTGCAACAGAATTTCACATTTTCTATAGCACTGTTTAAATTAGCACTGGGTTAATTTCCTGTCCAAAGGCTACACATTCAAACATTAATAATTGAGATTCTGTGGAACACAGTGAGGAGGAAGAAAAAAAGTTATCAGCTGAAATTCAATCACGTGTTCTTTTCTCCCTTGAATCAAGCATTTGGAGAGCTTTTCATTCATTTATTTACTTTTTATCAGTGACATGTTGATTGATACTCATCATGTGATATGTACTGTATATAGATTGTTACAAAATTGTATTGTTCTTTTCTTTTTTTATTTATTAATATTTATTACATGTTAAATAGATTTTACAAAATACTGTTCACTATTCACAACACAATGGAAATTATATACAGGAATAATGTAAGTCATAAAAACTAAATTTAAATGTAACACTTTATAAGTATAGTGCAATAAAGTGCTTACAAATCATTTGCAAACTATTAGTTTATAGTTAATTAATAGTTTATAAACTGTATTTAATACATTAATAGACTATATACTGTACAAATAGTAATCTTCATTCATTGTTATTATAATTAACTTTTTTTTTAATAAGCTCATTTGTATATAGTTAGATAATACTTTGTTAACAAATTATTAACAGTAAATTGTTTTTTTACTTTAGATTATGTCATGGAAAATGGGAAAATTACATTAATTAAGTGCTTTAAACCAACATTTGTTAGACATTAATTGCATTAATATTCAGTGCACACACACACACCCACACACACACACACACACACACACACACACACGCATTGGGTTTCCATGTTTTATAGAGACTTTCCATAGAAATAATTTGTATATATAGTTTTATACTATACAAACTGTATATTCTTTCCCCTAAACCTACCCCTAATCCTTACTGGTGTATCTTAACAACGTGATATTATGAGTATTTGTATGCAATTCATATTGACAGCATTATTTATTTATTTGTTTGTTTGTTTATTTTGTTTGTTTATTTTTATTTTTTTAAGTGGTTATGTTTAGTTTTGGGGATAGGCTTAATGTATTTGTAAACATTTTACATCATTTTACATCATTTTACAAACAAATCTTAATAATAACGCAATTAATGTCCAAAAATGGTTGGTTTAAAGCACTTATTGAATGTAATTTTCTCATTTTCCATGACCTAATCTAAAGTGCGAACTATTTACAGTTAATATGTTAAATAAAACTCTTTACACATGAGCTAATTAAACAATAACAGTGCGAATGAATGAATAACTCACTATTTGTATATAGTCTATTAATGATGTATCTACAGTTTATAAACTATTAATTAACTATTTGCAAATGATTTGTAAATACTTTATACTTATTATAAAGTGTTACCAAATCATAAACACCATTTTGTCATACAATGCAAAACGATATTGATTGTTTTTTGTAGTCTTCATCAGTGTTGGGGGTAACGTATTACAAGTTACGCAATTAGATTACTTTTTTCAAGTAACAAGTAAAGTAACCAATTTCTTTTAAATTTCCAACAAAATATCTGAGTTACTTTTTTATATAAGTAACACAAGTTACTTTGTTTTCCCATTTATTGACTGACAACTCTCTTGCCCCCCTGGTTGAGAGAAATCGTGAGTAAGTTGCAGAGGCATTATGAGCACATGATGGTTATTGTAGATCTAGACTAAATGTGAGCATGCATTTACTCATCTCATTTGCTCAAAAATGAATAAAAAAAATCCTGAATAAAAAACTAAACTAAATTAAATGTTAAATAACATAAATATACTTTATGTATTTAATCTCACTTTATTAATCTTGAAAATCCGGGGGAGAAGGTGTAAGTTTAATTACTTTTAAAAGTAACTTTTCCCATCACACTCTTATTGATGCTTTTAAGACTATCACAAATAATTGTTCACAAATTCAACTAACCTCATTTATATGTTAGCTATCTAAATAAACATTCTGCTGATTTGTTGAGGCATAAAATTTGGACGTACAAGATCAACGAATGTAAAATTTCATTTGAAAGGGAAATGATGGTTCTGTCGACAAGCACACAACTCTTACACTGGTCCCATCCTTATTGTTGAGCCCTGTAGTCAACCTCACTCAAGACTTTGTTTACAAGAAGGTTCATCACATGGATTACAAAATGGATCATCTGTAAATACCAAAGAACCTGTTATGTATGGCACTCATTCAACTTCTCCAGAAGTGGCCTCTAAGTCCATAATGCCTCTTAAGAATTCCTAATTCCCAAAAATGAACCACAAGTCATTGTTGCTTTTGTTGTCTGATACTAGTGTGGTATCATGATGCAATGAATGGGATGGATGACAAGAGGAAAATGAGGTAAGAGAAGGAATGGCACTCACAAGAGAGTGTCGGTGAGAGAATGACAGAGGTTTACTGGAGTTGGTGTGGCAGAGCTAAAGTGTTCATTATCACTCTGTTAGTGATTTGATTGACAGTTGTGGATAGCTTTATCAGTCTGGCTCCACTGAGGACTTTGTCTCAGCATTGTTTGGCTCTGAGGCGTCTAGGAATAGAGCGAGCGAGAGAGAGACAGGGGTTTGCAAAGTCGCGACTGTGGGAACCGCAGACACTTTGATAATCTGGAGTTATTCACAGTCAGTAATAATCTATATCTTGCAAAGTAGTTAGAAAAAATGCAATGCCACTATAAAAGAACATAAAATGGTCACATTAAAAAAAAAAATTGCATTTGAAGTCTCATTTTCATAAAGTGTGTAAGGTGGGCTGCGGAATCATGAAGGGTGGAGGCTCTCATCTGAGTAATAAAGGTCAAATTTCACTTGACGGCTCACAAAGGGGAGCCATCCTTTCTAGTTTCTGTCTGTCTGTCTGCCAGGAAAGAGGTTCAAGCGCAGATTAGCTCTCTCATCTGTCTACTGACACATGTACTTGTCTATACACAAGCTAGGATTTACAGTTAGCCTTGGGCAACAAAGCAGCAAGCTAGGCTAAGAATGGCAGAAAATAATGAGGTACTTGGATTTGCAATGGACTCTCTATGGAAGATTGATCTTATTATGTTTCACTTTGTTCTTCATCCCACTTGTTGTTCAGGGTTTGTCTCTATAAACAGTAGAATTCAATATTATCCATTAAGGACAAACAGCTTTGATAAGATCTACATTTGACTTGTTTTTAAATAGGTCTCTACAAAATATTCTAGTTTAAATTCTGTTCCTTATTTGCGTACCATAGCAGGCCACCACACTACTATGTTTTAGTGCATTACTGTTTCTATAGCTAATAGTGCTCAGAAACATATGGTATGATCCATAATTAAAATAATTAACTAAATAATTAATAATATATATATTTAAAATAAATATTGTCCCTGTTCCTGAGATGCCAATATAGATGGTTGGAGATTCTGTGTCTGGCTGTATGTCTCTGTCTCTGTGTGTGTCTGTGTGTCTGTGTGTCTGTGTGTCTGTGTGTCTGTGTGTCTGTGTGTCTGTGTGTCTGTGTGTCTGTGTGTCTGTGTGTCTGTGTGTCTGTGTGTCTGTGTGTCTGTGTGTCTGTGTGTCTGTGTGTCTGTGTGTCTGTGTGTCTGTCTGTGTGTGTGTGTGTGTGGTCCAGGTAATCCCTACATTATGGGGACAAAATGTACAAATGATATTTTGTCATGAGGAAAACACCATCATAAATCATACTAATTGATGTTTTTTGAAAAGGTAAAAATGCAGAAAGTTTTCTGTGTTGGGCAGGTTTAGGTTTAGGGGTAGGGTTAGGGTTAGGGGATAGAATATACAGTTTGCACAGTAATCATGTCTCTGTGTGTGTGTGTGTGTGAGAATGCTGATGTTTTAAACTTTTTTTATTCATCAAAGAATCTTAAATAGCTGTTTGGGAGTTTTAAAAATATTAAATAGCACAACTGTTTTCAAAATCAAAATATTACAATGATTTCTGAAGGATCATATGAGACTAGAGTAAAGGCTGCTGAAAATTTAAAATAAAAGTTTTCTTAAAAATGTTTCCCCTGGGCAGCCAAAGTAGAGCCAAAGTGGTTGGAGATTCTGATTGTTCAGCCTATCAGTCCCTCCTTACCAGACCTGTGATAAGTCGATTCATCAATCCACACATAACTTATCTATTCATAGATTCAAGTGGGCAAATCACAATTGCACTAACCCAGCTCACTACCCCCCATAACCATGTCCATCTCTTCTCATTCAAAGAGCCACAAAAAGCCTGCACATTAAACAAATCACTTATTCTCTTAGCGAGGCCACTGACTCATAATTGTCTGAGCTGCCCATTGTGGACACTGGGTCCTAATTAGCTCTGCTGGCACAGGCCTGCTGCTGAGAGAGGGTCAGAGAATAATTGGATTTGTTACTGAACTATATATCGCTGGCGGGGATGGACAGGACCACCAAGGGTAATACTTGCCACTGCTGGAAAGGCACCCCAAAAATAGTATTAAGAAGTATTCATATTACTTGAGGGCATTCATTGTATTCACTCAGCATATAGCCTATTCTTTAAATGCTGGATTAACTGCTAGATAATGCTAGATAACAGAAAGTATGCATGTTTTTAAATCTTGATTGAACATATTGATCCAAACGTTGGCCTGCATTTTATTTATTTGTTTGTTTGTTTGTTGTGAAAGTGAAAGTAAAGACACTATAAAAAATGTTTCCAATAAACACTGCTCTTTTTAACTTTAAAAACATCATGGTTTTCACAAAAATATTAAACAACACAGTCATTTTCAACATTAATAATAATAATAATAATAATAATAATAATAAATGTTTTTCTTTAGCACCAAATCAGCCTATTAGATTGATTTCTGAAGGATCATGTGACACTGAAGACTGGAGTAATGATAGCACAATAAATGAATACAATTTTAATATATAGAAAGTTTAGAAATATATATTATATATATATATATATATATATATATATATATATACACACACATTAAAATGTAATTCATTTATTATCTTTTGATTAACATGTTTAATCAAGATTAATTAAGTCACTGTCATGCTTTTCAGCTTTTCACCCTTCCTTTCTATGTAAATTAGGCTAATTATAGATTATAGATTTTTTTTTTTTAAAAGAAATCGTCTACATCCAGATGTGTGGTGTAGTCAAGCATAATTCATTCACTTAAAAGAGCTGATCTAGGATCACAGTGGTGGAGTGACGCTGCAAAGTCCTGGTAAAGTAAGCTAGATTGTGGTAATTTCCACAGACGAGTTTCCTCAACCAACTAAAACAACACAGTGTCTGCAAATACAGATAATTCTGCAAGGCTATCAAACTCCAGCTCATGGAAATAGAGTTGAAAGTATATAAAATCATAGACTGCATAGAGCCTGTCATCTGTTCTCAAAGAGCTCTACCTCAGTGCTTATCTCTCCCTCTTTCTGTCTTACTCAGACCCCTACAGACTTATCAGGGAGCCCTGAGGCACCCATAACTTAGGCCCTGGCCTCACAGTACAGCTCAGGCCAGCAGCTGACAGTGCAGACAGCATAGAGCATAATCTTTCTTTCTCTTCTCTCTTCCTCTCTCTCTCTCGCTCTCTCTCAGGGCTCTTTCACTCAGCTCCTCAGCTGCGCTTCTGAACTGTCAGTTGTGAGCTGATAAGAGCTGATCGATGGCTAGCGCTCTGGCTCCACTGTGACCCAACCCAGCGGAGGGTTCAGTGCTCAGACAGGGCAGAGGGCTAAAAGGCTCCAGCGAGCTAGAGGACCACAGATTGACCTCTGGAACGCACTACATATACAGTACACATGCCTCATGTTTGTAAGTTAGCACTAGCATTGGCATTTGGGACATGCAGAGAATTAAAGCATATAAGGATACTAGCTAACACTCTAAAGGATGATACTAATATGTGGACAATCACAACATAAATGGATAATTATAAGATCTTATACGGTTTAATGAGATGCCAAGGATACTAATAATCTACACTACTGGTAAAATCTCAAATACTCAACAAGACTGCATTTATTTGACCACAAATACAGTAATATTGTGAATTATTATTTATTGTTACATTTAAAAAAAAAAAATGTTTTCTACTGTAATATATTTTATAATCTACTTTATTCCTGTTATGACAAAGCTAAAGTTTCAGCAGCCATTACTACAGTCTTCAGTGTCACATCCTTCAGAAATTATTTAATATGCTGATTTGCTGCTTAATTCTAACCAATTACTATTGGTGCTAAAGTATTCATAATGGTTCTTATTATGATCAGTGTTTTTCTGGATAATATGTTTGTGGAAATCATGATATTCCTTTGATGAAGTTCAAAAAATTGTAACATTATAAATGTCTTTACTGTCACTTTTGATCAATTAAAAGTGTCCTTGCTGAATAAAAGTATACATTTCTTTTTCTTTTTCTAAACAGCAAAAACTTCTTGAGCACCAAATCACCATTGAAGACTGGAGTAACGGCTGTGAAAATTTTGCTTTGTCATCAATAAATTACATCTTAAAATATATAAAAACAGCTATTTTAAATTGTAATAACATTTCACAATATTGCTATTTTTTAGATAAATGCAGCCTTGGTGAGCATAAGAGATTTCTTTCAAAGACATTAAAAAAAATCCAAACTTTTGACTGGTAGTGTATTTGCTAACTCTGTAAGAACACTAAAAATAATTATATCCAAACGACTCTTGGTCGCTTTGAGAGCTGTAGAGCGCTGTCTGGTAAAAGCCATCCCTAAAGCCATTAGAACAAGGTTATGATGGATGACAGGGTTGAAAGAAAGCGATCACCATATTTGGAGACAAATAGATAAAACGGTAACCTTGTTCCCTCCGAGATTGAACATTCCAGAGCTGTAATAAAATGTGCGGGTGATAGTCACAGGACCGCTCGTCATATACAAAAATAAATCAGCGGGCAGGTATGTAAACAGTCTCAGACGGTTTTGTTCCACGTTGAGCTTTGCAGATTATAGACTGACTTCCCTTTGGACCAGGTTGTTTCCTCTGACACTCAACGATTAGATTGTATCACCCACAAGATTAATCTAGTTTACTGTAGTTATAACTCGTTACGGCAGATTTGAGCCCCGATGTTCCGTGTTGTCTTGGCAGGGCTGATTTATAGCCTGCTGGCACAGTCCATTTCAGTTGAAAACTGCAAGTGGAGAAGTAAATTTAGGGGATTAAAGTGAGAAAGCGTTTGTGGAATCATGCAGCACCAGATACATCTACGAATGAACAGGAAATAATTTGGTCTGCAACCCTTTTTTCCTCTCTTTCTTGTTCTTTCCCAGTCGTTTTCTACTTCTCCCTCAATCCATTTTCATTTCTTATTGAGACCTTGAGCCAAAAGTTTACAAATCTTCCATTGCTGGTGCACACTCTGTAGTAGTAATGGTGTTATCATTTTTCAAAGTTTAAAACTAGAGAAGAAACCTAGTGAATGACCTTCACAGACATTCAGAATAGAGTCACATAATGTATGTCATGCACAAGAACGAATCATTCAGTGCTATCAAGCAAGAAGCTCTTAATTGTATCTGCGGCCCTGTTTACACCTGGTATTAAAGTGCCCCTATTATGTTTTTTTTGAATATTCCCTTTCATGCAGTGTGTAATATAGCTGTTTGTGATTGTAAATGTTCTGCATATTTGTAAAGTCAAAAGTGCACAATAAATAAAGTTTTTGTCTCCCAAAAGAAAGAATCGACTCTGAACCGAGTCATTTGTATTTCGAATCCTAATGAGTGACTTTCACACGTCACTAGAAAAGACATTTGCATAATATCCGCCTATGTTGTACGTTGTCCGACCATGAACAACTTGACCCGCCCTCAAACGCCATTTTACTGACGACTGCTTCTCAAATCTCGGAGTTCAAAGCGGGATTCACAAAACTCTTGAAAGATTGGTCAGTACCCAGTTTATTTGGACCAGCTTGCTCCTCAGAATCACAACCTGTAAGTATGACTAATTATTGATGTATCTACCAGGTGTTCAGCATATGTAGTTTTGTGTGTTTATATTGTGTAAGTTTTCGGCTAACTGTCTAACTCACGTTATTACTGTCTTACTGAAATACTTCTGCTGTGAAGTATGTAGCCCACACATGGGTGTCGGAAGCAAAAAAAATGTGGGTGGGTCCAAAAAATTTTACTGGAGTAGATGCCATTTACATTAAGTTCAAATAACTCGCCTTGTTCACTAAACGCCTGGTTGTGACAGACAAAATTACATAAGACACCAAATTATTTAAGGTGGCAATAGTGTAGGGGTAAGACACATGGTCGACCTGAGGTTCGAATCCGCCTTTTGCTGAACTCGCTCTACTCCTTTTTCTCATCACATATCAGATAGGAAAGGCATTTATTTTCAATAAAAATGAAGAAAATATTCGAAAAGTGGAAATAAAGCATCTAACGTGTGTTTAATAAAGTGTTTATCGGTTAGGGGTAGGTGAATAGACATGCACTGAATTAGAGACAGTAAAAGTGAGTGGGTCCAATATCATTGGTCTTAAAAAGTGGGTGGGTCTTGTCCCACCCTCACACCATGTCCTAACTACACGCGACACGATAAGATTCCAACGACAAGCAACTTGTCTGTCCACACCAGTTGTGACGCGACTACGAGTTGCGACAAATCAATCAAAAACCACAGCCAATCAGAACAGAGTGTGGGCGGGCTCTCGCGGCAAGTGCACCGCACCAGAGATTAATCTTGACGGCGCTCGCAAGGAAATGGAAAAGTAGTCTACATAATCAAATTCACAAATATTATACCATTTAAACATTACTAAAAATACATACTGAGTCACTAAAACAATCTTTGTCATAGAATATACAGTGGGGAGAACAAGTATTTGATACACTGCCGATTTTGCAGGTTTGCCCACTTACAAAGCATGTAGAAGTCTGTAATTTTTATCATAGGTACTCTTCAACTGTGAGAGACGGAATCTAAAACAAAAATCCAGAAAATCACATTGTATGATTTTTAAGTAATTAATTTGCATTTTATTGCATGACATAAGTATTTGATACATCAGAAAAGCAGACCTTAATATTTGGTACAGAAACCTTTGTTTGCAATTACAGAGATCATACGTTTCCTGTAGTTCTTGACCAGGTTTGCACACACTTGATCCTTCAGGTTTCGGGGCTGTCGCTGGGCAATACAGACTTTCAGCTCCCTCCAAAGATTTTCTATTGGGTTCAGGTCTGGAGACTGGCTAGGCCACTCCAGGACCTTGAGATGCTTCTTACGGAGCCACTCCTTAGTTGCCCTGGCTGTGTGTTTCGGGTCGTTGTCATGCTGGAAGACCCAGCCACGACCCATCTTCAATGCTCTTACTAAGGGAAGGAGGTTGTTGGCCAAGATCTTGCGATACATGGCCCCATCCATCCTCCCCTCAATACGATGCAGTCGTCCTGTCCCCTTTGCAGAAAAGCATCCCCAAAGAATGATGTTTCCACCTCCATGCTTCACGGTTGGGATGGTGTTCTTGGGGTTGTACTCATCCTTCTTCCTCCAAACACGGCAAGTGGAGTTTAGACCAAAAAGCTCTATTTTTGTCTCATCAGACCACATGACCTTCTCCCATTCCTCCTCTGGATCATCCAGATGGTCATTGGCAAACTTCAGACGGGCCTGGACATGCGCTGGCTTGAGCAGGGGGACCTTGCGTGCGCTGCAGGATTTTAATCCATGACGGCGTAGTGTGTTACTAATGGTTTTCTTTGAGACTGTGGTCCCAGCTCTCTTCAGGTCATTGACCAGGTCCTGCCATGTAGTTCTGGGCTGATCCCTCTCCTTCCTCATGATCATTGATGCCCCACGAGGTGAGATCTTGCATGGTGCCCCAGACCGAGGGAGATTGACCGTCATCTTGAACTTCTTCCATTTTCTAATAATTGCGCCAACAGTTGTTGCCTTCTCATCAAGCTGCTTGCCTATTGTCCTGTAGCCCATCCCAGCCTTGTGCAGGTCTACAATTTTATCCCTGATGTCCTTACACAGCTCTCTGGTCTTGGCCATTGTGGAGAGGTTGGAGTCTGTTTGATTGAGTGTGTGGACAGGTGTCTTTTATACAGGTAACGAGTTCAAACAGGTGCAGTTAATACAGGTAATGAGTGGAGAACAGGAGGGCTTCTTAAAGAAAAACTAACAGGTCTGTGAGAGCCGGAATTCTTACTGGTTGGTAGGTGATCAAATACTTATGTCATGCAATAAAATGCAAATTAATTATTTAAAAATCATACAATGTGATTTTCTGGATTTTTGATTCCGTCACTCACAGTTGAAGAGTACCTATGATAAAAATTACAGACTTCTACATGCTTTGTAAGTGGGCAAACCTGCAAAATTGGCAGTGTATCAAATACTTGTTCTCCCCACTGTACTTGTTTGTTCACAGTTTGAACGTTCTTGTTTCCATTTCAAGATCTGAGGTGAATTATCCGTTGTTGCTTTTAGTACGACTACTTTACAAAGCTGGGAGCACTAAATGATATTCAAAGTCACATTACACGCTTTTAACATTAAATAAAAGCACAAACATTACCTGAGATTATCCATGTTTTTTGTTGTTGTTCCAGCCGCGACGTCGCAGAAAATAGAAAATAGAAACCGTTTCTAAAATAGAATCATCGTGTGTCGTCGTCGCGGCTGGTTAGGACAAAAACTCTAATTAACATGGAAAAGATACCTTTCATCGCATGTCGCATCGTCGCGTCGCATGTAGTTTGGACACGGTGTCATACAATGGTCCCGACGCCCATGAGCCCACAGCAGCTGAAAACTAAAACTATACCTAAGACTATTATAATGTTTCATCATCGGACTCGCACTGGGATTGATATGGTAAAATCAACATCATCGTTACTGTCTTTACAGTGTGTACAATCTCTGAGCTTTAGGAAGCCTCTGGACGGAGCTGAAGTTCAGTTATGGTAAATGCGCTGTATGCAGAAGACCAATCACAACAAACTGGGCCATCTGGCCAATCAGAGCAGAGTAGCTCGCGGAAAGAAGGGATTTAGAGAGACTGATTCATCCATTGAGTTGTTTGAGAATCATTGAAAAATATGGTGATGTGTATTATGAGAAAATGAAAGGCCTCGACAATAAAATTAGCCTTTAAAATAGCATAATAAGGGCACTTTAAGATGTGTTTTGGTCGATCGGATAAAGTGGACGATGCTAAATACAGGTGTTAACAGGGTCTAAAACGTTTTGAGCTAGTCCACTTTCGATCACTTCCAGAGGTAGTCGAAAACATATGACCGGATCCACTGCTTTCATTGTGTAAACACTCATGTGGTCAAATGTATTCGAACAGCCACAAAAGACCGACTACTGACCTAATGCGTAAACATTATGGGAAGCGTGCTAGCCAGACGGGATTTAAACTTTGTCAGCTGAAGACCCAAGTTTGGTTTGAAGATGAAAAACGTACCAAGTGCAACGTTCTCGCACCATTCCTGATTTCTAATTCACTTACCGCAATCGGTGTGGTCTTTGCAATATCAGAGCAGAAACGAAAGCCTATATAAATTCATATGTAAATTGTGTAGGCTTATCTCGTCCATTAGATCGAAAGATCTGAAAAGCCCATACATTTACCTGCCCATAGACCCACCTTTGGAAGAAATCAGGACAGAAGTGGTCGAAAGTGAACAAAAAAGATGGATTAAAACACCAGGTGTAAACGGGTATGTGTTTCCCTTGCCCACTTGTTATCCGATCGACCAAAACGTATCTTAATACCAGGTGTAAACAGGGCCTAAGAAAGAAAGTGTTGGAGCAAGACGAGAGTGAAAAAGAAAGAGCGGCAGACAGCTGAAGTGGATTTTCTGTTTCTAGTGGCTCTTTGGTAAAATGAAAGTGACAAACAGCTGCTTACACTTGGCAGGCGGGCTGGCTCTTCACAGCTGTTTCAAAATAAACAGAAATGGAGACCCTTGTAAAGTTTACATTCCGTACCAAACTCTCCCTTTAATTATTTTGCAATCTGTCTGCTGAGCACTTTTTATCAATGGGATGTTTATGCCCCCAATAGATTAAACTGAATGCATGTTAAACACAGATAAGTAGTTACTTCTTGTTGAACTGCTTTTAAAACTAATTTTGGTTTGGGTGCAATCCCACAAATGGTAGCATTCACTGATTCACTGACTGCATGCCTGAATGCGACCAGTGAATTGAAGCTTATAGGCCCCTCATGGGGCTGTTGAGTTTAAAAATCGAAGGATAAAATATGGAGAGAGAAAAAAAAGAAAGAAGGAGAAGTAAGGAAGGGAAGGAAAGTAAAACTTGAATGGACTCATATATATCAGGTGACAAATTATAAATGAATCTGCTCAGGTCTCTGCCTATTCATGTGTGTTTATTGAAAAGCAAATGTTTGAATAGATGTAAGAATTGTGTAGTATAAACAATGGAGCAGCCAGAGGAAAAATGATGGGCGCGCATGACAGGTATTGGTGTAGTGTTTATGAAAGGCTATGTATGAGTGTTATCGACCAGCAGAACGCTGTTTGCCCTTAGGGGGCCCTCAGAGAAGACATCCTGGTACCAAATCATGTTTGCAGTAGTTTTCCTTTATCGTACAAAAATCTTTACATATTTATGCCATAAAAAGAAATGTATTTTTTGTCTCAAACACTCTAAAAGTATCCATCTGCTGATGGACCCTACTGTTCTGATGTTCTTGAACGCAAAGCAATGCTTTTCAATATATCAACAGAAGTCAAAGGAGGAAAAGGTGAAAACTTTTCATTTTAATTATGTTTTAGCCCAGAAACTTCGGCTGCCAAGTCAACTGAGAGTTAAAAAGGGAGGGTTTGAGGGTGTCTCACTTGGATTATTTACCCCAAACTTTCACCTCAGTTTAACTTGAACTGTCTTGCCTGTGATTTATCGTGAGATGTTGAACTATGTGGAGCAGGCCAACTTATAGGAATGTTGTTGATGTTGCACCTCGCTGAAAGACTTCCCCGCTCTTGTTGAAAAAGTCTATTTAAGCAATGGGATGCACAGCAATACGTAAAAATAATGTGAGATCCGGGAATATAGGAGAATAATTTTAGGACATCAAAAAATGATTAAAGGGATAGTTCACCCAAAAATGATTTATCATTTTTTATTTATTAGAGGTAAAAAATGATATAAATACTGTTCGGTTTCTCACACAAACCGATCGTTTCTTGTCTTAAAACATCAATGTGTCGTCACGAGCCGCAGTGTTTAATATGGATTTGTCTGTGCATGTTTTTTTACTCTTACAGATTTTGTTACCATTCACATGCATTATACGACTGACAGACTGCAACGTTTGGAGTTAAAAAATCTTCATTTGTGTTCTACTGAAGAAACAAAGTCACCTATATCTTGGATGCCCTGGGGGTAAGCAGATAAACATCAAATTTTCATTTTTGGGTGAACTATCCCTTTAAATCTACACTCTAAAAAAATGCTGGGTTGTTTCAACCCATGTTTGGGTCAAATATGGACAAACCCAACCGTTGGGTTTAAAAGTTAATTAAAAAATCTAAACCAAAGGTTGGGTTTGTCCATATTTGACCCAAACATGGGTTGAAACAACCCAGCATTTTTTAGAGTGTAGTTGTCAAAATGGTAAAAACAACATTTCTGAAGAAATCAAATTTGTGTTAAACATTGTTCATTTTGTTTTAGCTTTTCTTATTGTCCGATGCTATTTAGGACAATATCTATCATAAACCAATGTCATTAAAATAGGATGCTAATAAAATACTGGACTTTGTTCACAGGATGTTCATAAGAAGACTACACAGTATCTATCCATCATCTTAGAGATACATTTGAATATATAATTAATTATAGCCTACTTGAAAATCTAACAAAGCAGTGAGCTATGATGTTTGATGCTCTGTAGTGTATAAGGTAATGCACATTAAACTCTAAAATTGCTTTGTTCCTGTGAGTGACACTACAATGACACTCCGAAACAGGTCAGCGTTTCCTTTTCACCATATTTAGTAATGAAACTTGTTTTTGTGCCTAAAATAAAAAAAGACTAACACTCCCAATATGTCAGCATAGAACCTTCCGGGTCTAGGATTGTTGGCAAAGGTACACATCTGGAAACACTTCACACGTTCCAGACTAGTCAAAGGTGAGAACCAAGGTCTGAGCATCAACTTTAAAGGAGAATGTAACAGAGTATGATTCCTCTCAGTACTAGACACTGCAAAGTATAAGGAACAATTACTTTATTATACAGCCCCCACTCGCAGTTATGATAGATTTACCATAGTGGCAAACATACAACTAGTAAATCATAAATGTAGTTAAAGAACTTTGCTGACATTTACTTTAAGATAAATTCACATTAATTTATGGTCTGTATACTTAGCCAGACATTTAGATAAATAATCTTTGAATTTCAAATTAATAATCTAACGTCTCTCTTAAGACTCTTTGGACATTTTTGGCTCATGGCCCTGTTGAATCTGACATATCTCATATGGCGACTTTAATTCAGTGGAACATGAATCAAGTTGCAGTATTCTTTATTCACAATGCGTTTGCAATGTTGCATTCTGCAGAAATCTGCATGAATCAGACTTAACCTATAAAAAATAAATAAATAAATAAATAAAAATAAAAAAATCACAGACTACTACAAAATTATGCAACTCTATCTCACAACCAATTCGTACATATATTTTACGAGCTGGCTAATTCGTACAAATTCGTATGGCCTTACTAGTACGATTTAGTACGATTTGTCTAAACCCCAGTGACGGGTAGGTTTAGGGGCGAGGTTAGGAGTAGGTCATTCGTACGAATTCATACGAATTGGGCAACTCGTAAAATATATACGATTTAGCAAAAATCATACAAATTCGTACGAGTGAGGTCGTACAAATTCATACGAATTAGCCACCTTGTAAAATACGTACGAATTGCCGTGAAAAGTATATGTGCCAAAATTAACTGTACCATTGATATAAATTATATATATCATTATATATATATATATATATATATATCATATCATTATTATATTAATAATGATAAAGAATAGATCATAATTTAGAATTCAATAGAAGATGCCAGAGTGTTACAGAAGTTAACGCAACAGATTGAAAAATTAACTGTATCTCACATAAGAACTCACCTCAAAAAAAACTGAATTGCTGTAGTAGCATATTAATATTACTGGAGTTTTTTAACCTTAATTTAGTGCTGATTATTTTAGCTGTCAGGACTTTTATTAGGAATATTATATATTATAGTTTTGTTGAAAATTACTCAAGTAAATCGATCACATTCCTTTTTCTCAGACAGAAAAAGGCCTCTACTAATCATGTGCAGAATAGTGTGAATAATGTATGACGTGCAAGTTAAAAAATGTTTATTGAATTTCAATGTTTAGCGTGGTATTATATATGAGAACAATCTCATAAAATTGTAAAGCAGCTGTTTAAGTCAAGAGGGATTTTATGGGTTCCCATCAGAGCACTCAACAAGCTAAGACCAGCAGACAAAACACAGTCTCTTTTGATTATAGTTTCTCCATAATTAAAGTTTCTCAGTGCTCCCTTTGCATTTTCATGAATAATTAATAATACACAAAAATAAGATGAAAAAGTAAATCCAACAAAAAAGTTCAATGAACCAACAAAACTTATTTAAATTATGTTACCCCTTAACAGAGAACACATTTAACAAAAAAGAGTAGGTAATAATTATAGTAAAACCTGTGGTTCGTTGGAAAACCGTATGAGCTACGAGCTTGAACATGGAACCCTGTAGAGTCAGATGTGATCATTTAATCAAGGCCTTCAGTGTCCTTAGACTCCTGCTGAAATGGACACATGTACTCTATAACTCACAGTGGGGCAACTACGCATGTGAGTTCATGCTTTTCTGTTGAAACTTACAGCAGTATTTTCAACAAAGGGACATTTAGCATTCAAGATCATCCGGAATATCCAAAAAATAGAAAACATTTAGACTATTTCTTTAAAAATAATAAAATTAAAAAAAATAATAATAACTTAAAGATTGACAACATTTTGCAACTAGTAACATTTGACATAAATGCACTTCCTGTGACTGTAATTATGTGACTAAGTGATCAGTTGACTTAACTTAAAAAAAGTGAGGAAACCCGTTGCCTTAAAATTATTAAGCAAATAAACTTTATGCGTAATTGAAATAACAAGTTATGTGGAATTGTCAAGTTCACATAACTTAATTTTTTTCAATTACACATGAAGTTTATTACATAAAAAAAACGAGGAAACCTGTTGCCATAAAATCATTAAGTTAAATCAACTGATTACTTTTTACTGTGTACAATGGATGATTGACAGGTGAGAAGGACTTTCAGGAAGCTTTAGTGTTTACACTACACATGCAATTTACATGTATGTCTAAGTGCACAGATCACAATTTGTTTTTGATTCGGTTTACACCTTTTTGTCCACTTGTGATCAGACTGATGGATGTTAATACTATGGGACCACTGATGCTTTAGACAGGTCTCAATGAGCATTGCCTAATCAGTGTTACCTAGCCTAAGTGCTAATGTGGACAAAGTGGCTAATTTGACAGCATCTGTGTTAAAAATTACACCTTGTGTTTGTGCAGCAGTTAGCAGAAGCACTGGAGCCTATTTAACACATCACAACGTGTCAAAATGAATACCTCAACCCTCCCTCTCCCTCCTCAATCCCTCTCTATGCTCTTCTCATCCATCATTGTCCTTTTTTTGAGGTTGAGACTGTGTCATGGGCATAGCAATGCCTTTGAAAGTCTGTTTATGGGTTTACGGTGCTTTCCTGGCATGTGGCAGAACAGCAGGACTCTGCTAACAGACCCAGCAGGTGTTAGAGACCCCAATGTAGCCCTGCTGAGCACCGGAGGATAGCCCAGTGATACAATAATAATAGCCGTCAAATCTCGTCCAGAGCAAAGATATGGTGTGTCTTTGACCTGCTTCTTCCTTCCCTTTCATATGGAGACCAACATACTGAAATGACCACAGAAACCAAAGATTGATACTGGAGGTTCCATAAATCTGCAAACAAGATTAAAGAAAGAACAACAAGCTGTTCAGGAAATAATGGCATCATTTGCTTGGTTAAAGTAAATTTGGAAAGAACCTCAATCTGAGTTTGAAAGAGTCCACAAAGGGAGAGGGAGAGAGAAGGCGAGGGGGTGGCCCCTCCGGAGCGACTGGGTCGTTAGGATAAGTCTACGGCCTCCAGTCGGCCTCTCATCCAGATAACAAGGCAGAGACAGCCTCACAGATCAAGAGCCATTATCAGAGACTCTTCCTGGGCAGTGGAGCATTAAAGTCCTGAACAGATCCAGCACTCTCTCAACCCTGTTGGGACCACCACCAGAGACCAGCAGGAGGGAGATGAACCTCAACATCAGAGATGAAGAACATGCCTGAAGAAACTTCTGAATGAAGGACCAGATTAATAAAGGTTTACTCAAAATTTAGGCATCCAAACCGCTACTCAATGTTTGAATGTTTCTGTGAATTGGCCTGTGGGTTTTGACCGCACAGACAGGGAAGGACAGTCCCAGAAGTGTCAGTCAACAAGTATGTTTACATGTGTAGTTATAATCAAGCTGCAATAGGATTTCTTCATCTTTCTTCATAAGTGAATAATGAAGGATTAAATACACATTGTTTGTCACAGCAAGTGCACAACAACGAGGACAATTGTAGTTTGATTAACATGTTTACATGCTGGATGATGCCGAGTCCGGTGTTATCCGGGTCTGATAATCTGACTTGACAAATATTGGACTATATAATATTGGTACGATTTCAGTTGGACTAAACTGATTGCATCACACTTTAAAACAGGGATGTCCAATCCTGCCCCTGTAAGGTTCCAATCCTGTAGAGTTTAGCACAAATCCTGATCAAACACACTTGAACCAGCTAATCAATGTCTTCAGGATTTCTAGAAACTTCCAGGCAAGTGTGTTAGGGCTAAACTCTGCATGACCTTGGCCCTAAAGGAGCAGGATTGGACACACTTACTTTTAAAAAGATCCATTATTAAATGGTTACTGCACCTTATAATGGATGGTTTGACATCTAGTAATCTGTTCCTCGAACACAAACATGAGAATCTTGAGGTCTTTCTACATTGCTGAACCTTTAAAGTTTGAGGATTCCATCATTATTCTAAATGAGAACCAGCCTGTGCACAATTTCAGAGGGTACAAGTGGCAGACATAGCTCCAGGCTAAAGCCTCTCCTCCACAGTGGAAGCTCCACAGAAATGCATGAATTCTATCTCCAAGTGCCCAATGATCACATCCACATCACATAAAACCCTATCATTGAATATATGAACCTGTGCAAGAGCTCATTCTAGGTCGAAAGCACCATACAAGCATCATGTAACTATGTACCTTCCTGAACTTGCTGACTATTTCCCTCAGCATGAACCAGTCTTGACACATATACATACACACAAATGCACAAAGGCGGTAGGGGGTGGGGGGGCTGGGATATTAAAAGATTAAAGGCTCCCGTTTTTACTATATATTTTTATGTTGTGCAGCGAGACGCGAGATACAATGGCACTGTGAAGTCAGTGTCCTGTTACTGTTTTTTCATAGTCGTTTTCAATTTGTTATACTGAGGCTCAGGGTCTGGAGGGCAGGGAACATTTGTCATGCAGTCTTTTGCCTTAAAAGCCATCTGTGCAGAGGCTAATTCATTTCCTCTCTCTGCCGACCGCTTCTCTATAAACCCCCACCAAATAAGGCATTAGAAATAAAGTCATCATAAAACTGCTCGAGCAAGATGAACACGACTGCCACTCTGCCTGGGTGAACAACAACACTTAAACATCATGGGAGCCCTGCACTCGGTTGCAGAGATTGACCGGCGCCAGAGAAGGAGAGATGCTGTGGTGGCAGTAGGCCTGTGCCTTGAATAAGTCTTTGATTTTTGGGGCTTGGATCTCACAATATTTCGGCATTCACCCAATGAGTTTGACAAGCATTCACCTAGAGTACCGCATATACTGTGATATGAATCACTGCTGTATATAACCAGTACATTATATATGTATCTATATGGGCCTCTTGGCTCATATTGGACTGTGTTCTAAGAACAGAAGTTTTAATAAATCAAGGGGCGCCAAGCTGCATTTGGAAAGTGCCCGAGTTTATTTCTTGCTCTCGCTGCAGATGAGCAATACATCCTGCCTGCATCAGAGTTGCAAAATGCTTCATTTCATCTTTTGGCAGCCAAAAAAAAGGAGACTCACTAGCGACAACCTCCTGCTGCAGCTGAATTAATGGTGAGAGGAATACACCAGTGTGTAGCATCACATTCACCAAATCATATATTTACCATCTTTGATGTCCCTATATATGGATCTCTTCATGGAAGTAGTCATTTCAAGTACTTCAAACTTTTTTTGTGATTCGAGAGGTCATGTTTTCCTCCCTAACCTTTAAAACTTCCAAACAAATAAGAGCTTATCAGTTATAGTGAATTAGAACATGATCATCCATCTTCCGGATAGAAAAGAACTCTACATCCAGAGGCTTGTTCCAGCCCTCCAGGGAAAGGAGAAAAGTTCATGCAGAGAGCCAGACAAAGAGAGAGAGGGAGATGTACTCCCTCTTCATCCTCAAAGATGGGCCGCCTTGTTTACAAGTTGGACATGTTGGCTACGGCTATCATACTATGCCAGAATGTAGCGCGCTGGTTTATCTGTCTGACATTCTTCAAATGGCTCCCTGAACTTCCATGTGAACGTAAACATGTACAGAGGGAGAGACTAATTGAACTGCGAACATCCTTGATAGTAACATCCTAAGGCATCTTCAGCAAAAGGAATAATCTGATCACAGCCAAAGAGGGGAAGGAAGAATTCTTATATGAGTGGTTCCAACAGGACATCTCTGCATAACAAGAGCCAGTACATTTTTGCTGACAGCTATCACATACAGAAACCATGATTTCATAACAAAATATTTTTCAGCTTCAGTTATTAGCACAATCCAAATAACCATCAAACTTTACACAATAACTGGCTAAAGTCGTAATAAAGTTGTAAATTAATTCTAAAATCATCTAAATGTCACAAACTGCCTGTTCTTGTTTCATCTTCATGAACTTTCTATTTTGTTTTTATCAGTCACGATTTCCTTTGTTTCAGTTTCCCGCTCCTCATTTGTAACTGCGGTTTCTGATTAACTGATTTTCTGAGTCTTCACCTGCTCATAATTTGTGTTCAATCACCTTGTGTATTTAAGTTCCTCTTTTTCATTCAGTTGCTGTCTGGTATTGTTTGTGTGTAGACACTCTGTTACGTAGCCTTTGGATTAGCTGAGTTTGTTTTATTAAAGAACCTGTTTGAACCTTTTTCATCATCTTCATCTGAACCAGATTGTGACACTTAATATGTTTCTACAGTTTTTTTTCTTATAATATTACAGATTCCTGAAGTACCCATTAGAAGTTGACAAATAATGGGGGAAAAGGATAACAAAAAAAAATTGTCTATAGTTTTTAAAATAATAATAATAATAATAATTCAGATTTTAAAAAAAATATGATTTTAAAATTTGACAGAATTTTCCACAATCAATGTAAAATAACGCTGGCTATAAATGATTCAATAAACAATGAAAAAGTTTTGTAATTACATAATTTCAAAAATACAATCAAATAATATATATATATATATATATATATATATATATATATATATATATATATATATATATATATATATATATATATATATATATATATATATATATACACATATACACTCACCTAAAGGATTATTAGGAACACCTGTTCAATTTCTCATTAATGCAATTATCTAATCAACCAATCACATGGCAGTTGCTTAAATGCATTTAGGGGTGTGGTCCTGGTCAAGACAATCTCCTGAACTCCAAACTGAATGTCAGAATGGGAAAGAAAGGTGATTTAAGCAATTTTGAGCGTGGCATGGTTGTTGGTGCCAGATGGGCCGGTCTGAGTATTTCACAATCTGCTCAGTTACTGGGATTTTCACGCACAACCATTTCTAGAGTTTACAAAGAATGGTGTGAAAAGGGAAAAACATCCAGCATGCGGCAGTCCTGTGGGCGAAAATGCCTTGTTGATGCTAGAGGTCAGAGGAGAATGGGCCGACTGATTCAAGCTGATAGAAGAGCAACTTTGACTGAAATAACCACTCGTTACAACCGAGGTATGCAGCAAAGCATTTGTGAAGCCACAACACGCACAACCTTGAGGCGGATGGGCTACAACAGCAGAAGACCCCACCGGGTACCACTCATCTCCACTACAAATAGGAAAAAGAGGCTACAATTTGCACGAGCTCACCAAAATTGGACAGTTGAAGACTGGAAAAATGTTGCCTGGTCTGATGAGTCTCGATTTCTGTTGAGACATTCAGATGGTAGAGTCAGAATTTGGCGTAAACAGAATGAGAACATGGATCCATCATGCCTTGTTACCACTGTGCAGGCTGGTGGTGGTGGTGTAATGGTGTGGGGGATGTTTTCTTGGCACACTTTAGGCCCCTTAGTGCCAATTGGGCATCGTTTAAATGCCACGGCCTACCTGAGCATTGTTTCTGACCATGTCCATCCCTTTATGACCACCATGTACCCATCCTCTGATGGCTACTTCCAGCAGGATAATGCACCATGTCACAAAGCTCGAATCATTTCAAATTGGTTTCTTGAACATGACAATGAGTTCACTGTACTAAAATGGCCCCCACAGTCACTAGATCTCAACCCAATAGAGCATCTTTGGGATGTGGTGGAACGGGAGCTTCGTGCCCTGGATGTGCATCCCACAAATCTCCATCAACTGCAAGATGCTATCCTATCAATATGGGCCAACATTTCTAAAGAATGCTTTCAGCACCTTGTTGAATCAATGCCACGTAGAATTAAGGCAGTTCTGAAGGCGAAAGGGGGTCAAACACAGTATTAGTATGGTGTTCCTAATAATCCTTTAGGTGAGTGTATATATGAATATAATTAAGCAGCATTTTATTGATATGGAATATACATATGGAATGTTTGTCTTGGTAGACTAGATCTGCTACACTGCTGCTGCTGGCATGAGTGAAGGCTACTGCCAAAACGTGAATAGGATGCAAGCAGCTGCAAGGAAAGTATAGGGAGAACCACCTAGCACATATAGGCAGGTGGAGCTGGGGAAGATGAGGGCCTAGGAAAAGTCCCATAATGGCGAGTTCAGCCTTTCAGGACAGAAAAAAATAGGTTACATTGACAGAACAAAAAGATCGATTGGCTAAAGCAGTCGGCTTTATGAGAACCAATTAGGAGAAGAGTTTCATGACAGTACTATATGTGTGTGTCCTGGTAAACCCTATGTTATGGGGACAAAATGGCAATATCCGAAACCCTTGCTCTTGTGGGGACATTTTTTGGTCACCATGAGGAAAACAGCTTATAAATCATACTAAGTGATATTTGTGTGTGTGTATGTGTGAATAACTACTAAAAATAACTATTGGAAAACTATGAATTTAAAAATGCTCTTAGGTGCAAAGTCATCATTGAGCAATAACTAATGGGTTATTGGTTTCACTAAATTTCAGACATTGTTTCAACTGGAAGAGGTCTATGCTGTGATAAAACTTTACTACATTCTCAAAAGGCCAGTCATGTTTTCTGATTTTCCAGAACTTTAGATCTAAGACCCTCTTAAATTCCAGACAAAACGAAGGAAATAAAACAAAATTGTGTTCGAGGAACACACAGTCCTAACTCTTTGTTTACCACATGTGCCATTGATAAAGGTCTCTAAAGTGTGTCTGTTATAGTAACAGAGATAATTAAAGTCTGTGAAATTGCTTGTGAAGTTCACTTACACCTATAATTTACATACTTTGTGAGCATTCAGGTCTGTATTAAACATATTTACAGTTGCATTAGTAGGAGTATTATGTGCCCTTTGGTCATGTTCAAATAATTTGGTATTAAAAGTTTCGGTAACACTTTAGAATACTGTTCCATCATTAATAAATAACTACACAGAAACAAATGAGTAACACATTATTAACACTCTAGTACTATTAACAAACAGGAAACTATGATTAATGAATTAGTAAGTAATAGCGCTTAGTTGAATGAGGTAGTTCACTATTATCTAATCAGTAACTACTATTTTTTTCATACCTCCCAGAGAATAACTACTATAGGCCTGTACAGTTCAGAAGGAATTACTAATTATTTGGATCATTATTCTAAAGTGAAGATCATAGTCATCCACTAATAATGACTCAAGTGTTACGAAATCCATCAGAAGGAATTACTATCCAAAACCTTACACACAAATGTACAAAAACCTCAAAAGCTTACAGTGACTTCAGTCAATATTAGGGAGTTATCAGCCTCAGAATACTGATCCAAATAATTAATAATAATTCCTTTTTTTTTTTTTTTAAGTATTTGGTAATACTTTAGTCATTACTAGTGGGTTACCCTGACCTTCGCTTCAGAATTAATTATACGTTATGCATTATTCATGTTAATTATGAACCTGTATATAGTACTTCTTAGTAGTCCTCTGGGAGGTATGAAAAAAATAGTAGTTATTGATTAGTGAACTACCACATTCAACTAAGCACTATTACTTACTAATTTGTTAATCAGAGTTTCTTGTTAGTTCGTAGTAGTTGTTCTCTCTAACTTTTAATTTAATTTATTGATTAAGATGGTCTAATCACTTATGCTTTTTAGTTGAATTTAAATACAGTATCTTAAAATATAAAAAAAAAAAATCAAATTTAATTATTTTTAGTGGTAAAAAAAAAATTATACCCTAAGGATTTATCAAAAATTCTAATTGATTCTATTTAGCTGCCTTAAGTGTCAACTACAAAATTCCTGGGAGATTTTGTTGACGAGAGTTTGAGTTGGAGGGAACAAGCTGACAATATATGAGCTGAAAAATACATTAATCTACCGGTATAATAAGGAGGGTAAGGCATCTTGCTCTTTTTACTCTTTACTGTAGTTTAATTTATCCGTATATCTTTCACATTGTAATATAGTTTAAATGAGCACTTTTCCTACTACTCTTTTTAAAAAAATATCCTTCAGAAACATTTTGTTAGGATTGCAACCCATTTCTTTATTTCAGAAACTTCAGGTTCTTACTACTAATGATATTAATATTTCTCAAATATGTGTTTTTTATTTATTAGATATTCAAGTGAAGGTAACTTTCCAGAGCAATTTAAAATGCCTTTTGAAGTAAATTCACAGGTTCACTGTCACTTAAATCGTCAATTTTCAGATTTTCATCTTCTTAAATTTTTCACTTGTATTGGTCAATACTCCATAAGATTTAGGGGTATTAAATTATGGAATTGTTTATCCCATCTAGCAAAAATATGTTATAAAAGATGCATAAAGGATAATTTTATTGCTGCCTTGTAATTGTGTTTTCTTGTTTTTTGTTGTTTATGTATTTTATGAACTCTATAGGGCTTGTTTCTGGAGTACATTATTTTGGGGTTTTTGATATATGTTGTAATCAACTTGATGCAGCCATATACATTTATATATTTATTATTGTAATTTAGCTCTCTTTAATTTCATTTGTTTCTTTTTTTCTTTGTTGTTCAGGGTTTTCTGCCTCTCCCTGCACAGTATATGGATAGAACTTTCTTGTTTGTATTGTATATATTTTATATTCAGCAAATAAACTAAACTAAACTAAAACTATGTTTCTGTGTTAATAATGCGTTACACATTTGATGATTCAATCACAAATGTATGCAATGTATCAATTTTTATGCATCTATGAAAGCTTTTTTCTTTCTTTCTCAAATAAGAAGGATTTTACATTCCACTATCCTGTTAAAACACTTATTTATGAGACAGATATTGTTATTTTAAGAGTTCAGCGGCACATTCCTTCATAGTGGTGACAACACTAAAATAATCAGAGTCTGCTTGTCTTTACAGTTCCACATCCTGAGCCTTCTCAAACGTTTATGATTTGTGGCAAAACAAAAAATATATCTTTCCCTTTTCGGCTTTGAGCAAGCAGTCCCTGTACATGTAGTTGGATCAAATCCTGGAAAAAGGGATTCAGATGTAAACACAGCAAACGTTTGGATGTGGGACATTGAAGTGGTCTGAAAGATAAGTGGGATTCATAAAATCAAAACATCAAACGCATTTTCAAAATCATGAGTGCAACCATTTCAAATAATTCACAATGACTGATTATATCATCTCAAAAGAGCCATGTGACCCTGCCTTACTTACAGAGATGTGAGCAACTACAATACTGGCCATGTAACTGTGGATATTTTCTGTTGACATACAGAAAAATAGGGAGATACAACTTTACACTGCTATCTATCAATAATCACCTCCCATTAAAATGTAGTTTATGTTTGAATTCAAAATTTGTACTATATGAAGTGTTACACTATATAACTCTCCTAACAAATTGATTTTTTTTTATTTAACTTGGCAAAAAAACAAGAAAGTGTATTAGCACCATTTTCAACACAGAATGGGGGGAAAATGAATGCAACCACCTTCTAAGTATTACAAAAGCACAAGTGATGTGATCACAGTGTTCTGGCATCTCCAACTTAGGCAACACTGTGTCAGTGTGGTTCATGCAAACACCATCCATGTGAGCTGGTCATAATTCCCACAGTTACTCCTCTTCAATCCCAGCGGTTATCTGTATCCTCTCCCTACTTTTTTATGACACGTAAGAGTTCACTCCGTGATATGCTCACACTCCTAAAAGTGCTGCTTTTAAGGCCCTCACAAAAAAAAAGAAAAGAAAAAAAAAAAAAGATCTTGGTGTAAAGCCTTGAGAAAGAATGTCCAGCATGCCCAAAAACACTTTCCTGGGTGTTGCTCCACTGCACTGATGTATGTGTTCCTGTTAACAATATTTTAGCATGCACATGACCTTCGGTTGAGTTCTATATCCTGAGAAAATATGTCTCCTAATGCCGGAACGGATTATTTTCTGTCACCATATCTTTGGGGAGATGTCGACATAAATATGCACACTTCCTCACCGCAAAAGATTTTAGCACATTGGTTAAAGTTATGGCCGTGCCTGTAAATCACTGGAACCAGATTTGTGTTCTCTAAAATGCGTAGGATTGTATCATAAATTATTTATCTTGTTCATCTTCACAAATTAAAACACTCCCCTTAGAAGAATAAGAATTATTCGCTGCTCCTCACTGCAGAAGTCAATGCCATCCGCTGATTAACAGAGTTTCAAAGACTTGTTCCTATTTGTGCAAAAGAGTTTCCCCCGGCTTCATTTATCACTTTTTCCCCCTCTTTTATATTATCTCTGCCAAGTTAGCTCTAAGGTTCATGCATTTGTTACCTTTAAAACGCACTCTTTTATCGACAAAGATCTCTGCCTTCTCTATATACTGGTGTTTCAGGTTCTCATTTAGAACTCAGATACCTTTTCCACTTCAGGCAACCTGGACGGTTGCCATGAGTCCCATTACTGAACTTTCCGGGGCGCTCACTCTTGCCGTTGTGTTTCTGACAGTTTTGACTAATTAGAAAATATGAATCAATGGGCATGTGTAATTTGTGTCTGCTTGGCATCGCAAGCATGCCAATAGTGGCAAAATTTCTCAGAGAAACACTAAAACTGCCAGGTGTACACAAATAAATGAAGGCAATTCATCATGCATATGGGAAGGTATCATGGACATCAAGTCCCTGGCCAAATATAGAAAAAGACGTTATTACTCTTCAAATGGACAGGACATCTTAGTTCATATGAAATATTGCTGTGAAAAAAAAATAATCTGGCTCCGTTTCAACAGAGAAGGGTTAATGTTGGCACTTCTACTGTGTACACTTTCAGTAAATTGTTTTAGTGTTTATTTGCTCAGGCATGCGCTTAGTATTGGATGAATGGGAATTCACATATCTCTAAGCTCCTATCTTTCCTTTTTCAGTCATAATGACTCACTAAAGTGCAGGAAAGTATGTCATTGAGAATTTCCACAAGAGCAGTGATGGCGTACAAAAGAATGGCCTACCATTAAATAGTCTGGAAGGTTCCTCAACTGTGTTGTACCATCTAAATTTGGTAATTCTTAGTAATTAAAGGGGGTGAATGAGAAATGAAGTCGGTATCCACAATTCAACATCATCTCTCGCTTTTTATATTGTTGCTTTACGGAGGTGGAGAACAAGGAGGAGAAAAAAAGAGGAGACAAATTACATGCAGCTTGAACAGTAAACAAAACAACTATAATGATTGTGGTCCTCTCAAGACTGTGTCAAAATAATGCTATAGCTTGTTTGCACCAGTGAACAAGTGTTCAAAGACATGTCTGGAAAAGTAACAATGCTTTAATCATGCTTTTTATTTTAAAAGCAACTACACTTTTTCATCCAATAATAATTAGAGGAATATTCTGGATTCAATAAAAATAAGCTTAATCAACATAATTTGCAGAATAATGTTGACTAACACAAAAAAAGCAATTTTGTTCCTTTGTTTTCATTAAAAAAAATGATGTTATGGTAATTTTATGGTGATTTAATAGCTATAGTCTATACATTTATAAAGGCACATTAATTCTTCTCTTTGTGTTAGTTTGTGTATTCATTGTTGTTGAGCTGTTTTGCTGATTAAATCATAACTGATATTTTAAGGTTTTAGGTGTCGCAATGTCATGGCGATGTTGTAAAATTAGATACATTTACACAATAAAGGTTGGCAATTTATTCTCACTAAAATCATGTTAACACAGATATTGTTGGAATACTATTGCAAAGTGAGTATTTTATGGTCACAGTTTGGCCCATTTTAAATGCTTCACACTAAGCCAGATTTTTGCTTTTATTAAAGAAAAAGAGGGACCATTCGAAATTAACATTTTGCAAAATGCTGCCAAATGAGCTGACATTATTTTTAGTTTCAGCACTTTCAACACAATGCCTCTCTACTTACTTTAAGTACCAACACCTAAATGTTGCAAAATGAATCATAATACACAATGAAAATAACACTGTCAGTAAGCTACGGTCCAGCAAGACTGTGGCTCTGGCCAGCCTGAACCCAGACTTTTCATTCTCACTGCAGAAGAGCTCAAATTTATTACTTGTTATCCTTTCTCCAAATCTCCCTAACACCATTACATAACATGCCCAAGGTAATGTACACACTAATGGGGCAAGTGGTGTAAATCCATCAGTATGCCATAAATTAACGCTAGGCACACTTGTGTGCATGGATTACATTGTTGGGGGGGATAATGGCCGCCAAGAGAGCCCCGCCATGATATACGTCGGTTTTGACGCGAGCGGCACTACTATAAATCGGCCTGGACCACAAACGCAGGGCAAGTAACGCCCAAACAGTCCGGTAAAGATGTCACTGGATGCCTGGGATTTGACTCATATCTAGGTATTTATCTCTTTGGAATTCTCTGGAAGCCCTCTTTGTCTCTCTTTCCTACACATACACACTGAAAGACCCACCCACTTTCTCTGGTGAATAAAGACCATGTCGTGTAAACCTAGACACACTTCATTATTGGTGGAGGCATGGATGGACTTCGGTGAAATATTGCAGTCAAGAAAAGCTCTCCATCATAGCCGCTGTGACAATCTATCCTCACTGCGTTAATAACGGACTGGATGTTTGGTGTGCCTGGTGTCTGTCCACTAGGGTTTGATATGATGACCCAGCATAGAAGTCTCACGAAGCCTAATGGCTCCACTCAGAGGGAAGGAAAATACAGGCACTGACACACATCCATTGTTTAGTCAAATAAATACTGGAATTGAGTTGCTGTTGTCTTGCAATAACTGCATTAAAACATTCGTCTTAATGAGCTGTGAAAGTGTGTAATAACAGACTAATTCCTGTTTGTTTTTATTCCTCTATGCAAACAGAGGAGGAGGAAATGGAGAGAAAAGAGCTGGAACAAGAACAATCTGAGAAGACAGCAATAGGAAGACTTTTCCACTGCACTAAAAGAGCAACAGTAACACTTTATTTTGATGGTCTCTTTTGAACATTCAATTGACTACAAGTAACTTTGCAACCACATGTCAACTAACTCTCATTAGAGTATTAGTAGACTGTCTGCTTAATATCTGCTAAAATTTTATTGTGATGCTCCTCCAAACATACATTCTTTTGACTATAAGTAACTTTGCACTACATACTTATTCTAACCCTACAAGTCTACTAATACTCTACTAACACTCTAATGAGAGCTAGCAGACATGTAGGTGCGATATTACTTATAGTCAACAGAATGTGTTAAAGGGATCCTCAAAAATAAAGTCAAACCAGAGCAACAAGTGGTTTCCACACTTATGCAAAAGAAAAACAATGGCTTGTTAGCAATGACCCTATTACAGAAGACTCAGTCTAGACATTAACTGTAATATATTCCATTCAAAGTTTAGCTGTGCTTTTTTTTTCAGCTTCACATACACAAGTATTGCCAAATAGGACTAAACGAAGACTTTAGTGCAAAGTCATACACATAGACAAATCCAAGCCATAACGAAAACAACAGCTTATCAGCCAATTTAACATAGCAAGCCACATAAGCACCTGTTAAGAGAACAGCCAATGACAGGCAAGGTAAAAGCCCAGTTTTGCTTGGCACATCACAGCCATTGCAAAAAGATGGAGTCAACTGGGAAAAGGCCACGCTTTTGCTTGGCAATTCCCATCCATCATCTTACCAAAAAGAGGGAGCTGGTCTATTGGCATTGAAACACGATGATTAAATTAACTTGGCTACACAAACAGAGTGTCACATTTTGAAAGGTTTTAAACAGCTGCATTAGATAAAGTGATTCATGGCCTCACAATTCATTTCTGAATGTTTTGATAATAATCAGACGTGCAACAGTCCATAGTCTTCTAGGGAATACACCAGCTGTAGTAACACTACAGAAATGAGCTGATCATCAAATAGTTCCTCTCATCCGTGTGGCATTATTGGATAAGTAGGGCTTTCAGGCATGTGTGGCTCAGAGTCCAAGAGGGTATGATGCAGAGCAGAGTAATCCATGAGTGTGTGATTGATTGAGGGACACAATAAACCAAAGCTTGTTCACAGCTAATATTATGGGGAACTGAGAAAGGAGATTCCCTGATGTTCAACCTCAAACACCCATGACTTTGTGAGTTTTCGTTTGGCTTAATGTAGCCACTCTAAAAAATAATTCAGAGGACCTGTCACCACAACTTAAATAAATGCATGGTTGCAAGTTAAAAATTCTAATTTATTGTTTTAAACCTTTTAAGTTGTAAACATTATTTTGTAGAGTTCTGTTGACATACTAATGCTGATCATTACATCAACTTAATATCGTCTGTAATTTAAACTCAAATTTCTGCGTTAATTGTTTGGGGTTTTTTTGTAGTAACTTAATGAAATTGTCTTGATAACTTCGGAAATTAGGCAGTGGATTTCTAGTTTCCAGCACTAGAAGCATAGGACTGGATAAGGAGAATAAACGTTGAAATTGAGTGTTAATTTATTTGTTTTTTGTGAAGGGAAAGACCTATTAGTGTTTAATGCTGTTATGTTTGACATTTAAAAGAGTTTCTGTAATGTTGAAGTTTTTGTGGTTACCATTGAGCTGAAGAGTAGATACATGAAGATAAACACTACATCGACTCTATAAGCAATGACTGCGCTAATGCCAGTGACAAGTAATAGCTTACTTGTTCATTAAATATGTTAAATAAGTCATGTTAGCATGTGCTATGATAGCTGTTGATTTTAACTAAAATAGATACGAATAATTGGTTCCAGGTCTACAACTCTGGCAGTTGTAGCGACTTAATTTTTTTTTGAGTAATCAACTTAAAAAATTGTGTTTATGCTCAGTGTAGCTTGTTGGTTGAACGTAAATTCACTTAAAGTTGTCATAACTCCAAAAAATTGATGCAAAATGTAAAAATGTTTTGTTGAGCCAACACATTGTTTTTAGAGTGTAGTTAAAGGGACAGTTCACCCAAAAAAATTTTTTTAATTCTGTCATGACATTTTTCATAAATTCTTATTTTGTGTTCCACAGAAGAAAGAAAGTCATACAGGATTGGAGAAACATGAGAATTTAAATTTTTGGGTTAACTATCCCTTTAAATTTGAATGGAGGAACAATGCCACAACCACTTCAGAAAAACCTTATTGTTTCAGAAAATGTGACATAAACTGAGGAAGAGGTAATTTACAGCATATTGCGCTGTCTACCGAATGGCATAAATTGTCATGTTGTTGTGCATACGATGTGCCCCGCAAGCATGTGCACATATGGCTCTGATTAAAGCCCAGATTCTCTGTTTTTTTTTATTGGATTTGGGATGTATTACATAAACTGGTTAGTAGTATTGTGTTAGGACCAAAGAATGTGAATTATGAATCTCATTTGTCTCTGAAATTAATCTAAGCTCCGGGAAAAAAAAAAGGCTGGTCGGTAAATGCAGAGACTCTGGGGGGTGAAATTGCTTTAGAAGGTGTAGCCGCATTAGAGCAACATACAGCAGAAACACCGGAGGGCAGACTGATGATGATGATGATGATGATTGGAAAAGTGAGTTTGACTGAAAACAAGCTGTCCTCATTAGTGTAATGATTTTTCACTCTCATTTTATTTGGGTAGAGATTGATTGGTGATAACACTTAATCTGGTTGCAAATGGACATCAGGAGGAAATGGCCGCATGGCGAGCGAATATGAACTTGAGTCTGTCGTGTGAACGGATGAGTTGTACGTGTCTGTTACGCTGGGGCTTGTCTGATGCTTTGGCTCTGAGGCCTGCTTTTCCCACGTGTGTCAAGTGTGCTGCTCGTATTACTGTCTGTAGGGCTTCAACATTGACCTCAATGGTACGAAACGGACAGCAGCCTGATCAAAAGGCACATGGAGATTAACCCTCTATTCAGATCGGCCCTTTTCTCACACGTTCCTGCTTTACGTAATCAGAGAGTAACTCAGTAGGGGCAAGAAACAATGGAAGGGCTGACCCTGCGTTTCTGTGTGTGTGTGTGTGTGTGTGTGGTGAAAGGAAGTGAGTGTTGGTGAAGGAGAGGTGAGGAGACTTTGAACCATCAAAAACAGTTCAGGAAGAAAGGGGGATGAAAACAGAAGTGGGTGGTGATGAAAAGATGAAGAGGAGGAGGAAAAAAATTCTGCGGTCAGTGGGGAAGGCTGCAAAAACATACGAAAAGAATGAAGATAACTTGGAGACGAATAGAGATAGTGGCATTGGTTCTGATCAGACAGAAAGTCAACCATCATTGGAAACCAGTAAAACCAGCCTATCCACACATTGCTTCAGAATCACTGGGAATTTTGGGAGCTCCAGAGTGCATTATTCAGGCTGGCTCTGAAAGTGAGGATGAGATATTATGTGTTAGGGGGTGAACAGGTGTTATAAGACATGGGCTTCTGAGTGATGATTAGCATAGATACGAATTATGGATGGGTTGGAGAGAAGGAAAAGAGTGACAGGAAAGAGAGAGGAGGGTTCTCAAAAGATGAATGTTTGAAAATTGATTGCAAGAATTCACAGGAGCTACAGCTGCTGACAAAAGCGATGTGTTTAGGCATCCATGGTGCACATGGATGTAACTGAACACAAAATTCATGATTTGGATATATACACTACCAGTCAAAAGTTTGGAAACATTACTATTTTTAATGTTTTTGAAAGAAGACTCTTCTGCTCATCAATCCTGCATTTATTTGATCCAAAATACAGCAAAAACAGTATTATTGTGAAATATTTTTACAATTTAAAATAACTTTTTTCTATTTGAATATATTTTAAAATGCAATTTATTTCTGTGATTCAAAGCTGAATTTTCAGCATCATTACTCCAGTCTTTAGAGTCACATGATCCTTCAGAAATCATTCTAATATGAGGATTTGATGCTCAAGAAACATTTATTAATATTATCAATGTTGAAAACAGTTGTGTACAAATTTCTTTTCAGGATTATTTAATGAATAGAAAGTTCAAAAGAACAGCATTTATCTGAAATATAAAGCTTTTGCAACATTATAAATGTCTATACTGTCACTTGATCAATTTAATGCATCCTTGCTGAATAAATGTATTAATTTCTTTAAGTTCTTTCCCAAAAAAAAAAAAAAAATCCTACCAACCCAAAACTTTTGAACGGTAGTACAATGTTACAAAAGCTTTCTATTTCAGATAAATACTGTTCTTTTGAACTTTCTATTCATCAAAGAATCCTAAAAAAAATGTTTTACACAACTGTTTTCAACATTGATAATAATCATAAATGTTTCTTGAGCATCAAATCATCATATTAGAATGATTTCTAAAGGATCATGTCACACTGAAGACTGGAGTAGTGATGCTCAAAAGTCAGTTTTGCATCACAGGAATAAATGACATTTTAAAATATATTTAAATAGAAAACAGTTATTTGACATTTTAATAATATTTCACAATATTACAGTTTTTTTTTTTTTTGGTATTTTTATTAACAAATGCAGCCTTGGTGAGCAGAAGAGACTTCTTTACAAACATTTTAAAATCTTAGCGTTCTCAAACTTTTGACTGGTAGTGTATTAAAATTTATACTGGTAACAAACACTGCTACATGTTATATGTGTGTTAAAATAACCCTTCAGCAGTGTACCAGAAAGTTAATTTCATTTGAGTTACCTGCTCATCAAATTTCCCTATGAGTATAAAATAACTTATTCATTAAAGTTTATATTTAAATTTCCATTAAAGTTATATGCACTTAATATATTTATTTAATCTATTTTTTATTTATTTATTGCTGTGATCATGCATGGCTTAAACCTGCATAAATGTAAAAAGCTTTTAAATTAAGCTGCTATATAATTTAGCAATAAAACGAATTAAACTTGTAAAATTATTATTTCTGATAGCAGTTTTGTTTAAAATAATATACAGGGTTTTTTTTTTTTTTTTTACTTTTACTTTTAAGTGCTAAAAAGAACATTTAATGTTTTTCTCTTCCCCATCTTTCTCTCTTTTATCCCTGGTAAAAACTATTATTAATGAGTGCCCGTGTCATTTAATATATATTCAACGTTGCATTAATCATTATCGATTATTTTACTAAGTTAAATAAATAAATACAAATATCGCAATAAATACCATGTTCGCGTTAAATACATTTTTATATAGCCTAGGACTAGTAATAAAAACCCTATCTACTGAGAATTAATTAGAAACTTACATTTTCTTTAATTACAATGGAATACATGAACAAGTAAATATTCTTTTCCCCTTTTTTCCAAACATGGAAACATTTAATTAAAAATATCAAAATTCTCAGTCATGATCCATTAAGCGTAATAAAGAGAAATAAGAAATTAAAATCAAATTAAAATCATTAAAATTAAATAATTCAATATTAACGAGAATTTTAAAACTATATGTTGTTGTTTAATTCTTTCTTTCTTTGAAAGAAAGAAAGAAAGAAAGAAAAAAAGAAAGAAAGAAAGAAAGAAAGAAAGAAAGAAAGGTGCCACCGCAAATAAGTTCACCTCATGTTTGGAATAACCTGTTTATAATGACTGTGATTCATGAGGGCAGATGAATTGTATTAAAATCTCGTAAATGTCCCCTAAATCTGGCCGTTTGCCTGTTCCATATCAGTTGACATATCAGATGGGCTTAATACTGATATAAATTAAGCTGAGTCGCTTGTTACGGCTTACCTGTCGGCATATTAGTGGAGAGGCAAGGTGGGAAAATATGTCGGTTTTCCGAGACAATCAATTATCACAACTACAACGACAAAGAGAACAAACGTCTGGCAGAGATGTTGGGTAACGTGATTTGGGTGGATTTTCCACCGGTGTGACTGAGCGGCTTTATTTAAAGTCACTGGATTGAGGAAATGTTGAAAATAGCACACGACTCTCTTAATGAGACCTCTAGAGGAAAGAAAGAGCCCACCGGTCACTGGACTGACTGGGGGATGGGACATTATTCAACCCAATGAAGGATCAGGTATGTACATAAAGAAAATGTTAATTTTAATAAACTTAAAATTCACATTCTGTCTAATAGAACGGAAAGCATATGATAGTTCAGTGGGTTACTTTAATCACGAAACAACAAAAATGAGCATTTAGAACTGAACAGGAAAGAAGGCAGAAGTGGGATAATCATCAAATGTATACTTTTAAAATTTGGATAAATATGCGTCAAAAACGCAGCCTCTTGCATATGGATAGGACGCTTGCATAATGGGGGGTTTACAACGACATTTCGGTTTTAAGAATGTCTTCTTCATGGTGACATAATTCTATATTGTATTTATTTTATATAATATATATATATATATATATATATATATATATAAATAAATGCTCTTTATCTATGACATAGTTACAGTGAAATAACTGCAGCCATACAGGCCTTTACTGTTATTTGCTATACTTATTATGTTTAGTTTTTTCGCATTGGTCCTGCACAGTAAAAAACGTTGGGTTATTTTTTTAACCCAACCGTTGGGTTACACATATTGGGTCAATATGTTGGGTTATTTTTACCCCAACTGGCAAAATAACCTACAGTTGGGAAGGTGCTATACTAACCCACAGTTGGGTTACTTTTTGGGTTTACAACATTTTTAAGTGAGTGCTGATGGCATAACATATAGCCTACATAAATTCTGATCATATTGGTTCTGATTCATTCTACGATTATTAAGCACTTCTCTCACGCGCAAATATTTGGTTCTGCATAACTTTATTTATTTTTTACAAAATTCAGTTTGAAAGGAGATCAGAAGGAGGAGGAGGGGTCTGTACCAGGAGTCTGACCAAGTGACCTACAGGCTGATTATATGTCATTAACTGGAGACTCGGCCTATTTAAATTACTCGAGAACTTCCATTCAGACAGATGAATTACGCCTGAACCCCACACAACAACACTTAAACACGAATAAATCATGAGCCTTCTTTTGTGAAATTTGTGAAATTTTACACACACACACACACACACACACAGGCACGCACTTATTCCACTCCCCTTTCTTTCATTCTCCTCTTGCCTTTCCCCTCATCTATTTATTTCTTTCTCTCTCTCTCTCTCTCTCTCTCTCTCTCTCTCTCTCTCTCTCTCTCTCTCTCTCTCTCTCTCATTCACACACACACACACACACACACACACACACAAGAATAGCTGTGCCCATAGATATTCACACATTGTTTAGCATAGCTGTTATATTTGGCACCTGGAGGAATACACTGTGAACTGTCAAAATACAACGACTCAATTGTCAGCTCCAAGTCCCCTGAAACGGCTCACATGCAGTCAACACTGATAGGCTACTTGCACGGTACAAGAGGTATTACAACCAGTCCTGTTCAGAATTACCATGCCTTTTGGATTCAGTTCAAATACTCTACACTTTTCTACACCACGTTTCAAAATATGTATTCAAACATGGATGTCGTGAAAAATGAACGGCCAATTGAGGATTAACAGATCCAGGAAACATAATTCTTGTAAAGTGTTTCGTATACAAACATACGACATAAACATATATTACAGTCAAAATCATTGGCCTGTTATTGGTGATGTCTATAATTTAATGGCACCAATATTTTTTCAACTACGCTCTTAATGAAACGGTGTTGATGGGCCTATTGATTTATCAAATATAATAGAAAATATTCCATTAAGCTGACGATGGCGTGTGATAATTTTGTCAGAAATGTCAAATGCAGTCAAAACAATTAAATACTTTAACAATATTATTTCATGCGTTTTATCATTTTTTTCTATAGGTTACTTGTTTTTATGTATATTACATGTGTTTTAATGGTTCATTAAATAATTTCATGCAAAACACTTAAGTTAAAGGCTTAATACGGAAAGGAAAATACATCCAATCAACTATCAAATAAACATTTCTCATTTAGTGAATGTGTATATGGATAGATTATTTATTTAGTTTGGGAGTATTTCGAGATAGTAAAGTATTACTCTAAATTCCTGCATATTGGCTTTATACTTAACTTAAATAAATAAATAAATAAATAAATAAATAAAAACCGCTGTGCACGTGTTTATATGAATCCGTTTGTATTTTTAAAACGCGTCAAAAAGCGATAGGCTATAGCCTATATATATTGTTAAGAAATGTTATTTTATAGACGACCAAATTATTAGTACAAATTATTAGTTCTATAGATGCATAGTAGCTACACGGTGGCTATGAGAGAATGAATAATGTAAGTTTTAATGTCTGTTTAAATGGCAAATCCGTTGTTCTGCACATTGCTTTTCCTTCCTTTTTCAAGAGGCAGTGATAAATAAATAAAAAAAACCACACACACACACACACACACACACACACACACACACACACACACACACACACACACACACACACACACACACACACACACAGTTCAAACCTTAACCAGGTTTTTAGTTTAAACACGGTCTATCTCTTTGGATCCTATTCGTTAAAAACCTTATACCAATGTTTAATAACTACTTATCTCAAAAAACAATTGATTCACATATTTTATTACTATACATTAAGGCTTTAAATTAATTGGACTGACGGTATTGTGGTATTGTGGCACACACACATAAAAAGGACTATACTATATTTAAAATTAATTTAAAAATAAAAATAGGCCTAAATGTAATTATCAACCTTGGCACACACATATAGCCTATTTAAAAAAAAATATATATATAGGCATATACATATAATATAAACACGACATGACAGCATATGTTACCAGCCCCTTTTGCATTCATTTCATATTTTTTTCTACATTTTATAGCCTATATAGGCTATAAGTAGTACTATGCTATCTTTGCGAGGGTTCGTGCAATTCGGGAGCGTAAACACCCTAACGATGCAGTTCATGTCCCTCCTCCTCTTCAACGTTATTGGCTGAGAACAGTTTTGACGACATATATGAACCCAAGCCTCTCTAAAGATGTAGCTGACATGGAGATCAAACGGCGGAATTCGCCTGCTTCTACAGAGTGAATCAGGCTGCGAATTGCGTGCACAACATCGACTGGGATTGGAACTTTTTCCATCCAACGCTCATTGATTCCACAACGGGTGTGAAATTCAGAAAAAGGCTCTGAACTCCGCTAAAACATTAATAACCATTAGCAATGGAACTTTCTCGTGATGGATATTTGCAGTGGAGAATATAAGTGTAAGTAAATTATTTTTCAGTAGCCTAATAACTCGAGTGCAGTTCGAGCCGACGCCTGTTTTGTTCATCCGTTAATGATCTGCTATATTTCAGCGATATCTTTGTTATGGACAAATAAGTAGGACTGCATTTTTACATTCTGTCAGAAAGCAACAAATCAATACTTTTATGGGGAGCCAGTGTCTAAATCATCAATTCAAAGTACGCACAATCTGAGAGCCAAAGCGTACTCCGTCTGTGGTTCGCCGTAGGGTACACAAATCTGTCGCCATGAGTTTAGTTGGAGGGTTTCCCCACCACCCGGTGATGCATCATGACGGCTATTCCTTCGCTGCTGCAGCTGCTGCCAGTCGCTGTCATGAAGAACCCCCCTATTTTCATGGGTGGCTTATCAGCCATCCGGAGATGTCTCCTCCAGACTACACGATGGCACCTTCGTATAGCCCCGAATACTCAACAGGAGCTCCCGGGCTCGACCACTCGCACTACGGAGGAGTACCGGGCGCCGGCGCCGTTGGAATGGGACCCCGACCAGTGAAACGTAGACCCACGGCAAACCGAAAGGAGAGGCGCAGGACTCAGAGCATCAACAGCGCCTTTGCAGAACTCAGGGAATGCATTCCCAACGTGCCCGCGGATACGAAGCTATCCAAAATCAAAACCCTTCGTTTGGCTACCAGTTATATTGCTTACCTTATGGACATTCTGGACAAAGACGAACAGAACGGGGAAGCAGAGGCCTTCAAAGCGGAATTCAAAAAGACAGACGCCAAAGAAGAAAGGCGAAAGAAGGAAATGGTAAGATCTAAATTAACTTCGCAATGTACATAATATAGCATAGTTTATTGAAATATACTGTAGCCTCCTAGACTTATAGGCCTAATTTATTACGCAAACATGCAAGTTAAAAGATAAACAGCACTGCGATGGGTTATATTAGACATGAATATAATGGAAACTTGGAAACTATAAAATCTTAAATATTATTCTGTGGAAAAACGTTCTATTTTGTGAATGTTGTGTCTGTAGCCTATCTTTGTTGCATAAAACCTATTACTGCATTTGCTGTCTTTACCGTGGCCTGTATATTGATGAAGCTTGGTAATGTGCAATAGGTTTATAAATAATCTCTTTTGTGTTCTTTTTTCACAGAATGACGTTTTGAAAAGTTCAGGGAGCAGCAATGACAAGAAAACTAAAGGGAGAACTGGTTGGCCGCAGCATGTATGGGCATTGGAACTGAAACAATGAGACTAATACAAAAGACACGAAATGAGGCCCTCTGAACTCATTTTAGTTGTTCTCTCACTTTATTTAATGGAATATTTATGTGCAATTTCCCTCTACGGACAATGGATATTTGAGGAAAAACCATTCCATTTTAGAAGGAGGATACTCTCTTGGTAAGAAATTGTATGTTGCTGTCTGATATTGGTTTATCATTGTTTGTTTTCTTGTCCCATTGTGAATCAGATATCTGCCACTAAGGAGTACGTGAAGTTCTGTCTCTTTCTGCCTCTCTATCACTTTAAGTATCTATCTCTGTCTCTCTCTCTCTCTCCTTTAATTATGAGGAAGATTAGTCGATGTTATGATATAGTAAATGTTTTATTTGAAAATGTCATGAAGTGTTATAATGTCATTTTGTGGTCGTACAATGCTGGTGTCTGAAACAACTGTTGAGTCCACCCAGTACACTTCCGTCCAGAGACACAAAATTTAAATAATATTGGAGATGTAAACAATGTAATTAATTCAATAAACCACTGTGTTTTTAACGATCTTAGACCTTTTGTTGTATTGAAATGTAATTTAACTTAAAGGTGCCACTTAGTAAATTGCATACTTAATAATTATTCACAGAATATAAGTGCTGTTCGTAAACAGAACATACAGTGTAAATTAATGATACGTTTTAGAGAGGCTGTTGAACGTATTTTCAATTATACTTACATTAACTTGACAGTCAAATCAAACAGCACTCACGCGATGCATACCCAGCAGCTCCTCGAGCACAAACAGAATAATTCCCACACACAGTCCAATCTGTGTCCCGCTTCGATATATATATATATATATATATATATATATATATATATTTAGGGTAATCTAGAATTTTAAAGACGAGTGTTTACATTTGACAAAACTGCTGTAAGTGTCAGCAATGTGGCTGTTGATACTTACAACCCTTGGATACTTCAAAAAATATATATATAGTTACATATAATTACCGTTCTTGCTAGCAGTTGCTATCGGCCTAGTGTACAGTAATTCATTTTTACAAGCAGGCCTACAATTCGAGGTACTTCAGGTAACAGCACAATCTGTAGTTTCGTGTTATTACAATAAAAAATAAGCGATAAATAGTAGGCTATCATTATTATCTTAAAATGAGAAACTGTATTTCATTCACCTAAATTTGTAATACATTTGCCAGTGTACAAATGAAATTTTGCAGTGAATTCATTAAATAATTAAATGAACACGTTTGTTGGACAGGTGATACGGTTTCTGCAGCAGGTGCCAAAAAAGAAAAATGATAGGCTAATTTAGTTAATCAAAATGGTGATTTGCCTCAATGCCTGTAACATAAAAATATTAATAAATAATAATAATAAATAAATTAATTAATAAAAACACAATAGTCAACTGGTTATGGGAAAAATCAAATAGAATCTGAATTCTGAAGTATTGATGTAGCTGTTAGGCAGCCCTTGACAGTATTAAACCAAATTTTAACACTGAGACTGCATAGGGTCGCTTAGACTTAGCACAAGAAACTTAATTTCATAACTGATCGAGTAGACTTACTGGAGCCAGTGGAAAATGCCAAAATGACGTTAAAAACAAAATACGGAGGAGGGACAGACTTTGCCAGAGCTCGGAAGTGCAATTGATTGATAATGTGCCGATCAAAACGCGCAGCTGAAACTTCCCACTGGGGTGAAGGGGGGTTAGCACTACAATTCATCGAACCGAATTTTGGTTCTCATGGCAATAACAAGTAGTATCAGCTGGAATTATGGAGTAACAACATCAGTGATTTATTATAAATTATCAAATTTTTACATTTTTTTATTTATATTTAGAAAAGACTTTCGTGGGGTTTTCAAGCATTTTTCTTTACCGTTTTCTTTCTTTCTTTTCTTTTTTTTTTTTTTTTTTTTGGGCTAACGTGCTATGCTTTTCAGTTCAGGCCTCATAGTTTTTGTCTGTTTCTTTTTTTTTTTCTTTACGCAAAGGCATACAATTAAACTGACATCTCCGGGAGAGTATATATCTTCAGATAGGAAGACACACAGACAATTTAAGACCCATCCAATTGCTTTAAATTACCGCTTAGGCCCTTACATTGTATTGTCTGATTCCACAGGTCCTATGCGCTAATAATTGTAGATAATTTGTTGAGAGTGTCAAGATGGCGTCTCAGATAAAATTAACCGTCCGTACTCCCTTGATTAAGAATACAGATAATACTGTGACCTCACTGTGACCTGCTGCTGCTGTAACATGAATGGCTCTCCAAATGGAAGAGAACACATATCTTACATTGGACACCATGAATCCTGAAGGCCCAAAGTCTAGTCAGGAGCCCTTATTTCCTCTGGCTCTAAAGCAAACTAAGTGTCTAATCCTAGAACATAGCCTACAATTTCGTTGGTATACAGAGCTATTTTATTTCTCGCTTCCCCTCATCTCATGTCCAATATGAATAAATAGGCTATATTTAATTCTAAATTTTACAAATCCTGACCAGCAAAAAACACCCAAATACATTTTCAGTAGCTAATATGTATAGTGGCATAAGCCACTTATCAGCCTAATAACAAATCGATTAGGTCTCTTATGTGAAATTGTCCAAAACTATTAAAGTTCTCGAAAAATGGCGTATTATATTTTAAAGCGTGGACCAAACAGCATCTTTTTCTTGGTATTACAGACATCTGTAAACCATTAGCTCATAAGGCCCTCCTCCATTTTTTTCTGTCTGCGGCAGTGGCTAGTAGACATGTTGACGTCAGAACAGAGCCATCCTGCGCCTATATGGCAAACGTAATCACGTACTAGGCCTCTACCTCAACAAAAAGCCTTGCATTAAACCCGTTCAGTGAAATAACTTATGGTAAAGACAATCTATTCTTTCGAAAAAATAGTCAATGGTTTAGAAGTGCCACGAACTCACATACAGCATTTAGTAGCCTAGTCAGTTTGTGCTTTAAAAAAATTAAATGTCGCGGTCTTTATAGCTAATTTAAAATGAAATTCAATATGTATGCCTATATAATTTGCTGTTTTATATGTTCTTACATTTCGTGATATGAGTAAAGCTCTTGCATCGTTTTCCGAACAGTAGCCTTTGCACACACTTAAAATAAAAGTTCTTAAAATAACAAATTTTCTTTTCTTAGTGTAGCCTAAATAATATTTTAATAATCCAATAAACGTTTTTTCACTATAAAGAACCTTTTGTGCAATGCCAAGGTTCCATGCATGTTAAAGGTTCTTCGTGGAACCAGTTTGCCTATAGAGTGTAGATATCATATTATAATCCATGGAAGATTAGACTGGATCACCTCAGTGTAAATAGATGTAGCGTAATTTAAATGTAAATTATTTTGTCCCACATCCTCAATAGATAGATAACATTCTAACTTAATTACAATTTTGCTTGCGTTTCGCCGTCATCTGCAGCCATTTTGAATGGCAAGGTTAACAGGGAAAAGAATCAAGTCTGATATCGACTGAATTAGATAATTAAACACTTTTTTTATTTCACTTTTATACTATTATGTTCAATAAGAGGGAATTAGGATCAAATGAGTAAACGTATGTTCTAAGTAGCCTAAGTGTGTTTCGAATAAAATATAGCCTATACGAAAACTGAAGTTACGAATTTCTCTTTTGTTCTTGAATTAATTTAAAAATCGACACGCCATTATTTGTTCTTACTTTTTTCACATGTAGGCTAAACGTATAATCTTAAAGTCAATTTATACATAAATGCGTAATTAGGCTTCTACCCAAAAAGTCACTTTCATTGGTTGAATGGATTCTCACTGACCCAAAACGTTTTTCGTGAGTTTATTGACAGGGCAGTAATATCGATCTGCTAAACTTCCCAAATGTTGGCGCCACTGTATCAGGTTATAAATTGTCAGCCGTCCCCCCCTCCCCATACTCCCCAAAATTAAACAACCAGACAATGTGCCATTCTGAGAGACTGAGCTGTTGAATGTTGCATGCGCGGAAGATCAGGCCAGTGCCCGTGGTGCTGTCAGTTGTGACAGTTCCCAGATGGAGGCCGCTACTGTATGCGAGATTGAGTTTCTCACAGAAACAACTCCCTCTTCTTCCAAACCGTCCTCCAAAAGTTCTTCAGGCACTCTTGCGCCCCGACGTCTCAAACATCGGTAACGCGGAAAGAATGAGCGAAGTTTTGAAGGAATAAAGACGCTTCGCTCCATCAGGGTATGCTTGACGAGAAGAGCTGGCTATACATCTGCGTGACGAGCTAGCGGCAGGATCACTGGTTACTACGGTAAACTGGATTTACCTTGAATGTGTAAAGTGATTTGTTGGTTTAGTAACAACTGGCACAAAACTACTTAAAGACTAAGAACTTTCTTTTTGATCCTTGAAATGTCTCTTGTCAAGAGCATATACTTTTTAGGCCAGTAGGCTATATAGGCTATTAGAAAATCAACCATTTGAATAAATTATTATGGTTGCTGTGCTATTTTTGTCGTTTCTGTTTCGTGTCTGGTTTTGTACTGTATTGCGAAGCACAAATTGAGTTAAAAATCGCTTACTTAAACATTAACGAAGTTTTTTCCCCTTTAAAAAAAAACTTGGCGAGGGACAGATAGCCTACCAGTAACTGCGTCTTCAAGAATGGCCCTTAAACAATGATAACGTTTTTTTAATTTTGTAATTACAAAAATACGTGCCGTTACTCGATTTGCACAGTATACTCTCGGCATATTGCATTTGATATGTTTTATATTTTAATAGATCCAGTGCATTAAAACAAATTATGCCTATGTTTGTAGCCTAATATAAAAATGTAATGTAAAATGTTATTATTTTTTGACAGATCAATTAGCCTACAAGATTGTTTTAAAGAACATCTTACACAACAAAAGCTGGAGTAATATGATTTATTGTCACTGTACACGGTACAACGAAATTTATAGTGGCAACTCTCAGAGAGCAAAAAGACATTTAAACATATCTACACACATTGAACAAATAAACATATTAAATGTATTGCACATTAAAATATAAGCCATATATTGCATTTTAAAATGGGCATAAAAGGCATATTTCACTATGTTGCATGTTCCTCAAGGTTTAAACTTAATTTAAGTCCATAAAATAGCCTATCATTTAAATATAAAGTATTAGGCCTACTAAATAGAATATCCTACCAAATAAAAATATTCAAAATCAGCTAAAAAAAAAAATAATTAAAAAAAAAATACGTTACGCGTGCTAAACAGCTGGCATCACAGCTCAGCAGTGAGCACACAACGACTCCTTCAGAGACTTTTTAGAAAAAGCTTATACTGCATAAAAAGCGTCACGTAGCCTATTGAGCCTGTGAGAGGAGAGGAAGACCTCCCAAGTGGTCAGGGCATGCGTGTCATTTCAAGCGAGTCCTCTAACACTCCATTTATCCCAGCGAGCATGAGGCGACTGCTCTGTTTTGTCGGTGATAAACATTTAAAACCTTTAAACGAGAGCATAAATCCAGATGGGGGAAAAGTCGCATGAAAAAGGCTACATTTTCAGAAACCGACATGATAACGGGAAAACACGGAAATGTGCTTTGGATAGATCTTAACAGGCGACGTTTATTAGGCTACGTAAATAATCAATTACGTGCCTCTTTTACAATACGTTAAAATCGAGCACGCCTAAAATATGCAAATTAATGCAGGTACTTCGAGAAAGTATGCACGGACTTTAAAATATAAATAAGGCTTATATGTCAAAGGGTAACAATTTACATTATATTGTTCAGTGATACACAATGTTGCTGTAGCCTATAAGAGTAATTCTAATAAATAGCCTAAAATGCACTTAGGCTATACGGAGTTAATGTGGAGATGTAATTATTATCCATATATTAATATGCAGTGTAACATGGCAAATGTTACTGTTGAAGATTCATTTACAGCACGTGGACATCGTGGTTGTGAATTTCATAGCGCTCCAACGGTGAAAATGTCCTATGTTCATCTTCTAATGCACTGTTGGTTGTGTGAGGAGATGGCGATCAAATCATTAACGGTAGGCCTCATATTACCATCTATTAAGCCTAATAGTAATGTTTTTTCAGTTAAACGTCCAGGATTGACATTGCCTGACCCTCACCAAATTCGCGCTTTCTTTATCCCATTTATTTAAATGGAACCCATAGGAGTGGTAGTGCAATACATCTTCAGTGAATAATAAACAGACTTCGTTCATCACAGACACAAATTATTCACAGTGTCAACCTTTTAAACTGACCAATTAAACAAACTGAATACAGGTCTATTCGAGCCATTGGCCTAACTGGAATAAACTCTCCTCGCTTAATACTCAAGCTCGCATATCTTACATGTTGAAATTTTGTACATCACCTTATTTCAGTAATTGCACAAGCTATTGCAATTGCTATTCATTTTCAAACAATCTTTTATTACAACGTTAATGTGATTTTTGATTGTGATTCTATATTACTTAATGTAGACAGAGCGAAAGAGATATTACAAAATAACTAGGTCTATGACCTTGAACTTGTCTTGGCAATTTTGTACGTTTGTTGTTAGAACCAACCATTCACTAAACCTGTGGCCTGTTGATGTTTCAATTCAATCGATATAAGCATGCATGTAAAATGTTAACTGTGTTTTTATAGGTGTTTTTATTTAATAATAATAATAATAATAATAATAATAATATGGTGTAAAACCATGCGGTCTCAGGCAAATAGCCTACTGTATACCAGTTTTAACAGTTTTTATTTTAAAATTACCCTTGAAAAATATTGCTTTTGGTTACAACATAGACTTAAACGTCTATTTTCAGTATCGTCAATCATAGACCTGCATTTAGAGAACAAAATCTACCGTCGAGCACAAAGAGAAACATTCAAGACGCCAGTCAGAAGACACCTACATTATTGCCTAGGGGGCCCGCGATGCTGTTGATAGTCTATAAAGATATCCTAATCTCCCTCTGATACTCTCATGGTTCTAACTATCGAAGGAGGAAATAGCGAAGCGACTTTCAAAGAAATCACATTAATCCACGCAAATGCAGCAATATGCTTTTGGACTTTATAAATGAACAAATCAAATCAATTAACTGCGTGTTGTGTGTCCTTTATATTAATTCCTATGTGCAATGTGCAAAATGCAAGCACAAAATTAAGGTTGTGTTCCACTGACTGACTGGCGGTGTACTGACGAAACATGCTAGGCCTGCATCAGATTGTGCTACCAACAATATAATTTGCATTGTTTTAAGAGTAGGTTAAGGGTATGGGTAGGTATGGACAGGTAGGTTTCGGGTAGGGGATGTTAAAAAATCCTCAGCATTTTTCGCTATCGATTTGTACTACCTATCTGTTTTAATGAGCGATAGCACAATCTGAACGGGTATAGCACAAATCATCGGAACAGCGGCATTTAGTCTTTTGGTAGGCTATAATTGAAATTGAAATATTCGTCATGTAGGCTAATGAAATGAACGGATTTGAAATGACAAAACTCACAAAAAAAAAAAAAAAAAAAAATCACGTCTTCAGTCATTGCAGAGTCTGAAAATTCATTCATGAATAAATTCACACAAGGAGATGGGCCAGTTGCTAAAACTAGCATTCTAGCATCATCACTGGTTATGTATCTTCAATATGGCCGGTCAGTTTTCCAATCATGAAAACATCTGTTACTTTGCACTCCTCAGACCTTGCATATGCAACAACAGACTGTAAAAATAACCTCATGTGGCATGTGGTAAAATACAAACGTTCAGTCACTGCTTGTGGTTATATATTGAAGTATGGAGTTGAGAGTATGGTGCCGGGGTCCAACTAAAGCGTGCTACCTACGACTTTTGGGAAGAGTGGCTTCGAAGGAAGGACAGCAAACTCATGTATCATTAATGAAGCTCAGATCATGGTGTCACCATGGAAACAGTGATACCATGGCAACCCCAGGTTCTCCTGTCACTCAGGGGCCCCTCAGGCCAGTATATCCGGGGATAGGTTCCTCTCCCATCCATCATGGGCAGTAATGGAGAGTTTCTGGAGCAGTCTGTGGCTGACTGTGTTAAACCACAGCGATGACAGCTATCTGCTCTCCAGCTCTGAGCTGCCCTTCTCTCTCTTTACATTTACTATCACATTTATTTTTCTCTCTCACGTCTCATCAGGCATTCCACTTTACAAAGGCTGCCCTCTATTTTACATCGCAAAGACTCTCAAGCATGGATCACATTGGATATCCATTTTCAGTTTGTGTTCCCCTTCACATTCAAAGCGTTTTCCGGTTTGTATCACAGTCTTTCTATGGAACAAACATAAGATGTCCAGATGACATATATGAATCTGTTGAATGATTAATGGATATACTGAAAAGACAGCGGCCTAAAAAGCAAAGGCCTCTCTATTGCTAAGCCTAATGAACACATCGCTATCATATAAGCTATATCACTTTTTTAATGTAGGCTAGTTTAAGAAAAAAGCCAGAAGCTTTTTAAAAGACAAAACTCCAACTTTTTCTTTCATAAAAGCGAGTTCTTAATTAAAACTTCGAGATTTACATCGAGAATGTTATAACTAAAAGATTCATTTCCTTTAAGAAATCTAGAATATCAAATTAAAATGTGTGATTACTAACGTTGTTTCTTTTAGTAACTTCATTAGGGCTTATAGATTTTTTTCCCGTTATGTTAAAAATATTTGCAATTTTAATGGCCGCAAAATTGTTAATGTAGGCTGTAAAATGTTTTTTTTCCCAGAACGATCTATTTCTTTAACACAAACACTGCTCCGTTTGCAATGTTTCATTTTCACAAATACTCTGGCGGATCGAGGTGCAAGCTTAGGGCAATGATAAGGATATTGAGTACATTCACCTTGGTGCATAGATAACGGTTAGCTGCGCTTTTGGGACATTCGCCAAATCCATATTTTCATCAGCATGCAAAGTTCAAATCATTCCCCATTAAACATATTCAGTTCCTGCGAAATTAATTTATACTGCTGTCTAACAATCATGCCACTTCTTAAATCAGTGTATTTTAATTTATTTACCTCTTTATTCTTTTGTTCCATTTATTATCTGTTTATTCTCTTTTTTCTCTCCTTTTGGCATGTATATAACATTACTGTAATCATTGGTAAAAATTAAAACTATACTGATATTAAAGTCACATACTGGACTGCAACTACATAAACCAATGCATACTTGCGTAAACATGCAATGTGTCTATTTACATGTCTGTTTTGTAATATTGTACGTAATTTATTTATTGTGTTATATGTTTCTTTATTTAATTTATTTTATTTTTATTTTGTGTTATTGTTGTTATGTGAACTTGGTCCGTCACCAAGACAAATTCCTGTATACTTGGCAATAAATCTCATTCTGATTATGATATTAGGTGTAATTTTGAGTTTGTCCTGCAAATGATTGTATAGGTCTCCTTACGATGCACTTAGCACTAGTCTCTTGCTCCAGAGCACTTTCGGGTACTGCTTGATGGTGCTTTGGGAAACAGCCCGCAATTCTAACCATTAAAATAAAAATAATAATAATAATATGACCGTATTTGTCCATATAAAAGAGCCGGGCACGGGACACTATTTGTGTCTTCCAAACAGATAATTTACTCATGCATGTTTAAATGGCCTGAGTCATTATTTATTTTTTTACAAAAAAATATCTGTAAATCTTTCAATTAAAGAGGAAAACACTTAAAGAAAAAAATATTTCTCCGTCAACAAATAAACTTTGATCGAAGGTCAAGAGAGCTTGAATACTGAAATTGAAATGTTTTCAGTCATAGCTTGCTTGATCCAAACATTTAGACCCCATTATAGAAGTTAAAACATAAACAATACTGCACATTTGAATGTTTCTTACCATTTGTTTCGTCGTGGCTGAATGAGCTGGAATAATACTGAAAAACACAATAAAAAAAATTAATTGACACCCACTATCAAGTGCAACTAAATTGTTTGCCGTTTTTCATTGCTTATCCCACTCAAGTACACTTATTGATTTAGGAAGTGGGTGGCAGATTGATTTGGGACTGCAGTGGCCCCATGTTTATTGGGCACACAAGTCCACAGGTCTGAGGGTATTAGGACTTCTCACGGGTGGCCAGGCCACTGTGATACACCACACCCCACTGCTTTCATTGCTTGCCGCAGAATGGTTTTGATCATGGTCAAAGGAAAACATAACACCTTGATTCCATGTGAGAGTGGTCATGTTGCTGGCACAATTTTAGGACACTGCAAAAAAAAAAAAAAAAAAAAAAAAAAAAAAAAATTCTGACGCAGGGTCAATGTTTACTGGAATCTTATTGTTTTAGATTAAATGCCTTTAAAGTGAATTCGATAATCCCAAATTGTGCTGTGAATGATGGCAACGCAAATTCGTGTATAGGCTAGGCTACCTATGCTGCGATTCCCGATGGATTTTGGCCCTTGGAGCATCCTCAACGTGCGTGGTAACCTATGGCCTACATTTGTAACTTAGGCTACGTGGGGTTCCCTAAAATGTGCTTCACGTGAACGCGCGAATAGTGCAGCAAGAGTCGCTGTTTGGTTATGACATGCTGAAATGTAAAGTCATTTTTATTTGTATAGCGTTTGTCACAGCGTTTTGCGTCATGTTATAAGCTTGTAATTTACCTGGATGGCAAAGTTTTAGGCTAAACCAATTTTCTTAAATATTCAACTGTTTTCTTCCTAAATACGGATTGTTTTGTGCAGAACGATTATAGTCACTGCTCCATTCATCTGAATGCCATTTGCGTTGTTTCATTTTCTCAGATTTGTAGGTCGAGGTGCAAGCCTGCAGGGTCACTGAAGCCCTGTGACCAGTATACTGGCAATGGCAAGGAAGCATGCTTAGCACTGTTTGAATCAACGTGGTCTTCTGCTCAGGGTACTTTACGTATTTAATTATTAGCCTTTACTATTTTTTTATTATTTTATTTTATACATTAGGCTATTTGGTAACACTTTGTTTAGAATGTCCATGTTACACATGTTACATGTAGTTACTATATAGGCTAATAACTATAAATTATGCATAAGTATATGCAACTTAACCCTACAACAAACCTAACCCTAGCCCTATAGTAACACGTAGTTAATTAATATTACTCAGTAGCTACTTAAATGTATAATTACACTGTAACAAGGACACCTTTAAATAAAGTGTAGCAGGCTATTTGATTAAATAAAAGCATATATTGTACAAGCATTAATTAATATTAAAACACTCGTGAATAAAGTAGGGGGGTGAATTCAGGTTGATTGGGACACTTTTTGCCATTGAGATGATTGGGAAAAAGTGTCCCAATCAACCCGAATTCACACTATATATAGGCCTATGAAAAATATAAAAGTCACTGCATACATAAAGGAACTAAGTGTAATTTTGCGGTTGCCATGCAGGTGATTCTCCTTGCTATAGCTACTTTGATGATTCGTTCGATCTGTATTTACAATCTGATTGGGGTTTGATGCTTTTGGGAAAATAAAATATATCCCCAACCATTCGATCATAATAATGCTATGAAGACGACTAAATATTGCTTTAAGAAACCTGGATGATACTGGTAGGAAAAATGCAAGCCCAGTAGTTCTACTAAATTGTGGAACTAAATTAATAAAATGTTGAATATTAATAACGAAATGAAAATGCAATGCCAGACTAGCAGCCTATTAATAAGAAGAGAAAAAAAGTCAAAAGGAAAAGAGAAAAAACATCAACTGCATAGGCTACTGCACAAATCTATGGTCAGAAGCGCCGTTTCAGTCTCTGTGATTCAGCGGGAGCTTTAAAATGATTGCTGTTTAGACACTGATCTCAGAGCGATTAGAGCACAAACCTTGTGTGTTTAGAGCCGTCAAATAGCCACTACTGAAACTGTCACTGTTCACAATCACTAGCAGTCAATTGTCTTTCCACAACAATGATCAATTAAGGTGGCGCTTAATAAATCAAAAAGACTAAAAATATTCTGCAGAAAATTGTTACTCTTTATTGGACAAGGAAGGCTTGGCTAAATATGCAAATATGAACGAAACAGAATGGATTTCATAGCCTAAGTGCTTTTTCATTTGCTGTAGAAAGCAGCTCATCAATAGTTATCTCAAAGTAGGATGCTGAAAACAATGCACATCGTGTAACCATGTCTGTAGAAAAAAAAAAAAAAAACAGTAGCTATAGTATAGTAACAGATCATATTGTATGAATACCAGACCGCATAAATATTTCTAAACCACTGATAAAGTATATGTGTAGAATAAACTGCGAGTCTTTTTATCCATAGCTGTTGATGACCCCTCTTTTAGAAAATAGGATAAAAACATAGGTTAGGGGCGCCACCTTGTGGTCTTTGCGTGTTATAGTGCAAGTTAATTGGGTTTTGTCTAAGCACCAAGTAGAACGTTAAAAGGCTACATAAAGTACAGCACGTTTCTCAAAAACTTCATTATGTAACCTAAGAAAATACGTTCGTAAATTAACTAAAGCTTCTGACCATCCGTATCTGTGCAATTTAAATGGAAGACAAAGATCAACAACAACAACGAAAACAACAAAAACGATATAATTGCATTCATAGCCACACGTTGTGACATGTTGCAAAAAAATATGCATGCCAATTGATAATATGACAATCTAATAGGCCTACTTAGTGACTAACAGCAACATAAAGGATTCTTAAAACTTAAAAAAAAAAAAAAAAAAAAAGCTTAAAAATGCAATATGGGTAATCGCTTGACATCCTTGTCGCTAGTAAATTAGAAAACATGTAAATTATTATTTCTAATAGCCTATTTATATGTTAACCCACCCCACATTCGTGATATTTACCATCAGCAATTGTGGTTATAGTAACATGTATACCTACAGGCAATATTTTGTTCCAAAAGCTCTTAAAAATAAAGGTTCTTTATTGGCATATGGTTCCATGAAGAACCTTCAACATCCATCTTTCCATTAGGCCTACACAAAAAGTTCTTTATAGTGGGAAATGGATCTTTAAAATGTTATTTACACTAAGAATATATATATATATATATATATATATATATATATATATATATATATATATATATATATATTTCCTTCTTGTAGGCTACACAAAAGCAGTGCAATCCCCTCTAACAGCCTGTTATGCTACAAAACAGTCTTCAAGGATCAAGACTGCCATAGCATTAAAAAGTAGTGAAGATGTGACAAATTGACACCTACAGAACCATTTTTGCGAGGGCAACGACTGCGACGTCGTCTGTTTTCAAGTGGTACTCACAGCAAAGTCAAATGACGTCCAGCTCCACCTCTCTGGACGTCTAATGGGGTGGAGTGATAGAGTTGTTAGTAGTTGGTGAGCGAGCACTACTTGCAATTTTGGCTGCAGTGCTGTCCACGGTAATTACACGATCTGGCCGCTAGAGCGCAGCAGAGATCTAGTTTGAGCATGGAAATTCTTGGTGTGAAAGATTGTTTCTTAATATTATGAGGTTGATCATTCATGAGCCAAGCTTTCTCCGTTGGAAAGTGCAAACGCAACGTCCTTTGGCAACGTGAAGACTACCGAGGCTAATTAATAATCAGTACCCCAGCATTTATTATTGGAAGGTTACGAAGCAAGGTCAGCTTTGCATTATTAACATTCATGAGCTCAGACTCCATCGCCATTGTAGGCGTTAGTAATTTCGCAAGAGGGCGCCAAGTTACATTTATACAGGCACACCGGATCCGGTCAGCGGCGGTCACTGAACAGAGGCATCTTTGTATCTATTTTGAACTAGCCTATCTATTAATAAATACACATGACTAGCAGGGCTTTTTTCTTCAGCGTGGTACTGATATACAGTTGTTTTTTTGTTCGATGTAACAATGTAACGATTAGATAACTGTCTAATAATGGGACTGGACATTTTCTTTTAATCGTCAGCTAATTGTTACAGGCACCTTCTTTGGGACGAAGATCTCCTTTGAAATTCCATGCAAGAATTTCCAAGCCTTTAGAAATGTAAAAATGTACATGACAAGGAAATGGTGTGGTGGAAATCAGTGAGCCGAAAATGTTAAATATAAAGAAATACATATTATATAAACTCATCTCGCCTCTTTTCTCAGCCCTACAATAAATTATGTTTATCAAGTTTAATTACCTCAATTTTACAATGTTTCGACAGAGGCTCTGGGGGGGAATAGCAGCACAAAGTGTGTAAGGCACTGGTTTGAACAAAGCCTCCGTTAGGGGGCAGCATTTGAAATGTAACATGATTTAAAGGGTGCCATTGTGATATTGTATTTGCCAAATGCAAAACAATTTAACCTGAATTCAGCTGTGGAAATTTTAAATAATAAAAATAATAAAGTCTTGGTTTTATGTGTTTACTATTTACAGTCTTTAATTTGAATTTCTGTATGGGTGTGTTGGTCTATAGGCCTATACTGTATCTCAATGTTACATCTGAAAAGCACTGTGGCTAGTTCTTAAAATGTTTAAGACAGAACATGGGGGGAAATCAAAATGTCACAGGAAGGACATTCTTCCAGTATGTGCATATATTATTGTGATGTATTAATTTTGCATATATACATTTCTACAATAATTAAGTAACATTAACTATTTAAGGTTAGATAACATCAGAGTCAGAATGAGCTTTATTGTCAAGTAGACGCCCCCCTTAAGAACAATGTGGATTTACTTTTAATCTGTAACATATTTACATATAAGTTTAGCATGTGCAGGATGATGATGCATCAGCCAATGTGTTATAGGAAATAAATAGAAACATTTGCTAATTTAGCACAAAATGTCAAATATTAAAAGAGGGGTAAGTTGACCCCCCTACCTGGGGTGGAAAGCCCCTCCCCCTATAAACTTTTACAGAATGTATGAATGACTTTTGATATCATTCTTATTCATATTTTTATTTTTTAAAGTGTTATTAATATAAAATACTAAAACTATTGTATTAAAAAATTTATTTTGACAATTTAGTTGATAATAATTGAATAACCGATGACAAACAATCCCAGTAAAAGAGATTCATCTGACAGGTAAAATTATTCTATGATTTATATACACACTGTAAAAAATAAATCTGTAAAATAACAGAAAAAGTTCTGGCAGCTTATTACCCGGACATTATCCAGTAATTTTACGGACATTTCTGTTAACCCTAACACAATGCAATGAAGTGCACAATTCAAAACACAGGTAAAACACCTGTAAAATATAAATACGGAAAATTCAGTTAATTCAGTTGTGCCCCGTTTATTTTTATAGTGCAGGCATATGACTATTTACTTGTGTAATTGTCCATATCTAAATTAAAGATATGTTATAATAGCAATGCTATGAATGCAAAATAAAAAAAAATAAATAAAAATAAAATAGACCACTGACCATGTTAACTCCTTTGAACAAAAGTTCAGAAGTTTTTGTGTCCATTGGAGCACTATATGCTCTTTGGAACACAAATCATACTATCATCAGGTTTTGCACAAACCTGCAGAGTTAATGCAGCTCTATAGTGTTGATGTCATTAAAAAGCAAAAGGGAAGCATACCAAAAACTAAGAAATCCTGCAATTCATGTGAATTCAATAACTTTTCCTTTAAATTGTTTTGCTGACAACATAATTTGTAATGAATATATATATATATATACAGTGCACAGCATAAATTAGTACACCCCCTCTGAACAAATACAAAAGATATATTCTCTTCATCACTAATACAATTCGTGGAAAGATGGCAAAATTTAAATGTATTTAACATATATTTAATAAAAACAGAGAAATATATGTCATTAAAATCCGTAAAATAAGTAAATTAGCCAATTTTGTTTAAATGAAGGATTGCATAAATGTGTACACCCTAGATTTAATTCAAAAAATGTATATCAAAGTACTTAGTATGTCCTCCATAATTTTAAGTATACTACTCTGACCCTTCTTGGCACAGAGAGTGTACAAGTTCATGACAAATTGTCAGATCTGTCCTGTTTAACTCCTGGATGATGACCTCCATAAATGCCCTGATCTTTAATGGGAAGTGTTGCTCAACTTGTCTCTACGGGTGCTCAAGAGTGTTAAAATTGGGTGAAATACATGTCCACAGAAGGTTTTTCACCTTGGGAGAATGCAAATCTTCATTGTCATGTTGAAAAATTGCCCAACAACGCAGGGAATGAGGAGAGGGTAGCATCTTCTGTTTCAAGTTTTTGGTATTACATCACACAGTGGTGTGTGAATTCATGAGAGCATTGATAAAGCACAACTCCCTCACACTTTCAGTACTCATACATCCCTATAGAAGAGCTTTACTACCACTTAACTTCACTGTGGGAACCAGGCACTTCTCACTGTACTCCTCCTCTAGCAACACCAGAACATGTTGGCTAGATCCAAAATGACTGACTTGGTCTCATGAGACCAGAGTATGGATTCCCAGAAGTCTGTATTTTGTAAATATGGGTAGTTCCAGTGTGGACAAAACCATGCATGTGTCTTCTGCAGGCTGCATCTTACTCTGTGAGATACACAGTCACTCTTTTCATAGCTTTTGTTGGTTCTGAGACACTCACTTGGTATTTCTCCTGCTCTTTGTCTAGCAAAAATATCACTCATCACTAAATTAAAGCTTAAAATGAAGGCCTGATTATTTCAGGGGCCTTGACACAAGACGCATTGCTTTTGAATTTCTGTTATTGTCCATACTTAAAACAATGATTTGGTAATCCTCTTGTACAACTGTCCTCTTTTGTGCTAAGAAATAGTCTCCTGACAGTTCTCTTCCAAGTGGCTCCATTGTTGTCAGCAAGTCTGAGAATGATCAATGCATGGGTTATAAAACTTCTCTTTAAAGATTTAAAATAAAATAAAATAAATAAATTACTCTTCAAAAAATTACTTTTCTTTAAATGTTTTGGTTCAACATACTTACCTGTTGATCAAAAATTGCCTCAAACTTACAACAAGAAACAATTATTTAGTTTTATTTAGTAACTTTCATGATTATTGCAACAACATTTTATTACTTTGATAAGAAAATCTTATTTATCTAAATAATTTTGACCTGCTTCTTTGGTAATTGATCAAGCAGACTTCCTGGAACAGTATATCTCTAAAGAACATGTCTTAAGTAAAGAGTAAATGCTGAAAATGAAAGTTTCAGAAGGGGTGCACTCATTTATGCTGTGCAATATATATATACAGTATATATATCCTGCAAAGAGGCACTGCTACTGAGTTGCTGTACAGTCATCCTAAACAAATTATAGCACTGCAATAAGATTATAGTTTTGGTTTGTATCAGCATGTCTGCTCTTGCCAGATCTTGGAGTACTCTAATAGCACCACGCCACAGGATGTGTTTCATGCAGAAATCTGAACGGAAGGGCATGTTACAAAAGAAAGAAAAGGGGACAGTATTTCACCTGTCTATTTTTCTATTAATTGCATATGTCTAAAGGATGACACATTTTCTAAGTTAAATTTGCATGAGTTCACAAAGACAAGGTAAGTCTGACAACAGTGGAACACTGAAAAACAAAGACCAAAAAAACTATAGTTTTAGGTATTGTGCTTGTTTCTAAATTACATTTGGGATGCAATATCATATCTCGGAACCGGAAGCGTACAAGCGCACACTCAAGAAAGCGGAAATAGAAAAATGCCAACTCACGCAACTAATCCATACATCAAATCTTTATGCACTCCTGATTATTCACAAACAATATTTGCTCTTCACTTGTCAAATGTAAGACATTTCACATGTCTAGCTGGTATATATTCTTAGATTGGTCAACCAGTCATTCCTCTTATTTGACCACATTTTTGACTTGAATCAGCTCCCTGGTCATGCCTTTTGTGCTCAGACAAACTGTAATTATAGGGTACTTAGACAGCCATTTGGCTAAGTCCCCAGAACTGTTTTACAACTCTGTAGACCTATTGAAATCCAATGTCAAAATGTAAAGAGATTTGATTCAGGTGAATGTGAGATGTTCTTTTAGGCTCAAATACAGGTGGTAACAGTGTCATGCTAATTCATGCTAATGACCTCATTTAGTTTTCCATCACAGTTACGTCTGAAATACCTAATTTTGTGAAAATATATTAGATGTTTTTGTGTATAAATATATCAGATTTTAGTGACCCTTTGAAAGTTTGTATAAATACACAATTTCTTCCATATAAAAAGTTTCCTTTCTATAAATACCATCTACTGCTCTTGTTCTTCATATACATTTCAGCAGAGTTCCAGTTGTCCACCCCCCCTTGGCCTTTCAGTTGTCTGAACAGCTGAGAGTGTTTTCCACAATGAATCTTGACGGAACTGGCTTGAACTGCCCAGACAAACAATTCAGATTAAATTTTAGAGATTAGAATTTGTTTTCTAATTGACACACACATATATATATATATAAAATAGTTGTGTGTTAAATGACATTACCACTGGCACAAATTAGATTGGTGAGAATATACAACAGTAGCAATTAATACATTGTAATTGCCATGCAGTTTATTTGTTTTAGTGAACTATGCAATCGTCTGTCTTCTGTTGTATTACTTTAATATTTTATAACATTCAATGGTACTCTTAACAACAAACAAACGCCCTTTCCCTCACAAAAGGTTAAAGTATCACGTGGTCATGTGTTTACGAACGCAACCATCACATCACCAAATGTGTAGAAATACGCTGCTACAATACTTGCACACACTTAGTAAAAAAATTATGTATCTGCGGTGGTAACATGGAGATTTTTAGATTTAAATGGAAAAAAATCATAGTAACACGCTAAAATATATACTTACAGAGAAAACTATAGAATCATCTATCATTTAACAGACAAAGCAGTAGATGAAAAATAGCCATGACTTGGTTTTAACCGTGTTACTATGGTTTTAACTGAGGTGTGAGGAGCAGACACAAGGCGTGCCTCCTTTAAACTCGCATCAACTCAGCTTTTGTCCATATGGCGCAATATTGTTTATGCAAATGTACACTTTAAAACCTTAAAACGTGATTCTGTTTGGCATAGTGATTAACAATTTCATTCAGAATGTGCAACGTATTCATATTTGTTATATAAAGTCATCTGACTAGGAGAATGAAACTGAAGCGAATTTCCTTGATTCAAAGACTTACCGCTCATTATTTTAAATCCCCAGTTCAACCAATAGCTGACGAGATCAGTGGCGTCGTCATCTGGATCTAATTTTCACGAAGAAACTTGACTGCGGCCATAGACAGCCAATACGAATTCAATACCGTGTCTAGAACGTTGCTGGTTCAAATTTGAACGCGTCCCAACCAATCAGACGAGAGCTCTGAGGGTGGAGTCTATGGGCATTTAATCAAGTTTGTGCGCCCTGTAACACAGCGACAAACAGTTTACAACAAGAGTACGTATCGAGCAGTCGAGGCTGATTAGAGGTAAGCTGCATGTCTTAATGTATCAGATAAATCTTTTAAACTGAGCTTTTATCGAGCATGTTTCAGGAAGATAACGTTACACGGTTGCGTTAGAATTTGTATGAAACTTTTAGTACTTTTTTTTTTATTTTTTACTATTGCTACAGTTGAAACCAAATAAAGTGTTATTTAAAACATGACCTAATCATCTTCTAATCTCAGTTGTAGCTTGGATTTTGTGAACACGTAAATTTTAAAGGATTTTGCCAGCTTGGTGATCTTGTAAAGTTAAGAGCGTAAGCAGCCATGACTGGCTTGGAGTTTGAGGTCGTTATGGAGGCGCAGCGCTCGTGTACGGAGAGCGAAGCGGATAAAAGTGCTCTAAAGTAGTATGCCATACAAACTTACTAGGTTTAGTTACTTCCAACGACTAGAGTCTGAAACAATTTGCCTTCAACATACATTCTAGTGCATATTTCCTGCAGTTTAGGCGGGAAAACAAAATGGAGGGACGCTTATTGTTCTAGCTGAGTGATCTGGTGGAAACGAAGCAGGAACTTGATCGGATTAACTAGCGTTTAGTGAGCGATCATTTCTCCGTCGCTTTACTAGCGCACAAAGCAGTAAAACTTGGGTTTTGGCTAAATACATGCTGCTGTTTTTCTATGCGTTTTTTAACAAGTTGGCTTTTTGTCACTTTTATAGCATATTGCAGCCATGGGTAAGGATCCTAATAAGCCCAGAGGAAAGACGTCCTCTTACGCTTTCTTTGTGCAAACCTGCCGCGAGGAACATAAAAAGAAAAATCCAGGGACTTCGGTGAACTTTGCAGAGTTCTCCAAGAAGTGCTCTGAAAGATGGAAGGTGAGTTGAACAGAAGGGCTGCAATGTTTTTCCGGGGGGTGGTTGTTGTTAGGGAGGGGGTGGGGCAGAATTACACGATGCATCTGTTACTCAAGTGACTGAGGCAAATGTAGGGCGGGAGGATAAAGAGCCACACACTGCGCCTGGCAGAACCTAATCATAGTCTCATGTTTTTCAGACCATGTCCTCTAAGGAGAAGGGCAAATTTGAGGAAATGGCCAAAACCGACAAGGTCCGCTATGACCGGGAGATGAAAAATTATGTGCCTCCTAAAGGTGCAAAAGGAGGGAAAAAGAAGAAAGACCCAAATGCTCCTAAGAGACCACCGTAAGTCATGCACAAATAGACCCCTGAGTTTTTTTTTTTTTTTGAATATATATTATTTTTAAGTCTAACCTCTCTCTCTATATATACTCAGATCTGCTTTCTTTGTCTTCTGCTCTGACCACCGCCCAAAGGTGAAGAACGACAACCCTGGCATCTCTATTGGTGACATTGCAAAAAAGCTTGGGGAAATGTGGTCCAAGCTTTCACCAAAGGAAAAGTCTCCATATGAGCAGAAAGCCATGAAGCTTAAGGAGAAGTATGAAAAGGTAAAGGTTGGCCCAATTCAGGTACTTTTGATAGCCATTTGCCCTTTTGCTCGTGTTAACAAGTATTTGCGTACCAGGACGTTGCTGCATATCGCGCCAAAGGAGCAAAAGCAGATGGCGGCAAGAAGGGTGGACCTGGCCGGCCAGCAGGAAAGAAGGTGGTGGATGATGATGATGAGGATGAGGATGATGAAGAGGAGGAGGATGAGGAAGAAGAGGACGATGAGGATGATGATGACGATTAAACTATCAGGAAAACTTGAGCTGAGTTATTTGCAAAACAATGTGAATGCATTTTTTAGCATTTAAATTTAAGACATGTACAGAAATGTGTATAATTGAATACATATTGAGGTCATGTGCTGTTTTGTAAGTGTAACAGCTTTTTTTTTTTTTTTAAGCACTGCTTTTTGTCTGATAGCTGTGGTTGCTTGGTTTCTTTCCCTGTTTCATATTATTTCTACTGCCATTTTAAGACAAATGAGGAACAATTTGTGTAGTGTCTCAATTTTTAAAATGAGCTTTAAAAGTTGTGTAGACTGAATTTTTTTTTTTTATTATTAAATTTTGTATATTATGACCAATTACCCTTTCCACTGTCTTTCCACTGACTTCATTTGACTTATTAAAGATTTTTGCAGAATTTGTTCCATATTGTCACACCACACTTAAGCAACAGGTGTTGATAAACTATAATTGAGGTATAAACTAATTTTAATCATTGCCTAAGCAAACTATTTAAATTTTTTTTTTTTTTTTTTTTAAACTAAGTTTAGTTTAAACAGGTGCAGTTTTACATTAAAGCAGGCAATTTAAAATTGTGCTGTTTTAAATTAGACTTGGTTTCTTGTGAACTGGCCATGATGAAAATGAGACCATAATAACTATGGAGTGTAATTGTTACCATCCTAAAGTAAAAACAAACAAATTTTTGGTCATTCGACTCACTCGCCTGAAAAAGGAAATGTTAATCTCACCAGAGAATAACTTGATCTGAAGAATAAGAGGCATAAATGCACATGTAACTTCATCTGTAACCAGAGTTACGTTTAAGTGCATTAATGATTTGTTCTGGCGGAGTCCTTTTGCTTGGTCATGTGACACATGGTCTAATATATATTGTTCTATGCAGTGACAATAGCTGTATATCATATATTTGACAGCTGCTCACCTGCATCTAAAAGCTCAGTCTACTGCCTTGAATACCCTAATCAGCACACAAACAGTCTTGTAATCAAATGCTTTGGATCACTTTCACAGTAGGAGGTGCTTTCCAAGAATGGTGCAAAAAAAAAAAGCATGAAACTTCTACGTTAAAGGGAGGTGCTTAACGTTCATGAACTCAGAAAGCAAAATATGAACTAATAACTTGTTTTAAATTTTAGGTTTGCAACCCTGTTACTAAAATTTGGAACATATCTAAATATAGAAACCATGATTGTTATTTTTTCAGGACTATAATTTAAAACCTACTTTTCATGGTTCAATTTTATATTAGGTAAAAAAAATAACATTCGTTTTTTTGATACAGAAAAGATGTGATTTATGCAACAAAAATTGCTAACTTAATCCCCATGATCATCTAAATAGTTAAAACCTGATAAAAACAACTTTAATACAGCAACAAACTGGTAAAAATGCTCCATTTATTTTCTTGAGAAAACAGCCATTATAAGTTAGATATTTACACCTTCATTCAGAACCCCATCGTATCTCAATGTTAATTTAGAAATAATCATATTTACATTGTATAAAACAAACAAAAATGTACACATTGCAATCACTCACCCTTAAAACATAACTTTGCACCATTTGCTTGAGATTGGTGATTTTTGGCCATGAATAGTATAATCAATCATTGATTTTTGCAAACAAGTAAACAAATATTCCCCCAACCAAACATTTATGCAGTAGACAAAAATAAATGCATCTTTTTTTTCTTTTTCACTGTTGACCCCTTGTCCCCATTTCCCTTTTCTTTCCACTCCCATTCTTTACCCATTGTGCCAAAGACGAAAATAGTTCAAGTGGCAGGTTGTCATCTCAAACATAATGAAGTTCCAGTGTTAAAAAAATATATGCATCCCAGTACTTGGACAACCTTTGCTTTATAATGGAGCAGCAACAGAAGTGGTATTAGATAATTTACCTCAGCACACATTGTGCACATTCTACAAAGAGAAAAACATTCTGTTAGGTAGACCCCTCCAATCCACAGATTCCAAAGAAAAACCCATGCGATGGACACTGGGGACGAACCGATGTAAACATTGTCTTCAATGGAGAGAAAAAAAAATGTTTATGATCAGAGTTCAGTTATTGTGGCAATGACTAAAACTTCATTAGTCACATGTATACTGGTAAAACATTTCTGTAGTCAGTGTTTTTTTTCTTGAAGCACATTTGAGAGTAAAGACAGCTCTCAAACCGCCACAATGTTGTTCATCTCCCACTTCTGCGAGCTCTTATTGTTGTCACAGTCAGCTATATAAACCTTGTGCAACACATCAGAGCGATCCAAGCATTTCCCTGTAGGTACATGTGTGAATCGATGCAGATCCTACAAGAAATCAGAAGCATTGGAAAAGTTCACTGAAGAATCGATACAGCAAGGTACAAAATAAAGCTTGCTAACACTTTATTGTAAAGTTAATAAATTAGTATCACAATCTAACAAACGACAGCATTTATTAATGTATATACTATTAGTCATTGTTAATGTTAATACATGTTTGCTAACTAAGGGTTATTGTTTTATGTTTTACTATTATTCAAAAGTTGGTTGTCGGTAAGATTTAAAAAAAGAAATTAATACTTTTATTCATCAAGGATGCATTAAAATGATCAAAAGGGACAGTAAAGACTTTCACATTGTTACAAAAATGTTCTATTTCAAATAAACGATAATCATCAAAGAACCCTGAAAAAAGTATCTCGGTTTCCAGAAAAACGTTAAGCAGCACAACTGTTTTCAACATTGATAATAATAAGAAAAGCACCAAATCAGCATATTATAATGATTTTTAAAGGATTATGTGACACTGAAGACTGGAGCAATGATGCTGAAAATTCAGCTTTGCCATCACAGAAATAAATTGCATTTTAAAATTCGTGTGGTCAAAATTAACGTACATTTTTTTCAATTCAACACGTTAAAAAATATTTAACGCAATTAACGCAGTAGCTGTTTTTTTCTGTCATCTTTTGGCTGCGCTACAGTACATGATCATGCTATCATTCATTCAAGTGCTATTAAACCATCCAAGCATGATAAGACGCAAAAAAGAATTTAAATCTTTACTGGCGCGCTGTCTGTGAAGCACAAAAACACAAATTTATGCCAAAATTCCCGATTTGTCGAGTATCCTCGTAAGCACAGTCTTAAATGATTTAAAAAGTGTTAAATTAACACAAAGAGTTGTTAGAAAATAGGATGTGTGTCAGATCCGGGTCAAGTGCGTCAGGTCTTAAAGTGACAGCAGCCTAATAAACCTGCTGTAACCTGCTGTAATACATGTTGTGACATACCTTAAAGTATCTCCACTCCGTGTGCTCGTTCAAGTTGCAGTGTGTTATGATGACGGCAGATCCATCTCCCCCCTTTGTCAGGCACTGATCGTACTGCATGAGCTGGTTTGCTTCATTAATTCTGAAGAGCTGAAGAAAGGCAAAATTAAAACGAGATCAAAAACTTGCTCTAAAAACTGTCAAAGCAATGTACTGCTGCTAAAACATTTCCCTTTACCTGATTCCCACCCATTCTGTGACAAGGCCCAATCTCGACATTGCCACCATTGGTGTGGCCCATGCTGTCGATGCAGTAGCTGGTCTCAAACCCACGGATCTATCGAAAGAAAACGTGGCTGAATAATGACAAATTTCACAACATACACTATCACTCTAATCAACAGCATTTTCTGCGTTTATTGATTAACCACATATATGCACCTCTCCCCATTCGACATTCTTTGGAGGCAGTGGGTAATGTAGAGGGATGTCATAGGCAATCTCTTCCATGAACCACTTGAAGCTCTTGCAGCGATGTTCCTCTCTGAACTTTTTCAAGCTGCTGATGTCCCCGTAGGCCAGCGTGAGAGTCTCAGGCCGACTTGCGTAGAAATAGTCCTTATACTCATCCCACCACACCTCCACTACCCGTACGTAGTTCTACATGCAGTAAATAAGAAGGGAGATTACAGACTAGATTAAAGTGTATCAGTAAAGTAGTTTTGTTTTCAGAAATCAGAAAAGTCTGATTATAGAACAAAAAGAGTAAAACTGACCTTAAGTGTGGGGGATGAGCCTACATGAGCAGGAGGTGGGTTTCCCTGCCAGCCCTGCAGACGGTAGATGTGCCCCACCCGTGAACATGGCACGAACAGAAGCTGCCCACCACATTGCCATATCTACACAGAACACACACATGGCAGGGATTCCAAAAGTGTACACGTACAAATAACCTGCTGAAGTTGGATAACTATGTTGCTCTGTGCAATTAATGTAGAAGAAGCATCACCCTGAAGAAGTTTATTTTGTGATAATGACTGTATGCCTGACTGTACATTATATTATTGTTTATTACTTTTGTTACTTTAAAACATGGGCATTAAGTATTAATTTGAGTAAAAAATTATTTTATTCTACTTGTAGAGCCAGCTGATAAGACAAAACACAAGCACAGCTACACAAGAAAAATGTTTGTGCAGACAGTTACAAAGTGTTGCACTGGACAAAGATCATTTGACTACTGATTCTGATTGGTCAATTCCATGTCATTTAAATAATAGACTGTAAAGTGAAGCCGCCAATGTCCAAATATGGCACTGACATCTTGGAGCCTGAGTCTGAGCAGTAGTGAGCGTGAAGTGGAGGTATAAAGGCCCTGCCCACACTCCCACAGAATCGGTTAGTACAGTTTACTGCAGAACAACTCATTATGTCTGTGTGAAATAAACAGTTATGGAAATGTAGAAATTAAAGTTGAAGCTCCAATCTCCACCAGAAAATCAAAAAAAAAAAAAAAAAAAAAAGTCTGTTGGTGCCTCAGTGACTTCGCTCAGAGAAGCTGTCAATCATGATGTCACACCCCTGTTTTTATAGCATCAAATAACGAACTAAAATCAAACTCATTTAACAAAAAAAAAAAAAAACGAACACTAGAACTTACATCCGTGATAAAAACTACCGAACGACAAACCAACTTTGGAAAAAAATTATTTGAAGTCTAATTTGATTGTTTAGTTTGTCTCACGTCCCATAAGATTACATGAAGAGGGCGGGGTTTATGACCTATACTGCATCCAGCCACCTGGGGGCGATCGAAACGTTTTGGCCTCAGGACTTGTGTGGCACACTTAAACAAACAAAAATTGTTGAAAAAAAATGGAATATCAAAGTAGTTATTATAAATCAATTCTCTGTGCACATTTTTTTTTTTAAATTCAAGTGCATTTGTAATCTTTAAATCAAAATAACTTCCCCTCCCTCTTGTAATGTCATCTCTTTTCTGTGATGAATTGATATCGACATGAGGGCAACCTGTCACTTGCATGAGATCACAGTAATAGCAAACTCCAACGATTCAACCATTCAATCAATTTCCGTTGAACAAAAGTCCCTGAAAAAGTCCCACCCAACATTTTGTTTCACTTACCCAAATGCGTCATAATAGAAAAGAAAAGACTATCACAACTTCTGTTTCATGCCGACTTTAAACCAAACTTAGGAACACAGAATTAACCTTTATGCAAACTTTGGTGGGGAAAAAAAGGAGCATTTTTCAATTGAGACAACTACCAATTTAAACTAAAGTTTACCTTGTAGGAGATCTCAAAGTTTTCTCCTCCCCAGATCTGAAGGCCTGGGTCATAGAGGCCCAGCTCGAAGAAGAATTCTCTTTCTATTGCGAAGAGTCCTCCAGCCATGGCAGGAGACCTGATGCACAAAATTCACCCATCAGGAATGTTCACCCCTTACTTCTCACACACATACAATACGTTATTTTACAACATTAAGAGACGAGGCCTTGTTCAGACAGGCAGTAAAAAAAAAAAAAAAAAAAATTGTAGTCTGAAATTAAAAATTAAGTAGACAACAAACGTCAAAATATGCACGTCACGGCTGTTGATTTTGTTAATTTATTCCTCTCTGGAAAAAAAGAAAAAAGGTGCAATGTGAACAAAACCGAAGAGACACCAAAACAAGCAGTAAAATGCTGACATACAATCAGGACGTTTCCATTATACTATCAAGATGTGCCAATTTTTTTAATAAATTGCCCATGTTCTGTCTCAACGCCTACATAATTTTGCAAAATTCTGGTGTCTCTTTTTAAGGTTATATTGCCCATAGAATCAAACATCAGCAAGACTTTATAGCAAAGGAGTGCACAGAAAATGGTACTGTATGTAATGTAAAGATGAAGTTGTAGTTGTAGTTAAAATTGAAGCAGCATACACACTTTCCCTTGTTTGGTGACACGTATATGTACACTTGGGTAGTAGACTTATGCCAAGTCACTACCACAGAAGAGATTAGTTGGAGACAAGAGAGAATTGAGACTGCATGCAAAGAAAAGCAGAAACAAGGTCTGCGAGTCGTTAGTTTCTAAATTCTAGTAGTTGAGCGACTCAAACAGAACAGCCATAGTGGAGTCATAATATATGAAGTATTTTATTAAATCACTTCATTGTTTTATGACCACTTCATAGCAGTTAGTATACAGCTTTAGCACTTTGCGGGAACTATCTAATGAGCATCAAAAGCAGAGACAAGCAGACCACCACCAATCTTTACAAGAGAGAGACAAAGTCTCTCCAATTATGTGTGTTGTGGTCAGCCCTAATCAGCTCGGGATTATGGCTCTAAATTACCGATAGGGCTCAGTTCTAGTTAGTCTCTTCTGCTTCTCCTTGCTACCCAGCGGCACACGTTTCCAAAGCATGCTCCAGTCCCATGCTCCTCTGGCAAAGCCATCCTCGTCCCCGCCCCCCTGGGGCTCGATGATGTAAGTCTTGCCGCTAATAGAATCTATGAGCGGCACTGTGCTCACCGTTCTGAACATGACCAAAGAGGATGGAGGAGAGGCAAGGGGGACGTCCATGCAAGCAAACATGGACACACATACACACACAAGGGGGTGGGGGAGACAAAACAAGAGAGAGATAGAATGGATTTAATGATCATGCTTATGGGAGGGTGGAAGTTTACCGATAAGGCTCTGTCTTATGCTTTCTCTTAGCCTTCTCCCTGCTGCTAAGAGGGACCCTTTTCCACAGGAGGCTCCAGTCCCAGGCGCCTCGCGCCAGACCGTCCTCGTCCCCGCCCTGCTGTGGCTCTATGGTATAATCATTGCCGTCTATGTAATCTATCAACGGTACTGTGCAGACCGTTCTGCAACATTAACACAACACAGTATTAACAATACATTTAGGTTAAGATAAAAAAAAAAATACCACACCTGTGTAGTGTATTAGAAATTAAATGTAAAAAAATATTTTTTTACATTAATATTTGAACAACTTGTCCACAAAAACAAAAGTCATGTGGTCCAACCAATATGCAGAAAAAAAAAAAAAAACTATCATAGAGAGGGACCCCTGCAGACCTTCTTAAAAGTCTTTTAAATAATTTGACATTTTTATGACAAGGCAAGATTAGTTCAGACTGAATGTTTAAAAAAAGTTTAATGATACTTATGAAATCATGATATTTATATAGAGAAATGTGTTCACCTAAAAATATATTTTAAAATTAATTTTGAAAATAATGATTAAGATTAGGGCTGGAATGACGCGTCGACATGTTCATCGCTGATCCCCTGTCATGTTTCACACAAAACAAAACTCTAGAGCAGATACTAATAGCTAGTATGGCAGCGCCGCTTAATACGATTGCGTTCATACAGCGTTTTGTTTTTTACAAGCGTGACAACCCCATTCTATAACCCGAATTGACACTTGCACACTTTCAGGACTCACAACAGCATTCTCGACAAACCCACGCTAAATGAACGGAACCGCACTGGACCACTAGTCCAGTAGTCTGCCACGTCATACAATGCAAGAACCACAGTGAACTGTATAATCATGACATGTTTAGTTACTTACGGAGACATGATTTGCATTCATTCGCAGATCCACCAGAGCTGCAGTGGTTACGAGCTGCGAGGCGCGCGGCTCAAACACACTCTCTGCATTTAAAGTCCTTGTTGGTTGTTTAAAATATCTGATGGATGAAGTCACGCCTCAATTGGACTCGTTTATTTAACAACACGCTGTCAATTGTGATAAAACTTCCAGATGTTATGGACATTGCCATTTTTGATACTGTCGCTGAATGCAAGTCCTGAAAATGTGCAGGCTCGTATTAAGCAGCGCTGCCATACTAGCCATTAGCATCTAGTTTTGTTTTGTGTGAAACATGACAGTGGATTAGGAATGAACATAAACAGTGTGTAATCGATTACTTTGATGCGTTGTTCCAGCCCTAATTAAGATGTGTGCACTCACATGTCTTTGAAGGTGCAAGATAAATGCTACGTTTTATTTTTAGGTTATACCACATGACCTTTTTTTTAAGTCATTAAATTTAAACCTTTCTTTTAAAACAAGGTTTTTTGTTTGTTTTGTTTTTTCTTTTAAATATGAAACCAACATGAATAGGAAGAGTACATTTCTAGAAAGCCGACACATGCTTATTAAACAACTTTTAAATATTCAAAAGATAAATGTATCTTCAAAGTCTCTTTTTAGTGAGCACAAAAGCAGCCTAGAACTTAAGTCATACCTGTCTTTTGAAATGGGGGCCACCAGTGGGGCGTACCAGTTTATCCCAACTTCACAATGAGCATCCAGGTAGATCAGCACCTGAGGACAGAACCACAGCGTGAGACAAACAAATAGGTACAGTTATGTAGTACCATTAAACAGTATGTTGATGGGGCCCAAACCTGTCCCAGAGTGGCTTTGCGGGCTCCTATGCTCCTGGCCTGGATCAGACCCTCTCTCTTCTCATTGCGAAACAGTTTGACCAACCCATTCCATTGTTTTATGTACTCCTCCAGCCTCTCTTTAAGATGAACTGAACAGAAAACACATACAAACACTTTCAGGTTTTTTACACTAACAGACACAAAAATGTAATCTAATTTCTTCTACTTGTTTTTTTATGTTGTCCAATTTACCTCATGAGATCCATTGGGACATAACATGAGCAAATAGCAAAATTTCCAGCTTTCTGCCTGCTCTTATTAATTATACCTTGCTACTCAGTTGTAAAAGAGTTATTGGCATATTGTTCAAACCTACATCATTACTATAGCAGCCAATGTAGATATAGCAGACATCTATGATTTTGTCTGAGCAAGCGGATCTGATTTGACCACTTGCAAAATAACAGTGCAGACAGCCAGCCCTAAAGATTGCATTTGAAAAACAAATAGAAACTGTGTGCAGCATGAACAAAGTTTTACTGACCTTTACTACTAAACGCATAAAACATTCTGAGCCTATACGCTCTTTATTGATTCTTATCGGCGAAGTCTGCAGCACTGCATTCATTCATAGTTCCCCTGTGAGCGATCTCTTAAAGAGTAATGATCTCCATTCAGTAACAGTCTGCTTGCCCCATATTAATGAACAAGCGCAAAGCATTAGTCTTCATGCAGACCGCCTACAGGTTGTTGCAAAGATATGTCTCTTTCACTTATGAGTGCAGAATAGACTCTCAGGAGAGAGATATAAAAAAACTAAAGCCATTCATCACTTCTTTGAACCTGAAAAACCAGTAACTGCTAAAAGACAGTCACAACCCAAAACAACAAGAACATGCAAATCACAGAGCATTTAGAAGACTGAGGGGCATCGAAAAGCAGAATAAAGATGTAGGATTCATATTTTGAGGAATGAACTCAAACAGAGCTGGACATTAAGCCTTTCCAGGTCTTTTGGAGCACTACAGCTTCTGTATTTAAATCAAGTGATATTAAACTTATTTACTGTCCATTTTCTAAATGCATGTTATTGATCTTATTGTGAACAATTTAGAGATGCACCGGCATGAAAATTTTGTCCGATGCCGATAATTCTTTATATTTGAAAGCTGATAACCGATATATTGGCCGATAAATCTAAATCCAAATTTTGATATACTTTGAGAGCCTAATTACAAAAACAAAAGGCTCACCATTAAAAGCCATGTCCCAAACACTTCAACATAAATCACACATATACAATACAGTATCCTAGTTTGAACCAGTTTAAGATTCCTTAACTTAAAATAAATTTTACACTCCTATGGCCAACTTTCTTTACATTAAAAAAAAAAAATTAAATAAATAAATTCACTTTACAGTAAGGTTTCATTTTGTTAGTATTAGGTAACATGAATGAACAATGAATGAACAACACTTCTCCAGGATTTATTCATCTTAGTTAATGTTAACATTTTCTAAGACATTTTTAAGATCCAAAGCTGTATCTGTTAATATTAGTTAATGTACTGTGAACTAACATGAACACAAATATTTTATTAACTAACATTAACAAAGGTTGTTGCTCTTTATTAGTTCATGTTAATGCATTAACAAAAGACCTTATTGTAATTTACCAAAAAAATCTACTGCCTAAAAATAAATAAATAATTAACAAAATAAAATAAAATAAAATAAAATAATGCAAACAAGTCATTGGACAACATTACTTTGGCTACATATAAAGAATCAAAATGCATGTGCCATGGATAAATAAAATGAAATAGCCTCCGCTCGGACAATAAGGAAATAATACGAGAACAATAAAAAAGTGCTAGTAATTAATAATAATAATGCATCAATGTTTTTGCTGCACATGTTGAACTTAACTATATCTTCCTTTTCGAAGTGATTCCAATCATATTTCAAGTGATTCAAAACCATCATGACGAACAGCGCGCATATGAAGCGTCTCAGCTGAAGGAAATAATCCATTATTTATTGGCTTTAATATATCGGCCTAATTTTCTTATCGGATCGACATTAAAAATGAGCATTTATCGGCTGATAACGATATGGCGTCCAATATATCGTGCATCCCAAGAACAATTCATCCTTGGATATGTTTAAAAAAATAAAAATATCGACCTCTTAATGCTTCCAATTGGTAAAGTCATCACGTCACTGCAGCAGCTGTTAGACGCTCCGGTTGCTATAGACACAACGGACACACGCACATGGCAGCCATTTGGGACAGGGCCTTAGTCTTGGGTGCTCAAAATAGCTGCCGAGAGGCGTTGCAAATATGGCTGCCAAGTGAACAACTTTCCTTGAAAGGAACTTTCAACTGCAAGCTCATATTCAGGCAATCTGCCTCCATCCAATCAACAACCGACTGATAAAAACAAGTCCCTGGCCTACCCTACTTTTTTTTTTGTCTGTCGCTACTTCCATTTCATCACGACTAAAGCCGGGTGCACATGGTGTGTTTTTTGCTGTCGTATGAGCTCGCAGGCGATTTTGCATGGAAATCACTGATGCTCGTATGGCCGCGGCTCACATTGTGCAAGAGGAATTACGAGCCGGGCCGAGTTTAAAAAATTCGGGGAGTCGGCCCGATTTTGACCAGTGTCCCCAGGCTGTCCCCTATTGCCAAATCATACACAACCACGTCACATAGGCTATATCTATGAATATTATTATAGCCCAGTGGCTGCAACCTACAGTGTGCGCATACACTGACACACACACACACAAATACACTCTCTAGTTATTTTTGTTTAAAGGAATGGCTGTGTTGTTCTCTGCTTTTCGCCAAATCATTTGCTCACTCGTCTTTATATTTTCTTTCTTTTTTCTATCCGGAGCAGTAGCAGCAACATTGAAAGCTCCAGTCTCCGTGTTTAGCGTGAAAGCTCATGTGATTGCGGCCGGATCGCCGTGCAGTACAGTCATGCCGTGTACCAGCTGCTTTAAGGCGATTATCAGGTTAACTGACTCATAACGTGCAATGGCACACGACCTCCCGAGTGTTGCACAGTGTACACCTGCCTTAAGTCAATGGGAATCAGCATCAGAGGGGGCATTAGATTTATTATTTTTTCTGTATCTAATTTACAGATTAATTTACACTAAATACACTAAAACTAGAAAGCTATAAATACTTCACTTAAATGAATTGGTAAATCTTTTTTTAAACAGTTTCTTCTAAATTACTAAATGGATGAAATAACCAATACATTTGGTGACTTATTGGTATTTGAGAAGGAGGACAGGAAAGTGTGTTTGATTATTGCCTCTGTTTGCTTGGCTGTTGCAACACAATAAAATGTGCAAGGGATGTAAAAACCAGCAACACTACTTCCAGTTACTGAAATATCGACACTGATTGGAGATTTGAATCTGAAAAACAGCCGAGAACTACTGTCACAATACTGAAAATGTCATTAAAATATAGTTCCTTTTCTTTGCCATGTTTGTGGTGTAAATATGACTTTAGTTGTCAGACCTGATGTTTGTTTTGTTTTTTTGCACTAGCACTGTGCTGAGTTTAAAGAAAAGTGCCAACCACAGAGTACACACAAATGCCATTTAGAGTATTTGATGAAGAAATGAAAACAATGCTCACACTACCTTTGTTACTGAAGTCATCAATCATGACGATCTCAGCCAGGTATCTCCTTGGGGTTCTTTTGATGACGCTGTGCACCGTCCTCATCAGGGTAGACCAGCCCTCATTATGGAAGACAATGATCACGCTGGAGGTGAGGAGGTTGTCATCATAGTGCCAGTATTTACACCTGCAGACAATATGAACAGCTATAAAACACACTATGTACTGGAAGTGAATGTTGATGTGGGGTATATATATATATATATATATGGTCTGTGTTACTGATTACACGCACAGCTTACCGTGTGTTAGCGGTAGATTATTACACACAGGCATGCACCTCTATCCAGTGGAAGCAATTTGTGAGACAGGAAACAGCAACTTTGCACAGTTTCCTCCGCACAGGGGGAGAGCCAGTCACACTTCCTCATTCTTTTTTTAAGCTCGAAATTAAAGTTTCTTCATCCGGTTTAATTCACTTCCAGTAAATAATATGTGTGGGACAGGAGAAATGCTGTTTAAACTACAGTATGAATTGCACAAACGCATGCTATTTTAAGAAGGTATAAGCTTCCAGACACCTCTAATATATTAGAAATATAGAGACGGTGGTAAAAGGGGCCCACTTGAGCTATGAAACTGAAGGATATGCACAAACAATTTGGCTTTGTTTGTAGGTTCCAGGTGGGTTATTTGCACTAGGGTTTAATGTATGTATAAGTTCTTACATAGTGCAAACAGAAGATTTAAAGTAAAAGCTTGAGCAGGTTAGAAAATTTATGAGGAAACTCTTGATGCCTAAGTAAATAGGACATAGTTTTGCCTATGAATGTGCATGTGGTACAGGCTAGATAAAACACACAATATTTCCCTCCCCAAACCATTAAAAATATTGTTTCCTGCCTGCAACACACTGCCAGAGCAATACTTTCTTTCTTAAAGCGGTTTAACCTCTTTTAGCATCAGATTTAGATTTCGATGTTCTTATGTGTGCAGAGTCACAAGGCCTAACTTGTGTGTTACATGGCACAGTAAAGCCACTCAACTGGAAGAACAACTACCATATGGCATTCAATCTCATTGGAGATCGGGGTGTGTTGCACTACTTACAAACATGTTGTCACCATCCTAGTGCTAATGCTAACTGTTCTTCTAAACTACATGGATGTTATTTAGTTACATGTTTTAGCTATTTTTAGCACTGATTCTCTGAGGTAATGAAGCTGTTCGGTTGTGACGTCCATTTGTAGGCCAACTCAGAGGGCTAATTCATCATGAGTTCCCTACAATGGTTGTCGCCTTATTTTACTCATAAATCAAAAAGCATTCTCCATTGACGGCCATTTAAAGGCAATTTTTTTTAGCAAGTAACGAATTTGATCAATTTTCATTAAAGTTTAGGCTATATAGTATAGGCTAGAATATAGGAAGAAGCAGGAAATTGATGGATGCATATTTGTCCTCATCACAGCTCAGGATAATTGCTAATAATTGGGACTTTATGCATTCTCATTGTCATTTTCACATGGTGATTGGCTCAAAAATCTTGTATGTGCCAACAAACAAAGATGGCAGATTTAAAATGACAAAAATGATAAAGCTATTCTTACTTGACTTGACTAACATGCTGCAGTGTGTTTGTCTTTTGAGGAAGGCATGACTAAATTATTAACTGAAGCAAAATCACTACTAAGAAACAAAGTGTGTAAACACTGACATCTTCAGACAAAAGTTGGTATCACTGAGTACACTCACCAACAATTCCAAGTACACTTGGCTGCAGCCTGCAGATCGGGGAGGGGCTGCACGTGTCGCCCCGTCCCCCACTTACTCTTTTTGGCTCATTCGCCTTTCATAGGCATACATGATAGAAAATGTGTTCGTAGTTGGTGTATGTCAGAGTAGTGCATGGATTGATGAGCAAATGTCATCAATCCAGTTACAAAACTGTAAAAGAGGTGTCTAATGCCACACAAATAAGGTTGAGCTCAATCTAGAGCACACTTAATCTGAGATAAATTCAGGTGTTTTAAACTTAACTCACTATGTCCGTATCATTGTTTGCTACTGTAAGTTTAATCTTCTAGATCAGTCGAATTCACAAATTAATCATATGTTATTCTGTGGGTCTCGGAGATCTCGATTTAATATAGCCTGCTTCACAAAGTGAATCACAATTTTTGACCGCGGGGGCTGTGAGATTTTCGGATACAATTTGAACTAAAAATTAGTCAAAATGTGACGTTTTCCAAATCTAATTTTGGCCGTACCTGAAACGGAAACAGAAGTAAAACATCGCTCATTCAAGGACGTGCATTTATTGCATGGACTTAGCAAAAACATAATGTAACTGTCTAAAATGCATGTGCACAGTTCTGTTGAATGATAAATAAACATGTAACTAAATGATGTTGAGGCGCCGGTGTTGCTGATGCTGATTCATGCAAACAGTGGGCCTCCGTATGGAAGCCCATTTCCTATGGAAGCCCATTTCCGGCACATAAGAAAAACATACTTAAGTCATAATTTCAAAATCGAAATTATGACATACTAAGTCGAAATTATGACTTGCTGCTCATTGATCTGCTGCGACCCGACACAGGATGAATTGTGAACACATTAAGGAGTATTTTAACTGTGGTTTTAGCTACTAATGATTAAATTATTGCCTTATTATCTTATTATCTGAATGGCATTGAATAGCCTATCTCTGAGCAAACGCGCTCTTGAGAGGATTTTAAGCAAGAACAAGCTTTGGCGCAGAAAGAACAGAACAGAGGTGGCAACATTCACTGAACAACTTCAAACCTCTGGCCAATTCCATGATTATTGATGCGCGCGCACGCACACACGCACGCACGCGTTGGTTGGATGGTGTTGTAACCGACAGGGAAACAGTGAGTTCTGCTTCCGAACAGTTGCAACAGAAATATGAGGTTGTGATCGGGCAGCAGTTTTCATTCAACAGTAAATATAGCTTATATTCCTGTAAAAATGATATTGTATGTTACAATAAATGGCGCACGTGACAGATTCAACCAGAGTAGCCTATTTAATCAATATCAGAATCAAAAGGAGCTTTATTGCCAAGTAGGCTATATTTGCACACACAAGGAATTTGTTTTGGTGACAGAAGAAGCTACACAGAGACAACAGTACACAGATAGTAAAATAAAAAATAAAGAATAAAAATTAAAATTAATAAGATAGCACATATAATGCTTCCTGCCCGCCTCGCTTGATGTGCTGGAAGTTGCTGCCCGCATGTGCAAATTGCGCATGCGTGGATTAAGTCATAATTACGAGAAAATTTCTCATTATTACGAGAAAGTTTCTCATTATTATGAGATGTTAAGTCATTATTACGAGAAAGTTTCTCATTATTATGACTTAAAGAATTATATTTTTTTACTCAATTGTGGCGGAAACAGGCTTCTATATATTGCAGTGTCGTTTAGTTATCATACAACTGCATGATCAATAACACCTTCTGTAAATATAAATGTGTCTTGTCATGTTACTGATAAAGATAGTGATACATCCTTTTCATTTCCTTTCTCATACTATGGTGATATGTAATAATCAAAATGTCATAAATCATTAAATTCATAATTCATTCCTCTACCTGAAGACCTGACCCTCCTGCTGTGGATAATCAAGCATTTATTTTTAATGTTGTGGGGTGACCAGCTAAAGACCAGCTTCATTTAGCAAAATAATAATTTCAGGGACATTACAGACTAATGTTTTTTTTTCCTTCTGTGAAACTGCACAGCTTTTCCAGTTTTTTAAATGACACGCCTTCATACACCAACTACAAATACGAACACATTTTCTATCATGGATGCCTATGAAAGACAATGTAACCAATCAGAATAGGTATGGGGCGGGGTGACACGTGCAGCCCCGCCCCAGGTGCAGCCACGCCCCGATCTGCAAGCTGCAGCCAGGTCCTTCTCAACAATTCAGTTTGCCAAAGGAAATACAACCAATACAAATGCCATAACATAATCATGCTATGATCTAAATGACCATAATTACGTCTGAGAAAAGTTAAAAAAGCTCTGCTGCACTTTGAGAAGTCACACACCTGCGGGCTCACAACTGATCAGTTCGAAAGGGCCATATACTAACCAATGATAACAATACCACCAGCGGTCAAGATCAGCTGTGTTCTTTTTTCCCAGTAACATTTAGTGCCATACTGCAAGCTCATAAGCTGTTGCAAACCTTTGCACCCTGCCTGTACCAAAGAACAGTGGTGTCTATTGTTTCAGCCCTAACTTGGACCCAAACACTATCCAGATTTCTCTACTTGATTTCGCTGGAGGAAGCGTGTTTGCGAGAACATGCATATTTTTGTATTAAAAGCATCCTGGCATCGAGTCAAACCATGTAGCAGTGACATTACAACGCAGCTGAACGAATGAGCATTACTGAACTTGGTTATATTTAAGATTATGTAACTCAAAGGGCACAACATTGTACTAGCACCTTTAAGGTCATGTGTTCAATTCCCAGTGAACACACGCATACTGATAAAGTGTATACCTTGAATTTTTTTCTCTTCTTTCTCTTTTTGATAAAAGCATCTTCAAGATGTATAAAAATACATTTTAGATAATATGCTGGTCAAATTCATTAAAATGTTTATTATAGGGTAGAGCAATACGATTCTGGATAAATTGAGAATCACGATCCTCCTACGATTCTGAAGAAAAAACATTAGACAACTAAACAAAATAACACGTAATTTACTAGAGGTTCTGACAAAATGTTCACTGCTTCAGTCTATTAAAAAAAAAAAAATACATTCATTTGAACGAATGAATGATTCAATGACAAACACTTTTTTTAAACAGTCACTTGTCACTACCTCCTGGTGTAACAAGATAAGCGATACAATACATACAAGGTCAAAAAACTATTTCAAAAAGGTGATTTGCTCTATTTTGATTGCTAGTACGCTACCATATAGATATCAATGTTCATACCCAAACTATAAACATTTATCCCAGTACACATTTGTCCCCTGTTATTTAAAAGTTTGTAACACATAAATAAGGATAATGTTTGGTTGAAAAGACTGTTTGTGAAGCTGCTTCATACTGTACATTTACATTACAGCTGCTCTCTCTGGATCAGCAGCGCGAGCGCATATTTGAATGTTGCAGTGTGATGATCGTACTTTAAAAGGTTAACCAAAGTTCCTAAAGTCTTTGGTTTAAAGCCTGTTTCACGTCACAAGTAGGGGTGGGACAAAATATCGATAGGGCAATATATCGTTGTCCTTCTCTGTGCGATACAAGAATCGATACGCTGGTGCCAAATATCGATATTTTAATTAATAAAATAAGGCGCTCTAAATAGATTTCCCTGCTCCCAGCATTGCTACTTCATGGCTCCTCGAGGTGGCACTCAACACATGAATGAGGGAAACCTGAACATAAGTTAACTAGCCTAAGAAAAAGAGGTTAACTTAACCTTTTGTTTTCATAGTTAGACAGATATCGTGATGTATTATAGGATTGTCTAGCAATATATTGATTTTCGCAGAATTGTAATATTATCGGTATCGTGAGCCATGTATCGTGTATCGTATCGTGAGGTACCCCGTGATTCCCACCCCTAGTCACAAGCGTCAGCTGAGCGTGAGCAGCACGTGTTGTTTCCGCTGCCCATATCAATGAATGAGAGCGTTCACATCCGGAAGCATGACGGCCGACCCTCTCTTTCAATTCATCCCTATGGAAGTTGAGCTTCACGCAAATTAACTGAAAACGCTCGCTCTGCTCCGCGCCAGTGGACAAGGACCATCATTCATTAACATGGGCAATGACAAAATATGTGCTGCCCACACTCGGCTGACGCTTGTGATATAAAACAGCCATGGTAAATAGACATAGCGGAATTGTTGTCATTTAGAAATAAGATCGGGTGGGTATTTGAATCGCGATTGGGATCTTTTAACGATTAATCGTGCAGCTCTATTACAGAGATGGTTTGCCAAAAATAAAAATTCTGTCATTTACTCTCATGCCATTTCAAACCTGTATGAACAATAAAAGATGATATTTTGAAGAATGCTAGTAACAAAACAGTTTTCGTTACCACTGACTTCCATTGTACAAAAAAATGAAACACTGAAACATTTCTCAAAATAACTTCTTTTAAGGTCCACAGAATAAAGAAAGTCATACAGTTTTGGAATGAAATAAATAACCAAGTGAGTAAATGATGACAATTTTCTTTTTAGGGTGAACTATTTCTTTAAAAGCCACCATTCAGGCTCTCTGCATAAGAAACAGCACTAACCAAAGCACTATAAAATGCACTAATGATTAAACTGCTGATGGTGAAAACACTGCATGCCTTTTTTTACTACCAACTATTGCCCAATCATATCAAGTGTGAAGTGTGACCATATCAAAACATTGTTTACTAGGGTTTATTTTTCAACTATGAGTTTGTGTTTAAACTGGATGACATACAGTGGTCAAATATGAAGCTAGACCTGTTGTTAAAGCCTCAGGTAGGTCATTTCTGAAGCTGTATGAATTCATGAAGCAGTCTCAGGCAGATAATCCAGCTTTCTAGCTTGGAGGGGAGTTAATGAGAGAGGCTGCGGCTTATCATTCAGCTGTGACGTGGCCAAACAACATTTCGAATTATGGGCATAATACCGATCCTATTTAATGTTCGGAACATTAGTAATAGAGTGCAGCACATTATCTACCCAGTACTAACCGTCCTTTCATTGAATATACATGGATTTTTGTATACATGGTGTTTACAATACATGGTACACCAAGGTACTTCCATGTTCCATGGTCTTACATGACACAAATCATGATATTATGATGGTACCATGTGAAAAATGAAGGATTACCACCATAGTTATGTTTTTTGTGTGAACAGAATAAAGGAGAAATGGGAAATGTTGTGGCTGAAAAGTTTTTTTTTTTTTTTTGTCATTTACTATGCTGCTGAAATAGCTTGTTTGAAAAGGTGTGTCCTTATTGTTGTCATATTTCTGGGTGTGATCACAAAAATAACTTAAAAGTCAACATGTCAAACCTGACAGTCTATAGTGTGTGTGGCCTGAGCATCTTAAAAAAAATAAGTGTAAATTGTTTTATAAATAGACACTGTAGTCAAACACATGCTGAAACAAAAGACGACCACCTGGTTAATATCTCATGAAGCAGAAAGCCTATGCAAAACACAGCCAAAAAAACAGAGGTTGCTACCACACCCACATTCTCCCCTCACACACACCCAAATGCATTTACAAATCAGAGTGACGTGCATACTCACTCTTCGTGCCGTAAGTCGCTGACAGTTCGATCCAGAGAGATCATATCGCTGGCTACCATATTAAAGCCGAATTCCTTGATGCTGGCCTGAACTGCATCTTTGTACTCGGGTCCCAATACAAACGGTTTGCTGCCCTCTCCAGGTCCGCCCTGGGACCCCTCAGGCTCAGGTTCTTTAGGCTCAAAGTTGCCCAGAATCCCTTTCTTCAACACAGGTTCGCTAAATACATTTGTGTGGGGCTTGAAGGTGATGTATTGCTTCTGGATGACATTCTGCTGGTTCTGGGCTTTGAATGCAGGGTTTGGCTTGTCACCATTTTTCTGGCGAATGGACTCCAGATCGACCTCAACTCCTTCAACATGGGGCCAAGGAACAACTGGCTTGAACTGGTCAGCCAAGTCATTATTGGGAGGGTTGGGCTGCAGAAGTTTACCTGCATCTCTTCCTGCCTATGAAATGAGACATTTTTAGTTAGAAGTATATTAGCCTACTGTATCATATCTACAACATGCCTTCTGCCCTCTGGCTGATAGTTCATACTTTTTTAGCAAGTAAAATTCCCTTGAAATGTTTACCTTCAGGTTGTGGTACACACGATTTCACACTTTTTGCAGTGAATTCTTTAATCAGGGTTCATACAGATACTGTAAAATGAAATTCCATGACTTTTCAAGCACAACTTTTGGGGTTTTCAAGGACTACAATCAGAGATCTCACTTATCAAACAATATCTTTATTATCTTTATTATTTAAGACAAGCACTTCCAAGAAAACATTTACATAAGCACCTATTATGCAAAAGACAACCTAAAATAAAGAGTAAACTAAAACGAAACGCTGTACAAATAATGTATGCTCTGTTCAAAAGCATTGAGAATTAAACCAAGCTAAACCAGACTGCTGTTACAGCCGGTGACAGAAAGCTGTCAAGTGTGCCACGTGTCAGTGAGCTCACTTGCATTTCTATACAATGACTTCTGAAAGCAGAGAAGTGTGTGTCCATGTACACTTATTTATCTCGAGCTGATTAATTCAGTCTACAAGCATATCGACCCCCTAATCAATCTCGAAGACCCCAATCAGTACTGATACAACAAACCATCTAGACTTTTACATTATTTTTTTTTTATAATAAATAACTGATATTTTAAATTAATAATGCGTGTCTCAAATAAGCAACCAGTAACTACAGTAACGACCTTCCGGGTTTTCACTGAATTTGCTGCTACTTATGAGGATGTAGGCAGCAACATTTAGCTCGCTATGCTAGTAGCTGACAACCATATCTGCATTTTAAGTTTAATTTGAATGGAAATACACGTTTAAATACATTTCAAGAGAAATAAAAACGTTCTGTGTCTAATACAATTCATCGGTCAGTTCTCGCTGCTCATCTCCATGACAACCGCAGCAGTTAGCATGCTAATCATCATGCTAGCCGACCCTCCTGAAGACTAAAACATGGTGAAATTAACAGCACACACAGCGAAAACACTCACTTCTCAAGACAACTAACGACCATTAAGGGATACTTTACCATTACGCCAGCAAACGGGTTATCGTCGCCTGCCTTTGGTGTCAGGGAAGACCAAAGCAAAACCAGCCCCAAAAATGTGCCGATGACCAGTAAACTTCGAAGGATGAATCCCACCTTTAACCTCATTTTCGAAAAAGCAGTTAAAAAAAATTATAAGAAAGAAAGAAAAGGGGGATCTAGCACAAATAAATAAACACGCCGCCTGTATGGAAACATCGAGTCCCTCCCTCCCACTCTCTCTCTCTCTCTCTCTCTCTCTCTCTCTCTCTCTCACTCACTCTCTCACTCACTCTCTCACTCACTCTCTCTCTCACTCTTTTTCTTTCTCCTCTGCTCTCTTACTCAATTAAACTCCCACTATCCTCTATGATTCAGTCACGGAAAAATAGTCATACAAAAAGCCAGCAGTTGCGTGCGTGCGTGCGTGCGTGCGCCACGCAGCCATGAGGTCTACACGGATGTGTGAATGAACACACACGGACGTGCGGCATGATTGATGGGAAATAAAAGGCCCGGCGTCTAGATGTGCGGGGCGGAGACTTCCACAAGTGTTGCAGTATAGGTGTTTACACGCACAACTATTGCAAAACCCTTCTCGCTTTGTGCCACGCACACATAACTATTCTTATTGTTCTTGAAGAGACCTAGATGAACAAGGGTCAGAGATCAGTATTGAACAATTCTTATTTTTATGGGATATATTGCAGTAATTATTATAAACGGTCAATTGTTCATTATGTTGATAATTTATCAATATCCAGTTAACATCTACAACAGTGTTCATGGTGCGTAAAAAAAATGCAAATATAGGTGAATATGTAAACTCTCTGCCAGTATGTAGCCCTACGGAACAGCAGAATTTATAGCGGTATGCGCGCAGGTACACCATGTTACACTGGCAACCCCTGAGTAAGATGAAAAGAAAATGCAATCAAAACCTTCCTGTTCAAAATGTGACGAGTTTACAGGTATAATATAAACACCATTAATTAAACATAAAGTAGCAATAATTCATCAGCAGTAGATCAAAGCAATCGCTTGGCATAAATGTGGGCTATTTGTTGATTGCAAACTGCTCTGAAAGTGCGAGTAGGCCTGTGTTTTACTGAAACATGCAGTGCTCACGTTTATTTAGTCTAATTAAATAATAGCCTTTTGAAGTTTATTTTTTTCCATCAATGAATTGAAGATTAAGACTTTAAAGCAGCAATGGAAGACAGACAGTGACTGGATATAAAACCTTCAGATGACACGCAGATTATACACTGAAAACCGAAAACCAGTCAGTATCTGGTGTGACCACCATTTGCCTCACGCAGTGCAACACATCTCCTTCTCATAGAGTTGATCAGGTTGTTGATTGTCTGTGGAATGTTGGTCCACTCCTCTTCAATGGCTGTGCGATGTTGCTGGATATTGGCAGGAACTGGAACACACTGTCGTATACGCCGATCCAGAGCATCCCAAACATGCTCAGTGGGTGACATGTCCGGTGAGTATGCTGGCCATGCAAGAACTGGGATGTTTTCAGCTTCCAGGAATTGTGTACAGATCCTTGCAACATGGGGCTGTGCATTATCATGCTGCAACATGAGGTGATGGTCGTGGATGAATGGCACAACAATGGGCCTCAGGATCTCGTCACGGTATCTCTGTGCATTCAAAATGCCATCAATAAAATGCACCTGTGTTCGTTGTCCATAACATACGCCTGCCCATACCATAACCCCACCGCCACCATGGGCCACCGCTCACCCACACGACGCCATACACGCTGTCTGCCATCTGCCCTGTACAGTGAAAACTGGGATTCATCCGTGAAGAGAACACCCCTCCAAAATGCCATCGAATGTGAGCATTTGCCCACTCAAGTCTGTTACGATGACGAACTGCAGTCAGGTCGAGACCCGAATGAGGACGACGAGCATGCAGATGAGCTTCCCTGAGACGGTTTCTGACAGTTTGTGCAGAAATTCTTTGGTTATGCAAACCGATTGTTGCAGCAGCTGTCCGGGTGGCTGGTCTCAGACGATCTTGGAGGTGAAGATGCTGGATGTGGAGGTCCTGGGCTGGTGTGGTTACACATGGTCTGCGGTTGTGAGGCCGGTTGGATGTACTGCCAAATTCTCTGAAACGCCTTTGGAGAAGGCTTATGGTAGAGAAATGAACATTCAATTCATGGGCAACAGCTCTGGTGGACATTCCTGCAGTCAGCATGCCAATTGCACACTCCCTCAAAACTTGCGACATCTGTGGCATTGTGCTGTGTGATAAAACTGCACATTTTAGAGTGACCTTTTATTGTGGCCAGCCTAAGGCACACCTGTGCAATAATCAAGCTGTCTAATCAGCATCTTGAAATGCCACACCTGTGAGGTGGATGGATTATCTCGGCAAAGGAGAAGTAACACAGATTTAGACACATTTGTGAACAATATTTGAGAGAAATAGGCCTTTTGTGTACATAGAAAAAGTCTTAGATCTTTGAGTTCAGCTCATGAAAAATGGGGGCAAAAACAAAAGTGTTGCATTTTGTTCAGTGTATTAGCCTTAGTAAATTACTGAACCCACATTCAGCGCAGACCGCCTCTCTCGCACTGTATGACATTATAGATATTCTAGCTGTCCAGTCCAGGCTTCACCGAAAATGCGGTTGTGAGTCTTGAAAATTTACTGGTGTGTGAGTATAGAATGCAGTTGTCACTGCTGTAAACTCCCATTCATAAAATGTATAAAACTATTAAGGGAAAAAAGAAAATAACATTTATAATTATTTGAAAAATAATTCCACTCTCCAGTGTAGGCCTGTGCATTAATGCGCCCCTGATTATAAACGATTTGTCCTTGCAGATTATTTTTTATTCACGTGCCCTTGTAATTTAATCAAATAATTTCAGGCCTGTCAATTTTCCATCTAAAAGGAAGAAAAAAAATGTGAACAAAATGCACTTGTGATCTATATACAGCACCTGCTACAGTATTTCAATCTCTAAAAACAGCGGGACATTCTAAAATACTTAACGTGGAAACAGTGTACTAAAACAGTGATATTGAAAGATGAAATACACCTTATTGATGATGGATATATATGAGCCCAGAATATGAACGCAACACGCCAAATGGTTAAGCGTTTTCTTTATAATGGTTTTCTGAAAACACGTAAAGGCACAGTATGTAAGTTTCGCCTCTAGAGGTTGTTTTTCCTGAAGGGGGTGGATTCTGAAATCCACTTCCCCTTCAATATACATATATGTGACCCTGGACCACAAAACCAGTCATAAGGGTCATTTTTTTATTTTGATTTGCTTTTTTGCTTTTTTTTTCATCTGAAAGCTGAATAAATAAGTTTTCCATTGATGTATGGTTTGTTACAACTATCTGAAACTCTGGAATCTGAGGCTGCAAAAAATCGAAATATTGAGAAAATCGTCTTTAAAGTTGTCCAAATGAAGTCCTTTAGTAACGCATATTACCAATAATAATACATTTTTGATATATTTACGGTAGGAAATTTACTAAATATCTTCATGGAACATGATCTTTGCTTAATATCCTAATGATTTTTGGCATAAAAGAAAAATCGATAATTTTGACCCATACAATGTATTGTTGGCTATTGCCACAAATATACCCGTGCGACTTATGACTGGTTTTGTGGTCCAGGGTCACATATATCCTAATGAGTGATTTATAATCAAGGTCTTAATCAATATTTATCCTCCTACATATTAAGATGATTTAAACGATTTCTTCTAGTTTATGATATTATATAATCAATAGCATTACCGTTTGATTGTTTATTATTCTTTTCACATGTTCTCTAAAGTCTGTATTTGGCCTCTGAGGAGTGACTGAGGGTCTAGAAATGGCTAGGAGTGCAGTAACAGTGCTTACTCATTCAGCCCAGCTTCCAGAGATGAAATATGGATTTGTCTTTCATTTGTTTCATTCCTTTTTACTGTAACACTAGAGCTTTTGTTTATATTTATTTTATATTATTTTTTATTCATTTTATATTTATAAGCTTTTATTTTACTTTGCATCTTCCATTACTAGAGAATAAAGATGAATATTGTCTGTACTTCTTCTATCATTCTATCAGTATGTTTTTGGAAAGTTTCTGGTCAGAGCTAGAGCTCGAGCAACTCCAACCTTGAAGAAGCTGTGTATCTGTGTATGTGTGCTAGTATTCTTTGTTACAGATCAGTATTGGAGGTGGACAACGGGCATCCTAGGGAGATTGTTCCGGACAAGCTGGTGCCTATTCACGACCTGGAAGGTCACAACGGGCCTAATTCCGGGGTTCCAGCATCAGCAGTTTGATCGATGGAGATATGCTTCTGCCTATCAGCCAATGTGTGGAAATTTGCTATGATTATCTATTTTCTCTTAGGCAATCACAATCATTCAACCTGCAGTAATGACGTAGCTAGACCTTGAAAAGTGTATAATTGTGTTGAGAAACTGAATGTACGCAGAGTGCAGCCTATGAACTCCCTGAGAGACCTGAAGCTGGCTTCTGCTGATGAAACTGCAAACTATTCTTCAGTAAAAAAAATTTCTTTAATTAATCGTAACTTCTGACTCTTGGTCCTCATTCTTCAAACCTGGTCTTGGGTCCTAAACTGTTGTCCCCAACATTCCAAAACAATAACAAAGGCGAAGCCTGATGACGCTGTGAATGAGTGTGGAATCATGGGAGGTGTTGATCCTTCAAGATTTTCCTACAGGGTTTTATAATGTTTTTTTTTATTTTTTATTTATGTGTAAAATAAAGCCTGCGGTAAACATAACTTAACGATACTCTGACGTTTTGTTCTACAATGTAAATCACACACACCCATAGTGAAAATGCGAAAATGTATGTTTTTAATAAGTAACTAGATAAGACAGTTTGGGGTGTGAGTGTGTGCAGTGTATGTTGTAGAACAAAACGTCAAAGTATCGTCAAGTTATGTTTATCACAGGCTTTTTTTACTCATAAATTGAAACCTGTGGCGAATTAGACTTCCGGGTTCTGACGTCATACCTGCACCACTCTATTGTGCCACTAAAACTTGTGACGTGCCGATGGATTGCATCATGTGCCACTGACATTGTTGCAGAGCATGTCAACATATGTTGTGGCACCTCCAATAACCTAGTGACACATGCCGCTTTCTGCCGGAGCATTATTTAGCCTAAATGGTTTATGCACTTAACAGCAGAACGACAGATTTAATTAATAATACTTTGTTGCCCGTTGTATGTATTCATATTAGGGCTGTTGATCTTAATTTTAATTTGAAAGTTTTACCTTCTTATTTTAGAGTATCATTTTATTAAAAAATTATATCATATTTGGAGATAGTTTGCCCAAAAATGAAAATTCTTTTTATTTACATTTACCCTCATGTCGTTTCAAACCTCTGTGACTTTCTTTCTTTTGCGGAACATGAAAGAAGATATTTTGAAGAATGTTGGTAACCAAACTGTTTTGGTCTATAAATATATCTAAATACCAATTCAAATGCAGCTTCTGAGAAAAATCATGGCTGTTGTAGCCTAAAAGTTTATGTGTAATAAATTCTATGTTGGATTAAATAAAATATCTCTTTCTAAAGCTACTTTTTGTATAATGTCTATTTGATGCTTTTCTCATTTAACACAATAATGACTTTAAATGATATTTTGGGGGTAATTTCTCTGCCAAATTAGATTAATGAATCGGCACATCATGTAATTAATTAGATTAAAAAAAAATAAACGCTTGACAGCCCTAATTATTATTATACGTTTCTTTTATTTAAATAATGTGTACAATATATTTAAATACATATTGTACAAACCCGATTCCAAAAAAGTTGGGACACTGTACAAATTGTGAATAAAAACAGAATGCAATGATGTGGATGTTTCAAATTTCAATATTTTATTCAGAATACAACATAGATGACATATCAAATGTTTAAACTGAGAAAATGTATCATTTTAAGGGAAAAATAAGTTGTTTTTAAATTTCATGGCATCAACACATCTCAAAAAAGTTGGGACAAGGCCATGTTTACCACTGTGTGGCATCCCCTCTTCTTTTTATAACAGTCTGCAAACGTCTGGGGACTGAGGAGACAAGTTGCTCAAGTTTAGGAATAGGAATGTTGTCCCATTCTTGTCTAATACAGGCTTCTAGTTGCTCAACTGTCTTAGGTCTTCTTTGTCGCATCTTCCTTTTTATGATGCACCAAATGTTTTCTATGGGTGAAAGATCTGGACTGCAGGCTGGCCATTTCAGTACCCGGATCCTTCTTCTACGCAGCCATGATGTTGTAATTGATGCAGTATGTGGTCTGGCATTGTCATATTGGAAAATGCAAGGTCTTCCCTGAAAGAGACGACGTCTGGATGGGAGCATATGTTGTTCTAGAACTTGGATATACCTTTCAGCATTGATGGTGCCTTTCCAGATGTGTAAGCTGCCCATGCCACACGCACTCATGCAACCCCATACCATCAGAGATGCAGGCTTCTGAACTGAGCGCTGATAACAACTTGGGTTGTCCTTGTCCTCTTTAGTCCGGATGACATGGCGTCCCAGTTTTCCAAAAAGAACTTCAAATTTTGATTCGTCTGACCACAGAACAGTTTTCCACTTTGCCACAGTCCATTTTAAATGAGCCTTGGCCCAGAGAAAACGCCTGCGCTTCTGGATCATGTTTAGATATGGCTTCTTTTTTGACCTATAGAGTTTTAGCCGGCAACGGCGAATGGCACGGTGGATTGTGTTCACCGACAATGTTTTCTGGAAGTATTCCTGAGCCCATGTTGTGATTTCCATTACAGTAGCATTCCTGTATGTGATGCAGTGCCGTCTAAGGGCCCGAAGATCACGGGCATCCAGTATGGTTTTCCGGCCTTGCCCCTTACGCACAGAGATTGTTCCAGATTCTCTGAATCTTTGGATGATATTATGCACTGTAGATGATGATAACTTCAAACTCTTTGCAATTTTTCTCTGAGAAACTCCTTTCTGATATTACTCCACTATTTTTCGCCGCAGCATTGGGGGAATTGGTGATCCTCTGCCCATCTTGACTTCTGAGAGACACTGCTACTCTGAGAGGCTCTTTTTATACCCAATCATGTTGCCAATTGACCTAATAAGTTGCAAATTGGTCCTCCAGCTGTTCCTTATATGTACATTTAACTTTTCCGGCCTCTTATTGCTACCTGTCCCAACTTTTTTGGAATGTGTAGCTCTCATGAAATCCAAAATGAGCCAATATTTGGCATGACATTTCAAAATGTCTCACTTTCAACATTTGATATGTTATCTATATTCTATTGTGAATAAAATATAAGTTTATGAGATTTGTAAATTATTGCATTCCTTTTTTATTCACAATTTGTACAGTGTCCCAACTTTTTTGGAATCGGGTTTGTAAATACACAGTTGTTTTGATAATTCAACATTTTTTTCTTTTTGCATAGGATTGTCAATTCAGCTGTGTCATTTAGAAATATAAAATATATTTAGATTGGTGGCCACAACTAAAAAGTGTAACGCTCTTAAAATGGTACCAACCAGCAGGGGTGTGCCATCACAAACTGACACTTAGAAATCAGGTATTTCATAATTGTAAACTAGCATTAGAGAAAATGTCACAAACCATTATAAAGTGACACCTACCATTCCGAAATGCATTATGAAAACTGGCACCAACCATTCAGAAGTGTGGTGACCTTGACCCTGGCTCTTCACAATGCAGAGTAAAAGTAGGTCTGTAGATACTATATTAAACTGGATGTCTATTATAATGTGCCTACAAGTCAAATAATTTAAGAAAACATTCAGGCATCTCCATAAGGAATGCATGTTCACGCTGTAAAAAAAGTTTCATTTCTTATTACATAATTCCATCAAATTAATTGTGAAATATTAAAACAATAGATGAGAACCACTAACCACATATTCAATTATAGGCCTATCTATAGTTTATTTATTTAAATCAATATCAGACTCGGATTACTTGTTTTTGTTTTTGCTACCATCTAAATCACAAACAAATAACAAATACACCACCCGAGGATTTTACTGCCATAAATTTTGGTTTATCTCAAAAATAAAGGTTTACAGTAACGGATGCGACTGTTAATGCAGCTTGTAGTGACCCATGATAGATTTATTCCGTGTGTTTCCTAGAATGGGCAGTTTGTGTGATCAACAACAGCACTGGTATTTCATAATGTTTAGTGGCATGTGCCACAAAAATACAGATGTACATACTGTGAGCGGGCCCAGCCGCTATATATGTAGCGCCGAGCTCAAGATTATCTCAGAATCTTTCTCCTTCGCTTTACATTGGAGCCTGCTTCACTTGCTCCTACACTGAGGACAGCTTGGGACCTGGTCTCTTGTACCCCTTTTCCACCAAGGCAGTGCTGGTGCTGGTTCGGTGCCAGAGCCTAGTTTCAAATCGGTTCTTTGTCTTTCCACACCCAAAGCACCAGCTCCGAACCAGGAAAAGTGGTTCTAGTAGTACCAAATCATTGCTGGTCTAGAAGTAAGAACCACTTGCGTCAGCGGCTGGGGGTGGGGTTACCGTGCCCAACAAGACGAACAGAAACTTGTGACCGCCATTTATCAATTAGCAGCTATTCGAGCTAATAGCTGCTCGATTGTAATCTCTGTCTATACAAAATTATGGCGAGCTGCACAAATGCGTTGGATTCGCTGTGTTTTGATGCCGATGTAGGATCGTAAAGCCATGTGCATCAATAGTAACGCAACGTTCACCATTGTTGATGGAAGGCTTGTTCGAGATGCATCGGTGCTGTACAGACCGATCGCCGTATGACATCAAAGTACAACGAGCTTTTATGCTTTTGAATCGCTCATGCGGTATTTTGATATCATATGCTGATCGGTCTGTGCAGCGCCGATGCATCTCGAACAAGCATGGTGTGTTTGTGTTTCCCGCTGCCTTGCTAGAGTTGCTGAAAAAGATGAGACGTATACAGTGACGTAAGACCTGGCTCTGTGGTGGCTCTCTAGCATGTGGAAAGGCAAACGAGTTCTTAGAAGGCTCGTCAGTCGAACCAACTCCGAACTGGCACTAGCACTGGCTCTGAACTAGCACCCGGTTCATTCTGGTGGAAAAGGGGTATTGGATATGGATAAAATGATCAGTTCACTTAGCCCACTCGTAAGGGACCATCATGTTGTCATTCAAACAGGCAATACAGCGGTGGTGGCATACATCAATCGCCAGGGAGGTGTGCGCTCACGCGCCCTGCAGAGGATGGCGCAGCGCTTTCTCGTATGGGCGGATCAGCGCTTCCTGTACCAGGCAGACTTAATTTTACTGAAGATAGTTTGCAGTTTCATCAGCAGAAGTCAGCTTCAACACTCAGAAAGGAGTTCGTAGGCCGCTCTGCCGTACATTCACATTTCCACAGCAATTATACTTTACACAGGTCACTAAGCTACATCATTAGTTCGGGTTGAATGATTCTGATTGGTCAAGAAAAAGATAAACTTCTAAAATCTCCACATATGGACTGACAGACAGAAGCATATCTCCAGTGATTATCCGGATGACACCAAGAACTTGGTTTATAGGCACAAAGTGACCCTCCGAGGTCACAGAACTGCATTTCTAGGCTCCAGCTTGTCGGGAAAACAAGTCATTCTTCATTCTTGCCAGTTGTTCACCTCACCAATACTGATCTGTAACAAAGAATACTAGCGCACATACACAGATACACAGCTTCTTCAAGGTTGAAGTTGGCCAAGCTCTGGCTCTAAACAGGAAACTTCCCCAAAACATACTGATAAGTTGTACTTTTCTCTCAGTAAGAGGTTCAAACAATATTCATCATTATTCTCTAGTAATTGACAGTAAATGGTTTAACTAAGAAGTGGTCACGTAGGTGATAGGCTGAAGTGACCCCAGTGACCTTTGTAGTCTTGGTCAGCTAGAAGAGTAAATATACACCGATACTCTGAGTAAATATCAGGCATAACATTATGACCACTGACAGGTGAAGTGAGTAACACTGATTATCTCTTCATCACGGCACCTGTTAGTGGGTGGGATATATTAGGCAGCAAGTGAACATTTTGTCCAAACTGTGATGGCTAGACAAGTGGGTCAGAGCATCTCCAAAACTGCAGCTCTTGTGGGGTGTTCCCGGTCTGCAGTGGTCAGTATCTATCAAAAGTGGTCCAAGGAAGTAACAGTGGTGAACCGGTGACAGGGTCATGGGCGGCCAAGGCTCATTGATACACGTGGGGAGCGAAGGCTGGCTCGTGTGGTCTGATCAAACAGATAAGCTACTGTAGCTCAGATTGCTCAAGAAGTTAATGCTGGTTCTGATAGAAAGGTGTCAGAATACACAGTGCATCACAGTTTGTTGCGAATGGGGCTACATGAGCATCAGAAATGGACCACGGAGCAATGGTGGCCTGGTCTGATGAATCACATTTTCTTCTACATCACGTAGGTAGCCGGGTGCGTGTGTTTCGCTTACCTGGGGAACACATGGCACCAGGATGCACTATAGGAAGAAGGCAAGCCGGCGGAGGCAGTGTGATGCTTTGGGCAATGTTCTGCTGGGAAACCTTGGGTCATGCCATCCATGTGGATGTTACTTTGACAGGAATAATGTTATGCCTGATCGGTGTATGTTTTAACACATGTTGGGTGCCTATCTCAAAAACATGGAGAGAGCACATTCCAGTAAACAGACATGCAATTCTATAACTAAGTAAATCTCATAAGCTTAAAGAAGTCATTCAAATCATTTAATATGTAGAAGGATAAACATTGATTATTGCTTAATACCTTGATTATAAATCACTCAAAGGATATACATTGGATTTCGGAATCTGACCCTTCACCTCAGACCGTGAGACTGATATGGTTCCTCTCCGGCAAGTGGAGGTCCAGCATTGCTTGACATTTTGGTACTCTGCCAGCTAGATGTATGAGGTCCGGTACCCGACCTAGGGAGGCGGGGCGCTCGTGCTTTGTTGTATTCACCTGCTGCAGCATGTGTAACATTTTTCCGTGTCAACTCTGCATAGATTTGGGAAATAACACTGTTTTTACACAGCAGGGATTTTATACGTTCCCCAAAGAGTCAGCTATTAAGTAATGTCAAGAGACCGACTCAAAAGGGAATGCCTCGGGTTACTCAACGTAACAATGGTTCCCTGAGAGGAGGGAACGAGACATTACGTAGATTGGCATGTAAAACCTCCTCAGAGTCCATGAGTGGTTCTCGATCAGTTGAGAGATTCTGAGATAATCGGGTGCTCAGCGCTACCAGCTGGGCTCGCCCACAGTGTGAGCACTCGAGCACCATTGGCTATTGCAAATGCAATAGCTTATTCAATTAGGCTTTAGGAATTTCGGAAAAGGGGTTTCCCCCAAAGCATAAGCTATTTTGCCATGCCTCATTCCCTCCTCTCAGGGAACCATGGTTATGTAGTAACCCGAGAACTCGTTTCCATGGTTTCTATGAAAGTAAATCGAGGGTAACTCTGATATGCCGTCATTGACACATGATGATTTAAACATTGTTGATATAACATTGTTTTTAAACATTTGGGATAATGTAGGTACACATTTTTTTTTATTATAGGCCTATTAAATTCATTTGCGTAAGCCGCCTGACACGGGTTTGTTCATTCAATAGTATTTGGGCTATGAAAGTGATTTAGTTGAGGGTGACGAAAAAGGAGAGGCGAACGCGAATGATCACAGAAGACGTATTTGAAACACGTGATAATATACCAAGTATACCAGGTGTAACGGTAATGCCTCTTGGCTAACCACTTGTGATAGGTTCACCGAAAACGCATCTTAATAACAGGCTTTCTCTCTTGCTCGCTCGATTTCCGGATACTGTATCTAATTTGCCAACTCTATCTCACGACCAATTCGTATTTTACGAGGTGGCTAATTCGTACGAATTTGTAGGTTTTGTCTAAACCCCCGTGACGGGTAGGTTTAGGGGCGGGGTTTGAGGTAGGTCTTTCGTACGAATTCATACGAATTTGGCAACTCGTCAAATACGTACGATTTAGCAAAAATCGTACAAATTCGTACGAATTAGCCACCTCGTAAAATATGTACAAATTGCAGGGAGCCGCTATCAATATGCAGGATGTCTGATACTGTGTCTTTAACGAGAAACTCTGCATTGCGTTCATATTCTGGGTTCATCTGCTTGCCTGTACATCGTTTGCATCATCAATAAGGTGTATATTGAATTTTAAATGTCACTTTCTGACTAGTAGGTCTATTACAAACAAAATGACTGGTTGGCAATGGAGGAAAGCCTTGTCCTCCAGGTGGGCGTTAGGGTGTGACATCATGTGAAAACTATGAATAGCAAACCACAACCATCCAATCAATTCCAAATGGATAAAATCAATTCCCGATGGATAAAATCACTCCGATATACATCGCAATAGGGAAGAAAGGACTAATAGTAATCACTATACTTCTGTTTCATGCCGACTTTAATTCTTGTGTTAACCCTCATGGTATTCCTCACTTAGCGAAGAAACTTCTTTTTCTTGTCATTACTTGTTTTGTGTATAATGCTATGGCAATAAAACACAATAATGCCACAATCGATATAAAGAACTTTGGCGATAAAATTGAAAAATAAAGAAAATCATATACAATTAAATGCCTGTAAAGTCCTACGCAGGCTGTGTTTTTCCTAGTTGCTTTTAAGAGACATAATTTTATCTGCATATCCTATATTTATGATCAAATATAGTACTTCATCATGGTTGATTTGCCCTCTCAAAATTACTCTGTATTATATTTTCCATTAATTCCCTATGGCTCTCATTTTTGAAAGATCATTTAGCCTTTTCTAATCATGTTCACAATTTTGTGGTGTTTGTGTGTGTCTGTGTTGATTTAGCAAGTGTGACAAAAGTCGCCAAGTTTCTTATCATTCTGATGAAGTAACACATTTTAAGAAGTCAAAATGTAAAAATGTTCGGTCTAGAATGACTGAAGACACCATTAAGATTAAGATTAAAATGGTTTCCAGTTTATGCACATCATCAGTGTAATATATTTAGTATGTTTCAGCCTTCTTCATCTTCCTGGAAACTTTCAGAGATAGGCCTATATCCTTAATACATTCCATACATCCACATTCTGATTCTAGTGTGTGTGCTGCAACATACCTGGACTTGTTTCACTCTTCGTGATCTGCTCAGTTGTTGTTTTCTTAAATATTGATTCAAGTTTTTTTAATGTTGTGAATTATTTTTATTACTTGTATTATCCTTCAGTTCATAAAACAATTGGCAGAGTAAATACTTAAAAGTATATTTTTCTTCAGTGTAATTTCTAAATCTCTGGGATAGTTCACCTAAAAATCAAAATGATGTCATCCTTTACTCAAAACCTGTATGAATTCCTTTCTTCTGTGGAACGTAAAGATATCAATCAAAGTCAATGGTGACCAAGACTGTTTAGTTACCAACATTCTTCAAAATATCTTCTTTTGTGTTCAGCAGAAAAATAAGTCATACAGGTGTGGAACGACATGATGATGAGTACATGAAGAATTTCCATTTTTGGGTGAACTACCCCTTGAAGTATTCTCTTTCAGATTCTCATTCAGATCTTTCTCTCTTTCTGTTCCTTGTTCTTCGGAGCAATGCTTTTTCCTGCTTTAACTGGGAATTCTTAATGGGGTTTTTTGTATCAAAGTATTTATGCTCACCGATAATATGTCAAAATTAATTCTGTCCTCTGTATTTTTTTTTTACTATTACAATAGTTAGTTGTAGTAATCGTTTTGAGTCACAAGATGGCGCCACATTAGCTCTTGCATGAGTATAACTTGGGAATCTTCTGACAATGATGTGAAAATAATACCTTAAAATACAAGAAAAAATATATACACTATTTATAGAAAAAAGACATCTTAAATATTTAAAATGTATTATCCTACAATATTTATAATGTATTATGGGCATAGAAAAATTTTAAACAATTTCAAGCATCAATAGGTCACATTTCACTACAATATTAAAGAAAAATATAGCTTCTGATTTTCTCTCTAATTCCCCTTATTCTCAATGTTTATTCTATTGTCATTATTGTACACTCAATAAAAATGCTGAGTTGTTGCATGTTTGGGTGAAATATGACAAACTCAATCGTTTTTAAACCCAACGGTTGGGTTTGTCCATATTTGACCCAAACATGGGTTGAAACAACCTAGCATTTTTAGAGTGTACTGGAATAAAAATATTTTATATCATAGCGGCAAATATTAAAACTTTATATTGTTTTAGACAACGGCAATTGTAATTAATTAAATGGATATGGCCTTTTGTTTTAAAAGATAAACATTTTGTTTAAAATCTATTGTGTTCATCTGTGTTCAACAAAGCACAAATACAGCACAAATATAAAAATAGAGAGATCCAAAGCTGTGAACAGTTCTTTGCAGTTCACTTAAAGAGCCTTCTGGTGTATCAAATACATTTTTTAAAATAGCAAATTACATGTAATTACATCTCTATTATCATGCCATGTAGGCTTATAATAATGTTTTGAGCTGTCATGCTTGAAATGTAAATTTACAGTTGAAGATTTCAAGAACCAAACACCAGAACCAAAAATAAGTCCACATACAAAATTAATATCGAATCCCCATGCTGAAACGGAAATTAATGAGAAGTTTTCTCTTCTGTGTTGTCATGTCCTATTGAAACAGGAAGCTTGGGACTCATAAAGTTATTATGACCGTGCACTGCGACACACCTCTTTAAATGTTGACTGTTAAACCGGGACGTCTTGTCATCCTATATTTTCCTGATTTGTAAGGGCATACAATTGTCTTCCAGATTAGGGTGTTTTCCAGTTTCACTCTGACAGCTTTAAACTATTTGAGTTGATTATTATGAAACACACTCCACTATTATAAAATTGGGAGTGTCTGTTTGTATGTTATGTGCTCTGAAGCTCTGAATACATGCATCTAAACCACCGTTAAGGAGGTTTGACTGGTTTGCATCACAATTTCAACATTGACAATAATAAGAAAAGTTTATTGAGCACCAAATCTATTAGAATGATTTCTGAAGGACCATGTGACACTGGGATCATGTGAGACTGGATCAATGATGCTGACAATTTTAGTGGTGGAAAAAAAAGATTCCCAAATAAGCAAATAGGCCTAATGTTTTTGTAATTTCACATTAGTTGGATTACTCTGTAGCCACTACTATATTTTATGTATAACTGTTTCATGTAAAATCAATAGAAGTTTATGGTATGTCCTCATTAACCTTAGTTTACATGTAAGAAACAATCTTCTGAACAGCAAGAATGTGTGTGGCATATACCATAATAATATTACAGACATGCAAACATTTTTAGTCAATAATTAAGTTCAAAATCCAGATATAAAGTTCTAACAAGATCTTGATGTCGTTATCATATCTCTTTGTTCCTCACCTTTAAGTGACTTACACTTTAGACATTTACACTGTACTTAATGTTATATTGTGAAAACATGAAAAAAGCAGGGGGAAAAACTTACACTGACCAAATCTTTGTTGTAATCACTGAGCTGGTTGTCTCAGTGATAAATCACTTGGAGTAAGATAAGAAAATATTTGTAGAAGATAAGCTCCCCCTGGTGTTCAAGATTGGGAACATAGACCTCTGATTTCCAGTAGGATATTTTATCACTAGAGAATATACTTTCAGGATGTTTTCACTTTCTCCTCACACATAGTCCCTGCAACTAAATGTAGGCTATAAATTACAATTTATTTATTACAAAAAATATAATAAAAATTTCAATTAAACTTAAATAAATTCTATGACTTGTAATAAAAATGCAATTAAAAATGAAACAGTAATACAAAGACCAAACTTGGAAAACCACAAAAATATCAAATTTCCACAAATTTCCAAAACCATTTTGAAATGATAATTAATAAATGATATAAAATTGCAGCATGTAAATGTTTACAAGAACAATTCGAACACATGCTAAATACTTAGCAGATCATCATTTTTAAATATTTAATTTGTTTATTTCTTTAGCATAAATAATCAGCAAATATGTACAGGTACAGCCACAGTAATACCACTGTTGTTTTTTGTGTGGATTGCTGTAAGGTGCTATAAAGGTGAACAATTTCTTTAGATTATAAGACTATAGTCAAATGGGGAAGTTGTCACAAGTGCTACATCTCAGTAACTATACACTCTAAATAAAAATGGTGCTAAATAGCACTAAAAGTGGTTCATTGGCTTGTAATCGTAGGGGAAACACTTTAAGTGCTATATAGCACCTATCTTTAAAGGTGCTATTATACAGCACCTTTGTCAAATGGTGCTATGTAGAATCAGAAGAGGTACATTCATTCAAAGACTACAGTCAATCACCATGGCTTAGCTTTCTCTCATCCTCCAATTGTATTCCTCCTTCCACATAATTTAAAATGCAACTGACAGCTCTCAGTATCCAAACTGTCTTGTTGCATCCCACCACCCCACCACCATTTTGTTATCAAGTAGAGGATTATTAAAACTAAAGAGTGACTCAAGGTTCAGTGAATTTAAAAGGGTCATAACATAGACTTTTTTATTATTATTTAATGTTCCTTGAGGTTCACTTATAATGTTAATAAAGTTCTTGTTGAGGATGTGCATGTTTTATTTTCAGATCAGGTTTGGAGGATGTTTAAGCTGTCTTCAAAGAACCCCAATCATCAAATGATGCACTGGAAATTACTACATGGGGTTTACTTGACTCCTGTGAAACGTTTCTATATTAATCTATTCTCCTCTCCTAAGTGTAATCTTTGTTCTCAAGGATCAGGCACATACTTGCACTTTTTGTCTCTCACCTTTTTGGACTCTCACAGGACTTATAATTTCTGTTGGGCACTGATATATGTTTGACCCCACGTCACTTTTTTTAAAAATAATTTTTGGGATCTTACCTTATCCATTCATCAAAGGTATTTACTGTTATCCGCTCTCACAGCAGGGAAAAAAAATGCTATTCAACCACTGGAATCCTCCTCACACAATGGACAGACGAACATGGATAGTGTCTTTGTTGGACATTATATCCATGGAACTCTCAACTTCTCATATGCATGGATCCAATGTCAAGACTGTGAATTTATGGCATCTTTTTTTTAATTGTGTCTACATTCTGTACTTTTATTTTATTTCTATATTCTCAAAGTCTACCGGAGGTGGGATGGTTTGGGGTGGGTTAGAGCAAAATGCTCTAAACAAACATATAATCCTCTGACACGATTCGGTGTTGTGCCGAATTTCGATCCCCTGCCAAATTATTACCCCCTTCGCTGAAGTCACTACCTGATTGCCTAATCCTAACCCCACCCCCACAACTAATCCTAAACCTAGGGGGGTAATAATTTGGCGGGGTTCGAAATTCGGCACAACACAGGGACGCCATTAAAATAAACCATCCACTTGTTTCCGATGCTGGGATCCTTCTGAAGTCTGTAAAGAGACTCAAATGAGTTGTTTAAACGACTTCAAAGTGAACGTTCTTTCACTCTTCCATTTGTCCTGTTGTCGACAGACTCAAGTGCGTGGAGTAGCTGCTTTTGATATTGTGTCAGAATCTGAATGCGCATCTGTATACTGTATCCAGTGTAGACGGCGTCAGTGATTATAATGGGTTCATCATAGACTGTAAAAAAGGGTTCTATTTGCTTTAGCCGTTAAGCGTCTGAATGGTAGTGGTGCAATGTTGTATAACTATTCGTTGATGTATAGTGATAGTCAAAAAAAAAAAAACTCTGCTGCAGATGGCTCAGCACCAGAGGGAGCCAAACCATCACTTTTGAGATAAGACAGTAAGCATGAGATCATCTATCAGCATGACAAAAGACAGACCACATAGGCAAGACAATACACATCCACTCATTTTCTGCTTTATTTATAGACGAGAAACTCTGTAACAAGATAGATTCCATTGAAAAAGTCAAATATTTTATTTAATTAGGTCACCACCTCAACCCAAGTTTGACTCTACAGGTACAAGAGATGATAAAACCGAGTCAATACACATAACTTAAATCTGGAAAGGCACCAAATAAATACAAATAAATAAGCATTTAAAACGATCCCAGAAAAAATAAATAGCAATACAAAAAAAAAAAAAAAAAAAAACACTTTCCAGTTTCTGGTTTTGTACAAATCCACCATGCAATCTTCAAGGACTGATACAGAACATTCTTCCATTGTACTCCACTTCCAAAGTCTCAAAGCTGCTCTGTTTTTCGATGTATAGGAAGCAACTGAGGGCCTAAAGTAGACCCCTACGAGAGAGTCGGGCTGTCCGTATTCTCCTCGACCAGCAAGGTGCTCGTTGTGGATGCGTTTCCACCAGCCTCTCTCGTTGTTTCTAGTCCCCTCATTCAGACTGCTGCAGAACCTTGAGAGGGACCCAGAGCCAGACAGTAAGAACATCCAGGCCCACGTTAAGGATTGTGGGAGGTGTGTTTATGTGTGGCAGCCAGCTGATCGGCTTGACCACAACCCCAGGTCCTATGAGCTGGCGGCGCTGTTGAATTTGTCCAGAACGGTGGCGTTGACTTTCTGGAAGATCCACTGTTGTGTTTCAGACTCGGGGTCGCACTTGTTCATGAAAATCCGCTTATCACCCGGGCTACAGTCCATGCAACCACTGCTTACCAGGTGGTACAAAGATTTATCCTGGAGCAAGAAGAAGATGGGAAGGAGAAAAAGAGAGAAGGAGGGTGAAATAAAATAAATAAACAAGAAACTGTGACTGCGGCAGAGGTCTAATCCTGCATTATCTCCTGCTAGCCTTCAGTCAGATTACAGGAGTGGAACTGAAGAACCAAACATGGAATACACTAATCAGAAAAGCTGACTTTATTTCTTGGCTTGAGTTTGTAAGTGAAACGTAAGAAATAGAGAAATGATGGACGGGAAGGGTGGTAGGTAGCAGGGTGTTTTCTCCGAGGATGCAAAGGCCTCCTCAGAAAATATCCACTGTGCAAAAATAAAACAATGCAAATATTACAAAATATGGCATTAAAAAGTGTACAAATCACACGTTTTTCTAAAGTGACACAGCGACACCAGTGGTAATAACGTGAGACAGCGACTCTCTTTCCTCCACTGAGCCCACTTAGTTTTAACACACCCTCTTCAGCATGCCGTGGGTTTGGTGGGGGGTAATTGAGAAAAAATGGAGCAAAGTCAGGAGAAGGCAATACCTCCGTCATGTTTTGATTCGGCCTATTATGTTGTTCAAGTGATAAATTCCGATTGGCCTATTACTTTCCTCAAGCGATACGTTTTGTGCGTATTCCACATCTGCACGTTGGTCTGAATGAATAAATACAATGGTGTTAATGTAAAGACTAATTAAAAAGCATAAGTAAAAAACTCGCCCACATAGTTATTAACGTTTTACTGTATGTCATGTCAAAATCAAACTGGAAATGACTTAAAAACATGACCCATAAGGGTTTTTTAGTGATCAGCCAGAAATGAATAGTAGGGTACAGCGGGGCTAAAGGCACACCTTAAGAAAAATTTACTTTTCATTACTCCCATAGTGTATGACTGCAGAAAAAAAAAAATATGTTTGTATTGAACATTTATGGAGCAACAGATTTTGTGTGAAAATAAATCATAAAAGTGGTTTATTTTGTTTAAAAATAAATGTATGGGGTGGCGAGGGGGGCCTTTTACCCCACACACGGGGTAACAGGCTCACCAGCATGGGGCAAAAGGCACACAGTATTGATACAAATACTTTAACTAAAATAATATGTTTTTAATAATGTCTAAGTTAATACTTTCTCAAAACAACCACTTTAGCAAAGTTTGAACTATTTTTTTGTTTATTTTGCTCAATAAATATGCTGTCATTAAAATATGTTAATACAGAAATATATATTTAAAATATAGAAACAAAATAATTTTAAAAAGTAAAGATTCTGAAAGCATTGAAGGAGATCCCATAATAATTTAATATAGATTTATAGTAGTAACAATAAATTATATTTTATTATATGATATGATTAATATATTTTTAAATATGATTCATTATAAATATGGTAAATTCTCTCTAAGGTGGACACTGAACTTAATATATGATATTTACAATCTGAATCTAACCATGTCATGTCAACAAATGGAAAAGTCAGCTAACTATTTATTATCATGTTAAATATGGTGCCTTTTGCCCCAACAGCAGGGGTGCCTTTTACCCCAAATACCATACTTTTACATATTCTTTCGTTATTGAAAAACTGTTGCTTTAATTATCTTGAACACAACTGAAAATCCTTAAGAAGACCTTTGTCTCTAAATATATTCAATAATTTTAGTGAATCTTATTTGCTACTTAAATCTAGAACATTTAAAAAAAAAAACATCAAATATTAAATCAAATTAGCGCAGAATCAACTTTGAGCTGCTGCCCACGATCACGTCAAAGATCAGACAAATTTCCACGTGCATCTTGAAAAGCAGATGTTTTGGAAAGTGCTGAGGCAAGTTTTTGTGCCATCTAGTGGTTTAGAGGAAAATAAAATCAAAGGAGCCTTTTACCCCGTGGAGCCTTTACCCCTGTTGTACCCCATCTCTGTGTCTGCCCAAAAAACAGGGAACGTTCTCAGAACTTTAGCTAATGTTGTGGCAAGGTTCTCTCAAAGTTATGAAGTTCTTCCAGTAACGTTAATAAAACATTTGTTCAAAGTTACCTAGTACCTAGTACCTAGTAACTTTTGTGATAACAAAAAGTTATCACAAAAACATTATTTATACATCATTCGTGGAGTGGTAAAGTTAAATGTATTTTTTTTTTTACGTTACTACTTGTTTCAGAATGTTCAGAGAATATTCAAAAGTAATTTCCCATAATGTTGTTTCATGCAAAATGATAAAATGGAATGTTCCCTTAAAATGTTCCTTAAAAATTTCTTAAAATATTTAAAAACTGGACAGTTTGAACATTCAGAAATGTTTTTTTAACTTAACGGGAATGTTTTGTTAGCTAGGTGTGACCTTTGTACCGAGCTTTGATGACTGATGATCCGAAAAGCTGAAGCTGAACATCAGTTCACAAATAAAATATACATTTTATATATAGATATTATATATGTATACAAATATACAATTTGTTACTTTGTTCTTATTGTTACTAGGGGTTGGACAGACTAGTTGACTAGTCGACTTTAATGCTCTGCCATGACGCTTTAAGCTTGGCGTCGACTAGCCGCTGATCACAGTGAGTGCGCAACAGGATAAGAAATCTTTCAAGTCCAGTTTTACGCTCCATTTCCAAACAATTAAAATGACAAATAAATGCCTACTCCGAGAGCGCTCCACAAGATATGTTTGATTATACCATCTGGATGCTGAAAATTGATCGGGTAAATGCACGTTTTAAACAGCTTATTGTACACGCAAGTTAATCGCCCTTCTGCGCTGCTGCATTGTAACGCACACACATAGGCCTACAGACACTGCACATCACGCGGAGATCGCGCACACACAGAAACATTCAGTAGCGCAGAAGTGTATTGTATATGTATTAATAAAATAGCTTCGAAACTGAAAAGTTCTAGTATATATGTCTAAGTAACTAAAACCCACAGCTTCACTATTAGTAGAGAGACGCTGCCTAATTGAATTAATGCAATCGCTCTCTTACTAATGCATTCATATACATGTAATCTTTACTGTGCTCTGTATCTGATTTAGAACGAGCAGAAATCTGTGAGAAATATAACGACCCAAAGATAAAAATGAGCTGTTATGTAGGAGCAATAGCCTTGTGGGCAACGCTGTGTCATATGCCATAAGTGAGCAGAAGGTAACCCGCGTTCGAGTCTCAGCTCGAGGTTCAGGCTTATTTGTCGACTAGTTGACGTCGACTTTCACCACATAAATGTTGACTTTAAAAAAATCTGAAGTCGTTCAACCCCTAATTGTTACTATTTAAAAAAAATAAAAAATAAAAACGATGAAATTTGATATACATCTTTTTAATAAATAATACATTCATTACATTGATACATTGTTCAGATGCAGGTCAGTGAAGCAAAAAACAAACAAACACAAGGTCTAGAGATGCGTTTTAAAGACAACTGAAGTTGTGCGCCTTTTTTTCAGAATGTCACGTAATGCACGAGACACTGTAAAAGCGAGACGTGAGCGCAAGTCAAACATGTCCATCTAGCGCAAATTTACATTGAAAAACAATGCAAAAGTAGCACAGTGGAATGGAAAAAAAAGTGTTCTGTGTGAACCAGCCCAAAGTAATGTTTATATTTATTTAACCTAGAAATGTGTTAACATTAAGTATAACTGGAACATTAATTTAAATTGGATTAAAATGAAGCATTAAAAACAGTGATGACTTTGCCTCATGATTTCAAAACACCTCTGCACACTACTGGTAGGCAGAAAGAAAATGAGGAAGGTGAACGGTAAATAAAAGTAAAAGAATGGAGGATTCATCATCAATCTCCTATCAAAAAGTGGAAGACAACAAAGAAAGTCTCTACTTGAAAGTCTTCTCCACAGCACACAGGGCATGTATATTTTTGCGCTAGAAACTACTGAGTATGCCAAACAGAGCCGGTGAAAAAATAGAGGATGTGTCCCTGAGGGAGTGATCAGGCTGAGCAGAGGAGGGACATGCCTTCGGGCTTTCGGCTCCAGTTCTGTGCTGCTCTCCCCTGGGTTGATTTACTGTTCTCTGCGCCTCAGGCAGCTCCACTGCCAGGTACCACCTCTTTCTTTCAACTGTATATTTCCTCTCTCTATAGTGCCGTCATTGACCTATCCTGCAATGACAGTGATTTCTTTGCTTGACACCTTAAAGCCCTTGTGTGAGACAAAATATCTCAGTTTAGGCTCATAGTACCTTGCTAGAGGGCTAGAAAAACTGTGCTTCTGTATTAGGCTCTGTCGTTGGTGATGGGTCCAGAGCAATAGGTATTAGTCCACAGGGGCTTCTGTAACGAGGTGTACGTTCGGTCCCACTGCTGCTCTGTTTCTGTAGATATACTTTATTGACCTCTTAAAGAAGATGTGGAGAGGGAATATGGAGCAAGACAGGTGCAGCTTTTCCTTAGAGATGGGATATATGAAAATGTATGAAGTAATATGAAAACGTAACACCTGGGTGTAAAACATTACTCATGCAGACTGTAATGGATTTTATCTCAATAACGTCATGCCCCCTTGTATTCCGTCAGTTGACTGTGTTATATTTAAATAATTTTTTTAGACAAATATTTTTTGTTACATTACTTTTTCTTTGAACATATGTATATACACTATATTGACAAAAGTATTGGGACACCCCTCCAAATCATTGAATTCAGGTGTTCCAATCACTTCCATGGCCAGAGGTGTATAAAATCAAACACCTAGGCATGCAGACGCTTCTACAAACATTTGTGAAAGAATGGGTTGCTCTCAGGAGCTCAGTGAATTCAAGCGGGGTACCGTGATAGGTTGCCACCTGTGCAATAAGTCCATTCGTGAAGTTTCCTCACTACTAAATATTCCATGGTCAACTGTTAGTGGTATTATAACAAATGTGGAAGCAATTGGGAACAACAGCAACTCAGCCACGAAGCGGTAGGCCACGTAAAATCACAGAGCAGGGTCAGCACATGCTGAGGCGCACAGTGCGCAGAAGTCGCCAACTTTCTGCAGAGTCAATAGCTACAGACCTCCAAACTTTGTGTGGCCTTCAGATTAGCTCAAGAACAGTGCGTAGAGAGCTTCATGGATTGGGTTTCCATGGCCGAGCAGCTGCATTTAAGCCTTACATCACCAAGAGCAATGAAAAGCGTTGGATGCAGTGGTGAAAAGCACGCTGTCACTGGACTCTAGAGCAGTGGAGACGTGTTCTCTGGAGTGACAAATCATGCTTCTCTGTCTGGCAATCCGATGGACAAGTCTGGGTTTGGCGGTTGCCAGGAGAACGGTACTTGCCTGACTGCATTGTGCCAAGTGTAAAGCTTGGCCCCTTAGTTCCAGTGAAAGGAACTCTTAATGCTTCAGCATACCAAGACATTTTGGACAATTTCATGCTCCCAACTTTGTGGGAACAGTTTGGGGATGGCCCCTTCCTGTTCTAACATGACTGAAGTGGTCAGTATCTATCAAAAGTGGTCCAAGGAAGGAACAGTGGTGAACCGGCGACAGGGTCAAGGCTCATTGATGTACGTGGGGAGCGAAGGTTGGCCCATGTGGTCCGATCAAACAGACGAGCTACTATAGCTCAAATTTCTCAAGAATATAATGCTGATTCTGATAGAAAGGTGTCAGAATACACAGTGCATCGCAGTTTGTTGTGTATGGGGCTGCATAGCCGCAGACCAGTCAGGGTGCCCATGCTGACCTCTGTCCACCGCCGAAAGCGCCAACAGTGGGCACGTGAGCATCAGAACTGGACCACGGAGCAATGGAAGAAGGTGGCCTGGTCTGATGAATCACATTTTCTTTTACATCACGTGGATGGCTGGGTGCGTCAACACCTCAAGTCAACACCTCGCTTACCTGGGGAACACATGGCACCAGGATGCACTATGGGAAGAAGGCAAGCCGACGGAGGCAGTGTGATGCTTTGGGCAATGTTCTGCTGGGAAACCATGGGTCCTGCCATCCATGTGGATGTTACTGTGACATGTACCACCTACCTAAGAATTGTTGCAGACCATGTACACTCTTTTATGGAAACGGTATTCCCTGGTGGCTGTGGCCTCTTTCAGCAGGATAATGAGCCCTGCCACAAAGCAAAAATGGTTCAGGAATGGTTTGAGGAGCACAACAATGAGTTTGAGGTGTTGACTTGGCTTCCAAATTCCCCAGATCTAAATCCAATCGAGCATTTGTGGGATGTGCTGAACAAAAAAGTCCGATCCATGGAGGCCCCACCTTGCAGCTTACAGGACTTAAAGGATCTGCTGCTAACATCTTGGTGCCAGATACCACAGCACAACTTCAGGGGTCTAGTGGAGTCCATGCGTTGATGGGTCAGGGCTGTTTTGGCAGCAAAAGGGGTACTAACACAATATTAGGAAGGTGGTCATAATGCCTGATCGGTGTATATATTACCTATTGTCTATCTTTTGCATATGTATGCAAAAATCCATACATATATTTACATTCTCTCAAAAACGATAAACTTTTAAACATTTTATTTATATGAACCTTATGCATAAATGCACAATAGGCTTATGCATTATTGCACGTGTATTTTTATGTTTTCTAGTTTTCTAGTTATGTTTTTTGTCTTCATTCATTTATTTATTTATATACTAAAATGAAATATTTGAAATTCACAAGTTGCTAGAATGAGATGTTATTTTATCAGAGAAAAGAGAAAGGTTCTTTTTGTTCACAAAGCATGCAGCTACTGCATTTACCAGCAGGAGCTAAGCAGACAAACCTCAACCCCTTGGCACGGACCTGTAATCTAGGCACAGGCACATTTTGAAGAAGCTACTTGAAAGAAGTTAAAACATAAGATAGTTTTGATATGTTTTTGGTCATTATGTATAGTAATTCCTCATACATTTGTGTTAGTTGTGTTATTTCATAAGAATGAGTAGCTATATTAAATTTTTTGACTGGTAGTGTATATGTATTACTGTATTACCTTCCTGTAGCTCCAGTGCTGGTTGCCTTTCATACCATGGCAGTCATACAGGGTGATGGGGCTGTTCTGACTAATAGCATCGAAGCAGAATTTTCTGGTATGCAGGGGATCTCCAGGCCTGATGTCCTCTCTCCAGCCAAACGTGAAAATCTAACCACCACAGGGAACAGCAATACTCTCAGTCTCAAAGAAGACTGTCAAGGCATAAGCTTCATATCATGATTTCATTTCATCAAAGTATCAGTTAATTTTTAGGGAGTTACTTAAGAAACTACACTGATAGTCAGCCATCTAATACTGTTCACATTATTCCAACATATCTAATAAAAAATTAGAACTGAGAGATGTGGGACAGTGTACAGGGAAAAAGCCTTTTACCTGCTCATGTGCCCATGTTCGCTCTGCGCCCTCTTTTAAACAAGTGTCCAGACGCAGTTCGGTGCCAGTGGAGCCATGTTTAGAATCAATGCACAAACCAAATGCCACATTGCGGATCTGTGGACAGAGAAATTGATTTGTTGAATGACACCTATCAATTGCACAAGGATTTACAAGTTCACAAGTTAGCCTTAGCATTCCCTGAGGAAATCCAGCATAAACCATGTATTCTATGTTTGTTCAGGCTGATTTATGCTGGTTAGTGCTGTTCTAGTTGGTGGACCAAAGTAATGCTGTTCTCAAGCAAAACTGAGCTGCTGGTGTCCAGCAAACCAACAATCAGCATCTCCTGCTGGTCCCAGCATGAAATACATACCTTATGCTGGTACATACCTATGTTTCAGCAGGGTTGTCAGTGTATGTAACAAGATACAAGAACAAGGCATCTTAGATCAAAAGGTTTGTAAGATAAAAATATACATATATGCATAAGCTCCAATCCACATAGTCAGCAACTAATTTTATCAGTATTAAATTATACAGAGTTCAATAATAATGTTTTGCTAGTGTTTGCCCTGCCAACATTTTAACTGGGCCCCACCAAATGTTCCTTAAATGTGTCAGAAATATTTATATTTTGTCATAAAATTTTAAGTAGCATTCTCATTGTTCAATAATAGCTGGAAATTATCCAGTTATAATTTAAATCCATGACAAGCTTTTGGAAAAACAACGACACAGTATGACAGCACAATTTGCATAGCATAAAATGTTTTACAAGATTAACAGATGTAAGAAATACTGACCTGATGTACCTTATAGTATATTAGCAATAAGCAATATTCTGTCAACAAATGTTGGCTGAGATTTGATATTTCTGTGGCAATTAACATTGAAATGATGCCAATTAATGAATAGAGAATGAGTCAAATGCATCTGTAAATGTTTTATACATGAGTTTCTGATTCAGACCCTTTAGATGTGATAGAGCAGTATTTCCTGACCATAACAATCATGGTTAATGACCTCTATGGTGCTCAAGGATGTGCATTAAAGGTAACAGAATGTTAGCCAAAAGTTTTACTTCTTCCCCAACTGTGCAGTGAAGTATAATTTGACCCCTGGTCTCCAATCTGTTCAAGTGCTAAATTGGACCATTTAAATAATGATTCATTCAAAATACACCTGTTCACAAAGACGTGTGCTGTTCACAAAGATGTGTGCACTTTCCCCACTATGTGAACTCAAGAGAGTTCCGCTGCCCCTTGTACTTATTTTTTTCATTTTTTGATTGGCTTTCCAGGTCGCCTAATTTTCTTTCACTGTTGTCACAGTGCAGCTCAATAATGCATGAGAGGCTGGAGCCACTGCCTCCTGAGCAGACACAGAAGAGCGGCAGCAGTTCTGGGCCAAATCTGCTCACTTATTCACCTCACTACGGAGACATGAGGGGACCAGGGCCTGGGGCAAGGTCACACACACACACAGACACACACAGACACACACAGACATACACACAAACACACACACACACATAGACAAAAAGGAGACCTGACAAAGAGGATGAACTGTGGTGGAACATATTATGCTGTGCAGTGTAGTGCATGCACAATGCATAAGCTTCCACTGCCGAAATTGTGCACTGCATACCAAGGCCATCAGAGGAAACAGATTACAGAGTGTTTGTTGGAGCCCGTTTCCTCAAATATGTTTTTCTCACGCTCATGAGTCCTGAACGATTGAGGTGAGGGATTTAGGGTTTTTGAGCTCTTGGCAAGGCATGACTGTTGAAAGTAATTGGAAATCAGTTAGTAGGCTGCACAAATCAACATGAAGTTCTGCTCGATGCGTTCTGCTCTGTGAATGCATGACTTAAAGCAGATTTTTCTTGTTGGTGACTAGATGCATTTGCTACTGCTCACAGTCTAAAAGACTGAAATTCACTTGAAATGTGGAAATGACTTTAAACCTAGGCTGAAAACGAATGCATTCAAAACAGTTTCTACGGCAGATGGACGCAACAAGCTTTCCGGGGCGGTTGAGGACATCAGAATGAAATGTCCTAATGCAGACGGTGGTCTTTATTACAGTTCAGGTCAACACTTTACTGCTTATTATTTACAGCAAAGGAAATGGTGCACCCTATTTGAGCTGTGATTTCTTTTCAAATGAGCTGGATTGGAGAATCGAGTGAGGACGAGCTTGACAAATGGAACAAAATGAAAGCGAAAAGCAAGGTCACACCAAGCTCTGCCTTGCCGATTTATTCTTAAAAGCTTACTTTTTCCCCCCGAGGTTATAAAAAGAAAACATGTTTAATTCATTTTCTTGTCTATTAGCAGTTTCTCGCTCTCTTTTGGACCTTCCTTGCGCCTGCCATTATTTGACATGTTCAACAAAGACATGCATTAGAATCTAGTTTTCTGCGGATGCAGTCAAATTACTACCAAACCACATTTTTGTGAAGTCAGAGCAACTATAAATGTGTTCTAATATGTTTTAAGAAGCTCAAAGAATATTTGTTGTGGCTGTTTGAAAGCCTCTGTTCTCTTCATTTCTTTTCTAAAGTATTCTAGGATTTAGCAGGAGGTTGTGCTGATTAGAAAGAAACAGCAACATTTCCTCTCGCATCATTTTAAGTGCTGCTAAAAGGCTCAATCATCAGTGCCTACTACCTGTTCATGGTGTAGAGAAAAAAAATCCAATGATCCAACTTTGATTTATAATATTTATACCACAAAATAAAGGAATAAATGAATGCACTTCTAGGTTACACTAGAAGATTGCATGTAATCACAAGCACTTTAGAGGTAAATACAGCAGAATCAGACCAAATCAGCATGGGTCCCTCCTCTCTTCTTCCTGTCAATCCACAGGGGGGAGGTACTCTAAAATGGGCCTCAAAACTGCATTTATACCATAAACAGCCTTTGGCAGCAATAGCTGTGAGCATAAAAGTGGCTGATTGCATTATTTAAAGTATGTGAGTGTATTGAAGAGGCAATGAAACAGCTGTGGGGGAGAGAGAGAGCATATATGTGTGAAGGTGGGCGAGTGGCATATGGTTGACAGCCTGCTTACCCATCTCACCGCCCTGTCAGCCGGAGGTCATGCCGACGTTGACCCCTGTCCTTTGCTGAAAATGCCAACAAGGACCCGTTTAATTCTTAGCTACCCTTCTCCCTCTCTGTCATGGCCCATGGGGGTGGCTTCAAAAGTCCAATGAGGCTCTTTTATTGTGCAATACATCAGGCGGGGTACAGGTGGCCAGCGCGGGCAGACCAGCTAGAGAGCGTGGTGTATGAAGCTATCAGGATGACAGTCAAATTACTATCATTTCGCCTCAGGAAAGAAGATATTTACTGTGCATAAATTTCACCCGAACCGGTTCCCCAGCCGCATGCTGCACAGCCCTTTTTTTTACCATCAATTTTACGCCGCTAATGCAGAAAAAGCCAATAAGTGAAAGGGACGGGATGTTGTTTGCTAATGGACTTTTTTGGGCCGCCTCTGATGAAACAATTGAAACCAAAGGGCTGTTTCCATTATTACCTTAGTTGGATTCGGATGGACGGATGCGCTTTACGGTAAGCGTCAGCCCTCCAAATAATTCGGATGTGAAATTAATTACATTTGTAAATTATTACTTGCCATTTCTGACACATCACTGTAGGGGACTGAAAAAAGAGGAGATGGTGTTGCCCGGGGGGATTCATTAAGGCATGATGTCTGTGAGGTACATCATTCAGTAGTGATTAAAAAGGCCCATCAAAATGCACAAGATGGGAATCAGTCCATGCATATTAAATACCCCCCACTATGACAGACATGGCAGAACCACAGATGAAGAGAAATGACAGGTCCATCTCTCCATGCGTGTTCCCAAGAACCGCTGTTCTGGCACAGCAAACCCAAATGATAATGAATAACCTGAATAGCCTGTCTGCCTGGATCAGCTTGAATAATAAATGTATAACACATTTTCTGTTTATTTATGGATTAGGAAGCAGTGATGCAAACAATAGTTACGTTGTGATGTCGCTGTATATTAGACAGCGCAGTTTTAGGTGAGGACCGGCCGCCTGCTTGTCTTTGGCGAAAAATTTGTTATATCTCACCCGGCAGTGCTTCTCATAAATCAATGAACATTTCCACATAACCTCTCTGTCATATGCACGTGCGCGCACACACACACACATACACACTTATACCTGTTCTGGCATCTTTGCTCTGTCTCGCAGGATGTATTGACGATCGTGCTGTTTTAAGTGCGTAACTCAAATCAAGTAAGTGTGGAAAAGTTATGTGCCCACTCATGGGTAAACAAAGAGGTGTTAGGGGTGTCAAAACTGACTGGTAACTGAAAGATTCAGGTCAAAACCTCCATTGTACCCCTGAGCACCAACACCAGTTTGATTTAGGACAAGTGGACCCATAACAAGTGTACAGTAAGTTACCTTGAATAAAAGTGTCACCTAAACAACAAATTAGCAATTAAAGTTTACTGTTAATATATCCAATAGCTAAATGAATTCAGGTTTCTTGAATGCAGTAGTTTTTCAAAATACATAAAATTTAAAGCTGCTGTCCGTAAATTTTGTCTCTTTGTCGCTATCTCTGTTTGAAACCTGCAATTGCAGAATTATTTGCGGAATTATCATCTTTACATGGGTTTTGCATCGGTTAGTTGTGAATCTAATGTTTTGAGGAGTATGTGTGGCTGGCTGTCAGTCACCGCTCCGGTGTGGATATTGTACTTCGGAATCACAGATTCTACGTCTTGGAGTATGACCAAAATAAGAATTTTCACTGGAAAATGTCATCTGGACAAGTAAGTAACACGTCTGCCACTTTTGTTCAGACCAACTGAGAAAAAAAAGCATTACAATAAATCGCGCTACCAACGGTGATTGAATCTAACGATCGCTTGGCTCATATCACATCAAACCGTGCAAATTATTATTATTGTTATACTCTGTTCTCAAATTGTTCATGTTAACAACATCAGCATTGTGTGACTATGTGTATTAAGTGTGTATTAGCGTTACCTGTAGTAGTGTAGATTTCAATTTCTGTACAGTCTAATCTTTTGCTTTTGACTATGGGTAAATCTCCAGTTGTCACTGATGATTGTTGTTTGGACCTTTCTGGATTACAATCCGCCATCAAAATGATAAGTTCAATTATTTCAGCTGCTATAAGAAAAGGCTATAAATGATCAGCCACCTGCAGCATCCTCACATGCGATAGCCTAATAGCCGGACTCCTCCTTTATGTATTCAGACGTGACGTAATGACGCAAAGACATGCTCGAATTTCCCACAGAAAGCTACCAGTACCACTCAAATTATAACACATTATTACAAGCTTACCGTTGTGAATTGGGCTAAGGAGATAGTTTTGAACACTGGCTGGTTATGTACTTGCTCAAAAATCGATAATTTTTAACCCAAAAAAGTTACAGACTGCAGCTTTAAGGATGAATAATATATATCTAAATGTGATCATATCCATCCATCCATCCATCCATCCAGTATATATACACTACTGTTCGAAAGTTTGGTGTCAGTAAGACTTTGGTAAAAAAAAAAAAATATATATATATATATTTTTCATTCAGCAATTTTGTATTAAATTAAAAAGTTTGGCAGTAAAGACAATATATATAGGCCTATATTTAAAAAATGCTGTTCTTTTCAACTTTCTATTCATCAAATATTCCTGAAAAAAAAGTATCACAGTTTTCCCAAAAATGTTACGCAGCTGTTATTAAAAACTATTAAAAACCTATAAAAAATATTAAAAACTGTTTACAACATTGATAATAATAATACATGTTTTTTGAGCACCAAATCAGCATATTAAAATGATTTATGAAGGATAATGTGACTGTAATGTTTAGCTTTGCCATCACAGGAATACATTACATTTTGAGATATATATATATAAAGTTCTTTTAAATTGTAATATTTCACAATATTACTGTTTTTACTGTATTTTTGATCAAATGCATGCAGAATTGAAAGACTTCTCTCATAAATATCATACTGTCTCCAGTAACGCACAATTTCCCAGAAAGCTCTCATTTACCACAAAATTTTCAATGAAGCAAGTTTATAAGATAAAAAAGTGTCCCTGAAAAAAAAAAAAATGTTCCTGTCATTCCCATTCAAATTCAACATCACTGTGTGGCTAATTCAATTGCAATTCCAAGTCATGAATCAAAATATTAAAAGCCAATTATTAAATTTTACATTTTGCTAAACCCTGGTATCTTCACAATTTTATTGAGGCGTTGTTCACCCACCTCTCCCCAGGCAGCTGGCGGTGGCTCCACAGGTGGGTAATATTTGGGCAGGTCCCAGGCCACAGTGTTCATGTACCATTTGAAGTCTTTACATTTGAGGTGTTTGCGGAGCTCCTTCTGAGCGGTAATGTCACCGGTGGAGAGGTGGCGGTACTCAGGCCGGCGCTGATAGATGTACTCTGTGTACTCATCCATCCATGTCTCTGCCACTCGTTTCAGGTTCTGTGAAGATTAATGGATATATATATATATATATATATATATATATATATACACACACACACACACACACACACACACACACACACACACACACACACACAGTACTGTGCAAAAGTCTTAGGCACTTTAGTATTTTCACAAAAAAAGTGGTTTTAAGCATGTTATTTACATCTTTTGCTGTAGTGTGTCAGTACAAAATATCAGTTTACATTTCCAAACATTCCTTTTGCCATTAATTGTAATAATCCAGTGTGATTTTTGTATGCACAAGGAGTCTGACAACAGCCGGTATGCTCCACATAGAGATCTGATCTCACCATAATCGAGTCTGTCTGTGATTACATGAAGAAACAGAAAAAACTGAGACAGACTAAATCTAGAAGAACTGCAGCAATGTCTCCAAGACACTTGAAGAAACCTTCCTGCAAAGCTACAGTACTGTGAAAAGTTTTAGGCTGTAAAGTGGGGATGCTTTCAAAAATAATGTCATAAATAGATTTTATTTATCAATTAACTTCTAATAACTAAATCAAATCAATATTTAGTCTGACCATCCTTTGCGTTTTGTCCTAGCTACACTTGCACATAGTTTTTCAGGGAGCTTTGCAGGAAGGTTTCTTCAAGTGTCTTGGAGACGTTGCCGCAGTTCTTCTAGATTTAGTCTGTCTCGGTTTCTTCATGTAAAAACTGACAAAAGGAATATTTGGAAATGTAAACTGATATTTTCTACTGACACACTACAGCAAAAGATATTAAAAAAAAATGACTTAAAACCATTTAAAAAAATACTAACGTGCCTAAGACTTTTGCACAGTACTGTATACATACATACATACTGTCTGTCAGTCCATCCATTCTTCCATCCATCTTTTCCTTAAAGGCACAATATGTAAGATTTTTGGATTAAAATATTTAAAAACCACTAGAACAATGTTATATATTTTGTTGACTTGTATACTTACATTATCCCAATTTTTTCCAAGAATGTTTAAATCCAGAGAAATAAGCAATTTTAACCAGGACACGGACCCTGTCTGTGCGTCGCTTATCAATGACATCTTACCCTTGATTTCCGTTTTATTTTATAGAAACCATGGAAAGACCAAAGACGTTTTAATATATTATGTGTTTTATTAGACAGGTGAGCAACTGTTTGCATACTGTTTGAAAACTATTCATTGATATATAGCTCAACACAGTCTCATTGTTTAAATCTCGTTTTCTGTGAGTACCATGTTTTACCATGCCTAACATCGATCTAGCTTACTGCAGTGTGCAAAAAGTGTCTCATAGTAGCTGCCGAGCGAACGCACAGAGTAGCATTATAACGTAACTTTCAACACACTCAAATGTATCTAATATGATAAAACAGCGCTGCGTTGCCGGAAGCAGAAGAGGTTGTCTGTGGCATAATAAAAGCTCCGCGAAATCAAGGCGCCATCAAGCTACAACTTTGTTTTGAATAAGCGACCTCTAGCGGCGAAAAATTACATATTGTTCCTTTAATCATCTCATATAATGCAAGTGCCTATATGTTGATTAGTCACATTTGCCATTTGCCTTAAATATATACTATCTAGAGCAGAGTGATGTTCTCTCCCTACAATTTGTCTTTTATCATGCAGAGTATGAATAAGAGCATCTCAGGAACATTGCGAATCTAGAGCACTATAAACTAGCAGAATTGGGCCACTGTAGAGAAACACTCTATCCTTTCTCATTTGGAAGGATAGTGGAAGTTCTACTCACTCTTGCCAGGCTGGTCCCTGAAGGCACCTTGTAGGGGACGTACTTCCTGTAGATGTGGCCCACCCTCGAACAAGGTACATCATACATGCTGCCTCCGCACATCCACACCTGAAAAAGCACATATGCACACACATACTCAAGCATTTATACTACATCACAGTATATACAGTTTTTTTCCATCCTGCATTCTCTTAGACAGTTGAAAAAATTCAAAAAGCCTCATGCATCACATCCTTGTGAGCTCCTGGGAATATGTGGACAGACTAGCTAGAAATACAGCTACACTTCCACATTATACCAGAGACAAGCAACGTCCTCGCCGTGGGCTCCAATTACGGATCGGCTGGCGCATTCACTGAAGGAAAGAAGTCGAGTTTTCCAACTGCCTCATGCTTGTGTCTCTTCTTTTCCTCTTTAAACCAAAAGAAAAAATAAATAAAGAAAAAAGCAGGGTGTTCAATATGCTTCCCTTCCCGTCTCTCTCTTTCTGTTCTACTAAGGCCAAGACTTTGAAGTGCCTGTCCGTATCGAGTATTGGCTCAGGCATGGTGGATTTTGGACCCAGCCAGGACCACTGACACACAGAGGGAGGTGAGAAAGCTGAGGGGAGGGGGGCTTCTAGTCGGACGAGTTGAGTCTGATGGTTTCTCTCTTCCTCGGTCACCCGCTGGGCCCAAGAGAGCTGTCTGCAGATATCAAACAGACCTATCTCTCCTGCCAGGCGGCGGGTTAGAGGTCAAGCTAACTTCACAGACCCCATCGTTATGGGGAGAGAATCGTTCGAAACATCAGTGCTACAAAGTGAGCGAGAAAAAGCCCCTGCAGATCCCTCATTTGAGGATAAATGAGGGAGCCATGTAACAAATGAAGTTTTAGGAATAATTTTCACACTTTTTTACAGCCTCTTTTATCATAAAGCATGGAGGAAGGCAGCCATGGCAGGACTTTAGATATTAAGATGACTTGAATTGCATTTAGAAAGCTGCCTACATCGAACAGATGGATGAAACTTGGACGGAGTGTGGCAGGCAACCAATCAATGGGATGACGCCAAGCCCAATCAGCCCTGGCTTTTATTTTAGTTTGTGGTTGCACATCGGATTCGGAGGGAGACACTGTATTACAATACCAGCTATCTTTAAGTTTTCAAATGGAAAGTTGTTTGGTATGTTACTACCAATTTTCTGGACAACTTTATGACAAATAGCAACAAACAAATACTGTGCATAAAAAGGAAATAATGATAAAAAAAATCTCTCAAACTGGCGGTTTAGCCTCTAAACTATATTTGCGGTTGCCATGGTTACTAGAGAGGTGCCGAGGATGGTGTTCCAATAACAAAGTTTAGTGCCAGCACAAGTGAGTCTAATGAAAAAGAGTGGGGTGGCAGGTATGTCAGAACTGATAAATAGAACACTTCCTCACATCCATCTGTGCCAGTTTTGGCCCTGCTAATCAAAACCGAATCACTTCAGAGCCACAGCCAATCACTGGATCACACAATCTAATTAGTTTCAGCAGTCTAGCCAGTCTAAACACATACACACAAACACAAACGTGCACAGACTCACAGCTCTGCTATCTTTGCCTTATTTTGGCCGTCTCGTGTGCGTTTGGCTCTGAGGCTTCGCTTAGTAACACAGTGAAGAAAATAACCTCTGCCGTCCAATCTCATTCAGGCTTTATTGTTGAAAAGAATGAGAAAAGACTGTCTAGACAGACAGGCAGAGCACTTCACATTAAGTGGGAGAAAAAGGAATCTGGTATAGCTATAGTTAGAGGTTCGCAATGGATCAGGAGCAATGAGTTATTGGATGTGGTTTTGGAGTGTGTGTCTAGGAATACATTTTAAGGCCTGGACTGCACAAAGCATTGGAGTGAGCAAAGCACTGTGAGCCTTATTGTGTTCTCTTTTATTTTGGTCTGAAAGGCCAACAGCAAGAAGCAGCCTTCGAAAAGTCTTTGAAAATGGATACATTATTTGCGAAATGCATACAGGAATCGTCACAGAGGCTTTAACTCACCTTGAAGGATATTTCAAACTGCTCGCCTCCCCAGATCTCAAGGCCTGTGTCATATCCTCCCAGCTCCCAGAACCACTGTCGGTTTACAGCAAACAAGCCTCCGGCCATCACAGGAGACCTGCGGGAAGCAGAAAGAACAACATGCTCAGCCATGTTTTAGGACTTCATACTGCATTTTTTGGACAAAGTTTTAATGAAACCTGAAGAGCAGTGTGCAGGAAGAACCACAAATTAAGGTCAAACAACCCCTGGAGAAACTCTGTGAGCATCAGGAAGGGAAAGTCACTTAATATGAATTCAGTGCATTCAATACAATTCTTATGATGAATCACTTGTGTTATATTATTTCTCACTTGCAAGTGGCTTTGGGTTAAATTGAATAAATCAATCAATGTAAATGCAAGGAAAAAATCTATATTGATGAGTAGGTGGATATACTAGGGCTTGCATCACTTTATTAGTGAAATGGTCATACAGCAAAGTTGTTGACTAGTCAGCGGGTCAATGTTTACCATATGTACATGAATCACAATAAGCTGTGAGGCTTCCAACACAAATCTAACACTGCACTGATAAAGAGTTTATGAGTGGAGTGCCAGATTTATGCTGCTTGCATTGTCATAAAAAGTCCAAAAACTATCCACATATTCAGTTTGATTTTAGTTCATACCAGCCTTGTGGCGACATCTAATTTGTTTTAGAACAGTACAAAAGAATTTAATCTTTTATGTGAGTCCTTTAACCATTTTTAATGTCAGCAAGCACTTATTTTTTATGGGCACAAAACACTCCTGGGTTTACAGTTTTTCTCAGACGCTTAGGTACATTTCTCAGATCACAACTGAAATTCTCAAAACTACTTGTTCAACCTCCACATAATCAAATCACTTGTGCACATCATAAAAGCAATTTCTCATTGTCCTGATTGCTTTGGTACAGTCATGCAATTGATTAGGTGCAACTGTCTGCTGTTTCCTACATTATCAATTGCTTATCTCATGTTTATCAAAATGTATTTTACTGGTTCTCATTGAATAGTCTTACCCATCAAAACATATAGGCATTAGTTCCTTGCATAAGTCATTAAATACAAAATGGTTAAACTAGTTGTCATAATGCGTTGGGTATTTTCTGTACATTTCTATTAGACTTGTGTCCTGAATTGATGAATTGCAGAGGACAATTTTGAATTTCAGTAATGAAGGGAAATGTAAAGGGCTAGATGAACCAATGATCAACCAGCTCTGTAAAATAGCTCTCTGAGATGCATCTCACGAACCTTCATTTGGCAAGCATATATACAGACGACAACACAGTGTTACAATTTATTATAACGGAAGAACAACAAGGAAACAAACAGGGTCAACAACTGGGAAGAAGAAGAGTATGAATGTGTGGTGGAACGGTACAGAGGCAAAACAGTGGAAGAGGTAGAAGAGGCCAAGATTGTAGACTTGTTTCTGATGAAATGAGGGCCACTCTTGTGGACAATGTTCTCAACCATGACCTTATGGCTGAGGTGGGTCAAAAGGTACAGCCGAATGTTGGGAGAACAACCGTGTCCTCAATCATTCAAAATGTTTGTAGAACAGAAGAGGTACGTAATCAGACAATGTTCACTATACTGTAATACTGTACACTTATTGTAATTCTATATACAGTAGTCCACTTACATTTTACATTATACACTTTATAGAGGCATAATGTAACACACACTCATGTACATACAGTGGGGAGAACAAGTATTTGATACACTGCCGATTTTGCAGGTTTTCCTACTTACAAAGCATGTAGAAGTCTGTAATTTTTATCATAGGTACACTTCAACTGTGAGAGACGGAATCTAAAACAAAAATCCAGAAAATCACATTGTATGATTTTTAAATAATTAATTTGCATTTTATTGCATGACATAAGTATTTGATCACCTACCAACCAGTAAGAATTCCGGCTCTCACAGACCTGTTAGTTTTAACTGCACCTGTTTGAACTCGTTACCTGTAAAAAAGACACCTGTCCACACACTCAATCAAACAGACGCCAACCTCTCCACAATGGCCAAGACCAGAGAGCTGTGTAAGGATATCAGGGATAAAACTGTAGACCTGCACAAGGCTGGGATGGGCTACAGGACAATAGGCAAGCAGCTTGGTGAGAAGGCAACAACTGCTGGCGCAATTATTAGAAAATGGAAGAAGTTCAAGATGACTGTCAATCTCCCTCGGTCTGGGGCACCATGCAAGATCTCACCTCGTGGGGCATCAATGATCATGAGGAAGGTGAGGGATTAGCCCAGAACTACATGGCAGGACCTGGTCAATGACCTGAAGAGAGCTGGGACCACAGTCTCAAAGAAAACCATTAGTAACACACTACGCCGTCATGGATTAAAATCCTGCAGCGCACGCAAGGTCCCCCTGCTCAAGCCAGCGCATGTCCAGGCCCGTCTGAAGTTTGCCAATGACCATCTGGATGATCCAGAGGAGGAATGGGAGAAGGTCATGTGGTCTGATGAGACAAAAATAGAGCTTCACTCGCCGTGTTTGGAGGAAGAAGAAGGATGAGTACAACCCCAAGAACACCATCCCAACCGTGAAGCATGGAGGTGGAAACATCATTCTTTGGGGATGCTTTTCTGCAAAGGGGACAGGACGACTGCACCGTACTGAGGGGAGGATGGATGGGGCCATGTATCGTGAGATCTTGGCCAACAACCTCCTTCCCTCAGTAAGAGCATTGAAGATGGGTCGTGGCTGGGTCTTCCAGCATGACAACGACCCGAAACACAGCCAGGGCAACTAAGGAGTGGCTCCGTAAGAAGCATCTCAAGGTCCTGGAGTGGCCTAGCCAGTCTCCAGACCTGAACCCAATAGAAAATCTTTGGAGGGAGCTGAAAGTCTGTATTGCCCAGCGACAGCTCCGAAACCTGAAGAATCTGGAGAAGGTCTGTATGGAGGAGTGGGCCAAAATCCCTGCTGCAGTGTGTGCAAACCTGGTCAAGAACTACAGGAAACGTATGATCTCTGTAATTGCAAACAAAGGTTTCTGTACCAAATATTAAGTTCTGCTTTTCTGATGTATCAAATACTTATGTCATGCAATAAAATGCAAATTAATTACTTAAAAATCATACAATGTGATTTTCTGGATTTTTGTTTTAGATTCCGTCACTCACAGTTGAAGAGTACCTATGATAAAAATTGCAGACTTCTACATGCTTTGTAAGTGGGCAAACCTGCAAAATCGGCAGTGTATCAAATACTTGTTCTCCCCACTGTATATACAGTAGGCCTATGTGTGTGTATATATATATATACACTATATGCCAAAAGTTTTGGGACGCCTGCCTTTACATGCACATGAAATTTAATGACATCCCATTCCTAATCCGTAGGATTTAATATTGCCAGACAGAGAAGCATGATTTGTCACTCCAGAGAACATGTCTCCACTGCTTTAGAGTCCAGTGGCGCCGTGCTTTACACCACTGCATTCGACGCTTTGCATTGCACTTGGTGATGTAAGGCTTAAATGCAGCTGCTCGGCCATGGAAACCAATTCCATTAACCTCTGTATGCACTGTTCTTGAGCTAATCTGAAGGCCACACAAAGTTTGGAGGTCTGTAGCTATCGACTCTGCAGAAGGTTGGCGACTTCTGCGCACTGTGCGCCTCAGAATGCAATGACCCCGCTCTGTGATTTTACGTGGCCTACCACTTCGTGGCTGAGTTGCTGTTGTTCCCAATTGCTTTCACTTTGTTATAATGCCACTAACAGTTGACTGTGAAATATTTACAGTTTTTCTCAATCAATTTGACACATTTCTCCAAATGAATGTACGTAGTTGCTCTCAAAACAATTAACACAGCAAACTAAACACACTCTTATGTTGGCAAAACAGTTCAGTATTCACTGCATAATGAAGCACTGCAGTTTATTACATTAATGCATTTATCAAAAATAAATACTTACATAAAAACTACAAGTGTGTTCTCTGTTGATTTAAATAACAAATTCAGCTGTAGATACACAAATACATGAATGAAAATACATGTTTTTCATGTTCTTTAATTGTGTTCTTCAAAGTTCTTTAATGACAAGTTTAGTTGTATAACAATGAGTTTTTACCCAATACATGAATGAATTGATAAATAAATAAATAAATAAATAATCTACTGAACTCATTGAATCAATTAACTTTATAGATCTTACCTCTCAATTACATTTGGTAAAAGAATTTCATAAATATCATAGCATATTATATTTGCATGAGTCATGCATCGTGGGAAAAAAAGCTGTGAATGCTGGATCCATCCTTGTGCCTGTAGCGAGTTAGCTCAAAGGGGAAATATTAATAATTATTCATAACTCATTATGATTATTCATTATGATTAATTATGAATATTTGAATCAGTTAATGAGATTAACTTGATGTATCTACACTAACATTACAATCAATCAATCAATCAATCAATCAGTTCATCTGGTGAACACTCAGTATTGATTATTAATTAATTCTAAGAGAAGGGTATTTTTCATGGCCACAGAAAAATTATTCTTCCTTAGCATTTACAGTGCTTAGAGCGTGTAACAAAATCGATCATTTAAGTGACAATTTGTTTGCAGGCAGGGAGTCAGAACCAGATATGTATTGTGCACAATTTTTATTAACTGAACGAACACAACTAAACTAACAGAAACGCATACACACAAATCACACATACATGGGTAAGATGGAAAGTGACAGAATGAAACCGAAAAACGGGAATGAAGCTATGGAAAAGAGTCATTAACCATGAAAAGAACCATCAGCTTGTTATTTTCAAAGCACCTCGTTAGGAGGATTTTACTGCTTATCCTAACCCTCTGATTAGTTAAAATAGGCGATACTTGCATTGCCGTGGCAGTTAAAGCAGTTTCGTAAAGTTCCTGATTTGATGGTTCTGTGAGTTGATGGTGTTGAAGTTGCAATCGATTTCTTCTGCGTTGGCTGAAGATATGATGAACTTGCACGGTTAGTTTCGACTCTGTCATGGACAAGGAAGTTGCACATGGCTTGAGGTGTTGGGCCTGCCGGTCCGCGACCGTGTGGTCGGACCGGGTTTCCGTCCCACACATGCACGGCAACCAGGAGAAGCAGGAAGAGCGCTGATGGTTTCTCAGTTCAGTGACGGTGAAGTTGCAATTTCCTTCCGAGTTGGAATGAGGAAATTTCAGTCTGACTCTGTTGGAAGAGTCCTCTCTCTCCTGGGCGGAGAGTGAAGACATAACAGGCTGTGGTTGAGGCCTGCCGGCGCCCATGGGCCCCGGTGGGGTCCCCCCCCATGCCCATCAACCAGCAGGAGCAGCAGTAGAATGAAGAAGAGAGAGAGAGATCTGTGCGAGGGCCTTTTAACCTCTGAAGATGGCCTCTCCTCCTAGGGGTCAGTGAGCCAATCGTACTTAGGCTTTCGGAGGGAAAGTTTTACGATCCTTTGTCTCAAGCAGATCGTTTGCATATGTAACTGGATTGGTTGCTGATGAAGAAACTATTATAGATTCTCGTGATACTAATATGTTGCACAGGTATCGACATATTATATACACAATCATTCAGATCTTCAAAGTACAACTCCGTAGACACCAAACAAGGTATAGCTGAGGTGACATTAACTGCGGGTTCTATCATAAAACATGCATAAAAACAAAATACCATACGAGAGACACTACACAAGACAGTAATAATCATACACACAATGTCCTGGGATGCACGTTCATTTATAGATCAGTTTGTCTATAAATGAATGCAGGAAAGTCTGTTTAAGGGCTATGGGTTTTCCTATGGCCCTTGTTTTTCACATTCTTTCAAGCCATAAACAAAGTCTTATCTGATGGTAGCCCTGGTAACTGAGACCTTTCCTGCTTTATTGGCTCTTTTGGGGGAAGGTTCGTTACTAAGCATAAAGCATTTAAAGCATATTTGTTAAATGTAACAAGTAATTTTGTGTCTGATTTGTCTCAGTCGTTACATGCCTCAACTTCTCCACAGGCCTCTTCCATTGCTTGAAAAAGACTTACTTGGTTGTAAGGGTTGCGATCATATACTTTTCATCTCCAAGAGGAGAATATGCTGGAAGGAACACCATCCTGAAATCTGGGTGATGCTCAAACCACTCTTGCACCAGTGCTGAATAGTGAAATTGGACATTGTCCCACACAACTACACAATTTTGCGACCCAAAGACAGCGTTGTGTGCCACAACACCAGTGGATTGGAGCACTTGTTGTCAAGGGACATTGACTGTGGCACAATGTTTATATTGGGCTGAACTCTCTGTCCAGCTTCTCTCACGTAAAGACCATCATTTATGACATGGTGAATTTGGGTGGCTCTGATTTTATTTGAAACCAGTCTGTACCCTATCCTTCTACCTCTCCTCCCTCCTGTTACATTTTGTTCTCCCCTTCCCCTCTGTCCATGTCTTCTTATATTTTCTTCTCTTGCTCTTTCCACTAATGTCATTGCCTTCCACTCTACCATCTCTTCTCTCAATAGAGTTTGGAGAAGTGTGTCAAATCGACTGAGAAAAACTGTAGTAGTGAGGAAATTTCACGAATGGACTTATTGCACAGGTGGCAACCTATCACGGTACCACGCTTGAATTCACTGAGCTCCTGAGAGCGACCCATTCTTTCACAAATGTTTGTAGAAGCGTCTGCATGCCTAGGTGTTTGATTTTATACACCTGTGGCCATGGAAGTGATTGGAACACCTGAATTCAATGATTTGGAGGGGTGTCCCTATACTTTTGACAATATAGTGTATATATATATATATATGTATATATATACACATTTTGTTCTCCCCTTCCCCTCTGTCCATGTCTTCTTATATTTTCTTCTCTTGCTCTTTCCACTAATGTCATTGCCTTCCACTCTACCATCTCTTCTCCCTCTACTCCTCTTCCTACATCCTCAGCTCTTCTTGCTCCATCTCCTCTTTCTATACCACCTATTCATTTCCCCTCTTCTCTTTCTATCTCTTCCACTGTTCCTCTCCCTCTCAATATTACCCTTCCTCTGTCCTCTCCAAAACCTCTCACTCTTACACCTATTCCTTTTCCCATTCTTGTTTTTTTTTTCCCTTTTATAGTTTTTGTCATTGAGATAGCTGTGTTAACAATTAGGAAATGTGCATTTCCTGTGTTGTGTGTATTACTAACTCAGCAGATATTTATTTGGGGCCAATTGAGAACATTCTAAGTGCAACTGAGAATTTAACAAAGAATAGAGTTTTGTTTGTTGTGTTTGGAAAAATGGTGCACAAATGATTGTGATTTTTGTAAAACCAATGTGGCAGTGTGAACTGTTCTGAACACATATGAGAATTTTGTACACAATGTTTTGAGAACATTTTGCATATGATTTGTAATTTGTATGAGATGAATGAAAACTTACAATCTGTTTAGGACAATTACAAAGTGTTCAAATCTGAGTTTGGAGAAGTGTGTCAAATCGACTGAGAAAAACTGTAGTAGTGAGGAAATTTCACGAATGGACTTATTGCACAGGTGGCAACCTATCACGGTACCACGCTTGAATTCACTGAGCTCCTGAGAGCGACCCATTCTTTCACAAATGTTTGTAGAAGCGTCTGCATGCCTAGGTGCTTTATTTTATATACCTGTGGCCATGGAAGTGATTGGAACACCTGAATTCAATGATTTGGAGGGGTGTCCCTATACTTTTGACAATATAGTGTATATATACACTCACCTAAAGGATTATTAGGAACACCTGTTCAATTTCTCATTAATGCAATTATCTAATCAACCAATCACATGGCAGTTGCTTCAATGCATTTAGGGGTGTGGTCCTGGTCAAGACAATCTCCTGAACTCCAAACTGAATGTCAGAATGGGAAAGAAAGGTGATTTAAGCAATTTTGAGCGTGGCATGGTTGTTGGTGCCAGACGGGCCGGTCTGAGTATTTCACAATCTGCTCAGTTACTGGGATTTTCACGCACAACCATTTCTAGAGTTTACAAAGAATGGTGTGAAAAGGGAAAAACATCCAGTATGCGGCAGTCCTGTGGGCGAAAATGCCTTGTTGATGCTAGAGGTCAGAGGAGAATGGGCCGACTGATTCAAGCTGATAGAAGAGCAACTTTGACTGAAATAACCACTCGTTACAACCGAGGTATGCAGCAAAGCATTTGTGAAGCCACAACACGCACAACCTTGAGGCGGATGGGCTACAACAGCAGAAGACCCCACCGGGTACCACTCATCTCCACTACAAATAGGAAAAAGAGGCTACAATTTGCACGAGCTCACCAAAATTGGACAGTTGAAGACTGGAAAAATGTTGCCTGGTCTGATGAGTCTCGATTTCTGTTGAGACATTCAGATGGTAGAGTCAGAATTTGGCGTAAACAGAATGAGAACATGGATCCATCATGCCTTGTTACCACTGTGCAGGCTGGTGGTGGTGGTGTAATGGTGTGGGGGATGTTTTCTTGGCACACTTTAGGCCCCTTAGTGCCAATTGGGCATCGTTTAAATGCCACGGCCTACCTGAGCATTGCTTCTGACCATGTCCATCCCTTTATGACCACCATGTACCCATCCTCTGATGGCTACTTCCAGCAGGATAATGCACCATGTCACAAAGCTCGAATCATTTCAAATTGGTTTCTTGAACATGACAATGAGTTCACTGTACTAAAATGGCCCCCACAGTCACCAGATCTCAACCCAATAGAGCATCTTTGGGATGTGGTGGAACGGGAGCTTCGTGCCCTGGATGTGCATCCCACAAATCTCCATCAACTGCAAGATGCTATCCTATCAATATGGGCCAACATTTCTAAAGAATGCTTTCAGCACCTTGTTGAATCAATGCCACGTAGAATTAAGGCAGTTCTGAAGGCGAAAGGGGGTCAAACACAGTATTAGTATGGTGTTCCTAATAATCCTTTAGGTGAGTGTATATATATATATATATATATATATATATAGAAAGAGAGAGTCTTCTCTTTTTCCTGAATTCAATGATTTGGAGGGGTGTCCCTATACTTTTGACAATATAGTGTATATATATATATATATATATATATATAGAAAGAGAGAGTCTTCTCTTTTTCTTTATATCGCAATGATATTGTACTGTAATTTGTTGACAGACCAATAGTAAAAGTGTAACTGTGAATCCTGTCCAGTCTCTTGCAATCAGTATCCCACGTAGTAGCTTAATGTGTAAATTCGTAATATTGAAATTTAAAATTTATATATGCCATACAGATAAAGTGCAGTCTTGTAAATTTTCAATCATTGTCATCAAAATCGTAGCCATATGTTTACATTTGAAAATACTGACAGAGTACACTGTTATATTGACAACATGACTAAGCATTTTGACTATCTTGTTCGTGAACAATGACCCAAGGACTTGTCGTTATGATGGCACTGACATGTTCATTGACATAAATACTTACTTTTGAGAGATGAACTAAGGATTTTGAGCAAGTTACATGCTCCTGCAGGTAATCCATTGTGTGGTGCTGTTTGTACGAATTATATTGAGAAATGCACTTACTGGTTTGCAAATCTTAAGGATGTTTCAAGAAATGTACCAAAGCGACTGGGAAAAACTGTATTATTATTTTTTTTTTTCTCATTTAGCTAATTCCAAATATCTTTGTCCATTATAGGTTATTATACAAAACTAATGACACACAGCTATGCTGAGGTGAAGTTTGAGAACAACAGGGTTGAGTTACATTCAGAACTGAATTGAGAGTGCCTTTGAAAATATTAAAAATAATTCAGTTGAACTGAATTTATATTGAGGTAGAGAACAGGATGCAGAATTGTAGGTCAATCATAATGTACATCTGCAAACAGTCCCTAATGGTAGAATCAGACATAAGCTGCAAGCTGCATTCTGCTCACTGACACGATCAGGCTCATAGTCCAGTCAACATCACTTATGCGAAAAAACGTTGAGATTTATTGGCCAATTCAAGGCAGATCAAAGTGAGTGAGGATTGCTGTTAAGCAGATGTCAACCAAACATGCAAAAGAGTTGCTGTTATACTCATTGTGCTATTTTCATTAATGCTTATTGTGCTTCCAAAACTTGTATTCAGTGGTTATATCACATGTACTTATGGGCTTAAGCCTGCCAATGGGGGTTGAGAGGGGATACTGATGGATTTAATGGATCTCTCCAGTTGTTCAGTAGAGTTTGAATTCCGAGACTTGGCTAAAGCAGACATGAAGCAGTACAAAGTGTCTGTTGGTAAGTAGTGCAATCTTTTAATAGAGCATGTGGGATGAAATATGGTTATGCATGGGCTGGAATGACAGCATGTTTTGGGATTATGGTTATGCATATACTGCACTTGCACATTGCACAGATGACAGAGAGCCCTGGGTTGAGAGAGGATTTGTGGTGGATTTATTTATTCCGTATTCTGAGCATTCGGGGGGTAAAGCTGAGATGATCTATGGGCGGACACTTCACTTTTCGTTGGTGGTAGTGTAATAATGTTACACATCAGAAGTTTTTCCCCAACAGTTAACCACACATTCACTTAAGATATAACAGATAATGTTTGTGTGAATACTTGCCAAGACCGATATTTTGAAATACTGTAATTCTGGTTATATGTGTATATCAGGATTGCGCTGTCTCTGAATTGTCTTTGTGCGCACGCTTCGGATCTGTCAGTCAGCGCGAGTAAGATCGGAGAGACAAAAGAAAGGTAATCAACTCTGAAATCGTACAAATAAAGATACCATTATGATGCTTGATTGCTATTTGGAGCATTGTGATCGCAAGATGAGGTCTTAATTAACTAATTTTTGTGAAAACCTCAAATTCGACCAAAATAGACATTTTTCACTTTTATTGCCTGTAGCTCGTAATTAGCCTGTGCGCATTCCGACTCATTTTGCCAGCATGGGTCACAAATGTTAAAATTTAAAACAATGGAAAATTTTGTCAGGCAGGAACTAAAACCATGGCATATAATGAACTCGATATCACCTCACATCAATGACAGAACAATAAAACAACAGAACAATAGACAGATAGACCCACAGAGACACATACCGATACATCAGTATCATTTATTTCCTATTAAAAATGAATAATGACGTGAACGCCAAGTGGATGTCTGGTGGAAACCTCATTGTCAGCATTTAACAAGAATGAAAACTGCAAAGTGCTGCTGGGTTCTGTGTCCTCTGGGAACTGGACTTAAGCTGAGTGGGTCCAAAATATTATGGATGGTTGAACGTGGGAGAAAGAAGAGGAGAATGAACGAGAATGAGCAAGAGAGCAAAGACAAAGAGGCAAGCCATAAACAATAATTGGAGGAATGGGTTTGTGTAAAGACAGCCAAAGTAGATGAGCAGCAAGGCGCCAAAATCAATTTACTCTCACGTAATACTCTCTGGCCTGCTTCCTTCCGATTTAATAAGGTGCTGAAATATAACAGTCTACTCAATTAAGGCAGCTAATGGAGGAACAAGCACTCCACTGGAGAAAATGACCATGTTGCTTTTTTCCCCTCCACCGCCAATAACAGCAGCTCCAGCAGATATTGTGGCATGGTGGAACATGCCGTCCTGGAATGGACGTTTGTGTCTTGGCTGTTGCAGACAATGGATGTGTGGGTGCTTAGCCAGCTCATTGGCTGTGGAGTTTGCCGATGGTTTATTTGATCAGCTGGGCACAAAGCTAGGAGTCTCAGGAAAAAAAATAGAATCACTTATACATCCGGAGAGGCAGGAATCAGATCAGCGATGGGGATGATTGGAGCGAACGATCAACAGGCTCCGGGGAGCTTTGATGATTTGACAAATTTCTTTGACGGCTCTAGCCACAGCTAGGGCTCTTGATTGTATTTGCACGCTCTCGTCTCCCAGTGCGTTCATGCATGCACAATGACACGGTCCATTTAGGATGTGTCTGTTTTTCAACATTCGGTCTCTTATTCAGACGCAGAGGAGGAAGCTGATTACTTCAGGGGGCCACTCGTGTGGTGAGGTTGCCATGTGAGGTAAATATAAGGATGTAGGAACAGCTGGAAGAGGCCGTATTGATTGGCTATTTAGGCACTGATCTGAGGGGAGAGTGTGGGTCGATGTGGTGAAGTGTCAATGTGTGACGGAAAGGCAGGTGAATGGAGCAGAGAAACCTCTCAACAGGAGTGTTCTGCACCACTGAAGCATACCACCAGGTCATATACCTTAATACAGAGGAAGAGAGAGATAAGGAGAGAGAGAAAGATAAAATGAGAGAGAGAGAGAGAGAGAGAGAGAGAGAGAGAGAAATAGGGGGGCCCTCCTGGATGTAGACCCCCTAGCTAAGTATAAATCTAAGAAGATGAGCCCTTCCTGTGAGGCAGTGTGGAGTGAAAGCAGAGCACAGAGCAGAGCTGTGTGATTTTGCCTGGAGCGAGGAGGGATTTTATTAAGAATGTCAGAATGTTGTGTGTTCTCTCACTTTAAGATCGCTCCGATACATGGCAGCACAACATGTTAACAGACCGTAATGCAATGGCACATCTGAAAGAAGTTAAGACTATTAGCAGTCTGAAAGAAAGATAGAAATTATAAGTTTAATCAGAAAAATAAAAATCAAACTTTACTAAATCAAAAATGACGTACAGAAAGACAAAAAAAAATACTCATTATGACTCTTTATGAAAATTAGATGAATGTGAGAAAAAAAAAATTAAAGTGCCCCTTATGCTACAAACCCGATTCCAAAAAAGTTGGGACACTGTACAAATTGTGAATAAAAAAGGAATGCAATAATTTACAAATCTCATAAACTTATATATCACAATAGAATATAGATAACATATCAAATGTTGAAAGTGAGACATTTTGAAATGTCATGCCAAATATTGGCTCATTTTGGATTTCATGAAAAGTGGTTATATATTTTCAAAAAAGTTGGGACAGGTAGCAATAAGAGGCCGGAAAAGTTAAATGTACATAAAAGGAAACAGCTGGAGGACCAATTTGCAACTTATTAGGTCAATTGGCAACATGATTGGGTATAAAAAGAGCCTCTCAGAGTGGCAGTGTCTCTCAGAAGTCGAGATGGGCAGAGGATCACCAATTCCCCCAATGCTGCGGCGAAAAATAGTGGAGCAATATCAGAAAGGAGTTTCTCAGAGAAAAATTGCAAAGAGTTTGAAGTTATCATCATCTACAGTGCATAATATCATCCAAAGATTCAGAGAATCTGGAACAATCTCTGTGCGTAAGGGGCAAGGCCGGAAAACCATACTGGATGCCCGTGATCTTCGGGCCCTTAGACGGCACTGCATCACATACAGGAATGCTACTGTAATGGAAATCACAACATGGGCTCAGGAATACTTCCAGAAAACATTGTCAGTGAACACAATCCACCGTGCCATTTGCCGTTGCCGGCTAAAACTCTATAGGTCAAAAAAGAAGCCATATCTAAACATGATCCAGAAGCGCAGGCGTTTTCTCTGGGCCAAGGCTCGTTTAAAATGGACTGTGGCAAAGTGGAAAACTGTTCTGTGGTCAGACGAATCAAAATTTGAAGTTCTTTTTTGGAAAACTGAGACGCCATGTCATCCGGACTAAAGAGGACAAGGACAACCCAAGTTGTTATCAGCGCTCAGTTCAGAAGCCTGCATCTCTGATGGTATGGGGTTGCATAAGTGCGTGTGGCATGGGCAGCTTACACATCTGGAAAGGCACCATCAATGCTGAAAGGTATATCCAAGTTCTAGAACAACATATGCTCCCATCCAGACGTCGTCTCTTTCAGGGAAGACCTTGCATTTTCCAACATGACAATGCCAGACCACATACTGCATCAATTACAACATCATGGCTGCGTAGAAGGATCCGGGTACTGAAACGGCCAGCCTGCACTCCATATCTTTCACCCATAGAAAACATTTGGCGCATCATAAAGAGGAAGATGCGACAAAGAAGACCTAAGACAGTTGAGCAACTAGAAGCCTGTATTAGACAAGAATGGGACAACATTCCTATTCCTAAACTTGAGCAACTTGTCTCCTCAGTCCCCAGACGTTTGCAGACTGTTATAAAAAGAAGAGGGGATGCCACACAGTGGTAAACATGGCCTTGTCCCAACTTTTTTGAGATGTGTTGATGCCATGAAATTTAAAATCAACTTATTTTTCCCTTAAAATGATAAATTTTCTCAGTTTAAACATTTGATATATCATCTATGTTGTATTCTGAATAAAATATTGAAATTTGAAACTTCCACATCATTGCATTCTGTTTTTATTTTCATAATTTGTACAGTGTCCCAACTTTTTTGGAATCGGGTTTGTATTTTGAAGGCCTCCTACAATAAGTTTACATGCATCCAAGGTCAAAACCACTTTAAATTTTCTCATAATATACATTGTAAATCACCTAATTTCTCAAAGAGTCTGAAAGTTAGTTTGAAGATTCAGTCTTTCTAAAACCACCATTCCGCGAACCTATTCTGCTCTAAATGTTCAGACGGTCCAGTCTGTTGTGATTGGTCTACCACTTTCAACACGTGTCAGAAATTAAATGCACACAACCTGAATTATCTGAATTTCAGCTCTGGAGGCTTCCTCAGCACTTGATATACACAGTGATATGAACAGATTGCGTCCGTTTCTCCATATCAATTCAAGTGCGAGTCCTCATCCTTTGGAAGTGCATGCAAAGTAGATTTGGGGCACTGAAAACAGCGTATTCTCGACATGTTGACAACACAAAACAAACTCTTCCAGGTAGCTACAACTACAGTGTTTGAGGGCTGGTCAAAGTAAACGTTCGCGGGCAGCCAATGAAGACCATAGGCTGGCATTATGCAAATTTGTTACATTGTTACATAGGTTTGTAATAGGAAGTTACAAGTTGCTGACGACTTGTTTAGGCAGTTCATAACCGATTCTTTCTTTTAAGAGACAATAACTTTATTTGTCGTGCAGTTTGATCTTTAAAACTTAGACCTTTAACATTCACAAACAGCTATAACATCACCTGCATAACAGTAATATTCGAAAAACCATAATAGGGGCATTTTAATACTCTGTCATTATCTCATGACTTATTTTCTTCTGCAGAACACAAAAAAAGATATTTTGAAGAATGTGGGTTAAAAAACAAAACAAAAAACATTTAGGTTGTCTATTGAATGGACAAAACAGTTCTCTCTTTTTGTGCCCTCAGTGTAAAACTAAGAACACGTACTTTGTAAAAATCATAAATCTGCCTAATGTGCCTAGCGTTAGGACATGGTGTAAAGGTAAGTAATGAATCACTCTCTTCACTCAGATGTGTACCCTTACGAAAAAGAAGTATACTTCAAGTTAATTTTATGAAGTATACTTAAGTAATGTTCAAGTATATTTTTAAGTATACTTTATGTAGTAAGTATAGTAATATCAATATGTACTAGTAGTAAACTTGTAAGTGTACAATTTCAATACTGCTTGGTACTAAATTGGCCCACTTTTAGTATATAAAAGTATACGTTTAAGTGTACTATAAGTGTAACAGTAGTAAACTTTAAGTGCACAACTAGGTTTCTCATTTGTACTGCATCTGTACTACAAGTGAACTTATAAGTATACTAGTAGTTTTCTATTTTAAAAAAGTAGTACATTTTTTATTTTATGAAAGTACACTTTAAAGTGTACTCTCAGTAAACTAGTAGTTTAGTAGTTTATACTGCAAGTATACTTAAAGTTTACTATATTATTTTTGCACTTTCAGTATACTACTATGTTCAAATGTAGATATTATTTTTTTACACTTGAAATATACAATTAACTGTACTTTAACTAATTTTAAAAACATGCATCCTTTTTTATCAACACTTGAATGTGGGTAAGTTTCATAAAGAAAATCACATTTTTGTCAAAGATGCCTTGATCAGATTCAGAGTGATGATCAAAACACAGATGGAGTAGAGCCCCAAAGCTTCACAGTCATTTCCTCTCCATGGGTTCGACATTTCGTTCAGTAACGTTAGGCAGTTTTGATTTACATGCTGTTTAATGTTTGATGATTGCGTTATTTTACATTTGCGTGAGCAATCTTCTTTCACTTGTTTCAGCTTCTTCTTCTCCTGTATTTTGATCTGGAGATTCTGTACTAGAAAATGTGTCATAGCTCCCCCTACCATATAACAGTGAAAACATGGATAGCTGGAAAATTCAGTCAATGGTGGGGAAAGAGTAAAGTAGATTTTACGTAAATTCCTATCTACACTAACAGGACTAGTCTACACAAAAATTCAGATACGCAGAATTAGGAACATATCTGTTTTATATCAATATTCTAATAAATATTTTCAAACAATGTAAGTTTAATAAGACTATGTAAAAAAAAAGTGTATATTTAATAGGCTACTCAATCAAAAGATTAAGCCAAATATACACTCACCTAAAGGATTATTAGGAACACCATACTAATACTGTGTTTGACCCGCCTTCAGAACTGCCTTAATTCTACGTGGCATTGATTCAACAAGGTGCTGAAAGCATTCTTTAGAAATGTTGGCCCATATTGATAGGATAGCATCTTGCAGTTGATGGAGATTTGTGGGATGCACATCCAGGGCACGAAGCTCCCGTTCCACCACATCCCAAAGATGCTCTATTGGATTGAGATCTGGTGACTGTGGGGGCCATTTTAGTACAGTGAACTCATTGTCATGTTCAAGAAACCAATTTGAAATGATTCGAGCTTTGTGACATTATCCTGCTGGAAGTAGCCATCAGAGGATGGGTACATGGTGGTCATAAAGGGATGGACATGATCAGAAACAATGCTCAGGTAGGCCGTGGCATTTAAACGATGTCCAATTGGCACTAAGGGGCCTAAAGTGTGCCAAGAAAACATTCCCCACACCATTACACCACCACCACCAGCCTGCACAGTGGTAACAAGGCATGATGGATCCATGTTCTCATTCTGTTTACGCCAAATTCTGACTCTACCATCTGAATGTCTCAACAGAAATCGAGACTCATCAGACCAGGCAACATTTTTCCAGTCTTCAACTGTCCAATTTTGGTGAGCTCGTGCAAATTGTAGCCTCTTTTTCCTATTTGTAGTGGAGATGAGTGGTACCCGGTGGGGTCTTCTGCTGTTGTAGCCCATCCGCCTCAAGGTTGTGCGTGTTGTGGCTTCACAAATGCTTTGCTGCATACCTCGGTTGTAACGAGTGGTTATTTCAGTCAAAGTTGCTCTTCTATCAGCTTGAATCAGTCGGCCCATTCTCCTCTGACCTCTAGCATCAACAAGGCATTTTCGCCCACAGGACTGCCGCATACTGGATGTTTTTCCCTTTTCACACCATTCTTTGTAAACTCTAGAAATGGTTGTGCGTGAAAATCCCAGTAACTGAGCAGATTGTGAAATACTCAGAACGGCCCGTCTGGCACCAACAACCATGCCACGCTCAAAATTGCTTAAATCACCTTTCTTTCCCATTCTGACATTCAGTTTGGAGTTCAGGAGATTGTCTTGACCAGGACCACACCCCTAAATGCATTTAAGCAACTGCCATGTGATTGGTTGATTAGATAATTGCATTAATGAGAAATTGAACAGGTGTTCCTAATAATCCTTTAGGTGAGTGTACTTTGAATACTTAATTATACTTTTAAGTATATCTCGATCAAAAGATTGAGTACAAGTATAGGCCAAATATACTTAGACTTTTTTGTCGGTAAGTATACTTAAGTGCAATTTTAAGTATATTTCTGAGAAGTATATAAAAAGTAGACAAAGTATACTTTCTTATTTTTAGTTTAAAAGTAGTATACTAATAGAACACTTGAATAGAACACTTGAATACCCTTTTTCGTAAGGGTAGCCTATTCAAATATTCTATTCAAAAATAGTCATAAAATCATACAAATCTAGTAATCAAGCAATTTCAACTAATACATCTCTCACCCAGATATGACATGAAAAACAGTGAGTGAGAAATGGAAAACCCAGAGTGGAGTTTGAGTGGGGTGATTACATAATGCTTTGAGCAAGGACTGGAAATTGCTGTCACTCTACATCTCTCCAAACAGTAGGTGCTAAACAACCGCACACACACACACACACACACACACACACACACACACACACACACACACACACACACACACACACACACACACACACACACACACACACTGTCCGTCTGTATGTAGGACACTCTCTGGGGCAGCTTTCTCTCCAGGTCTTGAGGGACTCAGTTGGGTCTCGACCTCTCAGCCCTGTTTCACACTCATTAACATTCATCACCTTCTCACGGACAACACACTGGCCACTCCAATACTGCTCTCATTTCTATTACCGACCTAAATTCACACACACACACACACACACACACACACACACACACACACACACACACACACACACACACACACACACACACACACACACACACACACACACACACACACACACACACACACAGGGAGAGAGAACAGCTCCCTGAGGACATGCATGCCCTGTGTTGACAAGCCCTCTTGGTGGTCTGCTGATTTCACTGAGGCTAATAAAAAGCAAAACTACGGGGTAATTGGTGCAGGTGATTCTGTAAACTCTGCTACAATTGCCATTTTTAGAGAATGTGTCTTGTGACTAGGCTCATTTTAGACTACTAATTTGCATTATTCCTCAATTAAATACCTTAATCTCTGGTAACAGACCTCAGGAGAGAGAGAGTTATTTACATATAGCGCTACAATGACGTTTGCTTCCTTGACTTAATTATTCTGAGAGAGAGAGGAAAAGACAAAGGAGTTTGTGCACTGTATTCTAGCTAAATGTGCTGTCAGTCAGTGTGGCTCCATGTGTCTGTCCTCTGCGGATGGGCTCTAAGTTAAAGGATGTCTTTGCTTTATGCTCATCCTAATATAAATAATCATTTGTTCAGGCTGGTTGGAGACAGCCCTTCAGAGCAGGCCCCTAAGAGCAGCTGGCATCGATCCTCGTCTCTCATGACACAGATTCAAAGTAAGGACGTGCAAAACAACACATTTTTGGAAACACACAATACGCTTCAATTTGTTAATAAAGAGAATTCAGTCTCATAGAATAACAATGTTTACAGCATTTAATAATCTAGGTTAGTCAATCAGTTATAGTTAATTCTAAATATACTTCATTGTTCATTGCTATTTCATGTTAATCTATTATACACTAATGTTCATTTACACAACCTTAAATGTTAAAATGTATTTGTGTAATACAAAAAAATCTCTTGACAAAACCAAAAACATCCTAAAACAACCCTTTGAATGCATATGGCTGTTGCACTATAGTGATATAAAGGGTGTTCATGTAAACTGTCTAAAAGGTAAACCACAACCGTTAAAACAATATCTAATGCTAAAAACACACACACAAAAATGTTTAAGAAAACATCTAGTCAATCTTCTTGACCCATTCCTATATCAAAGCATTTCTGACAGAAAAAGAAGAAAACAGGACATAATTTTTGCATTGCCTTCATTCTGGACACCCCTTGTCTAAGCCCCCTTTCCCTTTAAATCATGGAAAAAAAATGCCAGCCTCGCAGATGCCAATCACAATTTGCATTCAAGGCCTGAGCAACATAAATCCAATTAAGTTCTCCCCAAATACAACATTTATGAAGCTTAAATGTCTTTGTGGAGCAAGGAGGACACAGAATGAGGAGCTCACCAGCTCTCTCTCTCTCTCTCCCATCATCCCCGCTGTCCCTGTGATTTCCATAAATATAAATCCACTATTTACTCCCTTCTCTGGCAAATTCAGCAGGAAGATTTCTATTCTCAGTAGAAAAGACCTCCGTTTGGAAATGTCCATTCTTGCTTGAATGGTGGGTGGGAGTGGAGCGAGTTCCAGCATAATCATCGCTGTCTGAATCCTATTGTGCGGCTGCGTATTAAATGGTTAAAGACTCACGAAACTGTGGGGGACTTAGAAGAGATTTGTAGTGGGAAATGATTTCCAATGTACTTCCTTGAAGTCAAGGTCAGAGTATGCATAAAGTGAAAAAGACACAGAAAGAGATGGTAAGGCGGAGTCCATTGTCATCTATCATACTTTCCAGGAATACCATTATACCTGGGGAGAAAACTTCATACATTTGCACATTTTTGTGAGTTCAAGGTGTCGTACATGGCAAGCAAGGGCATATGTGTGAAAGGCAAGACCGTGAATCACTATTAAACCATATGTGCACCATGAATACATCAATATTAATTTCCTCCTCAGAGGAAGGCAGAAGATAGGGGACAATGTGACCTCATTATAGAAAGCCATCTCTAATGAATAAAGGGCCAATAAGGTCTGTAATATATGGAAATAGGATTGTGCTGTTATCCTCGCCTGCCATTGACTGTGACCAGCCTGAGAGTCTTCTCATCCTAGACAGGAGAGGGCGATGTGAGGACAAGGATTCAGCTTCAGCTGGGAGTTCCCTGTAGGTCGAGATAGATTCACAGACTGGGGTTATAATGTAATTTAACCCAACAGCTAACGCATGTCACAAGGCAGCAAGGTGAATCATTCGCCGCGCTTCCATTAACGCCAATACGTTGGGTTTACTACTCTTTCTTCTTCTCTTAATCAATCAGAAAGAAGTCGGGGAAGAAAGCTCTGACTTTTCAGTGGATCAGTCATAGCACAAATGAGCTGTGATCCAGACTGAGGGGCTGCTTTCATCTTGTAACAGGCGGTAAGATCTATATTAAGGCTTCTTAGCTGTGTACGCTTCACACATGTGAATACGCCAGGCTAGGTTGCTCAGCCAGCAGTTGAGGCGAGAGGTAATAAAGTATTAAAATAAAAGGACGGGGGATTTCAAAAGCCAGAAGGATTCTGTTCCATGGTCGAGGGCGGCTTGCAGGAAAGGCTCATTACGTACCCGTCGCGTCGCAAAGTTTTCCGCATCTCTCTTTCAGTGCCGATGTCTCACAGAGAGCAAAAAGCGTGCCTGGAGACTGAATGGATGCATTTTGTCTTCCCCTCCTATGCTTCTTTTTCACCCTCATAAAAATGCCTCAGCCTTCTCCTTCAGAAGTAAACTTAGCAAATTGGCGGAGGAGACGTCACCCCTCTAGCAACACGGCACTGACGGAGGAGTCTTAGCCCACGCGAGAAGCTAGTGTGTGCGAGGAGAGAGACATCAGCTTAACTTTGGCTTGTTAACTGCTTTAGGCAGATGTTATGTACTGTAGAGGGCCTTTTCACAAAGAATTGAAGATGATGATAAACAGCATACGGGGTACTTAGGACGGCCTGGTTACACCAGACAGAGTTAAACAGAACTGTTTGTGACATTCTGCTCGTCGAAGGGAAGGCAACAAATCTCTGTTGTGGTTTGCAATACGTGTCAAAAAGGCCTGGGTCTGCAAAATGGATCAAATTTATAAAAATCACTAAATGTTTGAGGGTTTGGTGTCACATTGATGAGAAATGTTTCTCAGCAAATATTTCTGATGCCCTTCCTGTGAAAGAGTCAAAGATAGTGAGTATAGGGAGAGTACAGATATGCAGGTCAGAATAAAATGTGAGCCGGTAAGAGTTGTATTTTATTGGTAGCATAGTGTGCAATAAAAACACTGAAAGTAAAGGCATTTCTCACTCAGAACAGAACTTTAGTATCACACGAAGAGAGCTCAGGCTTTGCATCCTACTGTCCAACTATCCCTCTTAATTCTCCTCAGAGACTGGCATGTAATGAGAAATGTATCCTAGTACTCAGACTGTATTATGTAAGATATGAAGGATATTACTTTCTGTATTGATTTTGTGTATGCATTTTCCTAGCTTTGATTTTTCATAAGCATTTTTGCCAAATGACAAATCACTAAATTAATAAAACTTCAGTCACTAGAAAAAACGAATCCCTAGTTCATACGTTTAGATTTGTGTTGTTTATTACTTTTACTTCAGATCAAATAAATGAAACCCCTTGAATAATGTTCAGTGTGTACATGGATATTGTCATGGTACATGTAGGATAGAAGCTCACAAAGACAAGGATGAACAGGAGACAGGAACTTTAATAATAAAACTCAGGAAACCCTTACACACGTATAACTAAAGACGAGAACCGACAAACACTGAGGGAGAACTGAGGGCTTAAGTACACAAAGCAAATGAGAATAACGAGATGATAAACGAGGCACAGGTGAATGATATAACTAATTAGACAAACTGGGGAAAACTGGGTCAGAGAGACTTAACCAAAAACACAAGACAGAGCAAACATGTGACAGATATTGATTAATATCATTTTCTGTATACTAAATCCAGTTTGCAAGGGTTGTTTTAGAAATGTAAAATGTATGATGTTCAATTAAATATACAGTTTATTTATATAGGCCTAAAATATACAAAATATATTTAATATATATAATATACACCGTTCAGGCATAACATTATGACCTAATATTGTGTTGGTCCCCCTTTTGCTGCCAAAACAGCCCTGACCCGCCGAGGCATGGCCTCCACTAGACCCCTGAAGGTGTGCTGTGGTATCTGGCACCAAGATGTTGTTAGCAGCAGATCCTTTAAGTCCTGTAAGCTGTGAGGTGGGCCTCCATGGATCGGACTTGTTTGTTCAGCACATCCCACAAATGCTCGATTGGATTTAGATCTGGGAAATTTGGACGCCAAGTCAACACCTCAAACTCGTTGTTGTGCATTATTCCATAATGCTCACATGCCCACTGTTGGCGCTTTCGGCGGTGGACAGGGGTCAGCATGGGCACCCTGACTGGTCTGCGGCTATGCAGCCCCATACGCAAGAAACTGCGATGCACTGTGTATTCTGACACCTTTCTATCAGAACCAGCATTAACTTCTTGAGCAATTTGAGCTACAGTAGCTCGTCTGTTTGATCGGACCACACGGGCCAGCCTTCGCATATACACCTGATCGGTGTATATGCTATATATATATCATATATAGTTATTATGCTATATATTCTGCTATGAGTGTCATCCAATTGTCATAATTTGACTCACACTATCTTGATCCCTTTGCTTTGAATTGTTAAGTGAGCAATTGCAGGAAAAAAACAAAAAGTGAAGGAGTGGTCAAACTTCAACATTAAAGAGATGACACCCCAGTGAAGCAATTAAAAGAGAGAAAAAGAAGTCTATATTATACTTTCGCTGTAAAACAAACTGTCAGAGAGAGAGAGAGATTTCTGTCTGCCTCTCTAAACGTTCCAGACACGCGTTGGTCACATGTAGTCAGTAATGCTGACAGCCTGGCAGAGTGGAATAGATATAAAGTGGTGTGTTTGATCCCTGACAGGTAGGTTTGGGTTGAGCCAGTGACTGCAGAAAATATGAGATGCCCTCAGGGCTTGGAGGAGGAGTGGGATGCTGGATGAACTACAGTGGGCCGCACTGGCCACGGCAAATTGCAGCAACCTGAGAGGAAGGAGAGGTCTGGAGTCCACAGAAAGTCACAGAGGTCTGTGGATAAAGCCTTGCAGCATCCCATTTATGTTAACATTCTAATCCACATGTGTGCAGCAGCAGTCATGAAAGGCTGGTTGTAATACTGTGTAAGTGTGTGTCTTTCTGTTGGTGTACATAAGCAAGTCTTCACTCAGACCACTGCAGAGGAGATGCCGTGTGCCTGGTGCACATATAAACACAAACACGCACACTCCGCCACACTCAGGAAAGCTGATTTTCTCAAGACCTCATATCCACCCCAAAAATTAATCCACAGCTTAATGCCTGGTATGGCTAGTCTGGGGCGCAACATGCTGTGATGTGATAGGGGACCAAAAGAGAGAGACACACACACACACACACACACACACACACGTTGTGTTTTCATGTTTTATGGGGACTTTCCATAGACATAATGATGTTTATACTGTACAAACTGTATATTCTATCCCCTGACACTAATCCTACCCCTAAACCTACCCATCACAGAAAACTTTCTGCATTTTAACATTTTCAAAAAACATAATTTAGTCTGATTTATAAGCTGTTTTCCTCATGGGGTCCAAAAATGTCCCCACATGGACAAGGATTTCAGATATTGCCACCTTTGTGGGGAAATTTTGTGGGGACATAACGCAGGATTTGCCTGGACCACACACACACACACACACACACTCATGTGCACAAGAGTCTATCTACTGCAGTGATTCCCAACCAAGGATGGAAAGATATCGATTTTGTTTGGTTAAAACTATAAAACAGAAGTTATGACTTATAATTTAACATGCTATTTGTTAAAAAAAAAAATATCACAACAATTCTAAGGGAAAAGATTAAAATAGTATGTGTGTCAGGATTATAGTCAGTTTCATTGTCTTCTGTTTAATTTTTAGGCATGGCTTTTTTTTGTCTCTGTTTTGCCAGTGTTCTAGTTGATTAGTTTACCTTCCTTGTTTTCATATGTTGCCTTCAGTTTTCTGTCACTCATCAGTTGTCATGGTTAAATATGTCACACACCTAGTTCTTGATGAATTGCTTGTTATCTCTTCAATTTAAGCCCTCAGTTGTTTCAGTTCCTGGTTCGGTGTTGTCTTACCATCATGGCCGTAGCCAGCTATGAGGTCACCAGACCTCGGTATTTGTCCGAGGTGTATATAATAAATGTTGTGTAATAATTAACTTAACACTACTTTAGTGGTGCAAGGATATTGACAGCACCAACATCTTTTATCTGAGTTGCCTCAGCGGTCTGTCACCACTCGTCAATGTCAAAATATTTGAGATGACCAATCAAATTAAAGTAGGCGGGCTTTATGTTCACAGAAGCTGCTGAGCGCGAATTCGCAATTTGCAGTGTGACGCTTCAGTATACAGTGTGAAATGTAAGTAGCTAAACTAAACATTTTGTATTTGACAGCTGTTTAAGGATATAAATGTTAAACAACCGACAAAAATAATCAGGCAAACTAAAAAAAAATTCTAATTTCGCCATTTTTAATTAAAAAAGGACATTAATGAAGCCAATTTCATCAGATTAGCCATAATATAATGAATGTGTACATACTGTGAATGAATTTAATAAACCTATTTACCTAGTGTTCGTAGCCTTCAGTGAATTAACTTGTCTAAGAAAATACTTAATAAAATATAGGCTAAATATCAGTTGACCCTATGTTTACTTTCTTTTTAGGCATCAGAACCGTGTCTCCTCGCAGCAAATCTTCATTTGTGTGTTTGACAGAGGGTTTCCTGCTGCTGTTTTGACTCCTTTACAAATTTTATAAGCTCTTCATAAGTTTTCAGCTCCATCATATACCATCATATGTACACACATACGCACATACAGTTCCGTCGCAAAATATACTAAATATTTTATATCATAAAAGTAGGTTTTTTTGTTTTGTATCTTAAGGTTTGGTGTTAAAAATGATGAATGCTAAGCAAACTAGGACTTAGGGCTATGCGATTAATCGCATTTCGATTTTGGCTTCCAACGATTATGAAAACAAGATAATCAAGGTAAAATGATTATTGTGCCGCTGCCGCATTCCGTCCAGCGCACCTTCCTTTCCTTCACATTGGTGCACTTTCGTTCCTCCCTAAGCCAAACTTAACATCCAAATCAGCCAAATACGTGAGTGTTGTAAAATGCAGTCTACTGTTGCTAAACTGCAGGACGTGCTTGATATTAAACTGTGCTATTAAAAGCGCATTAAGCTGCGAAAGAGACGCTGTTCCCTAGGCAGCCTCCTGTGTGCGCGCTTCGAGATGAGGTAGAACGGCATAAGCGAAATATACTATGGGCTTCAGATACGCGGCTAAACGGTCAAATAGGTTACAAACAAATACACTATATTACCAAAAGTTTTGGGACACCTGCCTTTACTTGCACATGCACTAATGACATCCCATTCTTAATCCATAGGTTTTAATATGGAGTTGGCCCACCCTTTGCAGCTATAACAGCTTCAGCTCTTCTGGGAAGGCTTTCTACAAGGTTTAGGGGTGTGTTTATGGGAATTTTTGACCATTCTTCTAGAAGCGCATTTGTGAGGTCAGGCACTGATGTTGGGTGAGAAGGTCTGGCTCGCAGTCTCCGCTCTAATTAATTCCAAAGGTGTTCTATCGGGTTGAGGCCAGTCAAGTTCCTCCACACCAAACTCGCTCATCCATGTCTTTATGGACCTTGCTTTGTGCACTGGTGCACAGTCATGTTGGAACAGGAAGGGGCCATCCCCATGAAATTGTCCAAAATATCTTGGTATGCTGAAGCATTAAGAGTTCCTTTCACTGGAACTAAGGGGCCAAGTCCAACCCCTGAAAAACAACCCCACACCATAATCGCCCCTCCACCAAACTTTACACTTGGCACAATGCAGTCAAGCAAGTACCGTTCTCCTGGCAAACGCCAAACCCAGACTCGTCTAACGGATTGCCAGACAGAGCGTGATTCGTCACTCCAGAGAACACGTCTCCACTGCTCTAGAGTCCAGTGGCGGTGTGCTTTACACCACTGCATCCAATGCTTTGCATTGCACTTGGTGATGTAAGGCTTGGATGCAGCTGCTTGGCCATGGAAACCCATTCCATGAAGCTCTCTACGCACTGTTCTTGAGCTAATCTGAAGGCCACACAAAGTTTGGAGGTCTGTAGCTATTGACACTGCAGAAAGTTGGCGACTTCTGCACACTGTGCGCCTCAGCATGCGCTACCTCACTCTGTGATTTTACGTGGCCTACCACTTCGTGGCTGAGTTGCTGTTGTTCCCAATTGCTTCCACTTTGTTATAATACCACTAACAGTTGACTGTGAAATATTTAGTAGTGAGTAAATTTCACGAATGGACTTATTGCACAGGTGGCAACCTATCACAGTACCATGCTTGAATTCACTGAGCTGCTGAGAGCGACCCATTCTTTCACAAATGTTTGTAGAAGAGTCTGCATGCCTAGGTGCTTTATTTTATACACCTGTGGCCATGGAAGTGATTGGAACACCTGAATTCAATGATTTGGAGGGGTGTCCCAATACTTTTGGTAATATAGTGTATGTCGAAATGCTGTTTTGCTAAGTATCCTTGTAAACACAGTCGGTTAAGTGAATGTAAACACTGAGAAAGAGCACGTGTAACAGTATATTGGATCCGTGCAGCTCTTAAAGTGATAGCAGCCAACATTAATGACTGCTGTAGTCATTATTGTTATTCAAACAAGAAAAGATAAAAATAAAGTCACTCACTGCTCTTGAATGAATAACTTTTGTAGTTTTAAATAAGGATTAGTTGATATTTAATGTATACAGCAGTGTTATTTAATTACTTTATTCAGTTTCTGTTGTAGGCTATAATTATCTGAATACCACTGTTAGTACATCTTCCTGAAAAACTTAAAGCACTGTTTATTTAATCTGTATTTTTGTTCTGTTGTATTTATTGTCGGTTTTGTTTGTAATTAGTTTCTTTGTTCTTATTTTATTGCTGACTGTACTTGTCTTCTGTAACTGTTTTGAGGGCTTTTACTTACATTAATTAACCTAGTATTAGTTTTTGCTGAAGTATCGATAATTCTGAAATTTCACTGATATTTAAACGCACTCATATCATGAAATAAGACTTTGATCATGTAACCCACCAATAATCGTGTTAAATAATCATGAATTCAATATTGACCAAAATAATCACGATTATGATTTTTGCATTGATTTTTGCATTATGATTGAGCAGCACTACCAGGACTAAATGTATTGTTTCCTTTTTTTGGTCCAGACCAAAAGAATCAAGTGAACCAAACTACAAATGTCAACACACCCTTAAAGTCCCCATGACACACAGTCTGCTCCAGTCCAGAGACACGATAGCACAGAGTGGATCATATGTGCGAGTTGGCACATACCAGAACACGTATCGGACTCATTTGAATTCTGCACAGAATGCTATATTTTAAAGCGATATGGAGGAGATCAGGAGTAAAAACGGTTAGACAGACTCGGCATTAGAAACAGACGAGTAGAAGAGATAGCACTGGTGGCGCCATGCATCAACATAACTTACACACTTTTCAAACTACACATTCTCAGCATGATTACATTAACTGTTTTGATTTAGTAACACTTTCATATTAAATCTAAAAGGGGAATCTATTAGACTGCGGCTGTTATAAGCTGTCAAACGCGGCTTTGCCAAGCTCAACGGCTCTGGCTGAGCTGTGTTATAAACAGAACGCTATTGGCCATTTTTAAAAAGGGGAGGAGCTGCTCGATATGTCCCACCCTGTCTTCCTGTTTCTGTGGAAATTACATCAACACATTGAATAATGCTGCATGTTTCAAGGCACTTCAGTGTAGAGGTCGACTGATTCATCAGTTTTGCCGATTAATCGGCACCGATAGCTGATTGGTGGAACAGTCGGTTATCTGCAAAAATCCATACAGATAGTTTTTCCGGGTTGCGTCCGTTGCTGGAGCGGCTGAGAAGGGTGCGCTGTCATTACATAGTACGAGAGCGTTGAGAAGGGTCTGCTGGCATTATAGCACGAGAGCGGCCTCTAGAGGCGAAATAAAAACGATCACTGACGCCTCGTGTTGTTTATATTGGCACGTGAGGCTGTGCGCTGCACAGAGAGCGCTGACACATCAGATGCGCGTTTAAAACACTGACAGCGAAATGGTATGACTACTGAACACTACAGTACATGTTGCCAAATCATTATAAAGTAATTAATTTTTGACTAGATGCTGCATTAGCAGGGAAAGAACAGCAGTGTGTATGTACTTTGTCGAGGCTGAGAGGATGCTATAACATTAGCAGTACCTCAAGCAGTTAAAACAATATGACAAAAACCAAATATTGCATATATAAAACTAGTGACGTGAGAAAGCAAACTGTATCGTCATGCAGCCGACAGAAATATAAAAAAATCAGAAACGCATTCGATTTCAATACATATTTTGTTATTTTGATTAGAAAACCGTCAAGTGTTCTAAAAAAACATGACTGTTTGGATTTAGATGAAAAGTTAACATTTTACAATAAGATTCCATTTGTAACATTAACTAAGGTTAATAAATGCTGTAGAAGTATTGTTCATGGTTAGTTGTTAATTTCAACATTTACTAATACAATTTTAAATTTAGTTTTAATTTTTATTTTATCTGTTAACCTAACGTTATTGCACTATGAACTAACATGAATGATCAAGGTACAATTGAATTGCTCAAATATTAATACATGCTGTAAAAATGTATATTGCATAATGCATATAATTCATGTAAACTAATACATCCTTTTTAACAAATGCAACTTGCAAAGTGTTACCTATAAAATTTACATGCATGTTTCTAGGTTATAACTAAAGAAACACATTTGGCCTGTAATATTTTAATGTTTAAATGATTCAATATTTCTCAAACGGGTCAATTTACTCAAATTGTTTCAGTTTGAAAGGAAGCTATTGCTGTGTGTGTTTGTCACCCACAGTGATACCCACTGTTTTTCATTTGAGAGAATTATTGCAATAATGGGCAGTTTAATTATCATTAATGATAATTCTAAACGATATCAAGTATAATAAGTGTTAAAAGGAACACATTTTTGCTTGAGTATAGACAATCTGAGCACTACTGGCTGTGAGGGTACATCAGACAAAAAACAAATGTTGGGAAAAGCTGCTCTACTGCTTGTGAAGCTGAAGGTTAGAGAGCAAAACTAATACTAAACTCTGAATCATGGATTGACGTGAGCTGTGGTGGAAAAGCTGATAAAAAAAAAAGTGCACACACACACACACACACACACACACACACACTGAAATGCAATGGCAGAGTATGGAAATGAAAGACATTGGATTAAGGATCCTGGCTATCAATTGAGTGTGTCATAAGTGCAGGTCACTGGTCATAATAACATTTCATGTATCCTCTATTCATGTACAATCATACAGATTTAATGAGGTCAATCACAATGTCTCGGCGCAGCAGATATAAATGAGATTTTGAAACAGACTGGCAGATCAAAAGCTAAAGGAAATTGAAGAGAGAACAACGAAGCATATATATAAAAGGCTAAAAACAATTGCAGAATGTCATGGAACACAAAGAAAATGGAAATTTAAAGTGCAGCACATATGTTCTTTGATTCTCGAATGCTTTTCTTGAAAAAAAAAAAGGTGAAAATTCTCTGTTTCAGAATGTTTTAGGATTGTTTGATGAATACAAAATCTTTTGTTAAGATTTTTTAATTCATCAAACAATCCTGAAAAAAAAAGCAGCACAATTGTTTAACTGCTTTCAGCAACAATTCTCATTCCAGGAATAAATCACATTTTAAGATATATTGCAAATAGATTAATTGTAATAATATTTCACAATATTACTGTTTTTACTGTATTTTTGATTCTTGGTGAGCATAAGAGATTTCTTTCAAAAACAAAAAATATTACTGACCCCAAACTTTTGAACGGTAGTGTATATATATATATACACTGTGTATTCTGTTGTGACATTAATTAGGCATGTGGCAATTGGCATGTAATGGTCTAAGACTTTACTCACTGATATGGGTCGCTGGGGTCTGGTCCTTGCAGCTCAGGTGGGATGGGAATACGTTTGTAGTACATCTCCCAGTCAAAGGCTCCCCTCATGGCGTCACCCGCCTGCGCCTCGTACCCAAAGTGGTTATGGTCGATCACGTCTATCATGGGACACACAATGGTTTTGGGGTTCTGGGCGATCTGGTCTGCAGGCAGAAGGCATGGAGAAAAAAGGAGAGGGAAAGTTAGGTAAAGTGAGAAATCTATAATTTCTGTCTCCTCGCCACACTCCGTGGAGAAGAGGAGGGAAGAAAAGAAAGGTGAGGCAGTGCATATCAGGAGTCTCCCTCCTCTCCTGGATCACTTGCTCTCCTTCGCTCTGCTTGGCTGAGTGTGGCGACCCTATGAAATTTAAAGCCGCCACAGCCGCCCGGCGATTAGAAACAATTACAGCGCTTCAAAGTAGGTTTGCTCCATGGAGGGCCGAGCAGAAAGGACCCTCGGCCCTTAACTCTATCTCTGTCAGTCAGCAGCCGCTAAGCCGTCCCAGATCTGTCACCCACACTCTCCCTCAACACCACTGCACTACTGGACCATGGAGAGCACAAGGAGAAAGCAAAAGAGAGAGAACAGACCTGGAACATGGGTTTAAGCGCAAAAACAACACACATTAAACAAATACATCATAAATATTAAACTTAAGAGCACAATCTGTACAGTCTGTCTGGAACTGAGGCTGCAGTGACGACTGCAAGACTCAACATAATTCCTCCATAAGATAATTCCTTACATTTATGGGTGTTTCTTCAACTACTTTTACTTTAGAAAATATAGTCTTTTTATTAGCTTTTTATGCACTTGGCAGATGCTTTTATATATATATATATATATATATACACTCACCTAAAGGATTATTAGGAACACCTGTTCAATTTCTCATTAATGCAATTATCTAATCAACCAATCACATGGCAGTTGCTTCAATGCATTTAGGGGTGTGGTCCTGGTCAAGACAATCTCCTGAACTCCAAACTGAATGTCAGAATGGGAAAGAAAGGTGATTTAAGCAATTTTGAGCGTGGCATGGTTGTTGGTGCCAGACGGGCCGGTCTGAGTATTTCACAATCTGCTCAGTTACTGGGATTTTCACGCACAACCATTTCTAGAGTTTACAAAGAATGGTGTGAAAAGGGAAAAACATCCAGTATGCGGCAGTCCTGTGGGCGAAAATGCCTTGTTGATGCTAGAGGTCAGAGGAGAATGGGCCGACTGATTCAAGCTGATAGAAGAGCAACTTTGACTGAAATAACCACTCGTTACAACCGAGGTATGCAGCAAAGCATTTGTGAAGCCACAACACGCACAACCTTGAGGCGGATGGGCTACAACAGCAGAAGACCCCACCGGGTACCACTCATCTCCACTACAAATAGGAAAAAGAGGCTACAATTTGCACGAGCTCACCAAAATTGGACAGTTGAAGACTGGAAAAATGTTGCCTGGTCTGATGAGTCTCGATTTCTGTTGAGACATTCAGATGGTAGAGTCAGAATTTGGCGTAAACAGAATGAGAACATGGATCCATCATGCCTTGTTACCACTGTGCAGGCTGGTGGTGGTGGTGTAATGGTGTGGGGGATGTTTTTTTGGCACACTTTAGGCCCCTTAGTGCCAATTGGGCATCGTTTAAATGCCACGGCCTACCTGAGCATTGTTTCTGACCATGTCCATCCCTTTATGACCACCATGTACCCATCCTCTGATGGCTACTTCCAGCAGGATAATGCACCATGTCACAAAGCTCCAATCATTTCAAATTGGTTTCTTGAACATGACAATGAGTTCACTGTACTAAAATGGCCCCCACAGTCACCAGATCTCAACCCAATAGAGCATCTTTGGGATGTGGTGGAACGGGAGCTTCGTGCCCTGGATGTGCATCCCACAAATCTCCATCAACTGCAAGATGCTATCCTATCAATATGGGCCAACATTTCTAAAGAATGCTTTCAGCACCTTGTTGAATCAATGCCACGTAGAATTAAGGCAGTTCTGAAGGCGAAAGGGGGTCAAACACAGTATTAGTATGGTGTTCCTAATAATCCTTTAGGTGAGTGTATATATAGAGGTCGAATTGTACAAACATTTCAAGGGGGATGGTGTGACCCAAATGTTTCTAATTTTTAAATATTTTTATTTATTAGATTAAAGAGTAGAATAAAAATATAGGCATTATTCATTAAATAATTTATATAATTGTAGTATTGTATGACTGAGCACTCACACACACGCACACACAGAATCCCTGCGTGCCAAACTACGTTTTTTTTATTAAAGGTGCAGTGTGTGAATTTTAGCTGCATCTAACGGTGAGGTTGTGAATTGCAATCGCCCAAAGCTCACCCCTCCCTTTCGAAGCACATAGCGAAGCTACGGTGGCTGACACAGGACAAAAATGTCGTCGTCGGAGAGAGAAGAGAGTGACTAGCGCTCTGTAGAGAAGTTTGTCCGTTTAGGGCTACTGTAGAAACATGACGGCGCAAAATGGCGATTTCACTGTAAGGGGACCCGCGGTGTATGAAGATTGAAATGGCTCATTCTAAGGTAATAAAAACATAACGGTTCATTATGTAAGGTCTTTATACACCACTGAAAACATGGTTATGTATATTATATTGCATTTCTGTCAATAGATCCTCATAAATACTACACACTGCACCTTTAAGTAAATAAATAAATAAACACATACATTTAGCTAACATATATGCATGTGTGCATTTTCACCTCTGTGATTACACTTACTTTGAATAATTCACTGCAACTTTGACAACGATCCCTAACGTAATCAACGATTAGATTGTATTTCTGATCAAATGAATGCAATCTTGGTGAGCATAAGCAATTTCTTTCAAAAACATTTTGGTCCCATATTAGGTGGCCTTAACTACTATGTACTTACATCAAAAAAATAAGTACAGTGTACTTGTGTTCATATTGTATTGCAAAACACTTTTGCTGATATTGAGGCGGGATACGGGTAAAGTTAGGGACAGGTGTGGTGGTATGGGTAAGTTTAAGGGTAGGGTTAGGTGTAAGGAAGTGTCAACAGTGTAATTATAAATGTAACTACAGAAATTAATTACAGATGTAATTACATGCAGGTAATTTTTTAAATGTAAGTACAATGTAAAAACATGTATGTACACAACAAATGCATTGTATCAAGTGATTAATTTAAATGTTAGTACATAGTAGTTAAGGCCACCTAATATAAAGTGGGTCCAACATTGTCTTACCGACCCCACATTTTTGAATGGTAGTATATATGAATCACCTGAAGGTAATAAAATTTCCCACCACAATGTCATTTCCACCACAACTCAAATGATGTGTTAAATAACATTCTTTGATAGATATGACAATGATGGAAATTGAATTTCGTGAAATTCCGTTTGTCTTGCTAATGGCAAATGTAACAAATGTAAAATATCTTAAATACTTTAAATGAAATATTTTCACACATTTTGTATAAATTGACAAAATTATACACCTTTTTTTGTTTTCACGCATCAACACAAAACACTGTCTCCTCTCTGTTTATAATTTGTGTGTAGTCAGAGTAATTTAGCAAGTCCTCAAGAGGTCTCCTATCCATTTACTAGCCAGGCTGAACCACACTTAGTATAAGTGGATAACCAGTAAAGAGCTGCAGGGTTATAATCTGTTGGCTTTCTCCTTCAGCAGACATTTTTCTGTACTTTTTCTATTGTTGTATAGTGAATACAAGCTATTTTGGTTGTATACTAGTAGTTTAACTACAGTGGAGCACAAATTACATGAATGCATATGTATTGCAGCTCAATCCTACAAATAGCTGTTTTGGTTACATTAAGTATTTACTGTCGGCTTTGTGTCATTAGTTAGGCTAGAGGACGTCGTCTTCTGTTGAGAGCTGTTGGCTTTGCATTTGTTTATGTGTGTGTGTGTGTCAGTTCAAGAACAGGCTTTCATAAAAAGCTAGCACACAAACAACCACCTGTGTTCTCCTGCCAAAATTCACTTATCACTCCTTTGTTTTCTCTCTGGCACCGAGTATCCACTTTCCTACTGTAAGAACCCGCTCTGCTGTAGCGCTTACTGGGGCAGAATCCTTTATTTGATTCTTTATCCTGTTTCAGATGTATCTAGTAGTCTAAATCTGAAAACCAAGGACCCCATCTGATGTCTGCGCAGTTAAGGAAGACAAGGGAAGAAGAATTTAGAAGAAGACTAAGCAGAGATTTTTGCATTACATTTGACAGATTTTTATGAGAGCAGCAAAGCATCACCAAACCAGACAGACCAGAGTGAACATTATAACAACATTTTAGCATTTGTTATAGGCTTGTTTCGATAGTTGGTGTTGCCAGTGTTACCGTTGTTCAGGCGAACATCACTTGCCCACCGCGGCACCGCCCCCCCACCATCGTTTTGTTTTTTATAGTAATAAAATCATTTAGTTCAGTTAGAGAACAGACACTACAATTAAAAACTGAACGTGTCTGCTCAATACAGTGTGAGCCGAACGAGAGTCGCAGCAGAAACGCAGCAGGAGTCAGATTTTATGATCGCGGAAGATTTGGCTTCAAAGCTAAATGTAAAAGCGCCTATTTAAGTGAGTTTGTCATTAAAATGTTTTGTTGTTGTGTTTTTCATTAAGAATAATAGGATAATGAACCCACAATTCAAGCAACCCGCCCCCGAATTGGCACTAATTCTAAACCGAAACTAAAATGAGCACGACCACACAGTCATTCATTCACGTCCGCACAGGTGCACGCATTTACGGCCGCACTGTCATTCACGGTGCGTGTCCACTGGCGCGTTTTCAGTTCATGCCTGAAAACACTCACTTTGCTCCGCACCGTTATGAATGCCCGAGCGGCTGTGCACATTTTTACTTTCGGTTTAGAATTAGTGATTTAAAAGCCCCCGCCGGTGATACCGGTATTACCGGTGTTTTCACACGTCGATTAACCGGTGGGAAAATGTCCTCACCGTCACATCCCTAATTTATTATAAAAATAACGATGAAAAATGACAAAGGAGACAAAGATCACAGAAGGACACAATATTGACACACAAATGAATGTACAGTATAATGGAATTTCAGTTGTTGTGGAGATGCTGGAAGGGGCCTTAAATTTATATTTTTTCTTTAGAAGACTTAAGGCCTATTCAGACTGGACGAGTTTTCTCTGAGGAGGTCAGGTCAATTTGTTTAACGGACATACTTTGTGATTTTAAGCCACTATGAATTGCACATGTCTGTGTTTTGTCACACAACCTTGGTAAAAATTTTATAATTTGTCCAGATAGGAATGTCTGTGATCATTCATTTTCACATGAGCAACTCTCCTCATTTATTTTGACCTTCGTTCGATACTGCAACTAAAGCTAAATTTCATGTTGCTGTCTGATGCACCTTCATTACAGATTTCTGCCAACTTTCTAGCTAACATTTGGTGACACAAGTGCTGTTGGCATGCCATCTTTGTGGATTTGTGAATGGCAGTAAAGTGATGTAACTGACGCTGGTAGGTCACATGATAATGACAACATAGCGAATGTAGTATGTCCAGATTACATTCATTGGTGAGTCTAATCAGTTCAAGTCATGTTCATGTTATGTTCTTACGCTGCATTCACACAGGGCATCGGCGCTTGACGGAGGCCGTGACTAAAGCTTCACGTCACCGTCATAGTGACAACAGCCAATCACATTACTTTTCCTGTGTTGCATGAACACTATTTGCTAGCGTCTGCGCTAGAGTATTTGCATAGGTGGTCTGATTGGCCGACGCCTGCGTATGTGCTTGAAAAGTTTAAATTTTTTCAACATCTGCTGCAAGCAATGCCAGTGACGCGACGCAATGGAACCCACAATTCAGTTCAGCAACGCATGACGTCACCCATTCAAAGTAAATAAAAAGCGTTAACACCGACGCCCCGAGTTTATGCACGGTTAGTCAAGCCAAGTATTTTGTTTAATAAACTGCACTTGGGCTCTTCAACTCGCCTTCAGTGGACTTACGCTACATCAAGAGTATGAGATTTCGGACGCATCCTTTGAGTAGGTTTTTGCATTGTTTCCTGTTCTGTTACCTGTTTTAGTGATTTGTTTCCATGTTTATTCATTGATTGCATTATGCACTGCACCTGATCATCGTTTCATTCATTGGTTTGTGTTATATTGAGTCTTCTTTTAGTTAGTCTTTGTTTTGTCTTAGTTACATTATACTGGTTGTTCTGTTTGAGTGTATGTATCCTGAAGTATCCTGAGAACCATATATATACATACAGTATATACAGTTGTGGTCAGACTTATTGGCACCTGTGGTAAATATGATCAAAGATGGCTGTAAAAATAAATCTAAATTTTTATTTAAAAATGTGCAAAAATCTAACCTTTCATTGAAGTAAAAGAATTGAAAGTAAATCGCATTATGAAATTAATGCTTTTCTCCAAAACACGTTGGCCATAATTATTGGCACCCCTAAAATGTTTTATGAGTAAAATATCTCTCAAGTATATTCCCATTAATATTAAAAAAAATTTAGCACACCAGGGTGACTAGGAACATTAAATTGTCTAGCTATGACTTCTTGTTCCACAGGAGTATAAATATGAGGAAACACAAAGAGGACATGTGTCTATATCGTCCTAATGCACGGTGAGGAGGAGAGTTTGAGTGGTCAAAGACTCTCCAAGGATCACAGATGGAGAACTGCAGAGATTAGTTGAGTCTTGGGGTCAGAAAGCCTTTAAAAAAATCTAACAACCCCTACATCACCACAAGTTGTTTGGGAGGGTTTCAAGAAAAATCTTCCTTGCTCATCCACAAACAAACTCCAGCATATTCAGTTGTCAGATACAATTGGAAATTCAAAAGGGACCTGATTCTGTGGTCAGATGAAACAAAAAAAAAGTGCTTTTTGGCAGCAAACCTACTGTCACAACAGTGTTCAGTTTCTGTCACGGTTCATGAATTCGCTGTCTCATTCGGTCTCTGTGTGTGTGTGTGTGGTGTGAGAGTGGGAGGCGTGGCTACTGATTGCCGGCTCATCAGATCATCATCACCACCTGCTGCGCTTGATTACTTTATATTTTATGTCTTGCTAACCACCTTGTGTTTGTCAGATCGTTGGTTGTTTCCTGTGGTCCAGTCCTGTCGTCCTTCCGTTTCCTCTGGTGTTCACTGTTCCGAGTTGTTCCTGTCTGTTCTGTGGATTACTCACCGTTGTGGATTGTCTCACGGATCTGGTTGCCCATTGCGTCCCTGTGTCACCTGGATCAAAGCCTGCCATCGTGTCTGACCATCACTGTGTATACGAACTGTGTTTTGAGAATAAACTCTCATTTATTTCACTCGCAATTGAATCCTTCTCTGTTTCGTGACAGAACAATCTGACCTATCATGGATTCAGCGAGTGCGGCTAACCAACAGGAATTTCTGTCTAACAGCACCGCACGCCTCGATCATCAAGAGGAGCAGATGGCGGTCACGGGTCACGCCGTGCAGGCTTTGGTGGCGCAGGTGTCCGAGCTCACCAAGAGGATCCAATAACTTCCTGTTCCCACTGCGCCAGACCCACCGACCGTTCCCCCCGCTATCACGAACTCCAGTTATCTACAGGAGCCGCGTTTGCCTCCACCAGAGCGCTATTCGGGTGAGCCCAACTATTGTCGAGCATTTTTAACTAAATGCTCTGTGTTTTTTTCCCTCCAGCCACTCACGTTTGCTACTGAATGATCGAAGGTAGCGCTGGTGATTACATTGCTCTCTGGTCGCGCGGCTCAATGGGGAACGGCGGTGTGGGAAAACCAACTCCAATGCTGCTCCTCGTTCCAGGCCCTGTCCGAAGAGATGAAACGGGTTTTTGATCGGTCGGTCACTGGGCGTGAGGCAGCTCGGAAACTCTCCGATCTTCACCAGGGATACAGGTCCGTCTCCGACTACTCGATCGAATTCCGCACCCTGGCGGCTGAGTCCAAGTGGAACGAGGAGGCGCAGTGGGACAGGTTCCTGCATGGGTTGGCTGACCGCATCCAACAGGAGATCTACACGCTGGACCTGCCTACGAGCTTTGACGGACTGGTCGAGCTGGCCTTGAGGGTAGACGCTCGACTGGCACGGAGAGATCAACGGCCTTCTCCGTCACCTGCTCCAGGGATTCCCGTGTTTTCAACGGCCAGAGTGGTTGATGCGGTCAGTCCGTCACTCAATCACGAACCCATGCAGGTCGGTAGAGCTCGGCTTTCCCGGGAGGAGAGAGATCGGCGAAGGGCTAATGGCCTCTGCATGTACTGTGGAGGTAATGGTCATTTCCTGGACCATTGCCCAGTAAAAACCCACGCCCGCCAGTAGAACGGAGGTTACTGACGGGTGGTCATTCTATGGGAAAACCTTCATCTACTACTCTCCTTCCGGTAAGAATGCAATGGGCGGCCTCGTCTCACCAGTGTCAAGCCTTAGTGGACTCGGGGGCAGAAGGTAACTTTTTGGACAGAGCACTTGCACTACACCTTCAGATTCCCCTCACTCCACTCACCCACAAGATCGCCGTCAATGCACTCGATGGACAAGGACTTCCGGACATTACATTCAGAACCAGCACCGTCACTCTCATCACATCAGGGAACCACACGGAGGAGATAGATTTTTTCATTACTGACTCTCCGTTGGTTTCCATTGTCCTCGGTCGTCCCTGGTTGGTAAAGCATAATCCCAGGGTTGACTGAGAAAACAATTCCATCTCGGGTTGGAGTAATCAGTGTTACGCCTCTTGTCTTGTGTCTGCCTGTCCGTCTGTGTCTAGTTCTGTGTTGCAGGATGAGCCGGCGAATTTGTCTAACGTGCCCCTGGCGTACCTCGACCTGAAGGAAGTGTTCAGTAAGTCCCAAGAAGCTGCTCTACCTCCTCATCGTCCCTATGACTGTGCTATAGACTTATTGCCAGGTATGTCTCCGCCTAAGGGCAAGTTATACTCACTCTCTGCTCCAGAGAGGGAGGCCATGGAGAAATACATTTCTGATTCTCTAGCAACCGGTTCTTTTTTGTGGGTAAGAAGGATGGTTCTCTGCGACCTTGTATTGATTACCGAGGGTTGAATAACATCACGGTAAAGAATACCTATCCTTTGCTGTTGATGTCTTCAGCTTTCGAGAGGTTGCAGGGAGCATCGGTCTTCACAAAATTGGATTTACGTAACGCTTATCATTTGGTTCGCATAAGAGAGGGGGATGAGTGGAAGACAGCGTTTAATACCTTCAGGGGACACTTTGAATACTTGGTCATGCCCTTCGAGCTGTCCAACTCCCCTGCGGTCTTCCAAGCACTCGTGAATGACGTGCTGAGAGACATGGTAGATCAGTTCATTTATGTCTACCTGGACGACATACTGATATTTTCTTCTTCTCTCCAGGAACATGTTCAGCACGTCCGGCGAGTACTCCAAAGGTTGCTACAGAATGGGCTTTTTGTCAAGGCGGAGAAATGCGTATTTCATGCACAGTCTGTTCCTTTTCTAGGTTACATCGTCTCGTCTGAGGGAGTGTGCATGGATCCTGACAAGGTTAAGGCTGTGGTAGATTGGCCAAGTCCAGATTCCCGTAAGGCCCTACAGAGGTTTCTGGGGTTCGCCAATTTTTACTGACGTTTTATTTGTAACTTCAGCCAACTAGCCGCTCCTCTGACAGCCTTGACCTCCCCCAGAACTACGTTCAGGTGGTCTGGTGTAGCTGAAGCTACATTTTCCAAAATTAAGAGCCGCTTTGTTTCGGCTCCCATTCTGATTGCCCCTGATCCATCACGTCAGTTCGTGGTGGAGGTCGACGCGTCAGAGGTGGGGGTAGGTGTGGTTCTCTCCCAACGCTCTTCCTCGGACGATAAGATGCATCCTTGCGCGTTTTTCTCCCATCGCCTGTCACCAGCCGAACGTAACTACGATATTGGTAACAGGGAGTTGTTGGCAGTCAAATTAGCATTGGAAGAGTGCCGTCATTGGTTGGAGGGGTCGGGGGTACCTTTTATAGTCTGGACCGATCATAAGAATTTGGAATACATCAGATCCGCTAAAAGACTCAACTCCAGGCAGGCTCGGTGGGCTCTTTTCTTCGTACTGTCCGGGTTCCAAGACTGGCTGAGTCAAAAGCTGGTCAAAGCCTCCCGTCTACGTCGTTGGTCAAAAAGTGTGGCTTTCATCCAAGAACATTCTGCTCCGTGTGTAATAAGCTTGCTCCCAAATTCATTGGTCCGTTCACTGTCACCAAGATTATTAGTCCGGTGGCAGTCCGCCTCAAACTGCCTCCTGCGTACAGAAGGATTCATTCCGTCTTTCATGTATCCAAATTGAAACCTGTTTTTCATTCTCACATTAATCCACCTGCCCCGGTTCCCCCACCGCCGCGACTCGTAGATGGGGAACCAACTTATTCGGTAAATCGTATTCTGGACTCGAGAAGGAGGGGACGCGGATTCCAGTACCTGGTGGACTGGGAAGGTTACGGTCCGGAGGAGAGAAGTTGGGTTCCTGCAAGAGACATTCTGGATCACTCCCTTATTGATGATTACAATCAACGGGTAAGTTCTGCTGGGAGCGCCAGGAGGCGCTTTTAGGGGAAGGGGTACTGTCACGGTTCATGAATTCGCTGTCTCATTCAGTCTCTGTGTGTGTGTGTGTGGTGTGAGAGTGGGAGGCGTGGCTACTGATTGCCAGATCATCATCACCACCTGCTGCGCTTGATTACCCGGTCTATTTTATGTCTTGCTAACCACCTTGTGTTTGTCAGATCGTTGGTTGTTTCCTGTGGTCCAGTCCTGTCGTCCTTCCGTTCCTCTGGTGTTCGCTGTTCCGAGTTGTTCCTGTCTGTTCTGTGGATTACTCACCGTTGTGGATTGTCTCATGGATCTGGTCGCCCATTGCGTCCCTGCGTCACCTGGATCAAAGCCTGCCATCGTGTCTGACCATCACTGTGTATACGAACTATTTATTTCACTCGCAATTGAATCCTTCTCTGTTTCGTGACAGTTTCATTGGACTTTCAGTTTGTTTGTATCTGTCACATGTTCCTTTGTTCAGTTTTCCGCCACTAGTCTGTCTCCCCGGTTACCATCATCATTAGCTCATTTGTGTCAGCTGTGATCTGTTATTATCTTTGTTTATATTTGCTATTTAAGTTCCTCCTGTTCACTCTGTCCTTGTCCGATCTCTGTTATGTTAGATGTGTTGTGCTATTGCCTGTCTTTGGAGTATTTACAATTAAACTACGTTTGGGAACTGTATTTACCTGTCTTCGTCTTCCTGCCTGCACACACCCGTGACAGAAGATCGGACCGCAAATGGATTATGCAGCAAGATTTGCTGTTGTGGCTCAGGAGAGCCATGATTTTTTGAGTTTTTCCTGCACGTTTTTTCCGTCTTGCCATCATTAGCCACTACGACGACGAGACCCTGAAGTCACTGTTCTGGATCGGGGCAAATAACCATTATCCCGTTGACCTCCCAGACACCACCAGTTTGAACTGGAAGGAAGCCCTCATCCGGTGTCTGGAGAGTGTCCAGCCCCGATCCAAGACACAGCCAGACCCAGAGCCTGAATCACCTCCATCACCTCCATCGACCATGGAGTACTTGTGCGAGCCCCCCGCAAACGGAGAGCTACCACCTGCCGCGACATGTCAGCCAGAGCCCGAGAGAGAGCGGACAGAGCCGACCCTCGCCCCGGAAGTGGCGCTCCATCAGAAGTCTGACCAGGGGTGTGAGCCCACGACATCAGCGGACGAGGGACGAGTGACCACGGAAGATGAGAACTGGCTGATCAACTTCAGCGAGGAACCAACGACTCCCACTCTATCCCACCCAGTACCTTCACCATCACTGTTTCTAGACACCATGGACAATGATTTTCTTCCATCAATCTGCATGGACTGTGTTAAACTTACCGTGAATCTGTCAAGTATCCTGTTGCCACCATCACCGCAAAGCTCAGCCAGTCCTCCAGCCCTGCCGCTGCTGGATGTCTACAGCCCTGCGCCGTCTCCGGGGAGTCCCTGTGACGTCGAGCCGCAGGTCGTGCATCCACCTGCAGCACCCGTGCGAGAGGATCCTGGGGCTTCGCCTCCCGCCTTCGACCTCTTCGCGTCATCTCGGCCTGTCCACCTGCTGGCTCTGTCTTGGCTCCGCCCACCTTTGACTCCACCGGAGACCCTCGGACTCGCGGCTCAACCGGGTTCCCTCGTCCGGCCAGCTCCCCCTTGGTCAGTCGTCACACCACTTCCGCCACGGACCTGCGGGCCATCCGCTGCACTCCGGTCCTCCACCCCTATGGCTGCAGCGGGTTCCTCCTTCCCCTCGGTGTCGCCTCTGTCCCCCGTCACACCGGCTTCACTTCAGCCCTCGGGTACTATGGCTCCATCTTCGATGTTCGTCACCGCAGCATCGCCGAGATCTCCAGAGCCAGCGACGTCGCTAGAGACCATTGGCTCTCCATCTGCGCCTATGGATCCATCCCTTCGCCACATCCTGTCATCATCCCTCCTCTTCTGTCTCCCCGCATCGTTCCACCATCTCCTCGTCCCCCTCCAGAACCCCCCCATGCCTCCCATTGTGTCTCTCTATTACGGCGCGAGGCCGCACCTTGTGGGAGGGGGCGTTCTGTCACAACTGTGTTCAGTTTGATTGGACTTTCAGTTTGTTTGTATCTGTCACATGTTCCTTTGTTCAGTTTCCTGCCACTAGTCTGTCTTCCTGGTTATCATCATCATTAGTTCATTTGTGTCAGCTGTGATCTATTATCCTCGTTTGTATTTGCTATTTAAGTTCCTCCTGTTCACTCTGTCCTTGTCCGATCTCTGTTATGTTAGATGTGTTGTGCTATTGTCTGCCTGTCTTTGTAGTATTTACAATTAAACTACATTTGGGAACTGTATTTACCTGTCTTCGTCTTCCTGCCTGCACACACCCGTGACACCCACCAGATGGGTTTAGTGCAAACGTCTCGGTTACGTATGTAACCCTCGTTCCCTGAAGGAGGGAACGGAGACGTACGTCAGACGTCACAGACGAATTGGGATCACTTCTGGGAGCCCCTATCAGCTTCGAGTGTATAGAGAACGGGCCAATGGCCATTGGCGTGCGAGATTTGCATCTCGGGCTCCGCCCCGCATCGCGGGTATAAAGCGGAAGCGGATGCCGCGCACATTTGTTTTTCACTGAGGAGCCGAACTAGTGACTGGGCCGCTGCAGTGATGGTACAGCACCTGTGGCGACGGGACGTACGTCTCCGTTCCCTCCTTCACGGAACGAGGGTTACATACGTAACCGAGACGTTCCCTTTCAGTCGGTCACGTTCGACGTACGTCGGACGTCACCGACGAATTGGGATCCCTATGGAAAACGCCACAGTTACTACCACTTCCAGCACCCAGCGAAAGCCACTCAGACCCCCGTCTGTTCGGGGCGGGGAACTCACGCAGGGAGAGTCACTGCTGCTGTTCCGCAAGACCCACTGTTCCGGGCCCTTCGGTGTTACTGGCTATTTGAAGCGAGCACACGGGAAGAAACCGGCTCTACACGGAGGCTATAGAATCTAGCGAACGTGTTAGGTGTCGCCCAGCCCGCAGCTCTACATATATCTGTCAGCGAGGCGCCGTGCGCCAGCGCCCAGGAAGAGGCCACACTCCTAGTGGAGTGGGCCCTCAACCCAAGCGGGCAGGGCACGCCTTGGGTTTCATACGCCAAGGCGATGGCATCCACTATCCAGTGAGCCATCCTCTGCTTGGAGACAGCCTTTCCCTTCTGCTGGCCTCCGTAACAGATGAAGAGCTGTTCTGAGGTCCTGAAGCTTTGCGTTCTGTCCACGTAAGTCCGCAGAGCGCGAACGGGACAGAGAAAAGCCAGGGCTGGGTCTGCCTCCTCCGAAGGCAGCGCTTGCAGGTTCACCACCTGGCCCTGAAAGGGAGTGGTGGGAACCTTGGGCACATATCCGGGCCGGGGTCTCAGGATTACATGAGAGTTACCCGCCCCGAATTCCAGGCACGATTCGTCGACCGAAAATGCCTGCAGGTCCCCTACCCTCTTGATGGAAGCCAATGCAGTCAGGAGTACTGTCTTCCAAGACAGGATTTTTAACTCTGCTGACTGCAAAGGCTCAAAGGGAGCCCTCTGTAATGCGGTTAGCACCAGAGACAAGTCCCAAGAGGGTATAGAGTGAGGGCGAGGCGGATTTAATCTCCTCGCCCCCCTCAGGAACCTGACGACCAGATCGTGCTTTCCTAGAGACTTACCATCAACCATGCTGTGATTTGCGGCGATAGCGGCAACATACACTTTGAGGGTGGAGGGAGACAGCCTTCGCTCCAACCCTTCTTGCAGGAAGGAAAGCACAGAGCCGATCGAACATCTTCGGGGGTCTTCTCGTCGAGAAGAACACCACTCGACGAACAGGTTCCACTTCAACGCGTAGAGGCGCCTCGTAGAGGGGGCTCTGGCGGAAGTGATGGTGTCTACCACAGTCTGTGGTAGGCCACCTAGAACCTCCGCGTCCTGCCAGGGACCAGACATGGAGTTTCCAGAGGTCCGGACGCGGGTGCCATAGGGTGCCCCGTCTCTGAGTCAGGAGGTCCTTCCTCAGAGGAATGGGCCAAGGAGGTGCTGTCGCGAGGAGCACTAGTTCCGGGAACTGAGTTCCGGGAACCGGAACTCAGCCGGTGGATGAGGCATCCGTGGAGACAACAGCATGCCTGGACACTTGTTCTAGGGCAACTCCTGCCCGTAGAAACGAAGGGTCCAACCACGGACTGAAGGTTTGGCGACACTTCGGTGTTACTGAGACACGGAACGAGCCGCTCTGCCACGCCCATCTCTGGACTCGGTCGTGTAGCCAGTGTTGAAGCGGCCTCATATGAAGCAATCTGAGCGGCGTCACTGCGGCTGCGGATGCCATATGCCCCAGGAGCCTCTGAAAATGTTTCAGTGGTACCGCTGTCCTGCATTTGAACGAATTCAAGCAGTTCAACACCGACTGGACGCGCTGCTCTGTGAGTCGCGCTGTCAGATTGACCGAGTCCAACTCCATACCGAGAAAAGAGATCCTCTGCACGGGGCAGAGTTTGCTCTTTTCCCAGTTGACCCGAAGTCCCAACAGGCTGAGGTGACTGAGCACCATGTCCCTGTGTTCGCACAACTGCGCCCTCGACTGAGCCAGAATCAGCCAGTCGTCGAGGTAGTTGAGAATGCGAACACCACGCTCTCTCATGGGAGCAATGGCCGGCTCCGCGACCTTCGTGAAGACACGGGGCGACAGGGACAGCCCGAAGGGTAGGACTCTGTACTGATATGCCCGTCCCTCGAACGCAAAGCGTAGGAACGGTCTGTGTCGAGGGAGAATCGAGACATGAAAGTACGCGTCCTTCAGGTCGATCGCTGCAAACCAATCTTGGGGACGGATGCACCTGAAGATGCGTTTCTGCGTTAGCAGTGTCACACCCGTGTTGCTCTTTTAGAAGAAGCTCTTTTAACGTGCCGAAGCACCCAGGAACAACCGCGGCAAACACAGGGGATAGTGCAGCCTGTGTTTGCACTCACCGTGGAACGCCCCCACCGAACCAACCGGGATGCTATAAGAACAGCAGTTGTTTCACCGATTTCGGTGAGCTCGCGGTTGTCACTGCACGTGCCTTCTCCCCAGCACAAAAGCCTCTTCTCTCGCTCTCTCTCTTTCTCTCTGCTGATGCAGGAACAGTCTTCCATGAAGCTTGTTTGGCTCCGAAGTGAATGACAAATGTGCGCGGCATCCGCTTCCGCTTTATACCCGCGATGCGGGGCGGAGCGCGAGATGCAAATCTCGCATGCCAATGGCCATTGGCCCGTTCTCTATACACTCGAAGCTGATAGGGGCTCCCAGAAGTGATCACAATTCGTCGGTGACGTCCGACGTACGTCGAACGTGACCGACTGAAAGGGAACAGGGATAAAAAGTACCCCATGCCCACGGTTAAATATACTGCTAGGTCTTTAATGTTGTGGGCCTTTTTTTTTTTTGCTGGAGGTCCTGGACATCTTGTTCAGATACATGGTATCATGGTTTCTAGCAAATACCAACAGATAAACAATCAAAACCTGACCGCTTCTGCTAGAAATCGTATAATAGGGCGTGGACAATGATCCAAAACAAACATCAAAATCAGCACAAAAATGTGTCACTGAACACAAAATGAAGCTTCTGCCATGACCGTCCTAGTCCCCTGACCTGAACCCTATAGAAAATGAGTGGGGTAAACTGAAGAGAAGAAGCACCAACATGGAGCTGGGAATCTGAAGGATCTGGAGAGATTCTGTATGGAGGAATGGTCTCTGATCTCTAGTCAGGTGTTCTCCAAGCAAACAGACTGTCTAACTGACAGAAAAATATATAACAATATATAATAGTATATATAAGTATAGTTTATTTAAATAGGTTTTGTGATGCATGTATCCAAAGTGCATAACCTTCTGTAACAGCCACATCCAGACAGCAATCATTCCAATCTTACTAAAAACCGCAGAAATCACAATCTTATCATGAAAATCACAGACATTCTATGTTAATAACCGTAACTCAAATGTTATTTGGTAAACCAATCTAGCCTGAATAGTGCTTAAGCTATCTATCTATCTATCTATTGATCCATCGATCTATCGATCTATCTATCTATAGATAGTTTTTTGCAGGTTTATGGTAAAATATTTAATCATATAAAATATATAAAAAGGCAGAGACTTTTTCCATTACGTCATTCACAATGCTTCATGGGAGAGGTTTGCTGCTGTGCTTTTCTTGATGTGTCTCTTGTTCTCATGGTAAAAGTGACTACTCTCTTCTCTTAGGATTGTGGGTAATGTAGTCTTTCCACCAGAAATTCTACTATTAACTCTTTCCCCACCATTGACGGAAATTCCCATCATTTATGAGACAATGCTTCCCTGCCATTGACAGAAACACGGCTTTCTGTGTTTTCATTGTTATACGATATGGGGCGCTATTAGGCATCTTCTCAAAGAGTACAGAATCTCCAGATCAAAAGACGTGAAGAAGAAGCAGAAAAAAATCAATAGCATATGTAAACAGATGCATAAGTAAAATTACGTGATCATCAACATTCAAACGGCATATAAATCAAAACTGCCTAATGTTACTAAATGAAATGTCGACACAGGACGAGCTACAGGACTGTGAAGCTTTGGGGGTGTTGATGAACTCGATCTACTCCATCTGTGTTTTGATCATCGTTCTGAATCCGATCTAGAGCCGATCGTTTTTCTTAGGTTTTTGCTCAAAATGTTGCTTTTTTATGAAACTTACCCACATTTAAGTGTTGATAAAAAAAGAATGCACATGAAGTTTTTTTTTTGTATAAAAGCAGAGGCTCTGTTCTTTCTTTTGATATATTGCATGTTCAGATATTCATATAACAAAATTGTTATGTATTCCCTAGTCCCGCGAAGCCAGACCTTCAGACTGACGGCAAAAGGTCTGGACTCTATCGCAGCATTCATTGGTCAAGGACCGCCCAAGAGGACGTTTGACTGACATGTAACGCAACCAATCACAGTTCGCTTTGTTCCGCGTCATGTTTAGGGGCGTGGAAATGTAAAGTCGATGTCCCCGCAATAACAGACCGGCGTGCATCTATAAATGATTCATTCAACAACGTTGTTCAAGTTTATTGCAACAATGGAGCCGCGAACTTCACATACTTTTGAAAATACAGCATTTATTTGATCCTGGTAAGCGCTCATTGTCACAGTTGTAAACACGACGGCGTTCTTCTTCCACGAGGTGGTTTGGCCACACGGCATTTGTTTCTAGGTGGACCGTTAAGGAACGTAACAAACTCTCTCACGGACATCCTGTAGAATTCAACCAATCAGATGACGACTTCGAAACTCCTGAAGTGTTTCCAGGTAAGTGTGCCATATGCATCAGACGTTCAGCCAACGGTCCGTGGGTGTGACGTCTTTGTGTTTCGTGTGTTTTGTTAATTGGACTTTTAGTTTGCATTTTACCCTGTTTCTGTTCCCTGTCCTGTGTGCCATTTTTGTAGTCCTTTTGTAGGTTTTTTTGTTGATTAGTTCTGTGATCATTACCAGGTGAGTCTTGTTTGCCTATTACCCCTCTAGTATTTAAACCCCAGTGTTTCTTGTGTTCCCTGTCGATTCGTGTCCTACACGGATGTACATTTGGTGCTACTCATTCTTTTGTGGTTTTGTTATGTTTATTTTGTTATTAAACTCTTTTGCGTATGGATCCAGCTCTCCCTTTGTTTTTTGAGTTCATCAATCGTTACAAAAATATTCTGTGGGCCTTGAAAATTTTGTGAAAATGATCAAAATGGTGGTGGCTGGCAACTTTTTTTGAAAAAACGCTGGCGGGGAAAGAGTTAAACTTTTTTTTTTTTTTTAAATGACACTAACCTTGTGGCTTTTACAGAGGCACATATCACTGTGTAACAACCTCAGATCTCTTAAAGGTTGTAAAAAATCAATTTCTCTATAGGACGACATTAATGGGATTTTTACTTCCAGAACCCAACTATCGCACTCCATAATGGCTGGAGAGTTCTGGACAACACATATCATGCACCATTTGTGCTTGCATAAAAGTTTGTTTCTTTTGGTCTTCACAGTTGAAAGGCATAAAACCTTGGCGTATCTGGCCAACCATCGTTTATAAATAGTCTGTTTGCAGCCTGTCTAATGAGCGATGGTCTGATGAGAAGAGAAATAGAAATGCAGCCCAGTCCTTCACATTACTGATCAGAGCTCTGTTTCAAACAGCCTGTGACATAGTACCTGCCATGCGCTTGTGCGGCAGCTCCACTCTAATCATACATGCCAGGCCGCATCCCAGCATGCCTCCCAAGGGCCATACACAGCACACTGTAACCAATTAGAACTCGCCGTGCTGTGCCCACGTCTCTGGGGTGACCGCCTGATGTTCAACCAAGCGAAGAAACAAACAGATCAAGCCTACTAAAACCGATCTGGTATCATATCAATAAGTGTCGATAAGTGCAAAAACATTTGCTGAAGTAGGCATTTTAAAACATCTTATTACAGGGTCATGCACATCAAAAGCCATCTGGATTTGCAATGCTTATGCGGCGCAGTGGGGTACACTATAGATTCTATCCTCAATGAGTCTGAAAATAAGAAAGGTTTTTCTGTGATAAAAGGACCAAGCCACAGACAAGATACAAGGAGATGGAGGATTCGTTTTGTTTTTTTAATCAACCAACTGCAGGGGGAAGGACTTTGAACGGGAAAAAGCAATTGAATTTTGAAATTGCTAGATTCAAAAGAGAAAGATAAGCAAAAAAAACATTCCATGGGATTTTTAGTGGCCTCTGTTTTCTTACAGTGACAGGCATAAAAAATAGAGAAATCTGAGGGTACGTGGGTAGGCAGTTTTTTTTATCTGGACTTACCGAGCAAGGGCGGCAGCCAGTTGATGTTGGCTTCACAGTGAGAATCCAGGAAAGCAAGTACCTCTCCTCTAGCCACTGACGCTCCCAGCAGCCGCGTACGGATCAGACCCTCTCGCTTCTTGGTGCGCACGATACGAACCTTAGGAAATCTGGACATGTACTCCTCCAGATGTGCCTTTAGGTGATCTGAAAAAAGTGACAGAAAAAAGAGAGAAATTGTTAGAAAGAATGCACCGGAAAAAAAGGGGAAATTGCTAAGTCTAGGTATGTGTTCTGTTAAAGGGAAAAGGAGGGAGATTGATTGTGTGTTGCAGTGCAGTGGTGCGGTAATTTAATCTCGGAATTGTTTCTCCATTCTCGCGGCCCCATTCAAAGGCATTAATGTTTAACACCCCATAAGATTCCTCGTTGTTAACACTTAAATGAATTGTTGAATATCCTCTGTTTCTAGAATATTAATCAGGACAAACAGACCCAATGTTAATTCGCCTAAGTTTCCAGAGTTTCCTTTCGCCTAACTCGCAGTGGTTCAACATGTTGGAAATGAGTTTTCTTAACACAAAATTAACATGTAGACTCAACTCACACACTCTATTTAACATAAATTGAAAAACCTAGTGAAACACCCAGTGAAATGAGTAAGTGCCAATAAAATTAGATTCAACTTTTGACATTAGCATGTTAAATATATCTTTTTTTTTCATTAAATGTAACATAGGATGTGCAGTAATTGCACAGTAAAACAACACGGATCATATAACAGAACATTAAAAGGCCTCTCCATTTTTTCCCCCCTCAAAAACATTATATAACATTTAATTTACTCTTCTAATCCGGTCAGATGCAAAGCATGCTGGGAACTATAAATCCACTGCCCTGTTTGAGTCAATGCAATAAAAAATTATTCAAGTAATAACACAAATAGATTAAGTAGACTTCTATTATATCAATTTAAGTGTATTGAACACAGTGAAATTAAGAATCAAGAACGGTAGATATATTTTACATCCAACATTGCTACCGCAATTCAGCTCTCAATGCAATATTTTTCAGTTAATATGAATGTGCACATTTTCACAAACATCTTTAATTATGCTAACATGAGATAAACACAAACAAAAAACGAAACAGATGGAAAAATAAGATTTTCTCACTGCCGGGTACTGGGTAATGCATTTGACCCCTTTCAGTGACAGCACAAAGAAACAGCAAAGGCAGTCATTTCAAAAGCAAAAAAAGTCTTATCTTTCCACACATTACTGTTTGTTCATTTTCAGAAGCAGCAGGAGTTTGCTGCAGCTTGTCGACCGTTTGCACATTATTCAAATACAAAGCATTAATACCTACACAAACTCAATCACCGCTTCCCAGCTGCTGTGTCTGTGCATGAGTGTGTGTGTGTGTCCATGTGACTTTGTGTGATTAGATGCTTTGAGAGGTACCAAATACATGGGCTTTGGATTACCACCAATAACATAAATCCATTAGATGCAGCAGCCATGTTTTGATGGAAGGTTTAAACTGGATGGACCAGTAAATTTCTTCATTACATTTGAAAGCTGTGAAGCAGGCAACATTAAAGTTATATACTTGAAAAGAGTCATGTTTTGACTTTAAAGTTTGTGTGTTATGTTTGACTTCAAGAAGGAATAGTTTTCATTTTAAAGATTCTATAATTGTTCTTCCTGCTTCAAGAATTCAAATAAATATTCAAAAATTTTTTTTTTTTTTTTTTTTTCAAATCACACAAACAATCTTTGAATCTAAACAGCTGATAGACATCCACAATAGCTGTGGTGTGTTTAATAGGGATGAGCATAAGCACTCAAGAAAAATAGTACTCGGAAATGACAAAGATGATCTGTATTTTTGTTATCATACACAAACATATCAAAAATATTTTTTTATTAAAATATTTTCAACTACTTACAATATGTGCATAATTACTGATTTTTTTTTTCAATGTCTGATGGTCATGCCTTAATTTTTTTTTAAATTCTATAGTGTTTCAGGCATAATTATAGACTTTTCAGTGTCAGTTAAATCTCTTGTTGTGCCATTTTACCTGTAAGGCAGAGCAAGTTTATTTATATAGCACACTGCATATACAATAGTAATTCAAAGTGCTTTACATAGAAAAGGTATTAAAATAGTGATACAATAATCACAACATATGCATAAGAAATAAAAATACCATGTATAAGAAATAAAAATAACAATCATATTTAACTAAAGGTTAAAATACTATTCCTGACTAAATTCAGGGCTCCCCTGTCTGAACAGAACAGTCAGAGATTTTCGGTTCTTGAGACACACTGTAGACAAATCTGCCCAATAATAATGCACATTTAACCCTGAAATGTATGAATGTTTTGCCATTCATTATTACATATTTGGGTCTTTAGCAACCTGGATCTATATCTAACACGGATGGATCTCTACCTGTTGTGATAATATAAAACTCCTGATTTTAGAGTAACAATTACAGAAAAATAAAATCAAGCATATTTTGTTACCTTTTGGAGCTTGGAAGGATTCAGTTTGAGCAGATGTTTTATACCATCATCACTGTCCTCGTCAGAGCTCATTTCCCAGTACATTCAGCATCTGGCTCATATTCGCCCATCTCAAACATATTCTCAAAACTATCATTTTCAACATCTTCAAAATCAATATTTTGATCGCTGACAGCTTCTTCACCAGATCCAAAATCAAGTGACAGACATTTGATTGCGTTCAGTACTTGCTCTGCAGTAAATCGCTGAGCCATTTCAAGTTTTGCTAATGATACTTCTGTAGGGTTTGAGGGCGCACCAGACACAACTGAATCTTCCGATGATTCGTTCAAACATAATTCCACACAAAAATAAAAATTCAACACTCCAGACCCCAAAATCAACCATCTATCACCGAAAAGACGTAGGCTCCATTCTGTCTGCAGCCAAACTAACAACCCCCCCCAGCTAAGTACTTTATTGCCTTGCAAACTTCGAGCCACACAAAGTGTACCTTGCTTGGTATCTTTATGTTGTATCCTTATAATTCAAAAGATGGCTTGAGGGAAATTTGTGTAGAATGTATCGTGTTCTTATAATAAGAAATCATGTCTAACTGTACTCTGCTTAAGAGCGGGAAGTTAGAAGACCAGAGATAACAGATAATTTATGGTGAGGGGTGGGGACACAATCACTTCTGAACCAAGATGATACCTAATTGGTCAGAACCCATCCAGGAGGATGGGCAAATATTTGAGTTTAAAATCTCAGAACACGAACGAGTTAGTTCATAGTTCAAGTCAAGATGCCAGAGACATAAGATGACGATATGACGAGATAGACGATCAGACGGTCGTGGCAGACCAAGATCAGAGAAAATGGGTTATTTCATTCAAGCCATCTAAATACTCTCGTCTCACTTTCCTTTCTTTTACTTAGTTTCTTTTCTTTCCGTTGAGTCTCGTGTTCTAAGTTAAGTTTTGCCGCAAAGTTTTGCTCGACGAATCCACAGCAGAGCGCGCTTCAACTTCAAACAACATCCACGAGACTTTCCATCCATCCGCCAACGCGCCACGTGATTGGTTCCCCAAGACGTCGATCAAAGACACGAGTCAGCGAATCAAAGAACCTGGGAAACCCCTGCAGCCAGGACCAAAAAGGGAATCCCCATTCAAAGACGATACGAGCTACAAACGCAAGTAATACCTCCAGATTCTAACTGAACTGGTGCATTGATATCAAATTGAATAACCCCGCCTATTAATGACTGATGGTTCGTTCAGGTCATGTGTTTTAAATGCATATATTGCTAGAAGCTTGGGATTTCATCATTTCTCTCTCTTAAAACTCAGTCTTTCCTCACTTTCCTTCTTTCTGCAACTGGTGTGAATGTGTGTGTGTGTGTGTTTGTGTTAGATATTAGTTTTACGTGTTAGAGTAATCAATAAAGTTTTGTTTGTGTTTAAAGATAAGTGTTCTTGTGTTATGTGCTTACAAATTTAATGTCTTAAACTGCTGATCTATGTTACCTGGCTATTAAATAGTGTTTCACTATTGTTTGGATATTAATAACCGCTGCAGAGTTGATAGTTACGGCCCGTTCAAATGAACGCTGGACGAGTCATTTGCTCGGCCGTAAAAATAATTGACTCTTTCAAAATTCCCTATGAATTAATTCATTCATTCATTTGAGCTAAATAGACCTGTTTCCCTTATACAGAGTCACTATACTTCCTATTATTTTGTTTTCTGCCTGCAGTAACTATGAGTGAAACGTCACTTCATCATTGTGTATTAGACATTGGAGTGAAATAAAGATGAATTGCACTTATTCAGTCATCAAAGTTTCAATTATTGTTGTGCAGAAAAAAATATACATACAGTTACACACCTCGGGTCGTTAGAGACCCTACACAATTTTTTACAAAAAAAATGAATGGGAAAACAGGCATTCTTTTGTAATTTCATTGTTTTTTTTTTTGTTATATTGTTTATAATGAATTGATTAAGGAATACTAAGAAGGTTGATGTCAAACTATAAAAAAAACAAATGAGGAGAAGGGTAGTTAATGATGTCTTGGGTGACTAAAGACCCGAGGTATGCGTTTAAGGGTTAGCATTTTTACATTTTAGGATCTTCCATCATGAACAACTACTTATCAACTACAAATTATTATATGTAATCTTAATAGTAATTATTAATATTGATGTGGTTTGTAATTGGTAAAATGTGCTTGGAAAAATATATATGATCAGAATATCGACTTAATTATGCACATGCTGATATGTAGAAACAGTAAGGTTTAGGAAACCTGTCTGAAAACAATCATTAATTTTACTTTAATCCTGAAAATATTAATGAATACATTTCCTTTTGTAAATATGTAGCACTGTAATCTTTTGTTTTTCCCTTTTGATTTAACACTGAGCATTTATTTAACAATAAGCCCAGTTCGACACACCATATTTACACATATGATGTCTACACACCTCCAGTAAACTCCAGAGAACACTCACTGTGTCAGAAATGCATCACTGACATATTTATTTTTAATATACCACCAAAAAGATTGGCAACTTAATGATAGTAGCACTACAGACCCTCAGAGAGTTTCTGGTTTGTGTACTGAGAGCTCACTGCAGGCCCCCAGTGCAATTATAAACAACCCAAACAGAGCAGGACATCTGTGATGAAAAATAAAAGGGTATATTAGCCAATGGGGAGACAGTATGTGGGGCGTTCATCTGGTGGACATCAAACAGCAATGTATGTGTATGTGTGTGTGCTTGTTCCTCTTGTTCGGTACTTTCAGGCCAGAGGCCAAACTCACTTTAGGGAACCTGCAGACACATCCTCACTGTCTACTAAACTCTGGCAAAGTCACCTGCCAGCGCATAAGTTGCATTCAGTCCCTTCTTTCTGTTTCTCTCCCTCTCCCCCTCTCTGTTCTTCTCAACTCCCAGGGTGTCTGGCCTTCAAACAAATGGCCCCAATAAAAGTGACAGCCTCAATATGAGTTGCCACTGCACTCTGATCCCACTGAGCTGAGGTGGGGAGGAGACTCGCAAAACTTTTCCAGGCTACCGTTGTTAGTGTAAGTGGCTCACAGAAGCGAAAGTGTCGGGTGGGTTTTCTCTCTCTCTTTTTCCATGTCCTACGAGCGCTTGATTAAACGAGGTCATAAATCATTGGTGCTGATGCGTGGCAGGCCGAGCGGTGGGGAAGGAAGTGACAAATAAACAGTTATAAGGAAAAGGCAAAGTTTCGTATCCCGCTGGCATATGGCTGACAAGCCATGATGAAGGGCAGGCGCATTCTCTGCTTTGATGGTTTGCAGACAGACCTCTCTGGGCCACTACCTTCCCACTAAAATTTCATTTTTCTCTTTCCCTGGTGGTCTGTCATTAAGACAGATGGGCGAGGACCGTTTGCCCCCTTCAAGGTTTTGATGGTTATTCAGACAGAGGCACGTCTTCCCGCACCATTCGCTTCATATCACATTCAAATCGACACTGGTGAGATATGAGACTCTCTGAACAGTACTTCATTAGAGCTTGTTTCTTTGATATGAGAGCTACGGAGGGGCTAAAATTACCATTGTCTCTGCAATTCAAACTTAATGAGCAAGAGATTCACACCAATGAGTCACTTGCTTTAATTGTTGCTGCATTACTGGAGGAACTCGCTTAGAACGGTATTGTTTTATTGGTATGGTTGGTATTAGGCAGAGAAAAGAATATCCCCTATTATTAGCTGAGAGGCACAAAAGATAATAATTGCAGTTCTGACCATATGGTGTTCTTTGGTATCCTTTTTTGCTAATTGTCAAAGGACTCTGAGCTTTAAAGTGAGTTTCTTAAGTTATTTGGGGGTGTGACGCAATATATAAAGTTGTATAAACAGAAAATATCTAATAGGGTCAGTACACACAATTGACATGCCACATACACATAAAGAACAATGTTAAAATTTTGCTTTTCAAAGATGCCAGAAGAGTTAATTAGGAACTCCCCAGTTAATTAGGAACATAAAAGTCTGAAACATTTAAGCCTGTACGTCAAAAACAGTTGGATGCAAAAGACATTGTGTTTGTATGTGGATGTTTGTGTGTTCAATTACAAATGTTGTAGAAATGCTGTTGAGAAACTAATATCAAATTTAATATCATTAACCACATGCTTTTTCTCTACTGAAGCAGGTTTCTTTTGCTTTAGAATGCATTAGGTTGAAAATAATGGTTGCCAAGTCCACATTTTCAATACTGTCTGTGATCTTTCCAGTCATTTGTGATTACTGGCTAGGGACTTTTAAAAACCATTCCAATTAAAATCGATCTGCTAATTAATCATTTAGACTGATTTCAAAAATTGTTCAACCAATTCATCAAAAGACTGATTCCCTCACAAATCGTTATGACTACACAAAAGCAATATTTAGGAGATGAAATAGCTTAGTGATGAGAATTATATATATATATATATATATATCACCCAACGGTTCTGTGTAAAATATAGCCTCTCGTGTCTTATTGCTTACATTTTATACATTACCTTTTCAAAGGTTTGGCGTCAGTAATAATGAATGCTGTTCTTTTGAACTTTCTATAACATTCTATAAACAGCACAACTGTTTTAAACTCAGATAATAATAATAAAAAAAATTATTCAGCATCAAATCAGCACATTAGGATGATTTCTGAAGGATCATGTGACACTGAAGACTGGAGTAATGATGCTGAAAATTCAGCTTTGAATCACAGGAATAACTTTTATATAGTTGGCCTGCTGTATATTGAAATAGAAAAATAAAGTTACTTTAAATTGTAATAATATTTCACAATATTACCGTTTTACTGTATTTTTAATCAAATAAATGCAGCCTTGATGAGCATAACAGCATGATTCTTTTAAATGACTTATCCAAGGCCTGCAAAACCTAATTTTTAACCTAAAAAGTCAATAAAGCTGCATGTTACAGTTAGTGTAAGAAAATCATGTGCCCTGTTTTCTACCTGATACATTACTGGGCTATCTTGCCACATTACATCATTCAACAAGTATTTTTTCTTCGCTAGCTGTGATTTAGCTAGTGCAGGCTTGCCGTAATGGACTCATTACAGTGAATGAATTAGCTGCTTTGTCTCTGCACGCGTGTCGTTGGGCTCCTATAATGCTGCTGACGTTGTAGTCAGGATTCGTCTGTGGCCCCCAGAGAATATGTGCAGAGAATAAAACATCCGTTAAGCACAGACACCTTGAGCGCTTCGTTGCCAGTGCCTTTATTCATAATATACGGTGTGTTTTTGAAGCCTGCCGTTGGCCAGTGTGTGAATAAAAGAAAGCCACCCACCCCTCTTATTGCCCTGCTTGTTGGCTCCAATTTACTCAACCCCAGTTTTCCTCAGGGGGGAGATACACACTCCCTTGAACCGTTCATAAATCCGTCTCTGCAGCTAGATCAATGTTCAGACTCAATCCCAATTTATTACATTGCTGCTGTAAAGATCAGAAAATGAGGCCTGTGCAAGAAAACCCAAAGGGATCCTGAACGCAGAACAAGGGAAATGTCTAACAATGCCTGACAATGCGGCGAATGATTTTGTTGTAGCAATAAGCCTGTCTCAAATGTCGGGAGACGCATGCTTTGTTCAGAGTATGGTCATCAAAGCAACAACAACAACAAACCTGTGAACCTTTCATTCAAAGCACTAATAGATAAACAACAAAAAACGACTTAAAGACAACTTTTAAGTGTTGTCCCCCTCTATAACACTTGGCACAAACCTCATCAAATTGCATTTAAGATACTGCTAGCTAATTAAAACACGAGTCTTAGCTCAATTAAAATCAAAATTGGTATTAAACACAAATTAAATAAGATTCACAACATAATTTGTTATAGAATTTTTTTAAGCTCCTCGATAAAGCCATCAAAATGGTTTTTACTTTTACTTTAGAAAATTCATTATGTACCAGACAATGTTAATTAGGACAGTTTTTTTAGTCATTTAGTCATAGTTTGTTTTTCACAAAAAAACTATTATTATAAAAAAATATTTCTTCATGTTACAGCCATTATGTGTCAGTTTTACTTGACTAAAATGGCATCCAATTTCAGATATAAACCAAATATACACCGATCAGGCATAACATTATGACCACCTTCCTAATATTGTGTTGGTCCCCCTTTTGCTGCCAAAACAGCCCTGACCCGTCGAGGCAAGGACTCCACTAGACCCCTGAAGGTGTGTTGTGGTATCTGGCACCAAGATGTTAGCAGCAGATCCTTTAAGTCCTGTAAGTTGCGAGGTGGGGCCTCCATGGATCGGACTTGTTTGTTCAGCACATCCCACAGATGCTCGATTGGATTGAGATCTGGGGAATTTGGAGGCCAAGTCAACACCTCAAACTCGTTGTTGTGCTCCTCAAACCATTCCTGAACCATTTTTGCTTTGTGGCAGGGCGCACTATCCTGCTGAAAGAGGCCACAGCCACCAGGGAATACCGTTTCCATGAAAGGGTGTACATGGTCTGCAGCAATGCTTAGGTAGGTGGTACGTGTCAAAGTAACATCCACATGGATGACAGGACCCAAGGTTTCCCAGCAGAACATTGCCCAAAGCATCACACTGCCTCGGCCGGCTTGCCTTCTTCCCATAGTGCATCCTGGTGCCATGTGTTCCCCAGGTAAGCGATGCACACGCACCCGGCCATCCACGTGATGTAAAAGAAAACGTGATTCATCAGACCAGGCCACCTTTCATTGCTTCGTGGTCCAGTTCTGATGCTCGCGTGCCCACTGTTGGCGCTTTCGGCGGTGGACAGAGGTCAGCATGGGCACCCTGACTGGTCTGCGGCTATGCAGCCCCATACGCAACAAACTGCGATGCACTGTGTATTCTGACACCTTTCTATCAGAACCAGCATTAACTTCTTGAGCAATTTGAACTACAGTAGCTCGTCTGTTTGATCGGACCACATGGTCCAGCCTTCGCTCCCCACGTGCATCAATGAGCCTTGGCCGCCCATGACCCTGTCGCTGGTTCACCACTGTTCCTTCCTTGGACCACTTTTGATAGATACTGACCACTGCAGACCGGGAACACCCCACAAGAGCTGCAGTTTTGGAGATGCTCTGACCCAGTCGTCTAGCCATCACAATTTGGCCCTTGTCAAACTCGCTCAAATCCTTACACTTGCCCATTTTTCCTGCTTCTAACACATCAACTTTGAGGACAAAATGTTCACTTGCTGCCTAATATATCCCACCCACTAACAGGTGCAGTGATGTTAGTGGATTTTAATATCTTTTAGTGTAATTTTTCACACCATAGTTTCATCAGCAGTTTGTTTTAAATAGAACTGTTCAATTATCATTATAATGTCCATTTTCGTCTAGTATTCATTATTGTCGAAATAATCAAAAGTTCACCCACAAATGAAAATTAACTGTCAAGGTCATCCAAACCTGTATGACTTTCTTTCTTCTGTGGAACACAAAAGAAGATGCTTTGACTGACACAAGGGTGAGTAAATGATAACAGGATTTTAACTTTCAGGTGAACTAGCCATTTAACACTGGTAACAGATTACAAAAATATTACTAAAATACTACTAAAGCCAAAATACTACTCTGCAGCTAACAATCAATATATATTTTCATGCAATCAATTGCAAAGGATGAAAGGACAAGGTCTTTGAGGGTATAATTACAACCAGACCTCTACTCAGTAGCAAGAATATTTTCTGTCGCTAAAGGAAAGGTCTTTCATGCGACATTAAACATTTCAAATGGAGGAGGAGGGAAATAAAAGGAAGTTTTATTATTGTTCTGTATACCTCTGCCTGCTGAACATGAGTCAGAAACTCTGGGAAACAGAAGACCTCAGAGGTGAAAAGCTTATGTTGGGTTTTAAGGTTAAAGAGAGACACTCACAACAGCCTGCTGTCTAGAGGATTCCATGCGGGATTAGAGGACTCTGGGTACAATAAGCAGCAAATTCTGTTTAGGTACATATCTACTGTTTCAGAATAAGTAGTAGGCTGTCTTCTTGTATCATTCTCAACAAATTTCAAAGTCAAACACTTCTCAAACTTTAACACGGAGATATATAATACATATTAGCCCATCTGAAGGTCAGAAAACTTAGACAACAACTGAATTGACCAAAGATTCTCTGAGGAAGTGGAGGAATTGTGTGGGTGATGGCAGTTAAAGATGAGGCATGTACTGACGTGCGAGGACAGCAATTGATATTCCTCTGGCAAAGTTTGCTGCGTAGGGTGTATAATAATTCAGTCGGCATGTGTTCCAGACAACATTTGCTATAGCCAAAGAACAAAGACCCAGCCTTGGTCCTATTGATCCAGCAACTTTTTTGTTTGCCTGTGGATAAGAGCAACAGGAATAACTGTCTAGGTAAATTGAGGTGTGAATTCTCCATTGTAGTGACCAGCACCTCTTCCATGCATTCACTGCCACAGCCACAGCCGGCCAATCAAAGGGCAGGTGGGTAATTGGCCAGGCTATTGTTGGCGAGGCTAGGCAGCGGAGAGGTGAAGCCCCAACATTAGCCTCCCTCTAGTCCTCTCATAGAGCCCACATCACAGCGTCAGTTTGTTTTTCGCTGAGGGGGAAATGCGGCCTCGCTCTGGACACGGCGGGATGCGTGCGCCTGCTATGGTCCCTCATTAATGGAGAGGTTGCTTCTAAGCGAGGCAGGTTTTGTTTGAAAGATACACCAGTCGCTCAATGCGGCTCTATTAAAAGAGACAAGGTCATTCATCTCGGTGTGGCGCGGAAAGCACATCAAGCAACAATGAAGCACCACAGACGCTGATTACTAACACCAACACGCTCTATTCTCTGCGGTGGAAAGACGGAGAGCAAGACACATGTAAACTAGAATTAATGTCACTCTACCCATTAATATTGTGCACGGTGGATGTTTGAAAGAATAGCAGACAATGACATGCTTCATTCTTCATTTTTTGTAACATCAAGGACAAGCAGTAGCTATTCTTTCATCGATAGATGAAACATTTGCAAAAAAATAACCCTCAACCCTCAATGAAACATTCATTGTAACTATAAAGTTTGTATTGAAATTGTTCTAAAACACGTGTGAACATTTCTTAGAAATATAGTTTTTTTTTTCCTTATCTAGGCTTTATATGGATTTTAGAGATTCCGATTTCCGATTTTTTGTTTCGAAGTGTGACCTGCCGATACAGATTTTTGCCGATTCCGATTTTCTTTCAAAGAACTATTATTGACAGCATATCCAAACAAAAATCAACTTTTTTGCAATGAAAAATTTTACAAAGTATTTTCATACAAAAACAAGTAAAAAGACAGTAATAAAATAAGAACAAATAAATTTCAAACAACAGCACAAATAAATGCAATAGAATAAAGCGAGATATGAAATAAACAAATTATTAATTTGTTTACAATAATAGGGCCCTATGGAATGCGTTTTTTAATAGAAAATCTGTGTTGTTTTATAAACAACATTTGTATTTGTTTTTCTGGTCAAATGAAGGCATAAAACATTAATTTATTTGTAATCAAATGAAATTTAAATAAACCCTTTCATTTTTGGCAAACAAAGTACTGCACAACAGAGGTTTATTCCTTTAAAAATAAAGTTTTAATAATTATTGTATTGTTATTATTATTAGTAGTAGTATTACTTTAAGACATGCATTATACTGTATAATAGTAATACAATAGTACATAGTACTATACAATAGTAATATATTTCTGTCACAAGTTAAACCGAACTTTTATTTTGACGGGTTGCCGTGAAGATCTTGAAGTTTCTGTGTGTGTATATGATATGACAATAGTTTTTCTCAAATTAAACTGTAAAATGTCAAGTGACTCTCAGAGCGCCTTTGGAGATGAAGTTCATTTGTTCATGTCGTAATATAGTAACACTGCGAGCGTCACGCGTGCTTCAGAGTGTGTGTGGGAAATGAAACGTCTGCGCCATTCATTCACACAGAGTCACGCAGAACATGTATGATTCATATTCAAATATTCTTTAAATATTATTCTTGCGGTTTAATATTCGCAGACACTATATCGCAATGTGATTTAAGTGTACTGACCTACTTTTGATTTATTCATCCAAAATTTGACAAATTCCGTGACATTCCGTGTTATACAGTAAATTCCGTTTTTATGACTGGATGCCATCTGTGTCTGTTGCATCACGGAACCAGAGCGAATGAGACGAGTGAGTGAGAGGACACGGGTGTGTCAATTCGCCGACGCAGAGAATATAGCGAGAAAGCACAGCTGACATTATTGCCTGTGATGCTGGTAACAAAAAGTGGCTCAGAATCGGTAAGACGTAAGACTGACTGGCCGGTCACCGATCGTGACAGTATATATATATACAGTATATTATATTATATACAGTTATATACAGTATATATATATATATATATATATATATATATATATATAATATGTATATATATATATATATATATATATATATACAATATATACTGTATATAAAATAATTTAACCTGAAATAGACTCAAACCTAATGCAACATTGCACATACTGACAACTATCCAAGTCCTGGCAATCCAATGAAACAGGTCTGGGCCTGGCCTGTTCTTGGATGGGACACCCCATTGAAACTCAAAGCACTGAATGAGCGAATGCCCCCTGCTGGCCCCACTAACATCATTTCCATCAGCAAGCAGGGGGCATTCACTCATTCAATGCTTTGAGTTTCAATGTTTCAGAGCTGTGAAAAGTTGTGGCCCTTAAGATGGGATGTGAAACTGAGTTCTGAACTCTCTTGCTGCTGCTTCTGCGGTCTTTTTTTCCTATGAAAATATCTCAATGCTTAAACATCCTTAACAGCAAAACTGTATCTTGAACAAGTGTATTTTCTTATTCCATTGGCTGCTTTTTACGTTTTAAGCACAAAATTCACGAAGTTTATAAGAAAAGAAAAAAAAACAAAGATCTTGATTATGAGTATGATTTTTTGGCAGAGGCAAAGCAACTCATACTGGACTGGAGTGTGAAGAACTGGATAGGCGCACAGGAGAGCATTATTTAATTGTATAATGGTCTGGTTTTCCACCAAAACTGATCAGAATACTAGTTAAATGTTCAGCAAGATAATTTGTTTGTTGCATTATTAAGAATATGCACTGTATGCACTGAATAAAATTGCATTTAATTCACCCACACAGATATAATTTATGCCCTTTTGTGTTCCGCAAAAGAAACACAGTTTAAGTAAATAATAAGAGAATTTTCATTTTTTGGATGAATGATTCCTTTAAAATTGTATGAATGTTACAGCATCAGATAGCAAAATATCAAATCAAGTGGCATTTACTTTGAAGACAGCACAAGCACATATTCCATCTAAATATTTCACAGAAATAAATGTGTTAGGTTTTAAACTAACTTGACACTTAATGCTAAAAAATAATGTTTTTGCCATAAAAACAATTAAATGCTCCAGATGTACCAGACTAACTGTAGACTGAACATTCTTCACCTCTAAACAACCTTTCAACAGGGACCATCTGTGGCATACAAAGAAGTGCTACAACAAAAAATGAGCTGTCAACATCCCAATTTAATGATGAGAGCAAGTGACGGGAGGTGATAGAGCACTATGAGAGCTGGAGGAGAATGAGATACAAATGATGGACAGGTCATTCTGCAGAGGAACAGTAAAGAATACATGTACATATTTCTTTTTTACTGCCCATCCTTCTATGTTTGCAATAGTGACCAACATGTCAGAAGAAAAAAAAAATATGGCATGATATAGATAGGTTTCAAAGTGGAGAAGAACAGCTGCCACTAGAATATTGATATTAGATTGTGATGAGCCGACAGCAGAGACGTCAGCCAGACATTGTGATTGGGGGAGCGAAAGTGCATCTCACCAGCAATCGCAAGAGACGTTTAAAGCCCAATATGATCGGCTGGAGGATAATGACCTTGTGAATCTCACCCTTTACTAGTCATTTGATTTGCACATCATGTTAAAACATTGGTTTTCTCCTGCCATATAAAGGCCTCTTAATGTCAGCAGAGCTCAATAATGGCATTTGTTAGATGGCAGTGAGTGCTCTTTGATGAATACTTATACATGGGGGGCAGTTATTAAAACTAGAGAAACATTCAATTAATGAGCTGCCACAGCAGTGCTTTTATTCAAGTCTTATATTGTACATTTACGCAAATTAAGATTAATAAGCACATAGTGTCACATATGACAGATGCATTTACTAAAGAGTTTTATGGGACGCACAGCCTTTGATCTCAATCAACCGCAAAAGATATGGGAAGCATTTTCTGTTCTCTTTTATAAGTTGATATGTCAATTTGCATTGCTATCCTTACTATGCATGATTAGATGGTGCATTGCATTTTATTATTTGCACTTAGCATTTTTTCCTGCAATCCGGTGATCTATTTTTATATCTTGTAACGGTATGAGATTTTCACGGTATGATAACTGTTTCAGAAAATATCATGGTTTCACGGTATACGGTGATCAATCAATTATTATTATCATCATCAGTTAAGATGACTGTTAAATGAACAAATGGTTTATTGTAACAATCTTGAAGCCATTTGTTTGTTTTGCTTATTCAAATTTCAATAATGTCTAATCGATTCAATTTAATTGATTATGGATTAGATTAACAACTTATTTTGATCATTAATAATTAATTACAATTTTTAATAATAATAGAGTCCGATGAAATGTATTTTATTCAGAAAATGCATTTTTCTTTTTATGATTTAATACAAATATATTCTAAAAAAAAACAAAAAAAACAGTGGTAATCAAATGAAGGCATAAAACTAATTAATTAATTAATTAATGTTTTAAAATGTAATCAAATGAAAATTAACAACGTTTATCCTTTTATTTTTTTGGCAGTGCTACACAACAGAGATTTATTAAATTAAAACCTGGACAAACAAATATATTCCTTAATGTTTAAATAAATGTTATTCTTTTTTGTTATTATTATTATTAATATGTATACAGTATATATTAATATATATTATTAATATATATACAGTAATATATTTCTGTCATCATTTTTTCAAGTTAAACCAAACTTTTATTTTGACGAGTTAAAGACCTTTGAGTTTCAGAGTGTATTTGACTGGTTTTTCTCAAATAAAATGATGAAAAAATCTCTAAACGTTCTCTCAGAGCAGCTCTGAATATCCTCATATTGTGAGACGGCAGACACTAAAAAAACACCATGGGTGCTTCTCAACTGATGCTTCCTCATTTCCTTGCTCCGTCCTCTAGCCTGTGACCCAGAAACCGATTAAACTCAGCCATCTTGAAATACATCTAAATTCTCAAATTGCTCCGAGGAGTGAGGAAGCTTCCTGAGGAGTCATGAGTGTGGATGCACTGGTGTATCCTTCCCTCGCATCCTAAGGGGGTGGAGCTAAGACATGAGGAAAGGAAGTGAGCAAAGGAAATGAGGATGCACAAATAAGAAATGAGAAGCACCCCATGAGCGTCACGCATACTTGTGTATATGGTAGACGCAGCTCATTCACACATAGACACACAAAACAAACAGATTATATATTGATATAGCAGTTTTTTGCGCTTTAATATTCACAGACCATGTCACGGTTTGATTTATTGTACAGCTCTACTTTCGATTTATTCATCCATCCATATCTGCATTATACTGTAAATTCATAACTAGATTCCTCTATTCCCTCTACAGTACATATCAGAAATCATACGGCTTTAAGTTGTAAACAGGACACACCTTTATCTGCACGGAGGGACGGTGTTCTCGAATAAAGGCAAACATGTTTGATGTGTTTCCTCCTTTTGCAGCCACTTTGAGTCCATATTTTTGCAAAATGGATAACTATCCTCGATGACAACCACACGTTATTTTTTTTAAATATCCAAAGTATTACCATACTGCAAATTTGAACTTCTTTTTCGAAGGGGAATAGAGATTAGAGATAAACAGTCTGTCTCTGACATTTTCTCCGCTGTACATGTGGGTGGAGCAAGTTGAGTCTAAGCAGTCAAGTGGACAGAAGTTGCTTATGCGCAGGTGAGATTCTCCGTCAGATTTCCCCCCCAATACCATAGATAAGCAAATGTGCATGATTCGTGTTCATACCGTGATATATTGTCATACCGGTATACCGTTACAACCCTAATCTCAACCTACCAAATTGAGAACCAATGAACTAGAGAACCCATGACCTTATGCTCACTTTCTTTTATATTTCATTCTTACAATGTTCCATTTACCATTTACTGTCTGGTCTTAAAACACAACCAAAAAACCCTTTCACTTAAAATAAAGAAAGAAAAAAATACTTATGCCCCTTTCAGGCACTTACACACTCCAGGTACCCTGCATTGCACTTCAGTGCACTACATTTTGTTTGATGGACACTTGTGTGCCAAATTCAATATTAAAAGCTTTTTGTACCATCACAATTAGCAGACAGGCAAAATGGAACACTAGCAAAGTCAAAGAAGGGGGGTGGGAGGGTAAATGGAAACAGACACATAAACAAGCCATGCTATTTTAATGGTAATTCATTTGAAATTATAAGCCATTTCAAGTATTTGAAGCCTCAAAGCATCAAGCAGACAGCTTGAGTGGAACCCCATTATCTGTCCATTAAAAGCAATCTGCTTTGGAATCAATTTTTCATTTGGTGAGATTCTGTTTGTTTGAAAAGGTGATGTCTCAGGCAAACAACAATTTGCACAGTTTAGGCATTGTTGTGGCGGTGAGACACAGTAATATGCACTGACAGGGCTATAAAACTGAATTACATGCCTTATAGTGCAAATTACAGATTAGCTCAACACCATTTTACTAGGACAGTTATTTGATGGGATTTTTAGGTTATTCAGAGCAGTTCTCAAATGATCTTGCTTTAAAATGCTGACCCAATACAGAACCAAAATTGTTTAAAAATTGTTTAAAAATGTTGTGGGCAGTCGTGGCCTAATGGTTAGAGAGTCTGACTGGTAACCTGAGTTGTGTGTTCAATTCTCAATACCAGCCGGAAATAAGTGTGTGCGTGCGTGCGTGCGCGCGTGTGTGTGTGTGTGTGTGTGTGTGAGATGCAGAGGACAAATTCTGAGTAAGGTTACCATACTTCACACTGAAAAAAAAGATTTTTACTGCTTGTTCAAATTGCTTAGTTAAAATGAGCTAAAGCAACACAATTGCTATACATTTTGTCCTAACTTAATTTCATTGTGTTCAATCCACTTAAATATAAATCAAATTGAAGTTTATTTAATCCGTTTGTGTTGAGATTACATGAATGATTTGTGTTGCATTAACTGGAACTGGGCGGGGCTTGTTACGTCCCACCATGCTTTGCATATGGCTAAATCAAGAGAGAGTAAATGTTGTTATTTTATATGTAAAAGTGTTATTTTATGTATTTTTGAGCAAGATGAGAAAGGGGGAGACTTCATTGTGTTTAATAGTGTTTAATATTCAATTATGTTGGAAATATTAGAAAAATTTAAATTACAGTGGGTTACCACTGTGGAGAAGAGTGGAGCATTTGCTTAGGCTGTGGACTAAAACAACTAATGTCATAACGGCTTTGCTGAAGGAGCTTTTAATGCTTAGCATTTAAGATGCTAATGTGTGCTATTGCTAGCTAAAAGTTTGTCAACTAGCTAGTGCAGTATTATAATTCAGTTGTGTAACATTTAAGTATGTGAAATTGAAGTGGATGAATGAATATATGAAATTGAATGCCTGAATCATGTCAGGGAGCCATATAAAATTCACTTTGAGACTACTTAATTGAGTCACTTAAAATGTATTCATTCAATGATGTTGAAGTTACATGAACAAATTATGTTTGTTTAACTTAATTGATTCATGTGGGACCGATGTACACAATTAAATCATGTAAATCCAACACACTTTTTTTTTCAGTGCATGTCAGGTCATTTTAAGGTGCTCTGATTGGTCAGCTGGATCAGTGTGTTGTGACTGGTCAACCACTTCAAGTGTGTTTTCAGAAATGTCACACCCCTTACCACAACAGCGAGTTTCAACACACTACTAACTTAACTCAGCGAGCCCTTGCCACTTTTTTGTATATGCCTTAGGTGGGAATTATTTAAATGAGGAATTTGTGACTTGTATGTTCCCGGAAGAAAACTCAAAGACTACAATCGAGACACTTCGGAGAGTTTCAGAAACAGTACTTATTGATATAGAGAATAACTTCCTTTGGAATGAACTTTGTGCCTTGTGACTTTGCAGAACTTTTTTCATGCTCAAACAGCAACATTACAAACTAAAGAAAGTTGAAAATGTTAAAAAAAAAAAAAAAAAAAAGGAAAGAAAAGAAAAGAAAAAAATTCTTTACAGTACAACTTCAAGATTTTGTCAGTTTTCTTTGGAACAATCTGTTCCTTTGGAACGTTTTTAAATCTGTTCCTTATAATTTGGCCCACCTGAAATTTGGAATGCCGAAAGACAAAGTCATATTGACTAGCGCCAACCATCTCAAAACAACTTTAAACTAGAACTATTGTTCGAAGTTTGTCAGCTCAGCACTACTGACTCACTCCACCAGCAGAGGCTAAAAACAGCAGCTCAAACTCCAGGTCTGACACACTTCATGGCAGTAGCTAATGTTCCTTCACTACACATAACTACAACAGTCTGCACAAAACGTCCTCACAAAACTCTCAGCTCAGAAATCCAGTGTACAGTGAGCAAGAGCGGCTCCCACCACTCCAAGAGACAATAACCAGCACTGGATGCAGCGTTGCACATCCAATAAAGTCCTTTGTTTTCAATACAGCATACGACAGACACAAAACAAACAGAAAATAAAGCAGCAATACGAATTCCACTGACAGAGCACCTTGAAATCCTATTGTTCCGCTCTGCTGATAAACAAGCGAAGGATGAGCACAAACATTAATTTTGGGCTTTCGAGTCTTGGAGACGGAGGATTACATAAAAGACTCAAATAGACTCTATGAACAATACTGTTGATATAAAAAAAGCACAAAACAACAACAACGGAAAACAAGACATTAAGTCCAAAGTCTAAGCAACAGGCCTTCTTTATGTAAAACCGAACGGGTTATATTTAAAAAAAAAAAAAAAGCTATTAAAAAGAAGTCCAATATTGGACTGTCTTTCTAAATAATGACTTAATTAGCAAGTAGCTCCATAGCCAAGCCAACAGATGGAGCTGGAACAGGACAAATAGAAGTCATCTGGAAAGCAGAATATAGAAAGCTGCAATCTGCACCTCCAAGAAAGCATGAATAAACCTTTGTTCTTCAGGCGAGAAGAGCATTCAGAGCACGAGGCACTAAGCGGAAAGTCAAGCGGTTTGGAGGAGGAGGCCAGGTCAGCAGAGAGTTGCCACGGCTGGAGTTAGTGCCAGAGTGCCTGACCTTTTAAAACTAGCCAAATATTCCCATAGAGAGGGGTGCTATTTTCCGGCAGTCGACCGTTTCCCCTCCCCTGCACGCAGAGAGGAATAAGGGGGGTGTGACGGACGTGCTAGAGATGTGTGGATCAATCTGTTTGTGAAAAACCTCCATACACCATCTTCTTCACTCTGAAGAGGGATTGGAAGCCTGAATGTTTGTCAAATCATTAACAGCTGCATTTATCTTTCACTAATTACAACATTATCATAAATGTATAAATGGTGCCTGGGTGACAATGCATAATGCAACAAAATGCAGACGGCATAATAGACCTGAGAAAACATAACTAACTCCAATTTATGCTTCAAAGCAAGGCCTGCTTTTTAAACAAACCCTAATAAAAAATAAAAAAAATCACATAATTAAAAAAAGTAAATAACTGAATTGTCTGATAATGACAGTTGAAGCAGGTACATTTAAACACTTCACATTAAAGAATAACATCACCTGAATCATGGACATAGTCATTATACTCAATTCAAGTGTTTTCAAATTCTGCAAAACCACAATGGTATTTAAACAGCCGCATTAACATTCATCAGTTGGGTGTTGAAAGCATTGTTATGAAATACCCCTGCTATAGCATCTGTGCTTTATTTTAACCAGCAAAATTGCAATACTTATTTAAAGCAATTTATAAATATCTAAAAATGTATATTACTCTTTACTTCATTAAATCAAAGGTATCCAAGAGGCCACCGGGGGGTACTACAGAGTTCATAGGAAATTGTAGGTTAAAAAAAAAGGATGATCACACGCTGGTTTCTAAAGACTGGTCTAAAGTCATGAGATTCCTATACTGACAGCCATAGCTTATGGTTTTATAGAGATACAAATACAGTTGCTGTCGTTAGAGGAGATTTACGAAAAAATAAGTTTATTCAAGTGTGCTATTAGTATACTTCTTTTAAACTAAAAGTAAGTATACTTTCAGTCTACTTTTTATGTACTTCTCAGAAATATACTTTATGTACTTCATAGAAACATATTTAAAATTACACTTAAGTATACTTGACTTACACCGATCAGGCATAACATTATGACCATTATGGGGAAGTGTTTAACACTGATTATCTCTTCATCAAGGCACCTGTTAGTGGGAGGGATATATTAGGCAGCAAGTGAACATTTTGTCCTCAAAGTTGATGTGTTAGAAGCAGGAAAACTGGGCAAGTGTAAGGATTTGAGCGAGTTTGAAAAGGGCCAAATTGTGATGCTAGACGACTTGGTCAGAGCATCTCCAAAACTGCAGCTCTTGTGGGGTGTTCCCGGTCTGCAGTGGTCAGTATCTATCAAAAGTGGTCCAAGGAAGGAACAGTGGTGAACCGGCGACAGGGTCATGGGCGGCCAAGGCTCATTGATGCACGTGGGGAGCGAAGGCTGGACCGTGTGTTCCGATCAAACAGACGAGCTACTGTAGTTCAAATTGCTCAAGAAGTTAATGCTGGTTCTGATAGAAAGGTGTCAGAATACACAGTGCATCGCAGTTTGTTTCGTATGGGGCTGCATAGCCGCAGACCAGTCAGGGTGCCCATGCTGGCCCCTGTCCACTGCTGAAAGTGCCAACAGTGGGCACGTGAGCATCAGAACTGGACTACGGAGCAATGGAAGAAGATGGCCTGGTCTGATGAATCACGTTTTCTTTTACATCACGTGGATGGCCGAATGCTTGTGCGTCGCTTGCCTGGGGAACACATGGCACCAGGATGCACTATGGGAAGAAGGCAAGCCGGCCGAGGCAGTGTGATGCTTTGGGCAATGTTCTGCTGGGAAACCTTGGGTCCTGCCATCCATGTGGATGTTACTTTGACACGTACCACCTACCTAAGCATTGTTGCAGACCATGTACATCCTTTCATGGAAACGGTATTCCCTGGTGCCTGTGGCCTCTTTCAGCAGGATAATGCGCCCTGCCACAAAGCAAAAATGGTTCAGGAATGGTTTGAGGAGCACAACGAGTTTGAGGTGTTGACTTGGCCTCCAAATTCCCCAGATCTCAATCCAATCGAGCATCTGTGGGATGTGCTGAACAAACAAGTCCGATCCATGGAGGCCCCACCTCGCAACTTACAGGACTTAAAGGATCTGCTGCTAACATCTTGGTGCCAGATATCACAGCACACCTTCAGGGGTCTAGTGGAGTCCATGCCTCGACAGGTCAGGGCTGTTTTGGCAGCAAAAGGGGGACCAACACAATATTAGGTCATAATGTTATGCCTGATTGGTGTATACTGACAGAAAGGTCTAAGTATATTTGGACTATGCATGTACTCAATCTTTTGATCGAGATCTGATTTATAAAGAAAACAGATCTTAATTCTGAGTATTTGATTTTTTGTGAAGGCTAGTATTTACTTCACATCTATTTTACTCTTTCCCCACCATTGACTGAATTGTCCGGCTATCCACTGTTATACGGTAGGAGGCGCTATGACACATCTTCTAGTACAGATAAACATAATGAAAAACATAACAGCATAAACGAGTGATAGAAGATTGCTCACGCAAATGTAAGACAATGCGTTCATCAAACATTAAACAGCATATAAGATCAAAACTGCCTTATGTTACCAAATGAAATGTCGAACCCATGGAGAGGAAACGACTGTGAAGCTTTGGGGGTGTTGATGGACTCGATCTACTCCATCTATGTTTTGATCATCGTTCTGAATCCAATCCGGATGCACAAAAATGTGATTCTCAGCTTTTTGTTTAAAATGTTGCTTTTTATGAAACTTACCCACATTCAAGTGTTGATAAAAAAGGATGCATGAAGCTAGAATAAAATGTTTTTGAAATGGAAAGAGTTAAAGTACAGTTAAAGGTATATTTCAAGTATTAAAATTAATACCTAAATAGCAACATAGTGTATATCGTTTATGCATATATAGTACATATAGTATATATACTTAAAGTGCAAAAATAATATATAAACAGTACACTGTAAGTATGATGTTATGTTCACTTAAAGAAAACTTACAAGTGTACTTGCGGTATAAAACTACTGAACTAGTAGTTTACTGAGAGTGTACAAAGTGTACTTTCATAAACAAAAAAGTATACTACAAGTATTGATATAGTAAACGTCTTCTAGTATACTTATACGTTCACTTGTAGTACAGATGCAGTACAAATGAGAAACGTAGTTGTGAACTAGTTGTGCACTTAAAGTTTACTACTGTTACACTTATAGTACACTTAAATGTATACTTTTATACACTAAAAAGTGGGCCAATTTAGTCCCAGTCAGTATTGAAATAGTACACTTACAAGTTTACTACTAGTACATTAATATTAGTATACTTACTACAAGTATACTTAAAAATATACTTTAACTTTACTTAAGTACAGTGGGGAGAACAAGTATTTGATAATTCACTTATAAAGCATGTAAAAGTCTGTAATTTTTATCATAGGTACTCTTCAACTGTGAGTGACGGAATCTAAAAAAAAAAATCCAGAAAATCACATTGTATGATTTTTAAGTAATTAATTTGCATTTTATTGCATGACATAAGTATTTGATACATCAGAAAAGCAGAACTTAATATTTGGTACAGAAACCTTCGTTTGCAATTACAGAGATCATACGTTTCCTGTAGTTCTTGACCAGGTTTGCACACACTGCAGTAGGGATTTTGGCCCACTCCTCCATACAGACCTTCTCCAGATCCTTCAGGTTTCGGGCTGTCGCTGGGCAATACGGACTTTCAGCTCCCTCCAAAGATTTTCTATTGGGTTCAGGTCTGGAGACTGGCTAGGCCACTCCAGGACCTTGAGATGCTTCTTACGGAGCCACTCCTTAGTTGCCCTGGCTGTGTGTTTCGGGTCGTTGTCATGCTGGAAGACCCAGCCACGACCCATCTTCAATGCTCTTACTGAGGGAAGGAGGTTGTTGGCCAAGATCTCAAGATACATGGCCCCATCCATCCTCCCCTCAATACGGTGCAGTCGTCCTGTCCCCTTTGCAGAAAAGCATCCCCAAAGAATGATGTTTCCACCTCCATGCTTCACGGTTGGGATGGTGTTCTTGGGGTTGTACTCATCCTTCTTCTTCCTCCAAACACGGCGAGTGGAGTTTAGACCAAAAACCTCTATTTTTGTCTCATCAGACCACATGATCTTCTCCCATTCCTCCTCTGGATCATCCAGATGGTCATTGGCAAACTTCAGACGGGCCTGGACATGCGCTGGCTTGAGCAGGGGGACCTTGCGTGCGCTGCAGGATTTTAATCCATGACGGCGTAGTGTGTTACTAATGGTTTTCTTTGAGACTGTGGTCCCAGCTCTCTTCAGGTCATTGACCAGGTCCTGCCGTGTAGTTCTGGGCTGATCCCTCACCTTCCTCATGATCATTGATGCCCCACGAGGTGAGATCTTGCATGGTGCCCCAGACCGAGGGAGATTGACCGTCATCTTGAACTTCTTCCATTTTCTAATAATTGTGCCAACAGTTGTTGCCTTCTCACCAAGCTGCTTGCCTATTGTCCTGTAGCCCATCCCAGCATTGTGCAGGTCTACAATTTAATCCCTGATTGAGTGTGTGGACAGGTGTCTTTTATACAGGTAACGAGTTCAAACAGGTGCAGTTAATACAGGTAATGCGTGGAGAACAGGAGGGCTTCTTAAAGAAAAACTAACAGGTCTGTGAGAGCCGGAATTCTTACTGGTTGGTAGGTGATCAAATACTTATGTCATGCAATAAAATGCAAATTAATTATTTAAAAACCATACAATGTGATTTTCTGGATTTTTGTTTTCTCTCACAGTTGAAGTGTACCTATGATAAAAGTTACAGACTTCTACATGCTTTGTAAGTGGGCAAACCTGCAAAATCGGCAGTGTATCAAATACTTGTTCTCCCCACTGTATACTTCATAAAATTAACTTGTAGTATATTTCTTTTTCATAAGGGAAGGGCTCTCAAAAATGTGTATTTCTGCTGTAGCATAGTGAAACTTTAGAGATTGTCAGTGGGCTGCACTAATATCATACTGAAGTTTCAAGCCTTCTAAGAAGACTTTTGCAAAGGTCAAAGCAGCTGCACCTATAAATATTAATTCTGAGGTACTTATAGATGGGTCACCCGGGTCAGTAAGGTGTAGGAATATCCCAGGGTCATGAAACTTTAGAGGACTGCTCTAAGATTAACATATTCATATTTCAGCCTTCGAGCCAATTGGCTACTCAAGGAAGTCGAAACCAACGAAGCATATGCACTTTTATGCTTAATTTCAATAGTTTTAAAATGCTTTGCGTTTCCAAAAATTCACCCCTAAAATAAAATATGCAAAAAGAAAATATGCAATAAAAAATGTATATATATCGTTTTTTATAATGTGTGGCTTCATAAACACACTTTTAAGGAAGAAAATGAAAAAATATATCATCAATTTTGATGTTTTGGTCTCTGAGGGCTTAAGAGTAAAATAAAAATATGATGATTAATGAATGAAGCAGCAGCTGAATATGTTTTTTTTTTTTTTGGAGATAAAAGAAGCGATAAGCGAGAGCATGAGGGGGAGGAGAGACAGAGAAATGAGAAAGAAAAACAGAGAGAGCGTACTACATATTTTTACGTTGCCAGACAGTTTCTTTAGTGCCCTCACGTAGCTCAGCATTTGTTTTTACCACACAAAGCAATCCTTTGCCAGTGTAAACTGCAACTATTTTATTATTTGTTCTAGAGAATGGGGAGGCAAAACATTCACTTTTCCTCTTGTTGTGGATTTAAATCCCTTTTTTTTTTTTTTTTAATGGGATGGCGACCAGCCAGGTTCATTAGACAGCAAAAAAGCAACCTCTTTCACATCACATTGCAATGTGGGTTAATCTTACACCCATTAACTTGCTATTCATTTTCACTCTCCTTAAACAAAGCACTGTGCAAAAATTAACTGTAGGTATAATCGCCACATTCAAACCAAAGTCCTTTTTTTCCTCCACTGGAACAACATGGAAATTTCCCTTCACAATACTTAATTATCATCTGTAAAGTTGTTTACTTTACATGTTAGGAAAGGCTTCTAACGAACCGTGTTTTGATAATATTGTTTGTATTCAGATTTACATTTATATCCAATTTCATATTCAAGAAGTGCTCGGTGCAAAGTCAGTGAGGTAAAATGCTTATTTGTTATATTTTCTCTCAGGGTATAAATTTGTTATAATCCCGTTGAGTGAAAACCCATCATTGTTTTTAAACTGATTTGTTCCAACTGTAATGAGATACAACAGGTGTAAGACAAAAAAGTACAGGAACATGGTTGTATTTCTGTCACAAGATATAATGTGACCATTCTAACCCATCCCTAAAGAATAATTACCTATGTTTACACCCCTGTGTAATAGCACTATATACGTAGATCCATATTTTCTAACTAAAATGACTAAAATCAGTCATTGTAGATGCTTCAAGTGACATCACAACTGTACAGTATGAAAAGTGGATATTAATTTTCAGATTTGCTAAAGATTACATTTAACAGTGTTAATACTCACTTAGTTAATCTACATGTAAAAAAGGGGGAAATAAGCATGCACAATTTAATATCCAATACCAGCCACTGATAAATTAAAAATTCTCTTATATCGACTTCAGTACTAATATTGTGCATCCCTACGTAAAGGTGCTGTATGTAAGTTTTTGACTGTACTAAAGCATAAAAATACCATAATATGTTTGCAGATATTTAGGAAACATGCTAAGTTCACATACTTGTTTCTCAGAAAAGCAATGCTACAGCCAGTTATTGTACTTTGAAATGTGTGTTCCGTGTCGGAATATCTGTTTTTGTTTAGGTCTGTGTGATACCGCATGTTGCCAATTTACCCAATAGTATTTCAACATCACAGGTTGCCAGTTGGCGGAAAACAGTGTATTGCTGCCATGGAAGCCAGCGAACAAACTTGAACGAGAGATTATTAAAATGCTAATAAATCAACTCATCAACTAACAGTGTGGCTTTCATTGTCAATTGTGCACGTTCCTGTCGCGGGAGGAGGGGGCGGGGCAAACTATATTTTGAATTTGGACTGCAGTACCCATTTCAACCACTAGTCATTCCTACATACAGCACCTTTAATGTAATAAACTTTATAGGTTTTTGAAGTATGTACACTTGCTAATTGGAGGCAGAATGTGTGCTGAATAAAAAAAGACAAACTGCCAATCATTTCTTACTTTATTTTGAATGCTGGAATTCAGGCGTAATTTAACTTTTATAAAAACCTCTAAAGATCGAAAAGATCATGCAATATACTGTACACGCCAGCGACGTCCATGTAAAATTAACAGCAGCTGAAAACTGGAATTTGTCTTAATCACTGCCAACAGCCTGTGAAGATCCTGTTCAGTGCCAAGTTTCATAAACATCTGTTGAAACTGAATTAATTTCTGGAAATGAAAAAAAGAAAAGAATTCCAACCACATGCTTGTCTAATTTTCCTTTTTTTTTTTTTTTTTTTTAAATTTGAAAGCAAACTCTAACCTGCACGACAAGCAGGCAAGAATCCAAAGCAGGCGTGAAATATTACATGTGGTGCTGTCAAAAAGTAACATTTGGCACTGCACACACAAGAGACAGTTAGATGTGAGGCGAGAGACTGCCAAATAAAGCCCCGGGGTATAAAACTCTGTTAGCATCTCAGCAAAGCTCCCGTGCCATAATCACGTCACTGTTACGATGTCCCCATGATAGCAGAGAGAGACTGCAGGGCCTGCGTCCTGTAAGTAATGAGGTCACATCTGCCTGTTATGCCCAAATCAAATCTTCTTTATGGGGGGATTATGACATAATTAAAAATAATCCTCAATGGCAAGACACAGATAAGAATGGCGTGAAAAACATATTCTCTATAATGTGCAGAGGGACAGGATGACAGGCAATCTGATGACATATCACATCAAAGAGTCTAGGAAAGATACAGTACAGTTACGCAGAGCATTATGCAAGCTACCTTGTACAGATTGCAAATGATGCATGAAGGTTAGTTAGCATGTTTGCAACACTTTGTTTTGTGCATCAGAAGATTACTAAGAAAAAAAAAAAACAGAGATGGAGATTTTAAACTTTTGGTGGGCTGCCCGAATTATTAGTCACCTAATCCAGAGGTTTTCAAACTTTTTGATGCCAAGGGCCTCCGAATATGACAATCCCCCTTTATACATATATTTGTATGTATAAAAACACATGTATATTCTGTGAGAGAAGAATGTTGTCTATATTCTTGCTATTAAAAACTTGGGCTGTCAACAGAATAATCATGACTAATCTTATTTATCTTTAAAAAACTGAAAAAAACAGTAATATCAAATGTAATAAATTTGTTAAATTATTGCTTTAAACATATAATTAACATGTTTGTTAAAATAAATAAATAAACAAATAAATATTCTCCTAAATTTTTGTTTACCTCTGAACACTGCCTTAAGGTGCGGGAACATAAGCAAAATTTTAGTGAAAATTTAGTGAGCAACAGAAGCTTTCTGTTGGCCACCACGGCGAATCTGTGGAGAACCAGTTGCGAAATGTGCATGGGGAAATCGTTCAACCTCACGCAACATTCCCAAACGCATGGATCCCTTCAGAAATGACTGGATTTCACCTGCAAAAATTCGCTGAACAACCGAAAATATGACTGCAACTTTACCTTGAACAAACTGGTCTTACTGGTCTTATAATTATGCTGGTTTCAGAATCATCTAACTCCAATTGGACGTGTTTCTTAGGGTACATGTGTTTTTAAAGGTTGGACTTGACCTGCCATCTTAACAACGAAATACTCGTGGCATGTCATAAAAAAAACAAAAACAAAAAAAACAGTGGTAGACAATGGAATGGCCAAAAACAAAGATGCTATAAAAATGGGATGCATCTACAAATGCAGCTGTTCAGAGAGTGATTTACTGTGCAAACTGAAGAAAAAAAATATCCCTCAACAGAGAGAGAAGAACAGACAAAAACGAGCAAGAGAGGCAAAAATAAAGAAAGAAAAAAAGAAAAGAGAATAGAGAATTTGTAACAGTGTCACCACCGACCTCAGCTTGGGCAGCTATTTTGGCCGTGTTCCTTAACTCTCCATTCAGGCCTGCTACGTGGCTTTGCGAGTGGGAGAGATGCTGATCACGGTCTATTGGCCAGACTGGACAGGCCTTTTGCAGTATGAAGGGCCCCACGGCGGTGCGGAAAAAAAACAACCACAGCTATGATTACACACAGAGGAGCGCTAGACAACACACAGTCTGCCGTGACGGCTGCAGGACACTTGTGTTATGCTCCAGTTTCCCGCCTCTGTCAGCAAATATCTACCTGCCACACTCAATTATAGCCACTATGTGTTAGCGCGGCCAGTGTACACAACCTTCTCTGCACACTGTACAGGACTATCTGTAGCTTCAGAAGATAAAAAAAAAAAAAAAAACATTGTAGAGCCGCACTTGGGGCGCTCATCAATTCGCATGAAGCTCCTCACGCACTCACGCAATTATCCTTGACATCCGCTGGGGGAAAACAAACCTTTCAAGGTCTGTTTAAGTACAATCACTGCACCTAATTGAATATGTCAAGACTGACGGATGGCAGTCGGCAGATGAATGGAAAACATGGGGGAGTCGACCCAGACAATGTGACTCCCCAAGACTCCTTGTGTGTTCATACACGTGTGTAAAGCATTTCGTTGAGCTCAATTATCCCTAGCGATCATTGGCTCTGATGTTGCTGCACGACCATGGTGTTTATATGCATTGAGACGGTTTTGCTGTGGGCAAAACATTTTACATTATTTATATCCTTATAGCATCAGATGGAGGGTTTATTTAGCTGGGTAAATATTACTCACAAATGAATACCCAAATATATCTGGAGGGCTTGTTCGCACATAAAGCCTTTTAAGTCGGTTTGATGAAATGTATAAAATCAAATAAATGGATTTTTTAACAGCCTCATAGAAAACTAGGAAATCTAGAATCTTATTTTCCTTTGTGGAGAGACCGTTATAATCATATTCTCACAACCGTAAGTACCAAATACATATACGTGACCACACCAAACACTGTGAACATAAAAATCCTGAAGGACCCTGTATGATGTGGCAGTCTGTAGGCGGGAAAACTCGCAGCTCATCAGTGCTGAGCTCAGACTAAATTATTGTGAATAACGCAGGCAAAGCCGCTTCTTTGTGGGCTTCTGAATTGCAATGACATTTTCTATCCAGACCTTGCTGGAAATGAATACTCTCCATTAGCTATATTTTTTGCCTCCTGTAGTGAACACACCAGCATTTATCCTGAGATTACAGAGGGAAAAGGAGAGCCTAGCTTTGGGGTTTGGACCAGGATGGTTTCAGAAGATTGTTTTGTGGATTGTTCGGAAGCAACAGTGCTGCAATTCCCAAGATGTAACGGATGGCTTTGCTTAAATTCACAGAGCCAAGGACGAAGTTGTTATGAGTTCTTCACTACTGACAATGGCCCTGCTATAAAAGGTAACAATCTGCAAAATATCATTCAAATCTATACTGCCATGCTTGAAAGTATGAAAGTGTTCGTCCAACCTATAGAACAGAGATACCCAAACCAGGGCTCACGGGTTTGTGGAAAAACATGATTATAAGCAAAAACCGCCCAATCAGTGTTTCAGCAATGAAAAGACATTAATTAAACAGCAACATGTCACTTGATGTTACAGTTCAAGAGCATTTGTTCCTAATTTTATGTCATGTTAGAAATAGCCACAGAAGCTTGACTCTATCTACAAAGTTATTAGACTAACAAAGTAGCATGATTATGTGATATAGCTTTTATGCAATAGTTCAATAAATAAAAATGTTGATATTGAGTAACTTACATTTTAGTCACAATATTGCCAGTACATTGTCTGCTTTTGCTCTGCCAACAAAAATAGTTTCAAACAAAGCCACAGCAGAACCGATGCAACACACAGTGGTGTTTTGTTCCTGAATGTTTAAGTGTTTTTGAACAAATCGTTTGATTAATGATTCCATCACGTGTTCAACTTACACAAGACAAGTCACTTGTTCTTTTCTTGAATGAATTGGTGTGTTTGAATGAATTGGTTAAATGAATGATTCAGTGAGTCACTCATAAAGATAACTGTCGCCACATACGGGCAAATCAATGCAACTTGTAGAAAGATAAGATGATACATATGAAAAGTCCCAGTGCTGATGGACTGCTATATCAGAACTCTCAAAACGCTGCTCGACCAACCCCATTCAATGACCGAAAAACTGTAGTATAATTGTATTTCAACAATGTTTTAGTAGAAAATGTATTTTTGAGTCAAAATGATGGAGCAGGTCACATACTGAGATCTGCCTATTGCCTACAGCTATATGCAATGACATACTTTAGGACTCAAGAGGTTTTCCTTCATTTGTTGTTCTTGGAAAACCAGAAATTGATGTAAAGCTGTTACAATTGATGGTGTAACATAATAAAGAGCAGTGTCTTAATGTTTCCCTCTTTAATCTTCGTATTTGGCCCCAAGACTCAGACAACCATCAGCCCACGCTTGTACCAGCTTAAATTAAATTTGTCATTTTGCGGACAGTTTTATCCGAAGAGACAGTAAGCCAATTGCAGAGACGTTCCTTCAGGAGCAATTTTAGGCAAAGTGCTTTGCTCAGAAGAACCACAGAAACAGCGAATCTGTGACCCTCAGCAGCCCTGGTATTGAACGCCAAACCCTTTGGGATGGCAGCCATATATTTACTCAGCAAAAAAGAAAAAGAAAAAAAGAAACATCCCTTTTTCAGGATACTGTATTTTAAAGATAATTTTGTAAATTCCAAATTAGCTTTACAGATCATTATTGGAAAGTGTTTAAACTCATGCTCGTTTGATGAACCATAAACATTTATTGCATATACACCCGTGGAACAGTTATTTAAGGCCCGTTCACACCAAGGACGATATCTATAGAGATAACGATAAAGATATGGTTCTAAAAATCGTTCTCAATATTAAAGAATAGCAAAGTTCACACCACAGCTATAACGATAACGGCACAGAGAAACGATATCGTTGGAATCACTTTCAGAACGATTTTATCCAGCTGATGAACGATAAAAACATTGACAGCCAATCAGAATCCATTCCGCTGTAACAAGCTTGAGCATTTACAGTTACAGACAAGCACACGCTTAGAATAAACAGAACAATATCGTCCGCTGGGGTGGACGCTAATATAGTTATCTTTATAGTTATCTTAGTTATTATTCTTGGTGTGAACGGGCCTTAAGGCGCGTACAGTTTACAGGCTGTAAACAATTAAAGGGATAGTTCACACAAAAATGAAAATTATGTCATCATTTACTCACCCTCGAGTTGTTCTAAACCTGTATGAATTTCTTTTTTCTGCTGAACAAAAAAAGATGTTATTTTGAAGAATGTCGGTAACAAAAAAATTGATGAACCCATTTACTTCCATAGTATTTTTTTTGTATGGAAGTCAGTGGGGCCCATCAACTGTTTGGTTACCATCATTCTTCAAAATATCTGGTTACACTTTATTTCGATGGTCCACTAACTCTCATTAGAGTATTAGTAGACTGTTAGATTAGGGTTAGGGTTTGAGTTAGGATTAGTAGGATAAGTTGACAAGTTACTTATAATCAATAGAATGTCGAATATGTTTCCTCGGACATGTTCGAGAAATATAGGTTTCTTGGTGGAAGAGTGTGGTAACATCTCACATCAAGAACTGGCAAATCTGCTGCAGTCCATGATGATGAGATGCACTGTAGAACTTAAAGCAGCAGCTGGACACACCAGATACTGACTGCTACTTTTGATGACCCTCCCTTTGTTCACAGACTCATTATTCCATTTCTGTCAGTCAAATGTCTGTAAAATGTGTTCAGTTTATGTTTCAGTTGAATCTTTTTATGTTCATACAAATATATACACGTTAAGAAAATTGCTGGAAATAAAAGCAGTCGAAAGTGACAGGATGTTTCTTTTTTCTTTTTCTTTTTTTGCTGAGTATATACTAAAAGTTCGGGGTCAGTAAGATTGTTATAAGTAATTAATTATTTTCAATATTCTTTTCAATTCTTTGTCAATTCAAGTGAAAGTAAATACATTTATAATGTTTACCAAAGGTTTCTATTTTAAATAAATACTGTTCTTTTGAACATTATAGGCTATTTATCAAATAATAAAAAATAATAATCAAGTTTTGGTTTTGGATGGGTTTATCACGTCTTTGTTCTATGACCTAGTTTTCAGTTTGTTTCCTTATAGTTATACATTGTTTGAATATCTGTCGCACCTGAAGTTTATTTCGTTAATTCGTTTGCTCTTGTATTTAAATGTTTCTTTCAGTTCATTGTCTGTCCTCGTCAAGATTAGGTTGGTTGTTCTCTTCGCGGCCCTTTATGTTCTAGTGTTCTGAGTGTTTTGTTTCTTTGAGTTTGTTTCTAATAAAAGTAGCTGCTGCATCTATCCTGCCTAATTTTCATTCCTGCAACCAGCACGTGACAACAATATTATTATTTATTTATTTACTTACAGTATTTCTGATCAAATAATGCAGCCTTGGTGAGCAATATAAGAGACTTCTTTCAATAACATGAAAATCGTCTGCAAACTTTTGAACGGTGTTTACAAGGGTTTAATTTGTAGTGAAGTTTTTATTTCTCAGTAAGTTGCTTTGCTTTTACCATCTGAAAACAACATTGGTTATTTATAGATGTTCCAATTGAAATTATGAGCTAATATTTTGTTGGCTAGTCATTCAGTGTGGGACATTTGTGAACTGTTTTAAAAACAACCCAATACTTTTCCCAGTCATCAAAAGTATTCAGTGTAAAAGCAGCTGTTATGAATGAATGAGGGACTGAACTTGATTAGATCTTTCACAAACAGGAATGTGTGGTTGAAAGACTGAATGTCAGTGAAAAACAGCATAAAACACACAAAGACCCATCTTCTTTTTTCTGAATTTCTTTTCTCTTACATGGAAAGACATATTTGAGAATTTCCTACGGTTTTATCTACAGTACATGTTTTATCTACATGTAAACCAATAAAATGGTGCTTCATCACAATGAACGACCAATGCTTTATGTAGTTTTCTTGTGAACTGAACTGTTCCACCTACACTAAATAAGTGCTTTTTTATTGCAATAAATGTATATACTGTAAACGCAGTGTTCAAATTACTGCATTCATTCAAATCATAGATGCCTTAGTTGTAAACATATCTGTATCTGTAGCTGTTATCTGTAAAATATGGCCAAGAGGGGGTTTCCCAGCTGCACCTTAGTGTCATTTACATTTGTCATGACAGCAGGAGGACGAACCACCATAACCTTGGACTAAGATTAATGATTTAAAAGAAATTTTAGAATAAAATAACAATAGATACTGTAGTCACATATAAGAATTGTGAGAAATTACCATGTTTATAATATAATATTACTGTAGACAGTACTGTAACAATACACTATACCTGAGAAAATTTCAAATGGCTGGAGTGCAGTGTTCTGCTTTAGCTAATCTTCTTTTATTAAGAATTATATTCCACAATGTTTTTATTGTTCATAGCTGTATTATTTTCGGTTTAGTAATAAAGAATAAAAGCAGTATATTTCAAATATGACATTACTATATGCAACAAACATTTTCATTACACACTACCTTGGTATTGCCATCACATTTTAACATAAAGTGTTTTAAAGACCTACTTTCTTTGAAATACTGCCTGCCTGGAAGCCTTGGAATAATTTGAATACTGTAAATACATCCATAAATGCAATAAATTCATGGTTATTTAAGTTATGGTAAACATTCTGTGATGTACTCAAAGCTAATGGTCTACCAATGGTGACACACACACATACAGAGAGAGACAGGTATTCCTATCATTATGATGACATTTTATAGGCGTAATAATTTTTATACTGAGCTAATTTTCTATCCCCATTTTATATCCCATAACCCTAAACCTACCCATTACAGAAAACTTTCTGCATTTTTACATTTTAAATTTAGTATGATTTATAAGCTGTTCCCTTTCGAGGGAACTCACGCTGCGTCGATGACGCTTTGGGAACGCCCCTGGTTGATTGCGTCTGAAGCACGTATGTCAACTAGTCCAATGGTGAGAGTGAACGTCACGGGCAGGTGACGTCATGACCAGGAGAGGATAAAAGCACATCCGGTTTGACCGGCGTTAGCTTCTGTGCCTCAGCAAGCGCTCTATGTTGAAACTGTCTGTGATATTTATTGTCTGTCCTTATCAGTTAAAAAAGTATGGCGAAAGAGTTTAAGTTGTGTGCTTCTCCCTGCCCGCGCTATTTAACGGGTGGGGATACACACGACTTATGTGTACTGTGTTTGGGAGCGGAGCATACTATGTCAGCCTTCGAGGATCGCGATCCTCAGGGTTCCGGACCCGCTGCTGCTGAGGCAGCACGGAGAAGGCAGTCTTGGGGGTCGCAGTTGGATCTTTCGGAGGGGATTGAGACGGGCCTCGCCTTTTCTCTTCCTTCACCCAGAGATCCAGTGCTCTCTCGCCGGTGTCAGAAGCCCGCCCAGCGGCATCTTCTGCCCGGGGAGAGAGCCCAATGCTTCAGTGCTCTAGTTCCGAGGAAGTGGATGTACTGAGCATTGAGGACAGTAATAAGGGGGAAGAGGATTTGCCACCTCTTTCCCCAGCGTATGAGGAGCTGGTGGAGGTGATAACTCGGGCTGTGGCTAAATTAAACATCGATTGGCCGGCCGAGAAAAGGGGCGCTCGTCCGAAAAGCAAGTTAGACGAGTGCTTCCTGTCTCCCAATGTATCACCTCCATCACGGGGCCTTCCTTTCTTTCCCGATATGCACAGTGAGTTGTCCAGATCGTGGAATAAGCTGTATTCGTCTTTTCAGTCCCCAAGTTCATGTATATTCAGATATTAAGGGGCTGAAAGAATACGGCTATGGGGCGATGCCCAGGGCAGAACAGACGCTAGCTAGCTATCTGTCCCCTGCGTCAGCATCATCCCCGCTACCCACTAAGCCCCTTAAAACAACTTCCAGCTTAGTGGGAAAAGCATATACGGCAGCATGTCAGGCTGGAGCCTGTTTGTACACCAAGGCAATCTTACAGGCTTATCAGGCTGATCTGCTGGGGGACCTGGATAGTAGCGAGGGGGTAGGGCCCGATGAGGTTCAAGAACTTTGTCAGTCCACAGATCTGTCTCTCAGGGCCACCAAGGAGACCGCCAGAGCAATTGGGCGATCTATGGCAGCACTGGTGGCTACTGAGAGACATTTATGGCTCAACCTGTCGGAGATTAAAGACAAAGACAGAACGTTTCTGCTTGACGCTCCGCTTTCACCTCCTGGCCTCTTCAGCGACTCAGTAAATACGTCGAGAGGTTTCAGGAGGCTAAGAAGCAAGCAGAGGCTTTTAAAAAATACCTCCCTCGCCGTACCCAGCCCCCTGGGGCTGCTGGGCGTGAGCAGCCTCAGCCGTCCAGCTCCTCATACCGAGCCCAACAAAAAGAGTGTCGCGTCCCGCGCCCCTCCTCAAAAACCTTGGGGGCAAGGCAGACACTCTCAGCTGAAGTCTTCTAAGCAGAAGCCGGATCTGAGGACTGTTCTTCAGGCTAAGAAGGCTTTGGCTCAGAAAAGGTCCTGACGCCACCTGCGTCAGACCTCTGAGGGCAGCCCCAACCGGGGTGGAGTGATGTACACCTCAGTATACGGTGCCCAGTCCACCTCAGTGCTCTCAGGGGGCCGTTCTGCCAACCCCGCCACCCTCGGTGCCTCGGGGCGCAGCGGTCTCCAGCGAGTGTATGGCGCAGCATCACCACGACGTTACGTCAAACTCACACCCTTTGAGGGGGGTTCAAAAACAGTCACTTCAGGTGTTTCCTGCCAGTATGCTTCAGGTCATCGAAGTGGCTGTTCCAAGTACACCAGAGGCCAGTCTCGAGAGGCTGGTACCCTTAGTAGACATTTTGGCAGAATGGAAGGCTCTGCCAAATATATCTCAATGGGTCCTGCAGAACATAGAGAAAGGTTACAGAATTCAGTTTGGTTCTTGCCCACCTCACTACAACGGGGTGCTACTCACATTAGTACATCCCGAGCAGGCTCTGGTAATGGAGCAAGAAGTAAAAACTCTATTAGCGAAGGAGGCTATAGAGCAGGTTCATTCACTCAACAGAGAATCGGGTTTTTACATCCGTTACTTCATTGTTCTGAAAAAGGATGGAGGGTTGTGTCCCATTCTAGATCTTCGTCAGCTGAACCGTACAGTCAAGAAACTCAAGTTCAGAATGGTGACACTCAAACAGATCGTGACACAAATCAGATCCGAGGACTGGTTTGTCACGATAAATCTAAAAGATGCATACTTCCATGTCTCCGTCTCCGTCAGCACAGGAAGTTCCTGGGGTTTTCTTTCGGGGGCAAAGAATACCAATATCGGGTACTTCCATTCGGTCTAGCTCTATTACCCCGCACGTTCACCAAATGCGTAGATGCAGCTCTAGCCCCGCTCAGACTGCAGGGCATACGCATGTTGAACTACATAGATGACTGGCTGATTCTAGTGGAATCAGAGCAGTTGGCGGTTCGGCATCGAGATGTTGGGAAATTGGGGTTGAGACTTAATGCCAAGAAAAGTGTGCTTTCTCCACTACAGAGGACCACTTTTCTAGGCGTGGTTTGGGATTCAGTTACGATGCGGGCCGTCCTATCGCCCGCTCGCATAGCTGCTATCCTCAAAGCCACCAAAGAGTTAAAGCTAGGCCAGTCACTCACTGTGAAACAGTTTCAGAGACTGTTGGGCCTCATGGCAGCAGCGTCCAATGTGATACCCCTTTGGCCTGCTGTATATGAGACCTTTGCAGTGATGGCTCAGGACCAAAGGGTTCTCCCCGAGGGGAAACCCACTTCGTACGATCAAGATCACGCAGCGGTGTCTCCGCGCCTTGGTCATATGGAGGAAACCTTGGTTCCTATCCCAGGGTCCAATGTTAGGAGCTCTTTGCGATTTACCACATCCCTGTGGGTAATGCATCTCTGGGGAAAGATCCGCTGGTTATTTGCTTCCTTCGTGGCACTCTGAGGTTGAGGCCTGCAACACGTACCGGGTGTTCCTTCTTGGGACCTGGCGGTAGTCCTAGAGGGACTATCCGGGGCTCCGTTTGCGAGCACTGGACACTTATGTCCACAGATCTGCCCTGTTGAGGAAATCTGATCAGTTGTTTGTCTGTTTGGGAGTGCCTAAGAAGGGTTCTCCAGCCTCCAAGCAGACGGTCAGCAAGTGGATAATTGAGGCTATTTCTCTTGCTTATGAGGTCTCTGGCTTGCCGTGTCCTCTGGCGGTCAGAGCTCATTCTACCAGGGGTATGGCGGCCTCTAAAGCCTTAATGTCGGGGGTTCCCCTTCAGGAGGTTTGTGATGCGGCGGGCTGGTCGTCCCCGCTCACATTTGTGAGGTTCTACAGCCTGGACCTGGATGGTGCCCCAGGGTCTCAGGTGCTCACGACATAGTTGCCGCAGTTTCACATACAGGCAATTGTAAGTACAGCGTTTGGGTATTTTCGTTCCCAAAGCGTCATCGACGCAGCGCGAGTTCCCTCAAAAGGGAACGTCTCAGGTTACGACTGTAACCCTAGTTCCCTGAGAAGGGAACGAGACGCTGCGTCACCCGGCCATACTTCCTGCATCGCTGTGATTGACTTGCTTCGGCTAAATTGAAGCTAACGCCGGTCAAACCGGATGTGCTTTTATCCTATCCTCACCACTGGACTAGTTGACATATGTGCTTCAGACGCAATCACGCAGGGGCGTTCCCAAAGCGTCATCGACGCAGCGTCTCGTTCCCTTCTCAGGGAACTAGGGTTACAGTCGTAACCTGAGACGTTTTCCTCCTAGGGGCCAAAAAAAAAGTCCACAAGGTCAAAAATTTCTTGTATTACTATCCTTGTGGGGAAATTTGGTGCTCACAACATAGGATTTACCAGGCACACACGCGTACACTACTACAAAGCCTCATTTGTTTTCCCTTGTGTTCTTTACAGGATTTGACACATAATGATTGGTCTCTTCCTAGGCTATAATGAGATGCAAAAAACAGCAGCAAAGCACCACATTGACGTCCTGTGAAGCAAACAAGTCAATCATAAGGATTTTGAAATTATACCAACCAGAATTGAATAGATTGAAATGCAGTTAAATGAACCTACTGTACTGTACTGACAGGTTCTTTCCCGTTGTTGAATAATCATTTTACATTTACAAGTACATTTTACATGGTAAGATAAAAAGCCAAAGCTGAGTGTTCTGATTTAATATTTTTACTGGTGAAAAAAAATTACCCACTATTAATAAGCCAGATATACAGTAGAAGAGAATCAGATGTGAAATATATGCAGTGAATATCACTGAATATCTCTTTGAGAATGACTGATATAAGTGTGGAAACACACACTGCGGTTTGTTCAGGCAGATACCTTCAAAGCACTTTTAGGTCTTTCTCATGCCAATAAAAAAGGTTTTCAAAAGCTATGTTGTTTATATTGTTGTGTACCAACTCTATACCAAAGGGTTTTCAAACAGTTGTTTGTCCAACTTTTCAGAAAAGCCACTGCATAAAACCCGTTCTTTGAAAAAGTCCCACTCGAGAGCAATCGAATGCATACACTATACTCCTCCTCACTCTCCGGTATAAACTCCCTGGTGTTTGAGCTCTGACGATAAGCTTTTCATTACTTCTGACTGTGTAACATGGATGAAATGTTAGTTCAAGATCAGTCAATCAGAGCATGTCAAAACACTCGAGTTGCACGTAAATGCCATTTACTGAAGCTAATTAAGATGAACGGCTTGAGCATTAGGCCTTCATCAGGGTGTTCACGAACACTATGATGATTAAAGCTTAATGCCATTATTCCTCATAAATGGAACGACTGATATTATCTATTTCAAATTGTACTTGTCTTTATAGACAAAGGCCTATTAGCTTATATTACCTAAAGATCATATACTTCTTATATGAGTGCAATGCATTACTGGAAGAAGCTCTATAATTGATAATGTAGTAAAATCAATAAATATGAATGTTAACGTGATTAAAATTACAAAATGTTGAGTAAATGCTTTTCATACATTCTTAAAAATAAAGGTTCTGTATTGGCATCTATGGTTCTGTGAAGAACCCATTTCCATAGTAGTTAAACAAGGTTCTTTAGATAAATAAAATCTTCCTCACGTGAAGAAAAAAGGTTATTTTAAGAACATTTCACTGAAAGGTTCTTTGATGAACCCAAAATGGCTTTTCAGTGGCATTGCTGCAGAAACCCCCCTTTTGGAATCTTTATTTTAAAGAGTGTAGTAAAATAGACGTGAAAATCTTCGCACATTTGAACGTGTGAAATAATTATCACAGCTCTAAATCAAAACATCAACACTTGATAAAATTTCATGGCAGTTGATCACGTAAAGTAACATGACCCATATCCTCTCAGGTCTTATATTACAGCTTTCCATCCCAAACAGAAGTGAGTGTGACTCATTATGGGACTACTGCTGCTTTTAAACTCAATTGTGAACATAAAAACTAATCACATAGACATACTTTATATCATATCTCTTGCTCTTCATAATATAATATTTGAAATTCACTGTGACTATTTTTTTAAAACCCAATATTATGATTTACTGTGAGACAACAAATAAGGTTAACGTCAACACGCAGATCGCTCAAAGAAACAGGAAATTAATACGTTTTCGAGCTGTGCACCTATCACAGTAAATACAATCAGCCTGTCAAAATGTTTTCAAACAACGTTGGCTGCATCAAACACCATTTAGCTTTCCATCCAAGCAAGCTCGACATTGTTCGCCTATATGCTGCTTCTCACAGGGTTCACACCTACAGTACATGCAAACATGAAATCAGAATAAACAAAATGCTCTCCTGAGGGAAGACAGGTGTCTCTGAGCTTATCATTGGCGTATCAGACAGACTGGGCACAGTTTATGTGGTTTCATCTTGTTTTTATGTGCCGTTCCCAGCTTTGAACTTCACACAGATATGCACTTTCTACTTGCAGCTTTCTTTTACCATATCACTTGCAAAGCAGTAAAATAAAGAAGACCTTCAGAGCCAATAAAACCATCACTTTTGCTGCTGGATATGGATTTGTTTGAATATGGATTCTTTCGTTGAGTCAGCCCGAGCAGTGAAGGCGATCTATGTGGACGGATCGATATAAACTACTGTGTGCATAAAACAAGTATTTATGATCATTACCGCAATGGCTTGCGTGGGTAGAAGTCGACTAAAAGTAAAACAGATACTCACTCGCTCTCCTCCTCCTCTCTCTCTTTCACAATCTCTCTCCCCTCTCCTTATTTCTCTGCTTCTATAAGCTTATTTCATAGAAATGTGTGAACTCTAAGCAGTTATTGGTTTGGACCTCCATAATGCCTGCAATCCTGAGTGAATCACTGGTGCTTTCTCATGAGCCGAGAGCGTTAGCAGGTGGCCAGAGACGACAGCTTATATCTCATCTCGGAGACCTTTTGTAGACTATTCACGGCAATTTATCCGGCGATGAATCTTAATTCATTACAGACCTCCATTACAAAGTGAGGCGGCCGTGCTTTATTGGAGAAGAGGCTGAAATTGCAGCTCTGATTGAATGCTCTGATTATCACCTCTTTGAATAGTTTTTTTTTCTCTTTTTTCTTCAGTTTATGATGTTTAAATAAAACTTCTAGGCCAATGATAGACTTGGAGAGATGATAACATAATTTCGCATTTCCGCAGGGTGTGACTGCAGACACACACACACGTATATGCCACATGAGCAAAAGCAGATCAAAACGGTATGATAAAAATTCATCATCTCTGCCGGACGCCAACAATGGGAATGTTTGCATACATTTGCCTCAATGGTGTGAATGCAAGTGTGTGAGTATGTGGAGAAACGAGTGGGAGAACGTGTTTAGTGATATATATAGGTGTTTTTTTTTATTTTTGTATATGATCGTGCATTCACCCTCACACAAGTCAGCGGGCAACGACACTCTCATCAAAGGCAATCTTGTATCATCAAACGCCTGCAGGTCAATGAGGCTTTATGGGATTAACACCCCCAGATTAGACCTCATGCTTAAAATCATTTGCTGGCATCAGCTAATTAAATGTGGAGGAGCTGGTGAGGTCATTCAAAGGCATATTCCATCCTCCTCATTTTGGCTAATGTTAATTACCCATCGTTGCACCGCTCTCTAAGTGAAGACTTTCTTTAATCACACGTGAACAAAAGAATAGCGGTAATTGGGCTTCATTTTTGGGCCTAATCAAAATGTAGGAATTTTTGTTAATGAGTAAAGAGTCAGTCTTTAGCATCACAGGCTTTCGAATTACAGGTTTGAACAATAGAAAAGAAGCTGTTGACTAAGTTGAAAGAGAGACTGAAGAGAAAGAGAAAGAGAAAGAGAGAGAGTCTGCATGGAAAAGAGGGTTTGTGATCGACAGTGTTCCTACATTAAGTGCTCATATGTAATGATGCTAAATATAGCAGATAATGCTGATAAATATAGCAGCAATTTTCAAGTTCACACATCAGACTGAAACTGGGAAATGGGAAAGCGAGAGAGGCTGTGTGAGAGCATGTGAGTATGAGCTAGAGAAAGAGAGACTCAAAATGACATTGTGAAGAAGAAATTTTCTGCCATTCAGAAATCCAACAACCTCCTCCGGCACAGCCGACATGTCTGCAGCCAAAAGAACACGAAAACCACTCAGGTTCTACCTGCTGCCTGGTCCAATTAAAGGAAAAAACTTATCTGAGGACAGACCTCCACCAAAGGCCATAGTCCAAGCCTGGATGGAAGTTTTGAAATGTGCTAATTCAAACATGATGTTCACATTCAGCTTCCAGAACTTCTACTCTTCCTTGCAGATTTCTGTTGACAAGTGGAAGACAGCACCTACAGAGCTGTCGTCTCAAACCAGGGAGACTCGCGGGCTGACTTTGCACCTACTTCCTCTCTTTCTGTTTTTCTGTATCTCTCTGTTCACCAGTAACATGGCGTATATGCAGTCCCTCCAAGGAAATATCAAGTTTATATTTATGTTTCTTTTTGCTTCTCTTATGTTTTAGCCAAAGTATCGTATGGAAGCCAGTTTACTTTATATTTCATAATGTGACTTTAAATCTCATAATGTGACTTCATCTCTCACAATGTGGTTTTAAATTTTGCAGTGTGAATTTATATCTCACAATTGTGACTTTCTCAATTAACTTTTATATCTAATAATGTGATTTTAAATTTCACAATGTGACTCAGAATTGCAACTTTGTTTCTCACAATGTGACTTCTTATCACACACTTGCGACTTTCTCATTATTGCGACTTTATATCTCATAATGTGATTTTAAAATTCACAATGTGACAACATTTTTGCTTCTTATAAATGTGACTTTCTGTCTCATAATGTGACTATATCTCACAATGTGACTTCATATTTCACAATAGCAACATTGTTTCTCATAAATATAGTGTTGTAATCAAGACCACATAAACTGAAACCAAGTCGAGACCAAGACCAGTGTTTGTTGAGACCAAGACTTTAAGGGTTGAGACAAAGACAAGACCAAAGCAGAACGAGACCAAGACCAGACCAGCACTCCTTAAATTCATCTAAAAGATCCACATTTACTGCCTGAGAAATGTCTTATATTTAATCAGTAAGACACTTTTATTGCTGTTACCAATCAAATTAAATCACTAACGACAAAATTTATCTTTGCACTGCAGTGATGGCACAGAAGTTGGTGCACAAATGATGTTGAGATAAATGTTTTAAAAATAAAATGTTGTTTATTGAACGTTTGTATGAAATCAATATCACATTTGCACTCGTGCTCATATTCATGAAAACATCTCTCTTGTGACATAAAATCCTGCGTCCTCTTAGTCTGAGACCAGGACAAGACCACGTTCAAATGCGGTCAAGACCGAGACCGAGACCGAGACCGAGACAAGACCAAGACCAAGACCTTCAAAAAGTAAGTACTACAACACTACATGCAACTTTGTCATTAAAATCTCACAATGTGATTTTAAATCTCTGCTGTCAATCAAAATTGTCAATTTGCAATGTGACCTTATATCGCACAACTGAGACTATATTTCTTGTGGATGCATTTTTATTAACTCTATTTCTTATTTTAAACTATCACACAGAAACAAGCTCTATAATATTGTATATGACTAACACCCAGATTCAAGATACATTCCTCATTAATCTAAGAGGAATGCTCTGAGTGCGGCAGCCTAATCAAATGAGCATGAAAATAAATCGAGCACACTCCCTATCAGACTTATTGCTGTCACTGATTTCACTGAAAGCTATGATAAATTGTCTGTGCTTTGTAGTGCAGACTACAAAGATCGCAACTAAATTCTGCATATTTGTAACTTAATCAGAAATAAGGTATTATGGATCCACTTAAGGTGCACAAGGAGATCAAAGGGCTGAGGCGGAACCCACATACGCACATGGAGACACTCATATAATCTTGAGCAGATGTGTAGAGTCTCACACACACACACACACACACACACACACACACACACACATACACACACACACACACACACACACACACAGTCTCCACACCTCTTTGAGACAAAAGAGTGATCTGTCTGGCACTTCTTACATTGCTCCTCTTCACGGCTGACCTCGGATGTTGTTTGGACCGTAATAACCATTAATCAGACTCCTGTCCCTAGGGTTGGGTAATGATCTCTGCTGGACCTTGCTGAAGAGCTTGAGTCAAGGACACAATCTTAACACTTTTTATTGCCAGCAGGAAACTCCTTACTTCAGGGCTGAAGATACTCTTTAAAGCTGATGTACGAGCAGCTGTTGTGACCGCCAAACCGTAATTAAAGGTGCGGCGTGAAAATGTGCAACTTTCAGATCAGTGTATCTCTGACTTCAGTCACCCTCATTGGGCCGTTTAAATTGAATAATTTCCATTAATCAGTCAATAAAAGGATTGCAGAGCAAAAAGATAGATATTTGGAAGAACAATAGATTCAAAACAACATTTGACTTTCATTGTTTGAACATGCAATTTCAGAATTTAATGTGTTCTGCGGGGAAAGAAAGGAATACAGGTTTGGAACAATATGAGGGTGAGAAAATTATTTTTGGGTGAAGTACTTAAGGGTTAAGTCATCCTTGACAGGATGAGAGGCAAGTCACATCTAAAGCAAGGACTCTTCTTAGGCCCTGTTTACTCCTGGTTTTAGGATGCTTTTTTAGTGATCCGATCACAAATGGTCAGCTGAGATGCATTACCATTTAAACCTGGTCTTACCATGCATTTTAAATGCATCTCCTGTGATGAGAGGGAGCAAATGGAGAGGATACACATGGTAATGGCGATTTTGATTGAATCTGTGTTTTGAAAAAACATAGCGAAGTTGAAATCGATTGTTTTGTTGCGCTTTCTCAAAACTCACCCCATATCGTTCACATGTTAGGTCAGTGGGTGACAGGTAGGCTGTTTTGTGCCTTTTCGAACACATTCAACCACATGAGAGTCTACACTACAAAAGCAATCCAGTCAAATGTGTTTTCGACTACCTCTGGAAGTGGTCAAAAGTGGACAAGCTCAAAATGTTTTAGACCCCGTTTACACCTGTATTTAACTTGTGCACTTGTGATTGGATTGACGAAAATCATAATACCAGGTGTAAACAGTACCCAAGCTAAATGCTAAATGCAAGTATGCAAGTGCATGTATCAGCATCATTCCTCTTCTACACGCTAAACATTGGCTGTTAAAACAAATATTGTACTGATAGAAAGCAAATATAATATTGTATTATTTCTATTCCTTGTTGGCCCATAAATATTTGCAATGGTGTTAAAGCGCAGCGTCTCAGTTCCCCGGTTGTTATTGCCCAGCTCAAACTGTGTGTTGAGAGCTTGTTTTGTTGATTATCCAGAAGCTGGCTGGTATTTGCTGTCACAGAACACACAAACATGACTGTGATGAAGTCTTTAAACATATATTTGTCTATTCATTTATTCATTTCATCCAGACATGTTTGTTTATTTGTGCACCATCTGATCAGCGAGTCTTTGAGAAAGCGTAAAAATTGAGACTTTTGTCATGGGATTACTTCCAATTTCAATCAGTTTCACTCATTTTAATTTGCTTTCTGTTAATTTCATTTGCTGGCTCATTGCACAAATAACCGCAGAGAGGATGATACTGATGATATTGCTTCCAGACAAAGAGACCCATTTGTCACATTATCAAATGTGTCAAGGTGTTTTGAATGGAAATCTGACCCTGTGACAACTGAGGGGAATGATCCATTGAGTTGTCAAGACAGCTGGATGAGATCTCTGTTCATTTCTGCTGGGCTTCACGCTGTCCAAATTCACACCACGTACAACACTGGCATCAATCTGCACTGGTTTTCTGTTGGGATGGAGAGACTTCAGAGGAGAAGTGTGATGTAAACATGCAAGAGAGAGAGAGAGGGGGAAAACAAACAAAGAACAAAGATGAGGTATGATGCTCCCAGGCTGCCTGCAGTGGCAGGCCTCAGTCCAGACTCAAAAAGAGGTCCGGTTCCACCACAGTAGTGCTTTATCTGTAGCGTGGCAGAGCGGACCACATGGGTTACAGGTGCATAACTGCACTGATGCAAGAGTACTGCAATGCATCAATACTGTCAACAAATATATACCATCAGATAAAAGATAATTACAATGTTTCTAGCGGAAAGCATTGTGCTAGCCATCAAATACCATGGGTTTGAATCCATGGGTTTAACAGATATATAACCTCTTTTCAATGCACTGTAAGACGCTTTGGACAAAAGACTTTGGGAAATCAGGAACCCCAAGGGGATTTTTTTCAGAAGAAAAATATATGAAGAAAAAAAAATAGTGTGAATATTTACTGAATATAAAAGAATATAGTTCTTTAATTATGCTTTCTGTGGACAATTACTAATAGATTTGAATTGCAAATGTTTCTCTTAAGGTTTATATATCTAGCATTATTCCATTAGTGGGTAGAAAAATAAAAAGTAAATAATATCCAGCTATTTTATTCAATGTATTCAAAAATATGACAATGTAAAAGACAATTAAATGCCATTTAATTTATTAAGATAACATGCCTTGTTTTTAATATTATGCTTAGTGTTGACACAAAGTACAAAGTTATAAGAGTGAGTATTTATTTAAAGAAAGAATGCATTAAATTGATCAAAAGTGAGAGCTAAAGACTTTTACATTGTTACAAAAGATTTCTATTTCAAATAGATTCTATGAAAAATGTTTTACAGTTTCAACACAAAAATATTAAGCAGTACAACTGTTTCAATATCGACAATAATAAGACATGTTTCTTGAGTAACATATCAAAATATTAGAATGATTTCTAATCATCATCAGGATCATGTGACACTGAAGACTGGAGTAATGGGTACTCAAAATTCAGCTTTGTCATCACAGAAATAAATTACATTTTAAAATATAGTAAAATAGAAATATTTTACAATATTACTTTTTTACTGTTTTTGATCAAATAAATGCAGCCTTGAATAAGACACTTCTTTAAAAAACATTTAAAAATCTTACCAAGCCCAAATCTTTTAAGGGTAGTGTAGCCGCCATTATATTCAAGAAAATGTGCATACAAAATTTCAAAGACTCCTTTGCCAAAGACTGCATTTACCCATCAACATATTTTGATCAACATAGAACTTTCCTTTTAATTCCCACTTAGCAATACATTAAAATAAAATAAAATAAAATAAAATAAAATAAAATAAAATAAAATAAAATAAAATAAAATAAAATAAAATAAAATAAAATAAATCAGAATCCGAAATATTTGCACAAAGAGAAGCCGATGACACATTATATGACACAGTAATACTTCCGGTGTCAAATTTTTTTTTTCTACCACTATTCTGTGTCTCTTTAGAATAGGCTACTATTTTTTTTTTCGCCACATACTGTTATTTGTCCCCCAAGTCTTGCATCAAGCTTGGTGGGGTTTGAGTGGCAAGCAGTGTATCTTCATGCTAAGCACATCGACGGGGCTTATAAGTCTGTCTACGGCAGTAAGAGAGCAGAGATAAAGAAGTGAGATTTTCTGGTCTGGATATTGACAGTTCTGAGGGGCTCGGTGCACGGAGATGACTGTAACACTGAGGGATTAGGGAATGAGAGGAAGCAAGCACAGCCAACAGAGACAGCAACAAGCCCTGTCTCGTTCTATCAGTGAACACACGCATCCATGCATGTGCGAACACACATCAACCTTCCTCAGTTAACACACACACCTCAGGGCTCGCAAATTAATTTGAGTGATGAATAACAGGGCCAGTCAGAAAGAACAACAGAGGATTTACACGAGGTGTCACCATGCCGAGGTAAAGAGCAGCCGGTGGAACAGAGAGTGTGCTTTGTGTGCGGGTGAATGAGAGAAAGGAAAATAGAATAAGCATAGTGTTTACTAAAGGAAGCTTCATCATGGTGCGATGAAAGCAATAGGTCGACCCAGAAATTTTCAGATTACCTTTACAAATCTGCATGGGAACACTTGTAGAAATCTAAAGACGAATGTAGGAAACATAAAATCACTCAACCTTACCATATAATTTGCCGTACGAATATATGCAGTGTTCATTTAGAGGAAGAAAACAATAAACACAATACAGGAGCATGGCATCGCCAACTGCAGAGTTCTACATTCAGAATTTAAGTGTCTAAATAACAGATGTTTGATTAGTGCTAATTAGTCACCCAGTGCCACCAGCCTGGAAAACAAATAGGCATGTTGGGAATCTACTTGTAGAATGTAGCAGTTCATTTAAACACAAAGGTGAATGTGGAAGGTATGTAATCTTCGTCTCTCAGCTGCACAGTTTCATCAGGAAGACGAATACCCTGGTGCTCGGAGACAATAGGCTAGACTTAGCTCATTAACAGCGACTGACCTTTCCAGCCCTCCTTCATAAGTCTATTGGAGGCTGAGGAGCCACTGTGTGTGTGCAAGAGAGGGATATACATCAGGCAACTTCTTCCTTCATTTCTGCATATTCTGTGTTGATATTGTGATCCGAGATGTCAATCACGTAACTGAACTCAAAGCACAAATCTTCCCAAGAATATTCATGAGGAGAGAGGCATATTTGTGTCTTTTTATAAAGTAATTAAAGGTGCACATTTTCTCACCAGCGCTTGAATAGTGAATAGAATCACATATAAAAACAAAGGCAGAATACAAAATTTGCTAATTAACATGTCAGCCTGCACAACAATTAACACCTACAGTTCGCTGTTTTATTTAAAACTTTTTTCTTTGTACTTTCTCATTTCCCAGATTAATATGCAGAGACAATTGCCATTCTTATACACCCAAGTAAACATTGTGTATCTTTGCCAAAAAAAACACATTTTACCTTGAAAAACATTTTTTTTTTGTTGAAAATAATGATTAAGATGTGTACACTCATACGCATACGAGGTGTAAGGAAAACTACTCCCAAGTTTAAAAAAAACAAACATATTAAACCAACAGGATTACAAACTCAGCATATGTGTGTAAACTATATTTTTAAAAGATCTTTTTCTTTTTCGAGGACACTTTTATTTGTCACCAATGTGCTACATTTATGCCACAACTTAAACATATACATGGCAGAAGATGATTCATAAAAGAACCCTTCTAAACCCAGAGGAATTTTTTGTAGACGAGGAGATGGAGAACGATCACAATCCATTAACTATTTACCTCAGCAAATATTGACAAAGCTAATAGTCCAGAGATAAGCTATTCCTGATCAGACTTCCATTTGGAAAAGCAAACACTGCCACGTCTCTCTGAAACCTGCCTAATAACAGACACCTCTCTCTAAGAAAGTGTCGTAATGAAATGAATCATCTCCAATCATCTATGGAGATAGATTTTTTCTAAATGCAAATCACGTAAGCACATTTACATTTTTGTGTTTCACGGCATGAAGAACTGTCATCGTCTAGGCAGATTTTGACAACAAGCATTTCAAGTTAAATACACAAGCATATTACTGGGTGAGTTAAAGCCACTGCTTGAATCAGTGCTTCTCACTCAAGCAATTCCTAATTTTTTCCCCCTTCAAAATAATGTTTTTTTCATGCACACCTATGTCCCTCAACAGATGGCAGAACCTGGACTCATCTGCACTCATCTGACAGCAGTCTTAGAAGATGTGGAGACAGAACGAGACAGAGGGCTTCTAGCTCCACACACACACACACACACACACACACACACTCTCGCTAATTACTTTCATAATGACTTCAGACTTAATTCACACCGTGCAGTCATTCACACCGGTTGCCATGGAGCCAGCAGAGTATGGTTATATAAAGAAATGGAAAGGACAATAGAGGGGAAAAGTTCACTGTGCATCAACACTGGGCTTTAAAGTCAGAATGTTGCAATGGTAATGTTAATAAGTGTTGTCTAAATTCCATATTTTGGAGCATTTCCTCTCTTATAATAATCTTAATTACTTTTACCATTTTGTAAAACAAAGTCGCCAAGTTCAACAACATAAAATATTCTATATAAAAACCATATGAATTCCACATATATATATATATATATATACGCCGATGGGAGTGGAAAGTTCTGCGTGTGATCTATTGATGATGTGCAAATTAAAGAACACAGATGTGTCTGGTTTAAGGCAGGCTTTTTTTGGGCGGTAAATAATGGCGCAAACACCAGTAAATTGACTAGCGCAAATCTTAGTAAATCACCTTGTATGATTAATTTAAATACTCTCCTCCCATAAATTTTGCATCTGAAAGGGAAACTTCTACAAATGCATATGCAATAAGTTCAGCTGCAAAAATAACTCTGTCCACGCCTTTTCAGCGCTAATTTTTCACTGCATGTCTTTAGTAAATCCTGACAGTAGTTTTTTTTAACGCCAAAAGAGGGTTTGCGATGATGCACCAAAATTGGACCATAGAAGACTGGAATGAGTCTCGATTTCTGTTGCGACATTCAGATGGTAGGGTCAGAATTTGGCTTAAACAACATGAAAGCATGGATCCATCCTGCCTTGGATGAACGGTTCAGGCTGCTGCTGGTGTAATGGTGTGGAGGATATTTTCCTGGCACACTATGGGCCCCTTAGTACCAATTGAGCATCGTTTAAACACCACAGCCTACCTGAGTATTGTTGCTGACCTCCCTTTATGACTACAGTGTACCCATCTTCTAATGGCTACTTTCAACAGGATAACGTGGCATGTCACAAAGCTCAAATCATCTCAAACTGGTCTCTTGAACATGATAGTGAGTTCACTACTCAAATGGCCTCCACAGTCACCAGATCTCAATCCAATAGAGCACCTTTGGAATGTGGTTGGAAAGATCAGCATCCTGGATGTTCAGCCAACAAATCTGCAGCAACTGCGTGATGCTATCATGTCAATATACAAAATCTCTGAGGAATGTGAAACTATGCCATGAAGAATTAAGGCAGTTCTGAAGGTCCAACCCGGTACAAGCAAGGTGTACCTAATAAAGTGGCTGGTAAGTATACACACACACACACACACACACACACACACACACATATATATGTATGGATATGTATATTATGCTGAATTGTATTTATTTCTTGTCTGTATGTTTATTATAAAGATTTCTTAATGCTACACAATTCTAAAAGCAAATGTCATTAATGGAAATCCCTAAAACATTAAATACAGAGACACTGTATTACAAAATAAAAAGTTAAATACAGTGCATCCTGAAAGTATTCACAGCGCTTCACTTTTTCCACATTTTGTTATGTTACAGCCTTATTCCAAAATGGATTGAATTCATATTTTTTTCTTCAATTCTACAAACAATATCCCATAATGACAACGTGAAAGACGTTTGTTTGAAATCTTTGCAAATTTATTAAAAATAAAAAACGAAAAAAATCACATGTACATATGCATTCACAGCCTTTGCTCAATACTTTGTTGAAGCACCTTTGGCACCAATTACAGCCTCAAGTCTTTTTGAGTATGATGCTACAAGCTTGGGACACCTATTTTTGGGCAGTTTCTTTCATTTTTCTTTGCAGGACCTCTGGGGCGTCAGTGCACAGCCATTTTCAGATCTCTCCAGAGATATTCGATCGGGTTCAAGTCTGGGCTCTGGCTGTGCCACTCAAGGACATTCACAGAGTTGTCCCCTTAGCCCCTCCTTTGTTTAATTGGCTGTGTGCTTAGAGTCGTTGTCCTGTTGGAAGAAGAACCTTCGCCCCAGTCTGAGGTCCAGAGCGCTCTGGAGCAGGTTTTCATCAAGGATGTCTCTGTACATTGCTGCATTCACCTTTCCCTCGATCCTGACTAGTCTCCCAGTTCCTGCCGCTGAAAAACATCCGCATAGCATGATGCCGCCACCACCATGCTTCATTGTAGGGATAGTATTGGCCAGGTGATGAGCGGTGCCTGGTTTCCTACAGACATGACGCTTGCCATTCAGGCCAAAGAGTTCAATCTTTGTTTCATCAGACCAGAGAATTTTGTTTCTCATGGTCTGAGAGTCCTTCAGGTGCCTTTTGGCAAACTCCATGCGGGCTGTCATGTGCCGTCTGGCCACTCTATCATACAGGCCTGATTGGTGGAGTGCTGCAGAGATGGTTGTTCTTCTGGAAGGTTCTCCTCTCTCCACAGAGAAACGCTGGAGCTCTGTCAGAGTGACCATCGGGTTATTGGCCACCACCCTGACTAAGGCCCTTCTCCCCGATCGCTCAGTTTGGCCGGGCGGCCAGCTCTAGGAAGAGTCCTGGTGGTTCCAAACTTCTTCCATTTATGGATGATGGAGGCCACTGTGCTCATTGGGACCTTCAAAGCTGCAGACATTTTTCTGTACCCTTCCCCAGATCTGCGCCTCGATACTATCCTGTCTCTGAGGTCTACAGACAATTCCTTGGACTTCATGGCTTGGTTTGTGCTCTGACATGCACTGTTAACTGTGGGACCTTATATACTGTGGTCCCAGCTCTCTTCAGGTCATTGACCAGGTCCTGCCATGTAGTTCTGGGCTGATCCCTCACCTTCCTCATGATCGTTGATGCCCCACGAGGTGAGATCTTGCATGGTGCCCCAGACCGAGGGAGATTGACCATCATCTTGAACTTCTTCCATTTTCTAATAATTGCGCCAACAGTTGTTGCCTTCTCACCAAGCTGCCTGCCTATTGTCCTGTAGCCCATCCCAGCCTTGTGCAGGTCTACAATTTTATCCCTGATGTCCTTACACAGCTCTCTGGTCTTGGCCATTGTGGAGAGGTTGGAATCTGTTTGATTGAGTGTGTGGACAGGTGTCTTATACAGGTAACGAGTTCAAACAGGTGCAGTTAATACAGGTAATGAGTGGAGAACAGGAGGGCTTCTTAAAGAAAAACTAACAGGTCTGTGAGAGCTGGAATTCTTACTGGTTGGTAGGTGATCAAATACTTATGTCATGCAATAAAATGCAAATTAATTATTTAAAAATCATACAATGTGATTTTCTGGATTTTTGTTTTAGATTCCGTCTCTCACAGTTGGAGAGTACCTATGATAAAAATTACAGACCTCTACATGCTTTGTAAGTAGGAAAACCTGCAAAATCGGCAGTGTATCAAATACTTGTTCTCCCCACTGTATGTCACATGAGTTTGCTCAACAGCATAAACTCACTCTAACACGATGCAATTCTTGTCTGGCAGTGGAGGCGCTAGATGGTCGTCCCATTGGAGAGGGAAGAGTCATACACATCACTGAAGAGGTCAGCATGCATGTTGGATTGTTACACAAGGAGGCCATAAGATTTTATGTAATTCATTCCCCTCACAATCCCATCATTCTTGGTCTGCCGTGGCTGCGTCGACACAACCCTCATATTTCCTGGAAGGAGGAACAAATTATCCAGTGCGATCCTGCCTGCCATGAGCATTGTCTGACTCGCATCAACCCCTTGCCAGTGCAGGCAGTAACCATTAGAGAACAAACCCCTGTAATTCAAGATTTACCCACCGAATACTCCGATCTAACCGAAGCATTCAGTAAGACTAAAGCATCCCAACTGCCGCCTCATCGCTCCAGTGACTGTGCCATTGATCTGCTACCAGGCGCAACTCCCCTTAAGGGGAGAATATTCCCATTAACACAACCTGAATCAGAATCCATGAAGTCTTACATCAAGGAAGAACTGGCTTCATCAGACCCTCTACATCCCCAGCATCAGCTAAGTTCTTCTTCATAAAGAAAAAAGATGGCAGCCTGAGACCCTGCATTGATTATCGCGGCCTTAACGACATCACTATTAAATTTCCTTCTGTGTTCCAGTTGTTCATCAATGATGTCTTCTGCGACATGCTCGACAGATGGGTAATAGTGTATATAGATAATACCTTGATCTACTCCAATTCTCTCGAAGAACATGTCCAGCATGTAAGATCAGTACTCAAACGCCTAATCCAGTATCAACTGTATGCCAAAGCAGAGAAATGTGAATCTACAGCTTTCCTGGGATACGTCATCAGTTGAGAGGGGGTGGCAATGGATGAGAACAAGGTAAAAGCAGTGCTGGACTGGCCTCAACCACGCACAGTGAAGGAGCTACAGAGATTTCTTGGGTTCGCTAATTTCTATAGAAGATTCATAAGAGACTTCAGCACGGTCGCTGCTCCGCTAACCGCCATGACCAAACGCTCCACTTCACCCCTCCTCTGGTCACATGATGCCCAACAGGCATTCAAGGATCTCAAGACACGCTTCCGCAGAGAGGAACTATGTCGGCAACCGCAAACTCTTGGCCATGAAAGCCGCCCTAGAAGAATGGCGCCACTGGTTAGAGGGGGCACAGCATCCATTTACAGTAATTATGTAATTACGTCTTTCGCTTCTATGGACTACCTGAAGACATTGTATCAGACATAGGTCCTCAATTTACCTCCAGAGTATGGTCGGCTTTCTTCCAACAGCTCAATGTAAACATCAGTCTCACTTCTGGTTACCACTCGCAGTCCAATGGCCAAACGGAACGATTCAATCAAGAACTCACACGTTTTCTCAGATCCTATTGCCAACATAACCAATCTGATTGGAGTAAATATTTAATGTGGGCGGAATATGCACAGAACTCGCTTCAGAAACCCGCCACTGGCTTGACTCTCTTCAAATGCGTTTTAGGCTACCAACCACCCTTGTTTCCCTGGTCAGGTGAACCATCCGACCTACCATCTGTCACTGAATGGCTTCAGCGAAGAGATCTGGAATCGAGCGCACACCCATCTACTACACGCAGGGCACAGACAAGAACAGCAGGCCAATCGTCACCGCCGTCCAGGTCCAGAGTATACTCCAGGGCAGTGGGTTTGGCTATCCACAAGGGACCTCCGCCTCAGACTTCCATGCAGAAAACTCAGTCCTATGTATGTGGGCCCTTTCAAAATTCTTAGACAGATTACTCCAGTTTCATTAAGCTTAGATTTACCTGCTAACTATCGTATTTCTCCAAATTTTCATGTTTCGCTTCTAAAACCCACTGCTGGTCCGAGAGGAGAGTCGGAGAGTGGAGCTGAAGTTCAGACCCCTCCGCCCATTCTGGTCGATGGCGAGGAGGCGTACCAAGTTCGTGAGTTACTCGACTCCAGACGCCGGGGCGGTATTCTACAGTATCTCGTGGACTGGGAGAGGTACGGTCCGGAGGAGCGGTCCTGAGTCAACATGGATGATATCCTCGACCCCCATGAGTTTCATAGGATGCATCTGGAGAAACCGGCCCCCCGACCTCGTGGAAGACCCCGGCGTTGTTTGCCTCCTCGCGTCAGGAGCCGCTTGCGGGGGGGGGGGGTCTCTGTTACAGGTGAGGCTCCCTCTCCGCTTCCTCCAGATCATCAGAGGGAGCTCTCACCAGAATATTGACTGTTGCTATTCGGACTACAATTCCCATAGGCACTCATACCTGGGACTGATTGCGCATGCACCTGCAGTTCATCACACACACACTATTTAAGCACGCCACACACACACACACCACCATTGCGAAGTCTTGATTTGCTAAGGTGGTCAATTCTGAGCGTTTCTACTGTGGATTATTACTCTGTGTTTGATCTTGGACTGTTTCCCATTGTTTTATTCTCTGCTGCTCGCCCCGACCATTGGCTGTTTATTGGATTGTGATTGTAAGCCGCCTGCCCAGGCCTATTGCCTGTGTTTTTGGACTGTGTATGTTTGCTGCCTGCCTAGACCTAAGCCTGTCCCTGTTTACAATTCTGTTTTGCCTTCTCCACTGCCACTGCTGTGTCTCGACCCTGTTTTGTTTGACTCTGACCAAAATAAAGCTGCAGATGGATTCTCACTCTGCTGACTCCGAGTTACATATAGACAGGTGTGTGCCTTTCCTAATCATGTCCAATCAATTGAATTTACCACAGGTGGACTCCAATCAAGTTGTAGAAACATCTCAAGGATGATCAGTGGAAACAGGATGCACCTGAGCTCAATTTTGAGTGTCATGGCAAAGGCTGTGAATACTTATGTATGTACATGTGATTTTTTTCGTTTTTTATTTTTAATAAATTTGCAAAGATTTCAAACAAACTTCTTTAATGTTTATGAGGTATTGTTTGTAGAATTGAGGAAAAAAATTATGAATTTAATCCATTTTGGAATAAGGCTGTAACATAACAAAATGTGGAAAAAGTGAAGCGCTGTGAATACTTTCCGGATGCACTGTACATGAATATACTGACATTAGTTATTGTTGCCTGCAATCGCAAGAAAAGCCACAGGAGACGTACTGTCTGTCTGAAATTGTTTCCCGCTCTCATGTGAACTCTCTGTCTGCCCTTTTGAAGTGACTTTGGGCTTCAAAAATACAAGCAAATGTTCTTATTGAGGTGCAGGATACACTATAAAATGCTCTTGTGGGAATGTCAGGAGTTTTTTTAACTGACCTACTGGTTCAATGGAAGTTGACCGCTGCACTTTGTACCAACCCACCTACGCGACCACCTACGCACACACACAAAGAGACAAACAAGCACCAAAGTCTGAATACTAGACCGGATATGTGCCTGCCAGAGGCACAGTGAGAAAGACTGTCTGTTGCTTTGGATACAGAGAGAGTATAAAACCCTCCCCCAGCTGCCCCATCATTGTCTCTCATGACTCTCTCAGAGACCCGGAGAGTCCTTCATCACAAGTCCTTCAGCTGAAGACGAGTCTCACCTTTTTCACACAGCTCTGTCATGGCTGGAATTTAATGGATCACAGCCTAATCCAGCATATCAAATGCAAAGCAAGTACTGAAGCAGTGCTAGAGAAGAACAAGTCTGAGGAATGTGGACTGAAGAAAAAGCCCAAGGCCAACTGTAATGAGAGTTTTAGATGTTCCTTTGTCAGGTACATCATGTTCCCTTAAAATCTAAATTACTGTCTAAAGAAAGTGATGTTCTGAATTTACATACATTTATGAGAAATGCTAATCTACCCCAAAATACCATTACTTTAGTAATATGAATTTTCTGTAAATTCATTTAGCTTATTGGTTTATTTTTTAAAATACATTTAAGCACAAACATAAACACAAGCAAGAGTGTTGTTGTTCCGAATATCAGGAACAGTGAAACAGAGAATGTGATATTGCTTTTATACCGTATAGTTCAATAAACACAGTGTTTGTCTATTTTTGCTTTTCCAAATTAAGCCAGAGCTTAATGACCTGTTCCATCTCCATGCAACACACAGTAGGCGGTGTTTTGTTCCAGAATAAATCAGCTTTTCTGATCGAATCAGTTGAATTAATGATTCATTGACTCACTTTTTTGAATGAATCAGTGTTTTTGAATAAATTGGTTGAATAAATGATTCAATAACTTTTTTGCTTCAAATGAATGAGGATTTTTTTTAACAAATTGGTTAAATGAATGATTCAACGGCACACTCATAAAACAGTGCTTTGTTTCATTCCTGAATTACTCAGAATCAGCGATTTACTCATAAATATAGTCACTTGCTAAAATCTAATGACATATTGATGTAACCTGTAACTTTTGAACACTGCTCGACCAAAAATTCAGGAAAAAAACAGGCAACAATATAACTTTAGGTGCTCAGTTATCATCAGAGGCAGATTTCATCTGGAATTTTCAAACAGGGAGGCTAAAATATGTATCAAAGCTGTAAAAGCTGGCTAAAATGAATACACAGCTTTCCACCATCAAACCAACATGCTCACGTCCTTGCCTAGAACAACATCAGTAAAGCAAGCAGCTGTTGTGATTCTATTAGCCCTTGCAGCATTAGAAGACGTCCAACTGCTCTAAGCATGGCTAATTTTTAATGTGCCATGCCACCTTATTCTTCCCTCTCTTCTTCCCATATGAATTTCAGAGGCCCTTTATAGGAGCACGGTGTTAGTAAACAGAGCCATGTGTTAAATATTAAAAACTGATGGGCTGTGACTGACGAGACAGACCCTCTCCTCTGCCCTCGCTTGATACCCGCACACCAAGAAAGTGAAACATAAATCAGCCAACAGCCAAATACAGACAGACTGTGTAGAACCCAAGGGACAAGACCCTATGAACAAACCACAAGTTTTCTCTGATGATTGAGTGACAGCGATCGGAGCTGGCTGACAGATTCATGCTGATAGGAAGAATTGTAGCTCATTATTTCCCCCACTGAGTTGCAGCATTTATTCTAGATATAGACTCGTCAGCCACTCCCTTGGCAGAGGGCAACTGTCAAAAGGCTTCAAATGCTGTTATTATGAACATCAAGGCAGAAGATGAGGATGAGGTATTCCTTTTGAAGACTGTGGTATACATGTATGGATGTATCAAGAAATTTGCAAAGTGACAGAACCCAGATGATTTTCAAACTAATTTAGTGTACAATCTTGATTTATTGTACATCACAGTTAACTGTGAAATTATCACCACATTAGAGGAGAACTGCAGCATCAAGTCTAAAGTATTTGGAGAGAGCAGCAAGTCTCTCATCAAGTTTTCTTCTCATCTGTGGCTTCTGAGGAGCTGGAATTTAGTAAGTGTCTGATAGTGAACCTCTCACATGCAGACTGCCCATATCATGGAAATTAAGGAAGTACTCAGCCAAGCATTAAACTCTTCCCTTGGCAATGTTACCCAGACCATTTGAACAGACTTGTTTATGATTTGCTTGTGGAGGAAATGCAATCTGGTCATTTACGAGGTATTTTTGATTCAGAATCAGTTATGAGCCCTTATGATGCACTCTGTTCAGTGTGGGCTGAATCAGCTGTCGTCATATCTATGAAAACAGTTGGTGTCATCCAGGAAAACACAAATTCATTGCACCACCTTTTGGGTGTGAATGAAGAAGTGCTAATTTAATTAAGGAAAACTATGATGAAAAAAGTTCGACAATGACCCTTTCTCCATGACTAAGACGAGGCGATGATCAATAAAGATCAATAAACGATAATTGTTACTATATTAACATGCAATATCGTTGATGAAAAAAAGACTAAAATGTAGTTAAAGACATAACTTTAGCCTAGTCCCAGACTAAAGTGCATGTTTGAGCTGTTTTAACGGAAAACAACCATTGTTTTGTTTTTTTTCTAAGGCACATTTATAAAAGCTACTTAAGTGCACAAATTGAACTAAGGCCGAATCCTGGCTTAATCTAAGTCCTGTCTGTGAAACCGGCCCTTTGTCTACTAAAACCTGACTAAACAAAAACATGGCAAGGTTGACTAAATATAATAAAAACTATATAGTACACTTGACACAGGACTAAGACTAAAAATAGCTAACAAACATTAGAATGAAGGTGTATTCGGCATAACAACACAATATCCTATAGCCATGAAAATCTATTGTTTGGCACAATTGGTAATCGGAATGGGTCTACTTTATGAATATTATTTAGGTGATGAAATCTTTGTGCGTAGTCCTAATTCAACGACAGGTAAGTGGGTTACATTACGTTTATCACTGGTTCAGCCTGTTACCATTTAAGTACACTGCAGATGTTTATAGCTGGTAGAGGCCATGCCTGATCAAAAACGTAGCAGTTTATCATGATATCTTGCTCTAGGTAAGCAAGAGAGCTTTTCTTAAACCACTGGCACTATGCTAAAAAAGAACGGCAAGTTGTTAGCTTGCAAGTTATTTTATCTCTAGTTCTATGTGATGTGTAATTAGAAGAAACTAGTAACATGAACATATTTAAGATTTAATATATATTAATATGTATACATACATAATTAAGAATAAATACATCATAAAATTATTCTCTATCATTTTTAATCAAAAATTTACGGCGATAAATAAATGTGCTATTTTCCAAACTTCAGAATTTCCAAAAGTTATAATAGCTGCTTTCCCCTGCTTTCCACATAATTTGCCTGTAAGACCATCCATCAACCTGTCAAGCTAAAGTGAAAAGGTCATTTGAATTTGCTGTATGACAGGGTAGAACCAGGCAGACTGTGAGAGACCACATAGGGTTGAACTGCTGCCAAGAGCAAAAAAAAAAAAAGATAATGAATGAATGAATGTTGTGTGCAACACGGCTGGATGGAAGAGCATGTGAGATCTGATTACCCACTCCAAAGATTTCTAGTCAATTCTCTTCTAATACAGCAAATAATAAACTGACTTCCTGCATAATGGGCAGAGTTCCAATCAAAAATGGCCTTCTGAGCAGTCAGATGTGCCTAAAGACAGATTGGAAGAAATGAAGGAAGGAAGATAGAAAGGAAAACGAGTAAGACAAAAGAGAGAGACAAATTGAGAGCAGCTGGCTGCTTTAACTTAAAACCCTATTGGCTGTTAAGACACAGCATGTTATAGTTAGTAAAGCGAATAGGGCAGTTATATGTTTGAATTGGGCTGTTACAGCACAGAGCAGAGCATTTAACGCAGCAAATGTGGCCGTTAAGGCAGAGGAAAAACTCTGAGGGAGATTGATTATTTCTGCAGAAAGTCCTGCAGTGATTTCCCCCACTGAGACACTCTCAGTTCACACTCCAGCGATGACTGATCTCAATCCAGGTGAGGGTCTGTTTGATTTGTTTGACAAAAAAAGGCAGCAGGCTCGAAGGGAATATTGCAATGTTTTTGCCTCGTAACTCCGCTGAGTGCTTTTGTGTGGCAGTCTACCGTCTGTACTCTCTTATGATGGATGCCCTATCTCATCAGAACCATCTCTCTATAGGACGAGGAAATAAAATGGCTGAATTCGTCAGATGGAGTGCACAGTGAGCCATTCCAGCACCCTAACTGAAAATTTAGTCCCTGACAGGTTTACTGACAAACCTCTGCAATTCATAGGCAGTGTCCAGGACGGGCGGGACGCTCAATAAAAAGCACACTCACACACACACACAGACAGATGTAAATCTCCTCGGCCTCTGTAATGGCTTCTCAACGTCGATGTCAGCTGCTGATGTATGGGCTTGCAAGCTCAGCTAGATGCCAGCAGTTACTGCCTTTGTGCTGCACACCCCAGATATAAGCAAACTACCCATGATGCTCTGTGAATAGACATTTAGAATGTGCATCTTACACACTTAGGACCAGGGCCCGTATGTATAAAACTTCTCAGAAATGCTCTTAAGAATAGTCTTAAGCTTTGACTTAAGTGTCAAAAAATTCTTAGTAAAATTAGGACTTGTCTAAGAGTAAATGACTTTTATAAAGAAGCTAAAAGCAATTTTCAGTAAAGTCTAAGACTGATTCTTAAGTGCTGACTGAAGTGGCACTGAAGTGTTGCAAACTAAGGACTACAATGATGTCAACCCAAAATGGCCACCCTCAACCACTGAATCAGCCAATAGTGAGCCTGCAAGGGTAAAGTCACAGCAGCATGACACCAATCATTTAATGTAAATATAATACAATCAAGACACCGAAACTTTAATATTTACATTTATTTAAAAAAATTCCTTTGCATTGTGCAAAATTATCAAGAAATAGTATTGATGCTGTGGAATCCTTTTCTATTGATATATGTCTCCTCATTTACAGCTGGAGCAGTAAGTTCCATCAACGGCTCCAACAACTAAATTAAACAACTAAATAAAAGTGTTTTGCTTTTGCTGCATGGTTTGAATGTTAGTTGGGAAGTCAATGAAAGTGATCTTCACCCTTTATTCAAATATTAATAAAAATGTGTTAAAGATTTTGTAAGAATGTTGCGTAGTTGTGATTGGAATCAAATGTTTTTTTTTTTTGTGATAACACAATGAAACATGCCAAATTGCACGGACATCATTTTCCAGGCTGTCATACAAAGAAATTATGAACACATGCAAAAACAAGAGAGGACCAATTAAATATTAATAACTGATTATGTTGCAATCAATGTATGCTTTTTTTCTGAGATTTTTTGTTTTTCTAAAACCTGTAGCTGTAGTTTGCCTTTTTTGCCACATTATTTTGTCAAATAAATGCCTTCACTAAGTTTAGTGTTTTGTTCTTCCCTCATATTTAAAATGTATAAGTATAAAAATATTGTCCTCATATTTTGATGGTTTAAGCAAACTTGTAGGGTCTTTTTAAAAAAAACCTCCACACATCACTTTTGGCCACTATGTTTTGTGTGGTCAGTGCCACAATGGTGCTATTTAAGACCCTGTATACTGTGTGCTTACCCACTGCTGGGTCCAAGTCATTGTTTCCTGTCGCCAAAATATGTAATTATTATTTTTATTTCTGCAGTTAACGCATTGATTTGTAGAGTGTTTAAAGAGTTATTAAATTCCTTACTACGTCAGTTACAAAAAGCCTATCTTTCATGTCACGATCAAGCTTTTATCATTTTATAAACTCCATGTCATCATTTAACTTCAATACATTATATTTTCGTTGGAAAGTGTGTGGTGTCCTCCTCTCTGCTGCCATCTTGTTACCTAACTAGGTTAGGATACCTCTCCAGCACTCTTAAATAATTTAGGAGCTGAGACATAGTCTTAACACTTAGGAACCTTTATGAATCACACTTATTCTTAAGTGTAGGAATAAGAGTAAAATTATGTCATTCTTAGAATTTTGACAAACTTAAGACTAAATTTTACTCTGAGCGGCTTTATACATACGGCCCCAGATTTACTAAAAGCTTACACCAGGGCAAACCCTCTTTTGGTGTTAAAAAACTACTGTCAGTATTAACTAAAGACACGCAGTGAAAGTCAGTATTAACTAAAGACACGCAGTGAAAAATTAGCGCTGAAAAGGCGTGGACACAGTTATTTTTGTGACTGATCTTATTACATATACATTTGTAGGAGTTTCCTTTTCAGACGCAAAGTTTATGGGAGGAGAGTATTTAAATGAATCACGCAACGCGATTTACTGAGGTTTACACTCGTCAATTTGTATTTGCATTATTTAACGTCCAAAAAAGCATGTCTTAAACCAGACGCTAATTTGCTCTGCTCTTGGTAGATTGCGTTGGTCATTATGGAAATGATCCAGCTGTGTCTGTGCTCTTTAATGTACGCATTGTCAGTAAATCACCCGCAGAACTGTCCACTCCAATCGGCGCTTTTATGGGATTGCGTTCTCTCGCTATTTTGCCCTGTTTCATAAATCTGGTATAAGGGATAGTTGAAAATTATAATTTACTCATTGTCATGTCATTCCAACTCTGTATGACTTTCTTTATTCTGTGAAAAACAAGACGATATTTGGAAGAAAATTGTCCATACATTGAAATAAAAAAATACAAAAAAATCAATAATGTAAGTCAATGATGACGTAATGTTCATTTTTGAACAACGTTCCTGTAAATACATTGAAGCATGTGTTTCATTGCTTATTCATTCTGTTTAAAAAAATAAAATATTGCACAGGTTTTAATTTGCATTCTAGTGAACAAGAAAAATTGGTTTCACTTTATGTTGATGGTCTCTTTAAAGGTGCACTATGTCAATTTTAATGGCAGCTAGTGGTGAAGTTGCGAATTGCAACCGCCCACCGCTCACCCCTCCCTTTCGAAGCACATAGAGAAGCTACGGTGGCCGACACAGGACAAAGATGTCATCATCTAAGACAGCAGATAGTAGCTAGCGCTCTGTAGAGCAGTTTGTCCATTTAGGGCTACTTTAGAAATATGGCGGCTCAAAATAGTGACTTCACTGTAAAGGGACCCGTGGTGTATGTAGATAGAAATGGCTCATTCTAAGGTAATAAAAACATAACGGTTCATTATGTAAGGTTTTTATACATCACTGAAAACATAGTTATGTATATTATATTGCATTTCTCTCAATATATCTTCATAAATATTATACACTGCTCCTTTAACACATTATTTTGTAATGTTGCACCTACATGTCTACTAACTCTCATTCGACTGTTAGTAGAGTATTAGTAGTTAAGGTTAGAATAAGTTGACATATAGTTGCAAAGTTACTTATAGTCAACAGAATGTTCAAAAGGGACCATCAAAATGAAGTGTTATCGAAAAATCTATATTTAAAAACTGCAAATGATCTCAGTTACATCCTATTTTAATTCCATAATAATGTAAATTAAATCAAATCTCTTGGTCTCCTATTAACCTTTGACCTGCTATGTTTTGCATGCTATGCATACCAAAAATACAGCAGCATAAGATTAACCTCATGCTGAGATTCATTTACCATGAGCAGCTCTGAAGAACATTTATTGAACTCTGTCTGGCAGAAAATACATCCTCTCTATTTCTCCCCCACCTTTTTTTCACTCTATTTCTCATAATGCAGAGAAATGTCCATGGCCTTGCTGATTCATACAGATATATATGCCATAAAACATGTTTATTGATGTTTTGCAGCAGGACGGTTACCTACAATAAACTAAAAAATCCAGAATGCAGGGAGACACTTGAGAAATAATATTACCTTGCAATCTACACAGCAAAACAGTTTCAGGAAACTGTTTACCTCATATTTGTCCAACTGTCAACTTCAGTGAATTCATAACGAACAGTGAAGCATCTAGGTAGCATCTGGATTTCTAAATAATGACAAGAATTCTTCTCAGATTCAGTCTTCATAACACCTCAGGCCAAGGTGGTGACCTGTTCGCAGTGCTCCGTGACCTTTCAGATACCTCTGGGTTTGTTAGAAATTCTGTTTGTCCGGTGCACAGCGGGTGCATTAGTAATGGACCATTCCAGTTCTCACTCCTGCTTTACAGAGATATCCACAGTGGATACACTGCAGCATTATACAGGGAGCCTCATTAATATTAATCGGCTGAAAGGTACTTTATGGAGTCCAACAAGACGTCACTTTAACTCTACGTCACACACCATCCCAGAACCCCATTACTGCATACTCAAATGTTTCCAAGGAAACAAGAATTGCAATAGAATTCTGATTGGGTGCTAGCGCTGACAGCACTTTCACATTAAGTGGCTGTTGTCTCTCTATATTAACTGCATTTTCGGGTGGTAACGGTATCGGTTAGATAACCGTTAGACTGCACAGCTCTTGCATTATTATCTGAACTGTATGCGAGCCCCTAAGAACCGCAGCGCTGTGACAAATCCTTTGAGTAAAAGTGAAGACCTTTGGTAGGTCAGGAGAGTGACGGGCCTCCTCGGAGTTGGGAAAGTCAGACTCCCTGTCAGAAGAGATAAGGATTCGGCCCTTTAGCAGTGGCAGGAGATTTCAGGTGATATCACTACTATATTATCTCAACGAGAAAATCCTCCCTGAAGTCAGACCAGGGCAAAATCAATAGACTATTGGTGTGGGGAGAAGATAGCTAAACTCCATCTTGGGATAATTTGGAGGGAAAAAGGATTAGAACATAACGACTACATTCGGGGTTGCATTCTAGGAAAATAGGTAAAGAATGGGTAAATATAGGTAAGTAATAATGTTTTTTACAAGTATTTAATTACTTAAAAGAGTTCTTAATGTGCCACATTGCTTCAAGCCATTAAAACGGTTAAAGTGCTTGGCAGCCATGAAACAGCTTTAGTTATGCTAAATATCTACATTACTTGGTGCATGGATTGTTTATTGTCCTTATTAATAATAGATTTAATTATTTATTTATTGAACATATGTGTTGCGCTGCATTAAGCCACTTGACCACTTCACTTTGCATCATAGCAACACCTCTTAACTGTGGCGAAATGGCTGTACTTCCTCGTGCTTTGGTAATTAAATAAAAATGGAGATGCTTAAATGTTAAATCTTAAGAATACAACATCTTTCCACTTACTGAATGAAAACTGTCCTTTTTTAAATAGATGATTCAATTTGTACAACGTATTATCCTTGTCCTAACCCAGACTTTAAAACTTAACAAATCAAAATCCAGCCAACCAAAATTTTTCAAACAGCTATAAACCATTTAATATGTATTATGTCAAAACGAGTTCAAGGTATCAATTTTTTTATGCATTGTTTGTGCATTATTCCAAGCTCTAGTTGTCAAATTGCAAAAGGTGTGAAAATATTGTTTATTTTTTTATTTAATGCATGTAAAATACTAGCTATGAAATTGGCCTTAGCAAAAAAAATGTGTCCACAATTTTATACCAAAAAGGTTAAAAATGTAATTTCCATCACTGTCAATTCTACCACAGAATGCTATTAAATACATGCATGCTATTAAATAAATGTGGTGTTTATCCATATGGCCCATAGTTGAAGAAAGATCCATATCATACCTATTTATTACAGAGGACATTATGCCCTTTTCCAAAGTCTTGACTTTGTTTTTGGGGTCTACTAGAATAGGTTTTCAAGCTTGAATATATATATATGTTACATTGTTGCAGCACCTCTTTTCCCAGTCTGTCAGTAAAGCTCTGTTTAGTTCATTTGGAAATGTGTACATTCCCAGAAGAAAACGTCTCGGTTACGTATGTAACCCTCGTTCCCTGAAGGAGGGAACGGAGACGTACGTCGGAACTGACCGACGAATTGGGGATCGTTTTCAGAGACCAATCTACTTTGAGTGTTTAAAAACGAGCCAATGACCATTGGCATGCGGTTCACGCATTCCACTCTCCGCCCCGCAGCACGTGTATAAATAAGGAAGTGGAATACCGCATCCTCGCTTTTCTGCTGAGGAGCCAAACTAGTGACTCGGTCCTTCAGCGGAAGCACAGCACCTGGCGATGGGACGTACGTCTCCGTTCCCTCCTTCAGGGAACGAGGATTACATACGTAACCGAGACGTTCCCTTTCAGTCGGTTATGTTCGACATACGTCGGAACTGACCGACGATTTGGGGATCCTACTACCACGCCAGGGAAGCTGGCCCTTCCAGCGCTCTGCTTGACCTCTCTGAACTGCCCCCCTGTTGGAGCGGGAAGTTAGGGCTCTAAGGAGAGAAGGTCAGTCACTGCTCCTGCAAGACACACTCAGTGTGACTATTGGATAACGCTGGGAAAGCGTGCCAGTCTCGAGAGATGGAACTCTGTGGAGCCACATCCTTCAAAGGAAGGAGAGGTGGCAGATTACACATAAGGACTAACCTAGCAGGGTAGTGCAACATATGGCAGTCTCTGAGGTGGTTCCAACCTGATCCCAGGGGAGAAAAACCCCATCAGAGACGACAGAGCGGGCTCTGTCAAGGGAAAGACACAGGGCTAGCCGAGTAGGGTAGCTGGTACCGTGGAAGAATACACATATGGGGTTGCCGTAGGAACTGCTACATATGGATACCCAGCCTACACACACGTTCCACAAGCATACGGGTGTAGGTCTGGCGTCAGACGGCCGCAACGTCTGACACCGAGGGGTGACGGAGGAGCTTGACAGGGTTAGCCATTTCTGGGGAACACAACTGGAGACAATAGACGCACGTATCCGGCCCAGGGGGCGGGAGTGGCGTTGCAAGCCGACACTAGAACGGGCACTTAGCGTACTGGCCACTGGGGGCGAGTACACGGGAAGATACCGGCTCTACACGGAGGCTATAGAATCTAGCGAACGTGTTAGGTGTCGCCCAGCCCGCAGCTCTACATATATCTGTCAGCGAGGCGCCTTGAGCCAGCGCCCCAGGAGGAAGCCACACTCCTAGTTGAGTGTGCTCGCAACCCGAACGGGCAAGGCACGTCTTGGGACTGGTAGGCCAAGACGATAGCATCCACTATCCAGTGGGCTAACCTCTGCTTGGAGACAGCCTTTCCCTTCTGCTGGCCTCCGTAACAGATGAAGAGCTGCTCTGAGGTCCTAAAGCTTTGAGTTCGGTCCACGTAGGCGCGAAGAGCGCGGACGGGACAGAGCAAAGCTAGGGCTGGGTCTGCCTCCTCCGAAGGCAGCGCTTGCAGGTTCACCACCTGGTCCCGGAAGGGAGTGGTGGGAACCTTGGGCACATATCCAGGCCGGGGTCTCAGGACGACGTGAGAGTTGGCCGGCCCGAATTCTAGGCACGATTCGCTGACCGAAAGTGCATGCAGTTCCCCTACCCTCTTGATAGAGGCCAATGCAGTCAAGAGTACTGCCTTCATGGACAGGATTTTTAGCTCTATGGACTGCAAAGGCTCAAAGGGAGGGCTCTGAAGTGCTCTGAGCACCAGAGCTAAGTCCCAAGAGGGTACCGAGTTTGGATGAGGAGGAATTAGCCTTCTCGCACCTCTGAGGAACCTGACGATTAGGTCGTGCTTCCCTAAGGACTTACCTTCGACTGCGTCGTGATACGCTGCTATGCGACGTACACTCCAGCCCATCTTGCAGGAAAGAAAGCACGACACTGACCGAACACCATCCAACGCACAGAGGCGCCTCGTAGAGGGGGCTCTAGCAGAAGAGATGGTGTCTACCACAGCCTGTGGCAGGCCACCTAGATCCTCCGCGTCTCGTCCAGGGACCAGACATGGAGCTTCCAGAGGTCTGGACGCGGGTGCCATAGAGTGCCCCGTTCCTCAGAAAGTAGGTCCTTCCTCAGAGGAATGGGCCAGGGAGGGGCTGTCGCGAGGAGTGTTAGTTCGGAGAACCAGGTCCGGTTGGGCCAGTAGGGCGCAACTAGCAAAACCTGCTCCTCGTCCTCCCTGACCTTGCACAAAGTCTGTGCGAGAAGGCTCACTGGGGGAAACGCATACTTGCGCAGGTCCCGGGGCCAGCTGTGCGCCAGTGCATCCGTGCCGACGGTGCCCCCAGTCAGGGAATAGTACAACTGGCAATGGGTCGAGTCCGGAGAGGCAAACAGGTCTACCTGTGCGGCTCCGAAGAGGTCCCATATCAGCTGGACCGCCTGGGGATGGAGTCGCCACTCTCCCGGAGGTGTCGACTGTCGTGAGAGCTCGTCGGCTGTCCGATTGAGCGCACCCGGGATGTGAATGGCACGAAGCGACCTCAGACGCTTCTGACTCCAAAGGAGGAGATGGCGGGCGAGTTGGAGCATGCGACGGGAACGTAGACCACCCTGACGGTTGATGTACGCAACGGCCGCAGTGCTGTTCGTACGGACCAGGACATGCTTGCCCTGTAGCGGCTTTTTGAGGCGACCCAGCGCAAGACGTACTGCCAGCAACTGTAGGCAATTAATATGCCAATGCAGTTGGGGCCCCGTCCACAGACCCGAAACTGTATGCCCATTGTACGTGGCCCCCCAGCCGGTGGACGAGGCATCCGTGAAAACCACAGCATGCCTGGACACCTGTTCTAGGGGCACTCCCGCCCATAGAAACGAAGGGTCCAACCACGGGCTGAAGGTTTGGTGACAGTAAGGAGTAACTGGGACCCGGTACTTGCCGCTCTGCCACGCCCATCTCGGGACTCGGCCGTAAAGCCAGTGCTGAAGCGGTCTCAAATGAAGCAATCTGAGCAGCGTTACCGCGGCTGCAGATGCCATATGCCCCAGGAGCCTCTGAAAGAATTTCAGTGGGACCGCTGTCCTGCCATTGAAGGTATTCAAGCAGTTCAACACTGACCGGACTCGCTCCTCTGTGAGGCACGCAGTCTGGTTGACCGAATCCAGCTCCATACCGAGATAAAAGATCCTCTGTATGGGACAGAGTTTGCTCTTCTCTCGGTTGACCCGAAGGCCCAACAGGCTGAGGTGACTGAGCACCATGTCCCTGTGTTCGCACAACTGATCCCACGACTGAGCCAGTATGAGCCAGTCGTCGAGATAGACGCCGCGTTCTCTGAGTGGAACAATGGCTGCCTCTACGACTTTCGTGAAGACGCGAGGCGACAGGGACAGCCCGAAGGGCAGGACTTTGTACTGATATGCCCTCCCCTTGAACGCAAAGCGTAGGAACGGTCTGTGTCGAGGGAGAATGGAGACATGAAAGTACGCGTCCTTCAGGTCGATCGCTGCGAACCAATCTCGGGGACGGATGCATTCGAAAATGCGTTTCTGCGTTAGCATCTTAAACGGGAGCTTGTGCAGGGCCCGATTCAGGACACACAGTTCCAAGATTGGCTGTAACCCACCCCCTTTCTAGGGTACAATGCACGAAGGTGAAGAGGATGCCCTTGTACTTGGGATGCCGGCGAGCGAACTGAATCGCGTAGCTGAGTCTGATGGTACAGATAAGCCAGCAAGACGGCCTGGGGAGCTCTAGCCAGGCCCCCAGAGACCGAACAAGCGAGACCAACGGCACCACAGATGTACCCGTGACTTTTGTCGCCTGGAGGGCGAGGTCCGTCGCCGCAAGCAGTTCCTGCATAACCCCAGGGTCGGAACTACCCTCGTGCAGTTCCTTTAGCGCTTTGGCCTGGCAGACCTGCAGGAGCGCCATGGCATGCAAAGACAATGCGGCTTCTCCACAGGCTGTGTAAGCCTTGCCCGTCAGCGCGGACGAGAACTTACATGCCCGGGAGGGGAGACGCGGATTACCCCGTCAGTCGGTAGCAGTCTTGGGACACAGTTGCATCGCCCCAGACCGCTCCACTGGGGGGATCTCCACGTACCCCTTAGCCGCGCCGCCATCGAGGGTAGTGAGGACGGAGGAGTCAGTCGATCGGTTTCTAGCGTTGTAAGACGCTGTACACGACTTCGTGAGCTCCTGATGCACTTCCGGGAAGAAAGGCACCGGGGCGGGGCGCTGAGAAACAGCACGGGCCGTCCCGAGAAACCAATCATCCAACCACGAAGGTTCGGGACACGGTGGAGGGTTCCACTCGAGCCCGACACTTGCGGCGGCCCGGGAAAGCATAGCCGTGAGCTCTGGATCAGACTCGGGCAACGCTACCACACCCGAAGGGGGCAATGCAGCCGAATCCTCACCTCCAGAGGACATTAGCTCGTCCCCCGATGCAGCAATCGAAATCCCCCCATGGGAAGGACCAGCGCGCTCACTCCAAAGCTCTACCGGCGAAGCGGAGAAGGGAGGGGCCCGAGGAGCCTGTTGACCCGTCGGGGATGCCTTCACAGTAACCCTCAGGTCTCCACCAAAGGCATCAGCCAAAGTAGCAGCCCTCTGCTTTACAGCGGGAGGACCACTAGATCGGGGGATGCGCAATGGGACTCCACGCCATTTGAGGTATTCAAGCCTAGACCGTAAGACTGCGATGGTCATTCACGAAAGCCGCCTCAGCGTGCTGAACGCCCAAACACGTGAGACAGCGATCATGACCGTCGACTGGGGACAGAAAACGATGGCATCCAGAAACACACGGTTTGAATGACATCTTGAAAAAGACGCAGGGTCAAACCGTGTTGCTCTTTTAGAAAAGGAAAAAAATGCTCTGATCAGTGCCGAGGCACACAGGGGAGATGGCCGCGGCTCACAGCGGTTCAAAGGTGCAAGCCCGCTGTGAGCACTCAAGGAGAAAATGCCCACCACAGAACGATCTTTCTCAACAGAGACTCGTAAGAAACACTCTTCGCAGAAAACACACTGAGCTTGCAGTAATGTTTGGCTCCGAAGTAGAAAGCGAGGATGCGGTATTCCACATCCTTATTTATACCCGCGCTGCGGGGCGGAGCGTGGAATGCGTGAACCGCATGCCAATGGTCATTGGCTCGTTTTTAAACACTCGAAGTAGATTGGTCTCTGAAAATGATCCCCAATTCATTGGTCAGTTCCGACGTACGTCGAACGTGACCGACTAAATGGGAACTTTAGATTACAATCGAGACATTTCAGAGAGTTCAGAAACAATGCTTACTGATGTAGAGAATAACTCCCTTTGGAGTGAACTTTGTGCTTCGTATCTTTTCAGACTTTTTTCTTGCTCAAACAGCAACATTATACACTAAAGAAAGTTGAAAATGTAAAAATTTATTAAATTATTCATTCATTGTAGTAAACAACTTGTCTTATATCGTTTGTCAGCAATGAAGAAGCACTATAATGCACGTCCAGCTTGTGAATGACTCCGTACTGCTGGCAATTTATATCCATGACAGTATCAATAAAGAGTATCAAAATATTGATTATTTATTTATTTATTTTTGATGGGGGGCAGTGATGAAAGGCTAGAAACTCCTTGGTAAAGAACAGTCTGCTCCCTTTAAGTGACTCAGTCACCTCTCTGAAAATGTCCACAGTGTAATGATTAACAGACCATTTTCATCTCTTCTGCTATAGAGCCGAAATGTGGATAGAAGCCACCATGAAAGCTTTTTCTCAGAAACTTGCTATCTGCACTTCTCACGTGTAATAATGTCTGCAGATTTTCTTTTGAGGAGGGTATTTCTGTCTGTCTTTTGCAGTGTACTAACCAACAAAAGCTCAGCATGATTCTCTTTTCAATTTCACAAATGCTTCCCTTCAAGCACTGTGGAGGTATCGGTTCAACCTTTAGGGAAAAAAGAAAGGGGAAAAAAATTCTTCTGAAAGTAGAAAAAAAAGAGACTGAACCATGTTTCCTAACCCTTAAATACGGAATCATGCTGTTTCACATCACAGTATGCTGGCGAGCAACTACTAACATTGAGTGAGAGCAAACGCAGCAAGGAAGACCTTCTGGAAACATAAATTAGGAAAGACAGAAACAGTTCTAAAAAAGTTCTGTATGATCTAATTCAAACTAAATATCAGGGAGTAAAAAAAAAAAATATATATATATATATATACACAGACATTTACAAAGCAAACTAATTCCTTGCAATAATATAGATTCACTCTCATGTCAGGATACTACACCCAAAAACATCTCTGCTGCTGTTTCCTTAAGTTGCATTCCTATGCTGAAGGATCAATAAGACTCCTACAATAATGCCATAATAATAAGGTTTGAATCCCCAGTGCCATTGTGCTCCTCTGAGACTGAACCCCATCAGAACATGGACAAATCCTGCAGACGACACATCCACTCCTCATGTCCCTGAGAGCTCAATGCTGCTTTATAGGAAATCAATAACAACACAAACTCGATGGACCATTTTGAGATCAGTAACAAAGCTGACTGTATGTTCAGACAGTGGATCGTTGCTCTTTCTGTCTTAAACTGCAATGAGTGAACAGCCTTTACTCATAATACAAATCAACAAGAAGGGAAGTAAACCCATTGGCAACCAAGTAAGCTAAAACAGAATATGGGTGAAAGATAGTCCACTCAGAAGTGATTCATCTCCTCATCTGTACATGTTTGTACATATGTTTGCTAGTATAAATTTGTTTAAATATGTGCTACCTAGCTGTTGCGCAACAAAAACTTTGATATGCCATATTGTACATTATTCAGCAAAAGGTTCTTATTTGCCTTTTAAATGACAAAACTTTTTTATATCTGTATTTAGTTTTTGCAGTGTTAAATTAATAGCAGACACTGTAGTTGTAACGTTTAGTGCAGATGATAATGAGAAAGATACAAAAGGCGCTAAAACCCAGGTGTTTACTATTTATTAAAAAAAAACAAATTTAGGTAATCCACAGGTATGAAGAAGGCAACGAAACAGCATGTAGACACAACAATTAAACTGAATTGAATAAAGCCCCGTTTCCACCAAAATTACCTGGAACAATTTGTCCCAGGAACTTTTTTCCCCCAGACCTGTTGCTGTCTGAGTTTCCATCGCGGTCTAATTAGGCAAATTAGTCCTGTGACGTAGGACTACGTGCGACTTTCCAGTTCCCATTGGATTTCGTCCTTCGCATATAAGCTTAACAAAGCCTGAACCTCGTTGTCTGTCCATCGCACAAATTTTTTAAACTCTGCTGTTGATTCGAATAGCAAACAACTCTTACTGCACGCACCGCTTTTAAAAATGGTGGTTGAAATAAAATGCTGTGTGGAATCAACCAATAAAAATGCTGTGTGAACTCAACCAATCAGCATGTTCAGCGCCCAAGTCCTTTGAAAAAGTACTACCTCGCGAGCAGGGACTTTCTGAGGGGGAAATTTTTACCCGGAACTTCATTAAAACCCTGGTCCCTGTTGTCGAAACACCCACCCCAAAGTCCCTAGTTCCTGGGGAAAGTTCCTGCGGTGGAAACGCGGCTTAAGATAACAAGCCCAAGGGCCGCACAGGTGTGCAATAAAATTGAACACTTATTCAAAATTTAAACTTTGAAATAGAAACTAATGACTGGCAGAAAAAACAGAACAAAGGAGGAAACAGGCAACTGAGGAATACAAATTAAAAGTCCATGAAAATGAAACTAAACACACCGATCGTGACAGTAATTTTAGCAATCTTTTTAGAAATTTTGTCACTTAAAATAATGAATAATATCTTGCTATTCCTCAGACAACACTAACACTTCAAAACTAAAGGAAAGCATATCCATAAAGGTTCTGAAAATTTCAGTAAACAGTCAAATTCAAATGTTAATTAATTAATCAATTCACTAAAAAATACCCCAGCTAAGAATGGATTCATCTGAAGCTTTCTTCCTCATCTACTTAAAAATCTTAAAGAGCTGATTGATTGATTAATTGATTGACAGGGGGTTGTAGTAAATACTTTTTCCTTTTCCTTTTCCTTTCTTTCTATCCAGCAGCTTTGGAACAATGTGTATTGTAAAAAGTGCTGTGCAACTAAATTTAATGAAACTGAATCATCTGAGAATTTCAAATGGAAAGCCAGTATTCCCTTCCAACTTGACCTTGAAAGAGGGAAAGCACCACAAATAAAAAACACAGGAAAAGCACCAAAATAAAGAAATGAAAAATCTAAACTAATGATGTTCAGTGACCTACTGGAGTAGACCTTATTTATGATGAGGGAGAGGAGTGTGATGTCAAAAGGTACAGTGGATCAGTTAAAAGACCCATTAATTATTTATTTCTAAATCATCCAGGCAGAAGCAGGAGTGGGTAAAGGAACAGAACACTCCACAATCAACATTATTCACCCGCTCTGAGAAACATCACTATATGCATATTTGATTTGAAAGCTTCATGGATTAAAATGAAGGCTTGTGAAATACTACCATACCACACCGTCATCTAATCTCTGTTTTTTTTTTGTTTTTTTTTCTCGGGGACATGGCTTGGCGGATGCTTCCCCTAGGATGTTTGAGTTGGAAAAAGAAGAAAACAAGTAAACATAGCAAAGCCTACTGCACGACTGAAGGTCGCCTGGAGCATAAGCAAGCCAGGATGAAAAACATAATGAATGGATTGTGATTTACAGTAAACAGTTATCTAGGAAGTATAAACTTGGCCTATGATTTCTGTGAATCCAGCGTGCACAAGAAACAAACAAACGAAAAAAAGAGTTTCTTTCTGTGTCCTTTTATAAGGAGCACTGCAGAAACATGTAATATAACAAAAACAATGTGTGCGCTGAATGCAAACAGAACTCAAGCATTCCATATTGTTATAAATCCTGGACGAAACATTCTGAAGATAACAGCTGACAGGAGATGTTCCGACCGCAAGATAAAAGAAAGTTAGACGACTGAACTGTAACTCTCTTTGTGCCTCAATCGATAAAAAAAAACATCTAACTTCTCATAAAACTCCATCTATCTTCAGAAAGACTGGAGGGAGGCTGAGATTTCTCCATATTTACTTTTAAATTTAGGCACCAGGGACTGGAGTGGATTGTCTTTGATGCGGTTTGAGACTCTATTGTGCGGCTGTATTTAATTATACTTCCTCAGCCCCATCGCTAATAATGTCCAAAAAAGAAAACCTCACTTAGTAAGCAGAGAGTGAACTTTTTATTCATCTAATACCCATAGAGCTTGACTGTGAAATCTTTATGAGACTGTACGAGTCCGATCCATCTGCCTCCTTCCCCTACTGGGGAAATCGTCTGGTGCATGAGACGCAGAGCTAATGTGAACTCGCACTTGTGGACTAAAGCAGCAACATCTGAGATGTTAATGTACACTACAGGTTAAAAGTATATATTATTATAAATATTAGAATATTAGAATATAAATAATTACGTTTTTTATGTTTTTTTATGCTCACCAGGGCTGCATTTATTTGATGAAAAATAAAGTAAAAACAGTAATATTGTAAAATAAATTATTACAATTTAAAATAACAGTTTTCCATTTTAGTATTTCAAAATGTAATTTACAGTAAATCACAGTTTACACTAAACTATTAAGCAGCAAAAACAGTTTGATAATAATATCCATTATTATTAATTGAGAATGAATAATAATTGATAATAATAACTGAGCACCAAATCAGCGTATTAGAATGATTTATGAAGGATCACGTGACACTGAAAACTGGAGTAATAGCTGCTGAAAATTCAGCTTTTAAAATATATTCAAATAGAAAACAGTTATTTTAAATGGTAATAACATTTCATAATATTATTGTTTTTACTATATTTTAGCATAAGCATAAGAGACTTCTTTCAAATACATTAAAAATCATAATTATTCCAAACATTTTACAAAGAAGAACGTTATGTTTTAATGTTATGTTTTGATATAAATCATTAAAAAATGTCAAAAATATGATTTCACTTCTATATTTTGCTTATTATAATTTGCCTAATATCATTCTATAAATGATTATGTTCTTGAAATATACAAATATTTTGTAACCTAATAGCCTATAATATTATGCTTTAATATAAATTCATATAAATGTCAAAAATATTGCTGTGAGAGCACAAGTGTATTCATATTTTAAGGGCAGTGACTATTGCATATTTACTCTACCCTTTACTTTGGAGCAGACCTCTTGCAGAGCTGAAATTAACCTATCTCAGGTTTCTGAATAAACCATGAGGGGTCTAAAATTTGCCGTTAGTCTGGGATTAGTGTCTGGCGGAGGAAGTCTTTACGTGGGTTTCCTCGGTGTGACTCTCCTGTCCCCGTCAGCAAGACCTTCTGAACTCTATCCATTATTCAGGCCTGCGGTATAACAGGCCTCACTGTGCAGCAGCTTTCCTGGGTCCATCACATCTGACAGAGGAGCTCCATTCCTAAGTATTCAGTGTTCATCTGGTAAAGCTGGCGGCTGGCCAGGGTGTGCAATCTGCATTTGAATGGAGTGCAGCTAACTGCTCTTCATCACTGTCTAAGACTACGTAAAGGGGGTATATGGACATTTTGGCTGCTTTTAACACTGCAAAGCATACTGCACAGATTTAATCTTTTGACACATATCTGATTTTTGTCCCTGTCTGCTTACATTCACTTAAGTCACACCCAATTACAACAGTCATCTGCCAAGACTCAACAGGGTGTCAGCACATCTAGACTTGTTTTTAGTAGAAGTATTCAAACTGTTTAACATGAATGGCGCTGAGCATAACAATATTATGTGTACTTTGTGTATTCTCTAATATCTTAAAGGGGTCCTACTCCAATGGGAGATATTTTATGTAACAGAATCCACTTTCCAAGAACTACAATGAATGACTCGTTTGGACTACAACACGTTTTTTCCGGGCTTTGTGAAGTCATAATGTTACTCATTTAAATAATCCCCGGCCCACGGAATACGCGAAATGGAGCAGTTCCCACTTTGTTGGGACAACCTGTTGTTTGTGGATCACAAACTGTAAGTATGTCTATTTGTAGTTGCATTTTCTATTAACAGTTCCAATTATAAGTTTTATGTTGTTATGATGTAAACAAAGGACAAAACTGTTTGGCTCTGCTTGCCTGCTAGCCAACATCTCAGTGTTGATATAGTGTAGGGCTGCACGATTATGACAAAAATCATAATTGTTGATTATTCCCTTGAAATTGTAATTGCGATTATCACAATTTACATTGAATGATGTTTTGAATAGCTTTATACCATTGTTTGAAGCAATTGCATGCCATATGTTTATATATATATATATATATATATATAAAAAGCTGAAAACTCTCTTCCTGAAAAACTTGTATTGCTTTTCTGTAGCATTAATCCTCAAATGTAAACTATACATTGGTTTGGTTTCTTCATTACATAAAAAAAAAAAAAAAAAAAAAAAAAAAAAAAATTAAAAATATGCATGGTACAACAACAGGGGCTTTCGCACCGGGTAGTTCTAGGAACTTAGTTATAGGAACTAGGCATCGGGGTGGTTCCCCCGAGAACTAAATGTTCCTCTAGGGTAATTTTCCTGGTTGCATTCGCACCACCAGTAGCAACTCTGAAGTGAAGTAAGCCGTGCTTGTTGTTTTGACTTTTATTTTGACGCTGCGGCGGACATTTATTTTGATGGCGCTAAGAACGCCAGAGTCTGAGCACACAGCGCTCTCATTCTCCGTCTTCATTAGCTTACGATCTGTTTAAAAGTCCTGTCTGATATGTTATTAGGTAGAACTGTTATACAAAGAAAGTAGACATTATATGAAAAAGTATTAGCGTTTGCCATGTGGTTGATGTCCAATGTCACTAGCTGAGCAGAAATACATGATCATGTTTCGCTTGCTCCCCTCAAAGTTGCGTTGGATTTTCTCCTTAGCATAAAGGTTGAGAGGTCCATCTATCACTGTTTTCCATGTTAGTTAGTTCATGGAGTTATTGTAATTGTAATCACGATTAGAAATTCGATTAATTGTGCAGCCCTAGTGTTTACTGTAGCTTTTGCAAGCTCTCGCTTTTGTAAGGCTATTCAACACCCCTTAAGAAAATTAACCATTAAAATTTATGGTTTTGTGATTGATTACTGTTTGTATTACCTTAGTTTTCCGACAAATATCATGATTAAATGGTATATAACATTGTACATAACATTGGGCCAGCTAGCCAATCACAGTACATTTCGTTTTCGGAAGGAGGGGCTTCATCGAAACCGGAACTAAACGGCACGTTCTAACCAGACTGGGTAGAGAGGTGCTGTAATAATCTAAAATATGTGAAAAATAAAATGTTTTTTGAGCAATCAAGCATAAAAGCATATTCTAGTACACCCCAAAAACAAAATCAAGGCTTAGTGAAAGGGCATAATAGGACCTCTTTAAGAAATTAACAAAACATCACAAGTATTTAATTTTTCAGCACAAGACTACTGTTTGTCGTGTAACTTTGACCACATTTACATGAACATCACCGATTAAGGTACCTATTTGGGTAAACCCCTATTCATAAAAGAAAGAATATATATATATATACATACACATTTACAATATTATATTAATAATGTATAATATAAAGTTAGTAATTTTGTCATAAAAACATCTTTCCTTCATTGTCAGGAAAAAAAAGTGCATAAATTGTACCTTTAGGGGTTAAAAAAAAAAAAAAAGCTTGTCACCATTACCCTTAAAAAACCAACAACAACAACAACTTTGTACCTTATCTCCTGCTAAAAAGTGCATATTAGCAACTTAGAGTAGTAATATGTACCCTTAAGGTATTACTATGAACCTTTTAGGGGAAATCAGGAACCTATTAATGGAAATACCCGATGGTGACAAGCTGTTGTTCCCCTAAAGGTAAAGTTTTTGCACATTTTTTTCTGAGAGTGTTTATGCAAACAGGATGCAGTGAAAAGACATTTCCCAACCGCTTGACATCTAGTTGCTTCAGAATAAGTCTGTTTACACAGAAACATTGATACAAGTATTTTTTGGAAGCTTGTTTCCGCCACAAAATAATAATAAAAAAATAATAGTTGTGTAATAGTTGAGATATAAACTCACAATTGCAGGAAAAAAGTCAGAATTGTAAGATATAAACTTGCAATTCTGAGAAAAAGTCAGGTTTTTTGCCGTTTGCATGACTAACAAGAGAAGGAAGAATTAAAATAGTTTGAGAAAGCAAATGTGACCATAGTCACCTAAAGTCGATGCATTTTTGCTCAGCAAAGGCCACACGCACACACATTTAAAGCGAAGATTGCTCTGCATAAGCAAAGGTTTTAAGAAAGCATCTGTGTTTTTAAGAAAGATTAATATGCACCATTTGCGCTCCCTCCCAAAGATGCTACAACGTCAAAAATGAAAAATGCTCATTTGTACATGTAATGAACAGACCGAGCGCCCCAGCTGTTTACAGGAGTGGCAAGTCCAGCAAAAGAAGCTTATCGCAATTGGATTGCATTTAACAGAAATTAGCATCTCTTATCCTACATAATAAAAAGTTCCAGGCACATAACTTACGATCTTACATCCTCATATGACACTTGTCCTCTAATCAAATATGATTATGAGATGACACGCTTCAAGAATTACATTTAAAACGACCCAGTGTCAGACTGGACCGGATTAACCTGATTAAACAAGATGCGGAAACGGCATGTGTAGGATTCAATTTTTGAGTGGGAGTTATTCACATTGGGAAATAAGGTGAATTAGAACCAGAGCCGAGCGAAATATCGAATGCTCGTCTGCACTCTGCAAGAATGCCGTCCCGCTATTAACCTGCCCTTTGAAAAGTGCCCATTCTTATATCCAGTAATTGCGAACTATACATATTCCTTCAGGTCTTTGATGTTTCTGGTGGGATGAGTGTGAACAATTATCAGATGAGACGTGTAATTATTTCCAGCCATGATTCACAAACAAAGCAGAGGTCAGAGCCTTTCTGCTGCTCTCTGGCACAACCGACATTTAATTCTGCTGCTTAAGGGAACAGAAAAGAGGAGCACTGCAGACTCTCTATTGCGAGAGGGCAGAAGCTAAGATGGAGACTTTGTTGCACCTGAATACATGTTATTGAACCCATTAAGCCAAACCTGGCCTGAGAGTCAGGGGAAGCCATGCATGTCATCAAGACTTAACTAAACAACATCCTCCATGTGGGATTATACATGTACAACACTTCTGCTAACAAGTTGGGACACTGTACAAATTGTGAATAAAAAAGGAATGCAATAATTTACAAATCTCATAAACTTATATTTTATTCACAATAGAATATAGATAACATATCAAATGTTGAAAGTGAGACATTTTGAAATGTCATGCCAAATATTGGCTCATTTTGGATTTCATGAGAGCTACACATTCCAAAAAAGTTGGGACAGGTAGCAATAAGAGGCCGGAAAAGTTAAATGTACATATAAGGAACAGCTGGAGGACCAATTGGCAACATGATTGGGCATAAAAAGAGCCTCTCAGAGTGGCAGTGTCTCTCAGAAGTCAAGATGGGCAGAGGATCACCAATTCCCCCAATGCTGCGGTGAAAAATAGTGGAGCAATATCAGAAAGGAGTTTCTCAGAGAAAAATTGCAAAGAGTTTGAAGTTATCATCATCTACAGTGCATAATATCATCCAAAGATTCAGAGAATCTGGAACAATCTCTGTGCGTAAGGGTCAAGGCCGGAAAACCATACTAGATGCCCGTGATCTTCGGGCCCTTAGACGGCACTGCATCACATCCAGGAATGCTACTGTAATGGAAATCACAACATGGGCTCAGGAATACTTCCAGAAAACATTGTCGGTGAACACAATCCACCGTGTCATTTGCCGTTGCCGGCTAAAACTCTATAGGTCAAAAAAGAAGCCATATCTAAACATGATCCAGAAGCGCAGGTGTTTTCTCTGGGCCAAGGCTCATTTAAAATGGACTGTGGCAAAGTGGAAAACTGTTCTGTGGTCAGACGAATCAAAATTTGAAGTTCTTTTTGGAAAACTGAGACGCCATGTCATCCGGACTAAAGAGGACAAGGACAACCCAAGTTGTTATCAGCGCTCAGTTCAGAAGCCTGCATCTCTGATGGTATGGGGTTGCATGAGTGCGTGTGGCATGGGCAGCTTACACATCTGGAAAGGCACCATCAATGCTGAAAGGTATATCCAAGTTCTAGAACAACATATGCTCCCATCCAGACGTTGTCTCTTTCAGGGAAGACCTTTCATTTTCCAACATGACAATGCCAGACCACATACTGCATCAATTACAACATCATGGCTGCGTAGAAGAAGGATCCGGGTACTGAAATGGCCAGCCTGCAGTCCAGATCTTTCACCCATAGAAAACATTTGGCGCATCATAAAGAGGAAGATGCGACAAAGAAGACCTAAAACAGTTGAGCAACTAGAAGCCTGTATTAGACAAGAATGGGACAACATTCCTATAGCAACTTGTCTCCTCAATCCCCAGACGTTTGCAGACTGTTATAAAAAGAAGAGGGGATGCCACACAATGGTAAACATGGCCTTGTCCCAACTTTTTTGAGATGTGTTGATGCCATGAAATTTAAAATCAATTTATTTTCCCCTTAAAATTATACATTTTCTCAGTTTAAACATTTGATATGTCATCTATGTTGTATTCTGAATAAAATATTGAAATTTGAAACTTCCACATCATTGCATTCTGTTTTTATTCACAGTTTGTACAGTGTCCCAACTTTTTTGGAATCGGGTTTGTATTTTATACAACACAGCCTATACAACTATTGTGAGGCTTCATATTATCCATTAAGCTCCGTCCTCAGACATGTTTTACAGAACATCCCCTAGAAACCAACCGGTGATTTCTGTAGACAGTAGCTATGTTTCCATCCAAAGTTGCGAATGTAACTTATGCGCAAAATTGCAATATCGCATAAAACATTTGCGAATAAAGCACCGTTTCCATCCAGTGAGTCGAAGAGAACATAATCGTCACTTCCTGATAAACTACCGCTAAAAAATCACTAAGAAACATAGGAGAAGCAACCATATATAATCATTTTCATATATAATAAATTATTTGTGTCTCAGAGAAAGTCGTGCATCTCAATAAACTTGTTGTCTTGCTTTCAGAGGCAGATGCTGCTGTTTGGGAACGCAGTCATGTAAGACAGTTCTAGGAGGGAAATATACCGAGCATCTTTGACAACAGACTTCTGAATGACCAAAACAGCATTTCAGATGCTTTGCAAACAAGATTTTTCTGCTGGTTATGCTGTTACATCGTGAAAGTCACATGATTTGATGCGATATCCCAAAATGCGCATAAAAATAGGTGGATGGAAACATAGCTAGTGTGGTTTTAAGTCAAATGCTCAAAGTAGTAAAACTTGGATATTATTCTTGCATGGGAATGAACTGTAACATTACAAAGACATTTATAAAGAAATTGTTAAATTATGCAGTAACATGATTAAAAACTGGAGAGATTGTGAATTAGAATGAGGCAAACACTCATCAGTCAACTAAAAAAAGAAAAGCCATATTCGAAAGCAATTACAAATCATAACATCAGAGTAAGACAACACAATTGTTTATAACAATAATGCATTCACTGGGATACTGTGAACTATTATGTTAATTTTGACTGACCTCAATCGATACTTAATTATACATATGTGAGTAACATTAATTTACAATAAAGCAAATGTAGGTGTCCTTATACAATTCATTTGGGAAGTCCTTTTCTCAGAACTGAGGCAACAAAGTATTAAAATATTTTTGGATAATTTCTGTAATATTGCAGTTAAAACTATCCAAACACACAGATACATTTAAAAAAAAGATCAAAAGCTTGTCTGAGAAAATAGCTAACGGCAACAGTTTCTAAGGTAGGATTGGTCAAAAACATTTTAAGACAGGGCTTAGCAAAATGTCAAATGATTGGATGGTCAAAAGTGGCTGTTTCATACCAGAATAGAGCCAGAACGAATTCAAGTTTGCTAAAACTTTCTTTCTTTTTCTTTTTTTTTTTCTGAATAGCATGCACCAATTAATCATTAAGACCAGGAAAGTGTATTCACAAAGTCAACAAAACTAAATGTCCTCAATAATACAGCTACAAAGACTGTGATCACTTTGAGTTGCTGTGGGGGTATTAAACCGAGTTTAGTTCATGTATAAAATAGCAAGAGAAGCAGATTTTTCCATAAGGCATTACAAACTTCCCTGGCTCTAAGTGGAGCTGTATGGTGCAGTCGTCTCGAGCGATAAGCAGAACACCACGTAATTAAAGCAAACATCTCCTGAGATATGGGACTGAATGGGACATGAACGGGGGAGCCATGCTTTATAACAACAGCTCAATCCCCATGTCCCTCGACGGAAATGCTGCGAACCAGAGACCGCTGAGGAGGAAACTACACGGCCTGGACCTGTGTCATGAATTAAATAACGTACACGTTCCTCCTTTGATCTTTCCTCTTCCAATAAAGCCGGGGGGTAAAACTCACAAGCAACGTCCCAGATGCTTGAACACTGTGTTAAAATATCAATTTGGCTTCTACTAGCATGGGACACAAATACCTCTTTGTTTCTGCAGATTAAACAACATGGGGAAAATAAACCAAAGGGCTATTACTCAAAGGCTGCAGGCACCCTCTATTAATGAGTGCCATCTATCAAATCAGAGTATTTACCCCAGCAACCGCCTTGCATGGAGTGCAAAATGGATTTGAGACTGGGCACACTACGTCCTGATATCAGACTAGGAGTGCTGCAAGAAAAAAAAAGCATGTACCATCAATGAAGCAGAGGGATTTTATATTGGACCTAATATGTTTAAAGAGAGAGGAAGAGAAAACACCATTACCAACAAGGAGCAAAGTGCTCAGAAATTATGATATATGACTTAGGAGTTACTTTGTGTGTGTGCGTGTGTGTGTGTCTGTGTCTGTGTGTGTGAGAGAGAGATCGGGAGGGTGTTATTATGGAACTTTTATCCATGGACACGGCATTACAAGCACTGAATTTTTTTCAATATGAACATTACATAAAAAGATTAATGCCCCTTGTCCTTTGCTTCTTTTCTGTGCTTTCTTTCAATTGTGCCTGAGCTTTTCAAAAAAGAGAAATAAAATCCCCAACTTCTCAGAGCTCCAAATGCAAATCTTTTGCAAGCAAAACGGAGCTTGTGAAAAAGAACCTATAGCAGGAATACTGTTAATATCACTATCAGTGCAAAAAAACGGAGTAATATAATAACTGCTGGCTCTACTGTCTACTTAAGATGGGAATATAATTTCCCACTGGGTTTAAGTAGAACAGTGATGGAAGGAACTAGAATAGGGTTTAATTCTTTCAATGCCCTTCAACAAATGCATTTGTTAAAGCAAATTATCACAGTTACAGCCTCCACCGCCCTGAAAAAGCCAGAAATAGTTTTTAGGCCAAAGCAGTTTGTGAGATCTATATCAGACACATGCATTTAGCTCCTATTTTTTCATTTAATTATGTGAGTAAATCTAGTTAGTGCCTTGTTGTTTGGCAGCAGCTCTCCCATGAGGGTAATGCTTTGCATTTTACTGCTCCTTAGACTGTGGAGCTTCAGCCATTTCCCTCAAGGCTTTTGTGATAGAACATGGTTTAGTTCAGACCCTTAGAAGTGGATATCTCTAAACACAATACCTTAGTGTAGTAAATCACCCCATTCTGCAGTCAATCTTATTCCTTTCCGGCTAATGAAGACCTAAAGGTACCATATCAACTCCCACATTACAGACTCATCCATTCACACTTTTTGGAAACAACACGAAATCCAAAACAAATTATGCTGATTTTACTGTACTTCAGGGAGCTGAAATAAGACTTTTCAGAGGAAAAGGGTTGACTGAAAACACTAATCAATGTGAGCAAACTGGACCGGGGTGGGAGATATTCTCTCATGTGGGCCTCATCTGGCTCCAATGCCACACTCCAGGGTTGCTCTTCCCTCCAGAGCTTATATCCGCACACACAGAACATGGCCGCTTTCGCTCCCAGCACACATACAGGTCTTTTTTAATTGGTCTGCACTTGGGCCACCATCTGCCGAGCCCCAACAGGCACTCTGGGACCGTCCAGGCCTGACCTCACTTCCCACTTTAACAAATGGATCGCCTCAGCGGGTGGATGGGACTTGGGAGAGGCGTTTATTGCGGTCATTTGCCTCCGGTTTCTTAGCTTAGCCATTTATTTTCCTGGACCTCTCGAACATGTCAGGGTTAGGGCACCCATCACAGAGCTGGCATAAATCAGACATTTCCTGATAACAATGACATTGAAGTGTTATACGGTCCTATTTGTCATCCTTAAGGATTTTAATGGAGTAAATCAAACCCATTAAGGCTTAACCTTTGCATGGGCCCCAGCCGCCATTACAGCAGCCCTCTGCTGAGCTTGGAGATACACTTCATAGAGTCTCCATATGAGCCGTTCTCTTAATCATAGGTTAAGAGTATTTGATTTATAGTATGACTTCTCTTTGTGGCCTTTCCTGTGGTAGATTTACAAACAAAAAAACGAACTTAAAAAAACAAATGCAAGAAAAGATAATTAAAACCAATAGATATAATTTTTCTAACTAGCTAAACCTTCAAAATATGCTATAAAAATACAATAATAATAAAAAATGCAATCAAATGGTATATGGTTCAGCTTTCCTGTGAATTGCAGCATGAAAAAGATTTTTATGTCAACATAGACATTTCTTTTTCTGTAGTTCTGAAATAGCCAGTTGTTTCCTTTCTGTGAAGATTGAGTCATTGCTTGGTACTTGTAAAATATCCTAACACTTAGCAGTTTGCCAAAGAACAAGGCCTATTTCAGCACCACCAGTTGTGCATGAACATGTGTTGCTGTCAGCTAATGTCAAAGGCAGAGTGTGAATGCATGGACAAAATCAAGGGTGAGAGGGTGTCTCACTGACAGTAAACCCATCTAGCTGCCTGGATCCAACAACAATCTGGTCTAGAGTGTCAAATATATTTAACGGAAGAGCCAATCTACGGCCAGATTTATTAACAGCTTGCGCCAGCGCAAACCCTCTTTTGGCGTTAAAAAACTACTGTTAGGATTTATTAAAGACACGCAGTAATAAATTTGTGCTGAAAAGGTGTGGACACAGTTATTTTTGCAGCTGACCTTTTTGTATATGCTTTTGTAGAAGTTTCCCTTTCAGACTTCAGACAAATTTATTGGAGGAGAGTATTTAAATGAAGCATGCAAGGTGATTTACTAAGGTTTGCACTAGTCAATTTACTGGTATTTGCGCCATTATTTAGTGCCCCAAAAAAGCATGTCTTAAACCAGACGCTAATTTGTGCTGCTCTTGGTAGATTACATTGTTCATTTTGGAAATTATCCTGTTACGTCTGTGTGCTTTAATTTACGGGTCGTCAGTAGATCACGCGTAGAAGTTTCCACTCCCATCGGCACTTATGGGATTGCGCTCATGATAATTTGCCCTGTTTAGTAAATCTGGCCCCTAGTTTGCTATATATCTGGGGCAGGGACATATACTACAAGGGTGTCTACAACAAATAAAATCTGTTAAAAATATATGTTAAAAATATGTGCCAAGTTCTTAGAAATGTACTCTGTATTTAGGTTGGTTTGGTTTTGATTTTATACAATTTTCAACAACAACAACACCAACAACAAAAAATCTATTTAATGACCATAAATATCATGTGGTGCAACTAAGTAAAAAGAAAAAAATCCTTACACTAAACACATATCTCCTAAACACATACACCTCTACGCGGTGGCATACAATTGCCCCTAGGTTTTGGGATACTGATCAATGTTGTATTTTGAGTTGTTGTTATGTTATGTGTTTATTGAGTAAATTTTAGACATGTAAAGCACTTTGGTAAAAACAACACTTTGGTGTTGTTTTTAAATGTGCTCAACAAATAAATGTTGATTTATTGATTGATATCGCCTTGGTTACTGATGTAACACTCGTTCCCTGATGGAGGGAACGGAGACATTATGTCGACTGACAAATGGGGTCTCACTTGGGAGCCCCAATCACCTCTGAGTTTTAGAAAACGGCCAATGGAATTTGTCAATTTGTTTGCCGAGCCACTCCCCCGTTTATACCGGTATATAAGATAGCATGCATGCACTCATTCAGTTTTACGCTGAGGAGCCGAGACGAGGGCCCTGGCCATTCAGCGGTGGTGCAGGGGGGATATAACATCTCCCTACATCAGGGAATGATGGTTACATAAGTAACCAAGACCATCAGTCAGTCACTACAACGTTTTGTCGACTGACAAATGAGGTCCCTATGGAAAACGCCACAACCACTGAACTGTGTTATGAGTGATGGAGATGAAGATGCTGGCAAGCTGTAGCATGCCCTTTTGTCAACTGCTCCCGTTGAGTTGTGACCTACCCAGCGCCCCACGTAAGCCCAGAATTTTAGTCCTCTGTGCTAACGGGATGGAAGGGACAGGGCTTACCATGGAGACCGCTGACTGAAAATTCCTGCAGGTCCCCCACCCTCTTGATGTAAGTGAACGCGGTCAGGAGTGCTGTCTTTAGAGACAGGATCTTTAGTTCAACTGACTCAAGCGGCTTAAAGAGAGCGCTCTGCAGATCAGAAAGGACCACAGAGAGATCCCAAGTAGGCTCACTGGGGGAAACGCCTTTTTGGGCCTCGGTCAGGGAGTAAAAGTGCTGGCAGGACTCCTGGGAGGTAAGCAGGTCTACCTGTGCATCCCTGAATCGACTCCAGATCAGCTGGATCACCTGGGGATGGAGTCTTCATTCTCCCAGTAGTGTGAGCGTGTCCGCCGCACGATTGAGTTCACCTGGAATGTAAATGGAGTGACCTGAGCCGCTGCTGACTCCAGAGAAGGAGATGGCTGGCCGAGTTGAGACATGCGATGTGAGAGTACATCGTCTTGTTGTCCGTCCGATGGAAACCGGCACAAGGCAAGCAGCACTGCCATCAACTCTAGGCAATTGATATGCCATCGCAGTCAAGGTCCCGTACAGGCCACTTTGAGAATGGGTCTGTCGAGAAAGCGTACTTTGTCAGCATCCCACATTTCAGCAAGGTTAAGCCAAAGATGACGTTCCTGGACCATCAGAGTGGACATCGTCTGGCCCAGTTCCTGCATTAACCCTGGCTCAGAACTACCCTTGTGCATTTCTTTGAGTGCTTTGGCCTAGTGTACTTGCAGGATGGCATCGCATGCAAGGCGGAGGCGGCCTGTCCAGCGGCACTGTAAGCCTTACCAGCCAGGATCCGCGCCATCATTTGGCAACTCGATGGCACATGACACTGCAGAGGAGCAGGAGGTCCGTGGGGACTGGCCAAGTGGAAACGCTCCCACTGTAACCCTCAGGTCTTCCAGAGTGTTAAACATGCCGGTGGCTCTGCATTGTGCAGAGCCAGTGTGCTGGGTAACAGCAGAGGGGACCCCAGCCTTCACGAGAAAGGAGAGTCGCGACCGCAGTGTTGACATGGTCATGCCCTCAGCATGCTCTTGCACCAGACATGTGAGATGGTGATCGTGGACGTCAGATGAAAACAGCCGACCATTTCTATTTTAGGGAAATCTGCTCTTTGCGGTGAAGCACCCAGGGGAATTAACTGCACTTAACTGTGCACTGCTCTTTTAGAATGGTGAAACCCGCTGAATGCGCCCTCTCTACCAGTGTAGAACGATCTCCGTAGCACAGTCGTTGCTTGATGATTGGAAGAGTGGTCACTGTGCAACCATTCGGCTCCAAAGCAAAAAATCTGAATGAGTGGATGCGTGCCGTCATCTTATACAGTGGGGAGAACAAGTATTTGATACACTGCCGATTTTGCAGGTTTGCCCACTTACAAAGCATGTAGAAGTCTGTAATTTTTATCATAGGTACTCTTCAATTGTGAGTGACGGAATCTAAAACAAACATCCAGAAAATCACATTGTATGATTTTTAAGTAATTAATTTGCATTTTATTGCATGACATAAGTATTTGATACATCAGAAAAGCAGAACTTAATATTTGGTACAGAAACCTTTGTTTGCAATTACAGAGATCATACATTTCCTGTAGTTCTTGACCAGGTTTGCACACACTGCAGTAGGGATTTTGGCCCACTCCTCCATACAGACCTTCTCCAGATCCTTCAGGTTTCGGGGTTGTCGTTGGGCAATACAGACTTTCAGCTCCCTCCAAAGATTTTCTATTGGGTTCAGGTCTGGAGACTGGCTAGGCCACTCCAGGACCTTGAGATGCTTCTTACGGAGCCACTCCTTAGTTGCCCTGGCTGTGTGTTTCGGGTTGTTGTCATGCTGGAAGACCCAGCCACGACCCATCTTCAATGCTCTTACTGAGGGAAGGAGGTTGTTGGCCAAGATCTCGCGATACATGGCCCCATCCATCCCCCCCTCAATACGGTGCAGTCGTCCTGTCCCCTTTGCAGAAAAGCATCCCCAAAGAATGATGTTTCCACCTCCATGCTTCACGGTTGGGATGGTGTTCTTGGGGTTGTACTCATCCTTCTTCTTCCTCCAAACACGGCGAGTGGAGTTTAGACCAAAAAGCTCTATTTCTGTCTCATCAGACCACATGACCTTCTCCCATTCTCCATGGTCATTGGCAAACTTCAGACGGGCCTGGTAATGCGCTGGCTTGAGCAGGGGGACCTTGCGTGCGCTGCAGGATTTTAATCCATGACGGCGTAATGTGTTACTAATGGTTTTCTTTGAGACTGTGGTCCCAGCTCTCTTCAGGTCATTGACCAGGTCCTGCCGTGTAGTTCTGGGCTGATCCCTCACCTTCCTCATGATCACTGATGCCCCACGAGGTGAGATCTTGCATGGTGCCCCAGACCGAGGGAGATTGACCGTCATCTTGAACTTCTTCCATTTTCTAATAATTGCGCCAACAGTTGTTGCCTTCTCACCAAGCTGCTTGCCTATTGTCCTGTAGCCCATCCCAGCCTTGTGCAGGTCTACAATTTTATCCCTGATGTCCTTACACAGCTCTCTGGTCTTGGCCATTGTGGAGAGGTTGGAGTCTGTTTGATTGAGTGTGTGGACAAGTGTCTTTTATACAGGTAACGAGTTCAAACAGGTGCAGTTAATACAGGTAATGAGTGGAAAACAGGAGGGCTTCTTAAAGAAAAACGAACAGGTCTGTGAGAGCCAGAATTCTTACTGGTTGGTAGGTGATCAAATACTTATGTCATGCAATAAAATGCAAATTAATTATTTAAAAATCATACAATGTGATTTTCTGGATTTTTGTTTTAGATTCCGTCTCTCACAGTTGAAGTGTACCTATGATAAAAATTACAGACCTCTACATGCTTTGTAAGTAGGAAAACCATGTATCAAATACTTGTTCTCCCCACTGTATATGCTGAGTGGCTCGGCATGCAAATTTCACTCACCAATTCCATTGGTCATTTTGCTAAAAATCAGAGGTGATTGAGGCTCCCAAGTGAGACCCAATTTGTCAGTCGCCATAACAGTGTAGTGACTGACAGATGGGGAATATTAGGTTTTTGGGAAGTTGGGGAGTCATAAAAGGTTTTCAACATATTGGTTGCACCACATTTCTCAAAATAACTTTGTGTTTTGCAGGGGGGAAAAAAAAGTCATACAGGTTTGGAATGACACAGGGGTGAATAAATGATGATGGATGGAATGCTTTCCTATCAAGATTTTATTCTTTTAATCAGGTTTTTTCCCCCTAATTATTTCCTTACTTTATAGCTCCCAAGAATATCAACATTCATTTTGATACCGAAATTAAAAAAATATGCTCATTATAAAATAGGTTTATTCAAGTCTTTTTTATTTAAGATATTTTTTAATTTAATATAGAGCACAGAAAAAAAAAACTACCCAATTATTAAGAGAAGGGACTTCCTGTTAGTCGAATAATGACAGACAAGGTCCATGCAAAAGGGGCAATTACACACTTTAAACCACTTTAAGTTCTGCCTCATCTTGGTCTTTATGGAGGTCAATTATCTCATCAACTCCATGAAGTCAGAAGCTATCTGGTGAAAAATTTTAAAAAGTGTGCAGGAGGAAAAATTTTGTTCCTTGCAGACTATCTCACTCGACCTGTCACATCTCTAATATGGGATATCATCAGAGATAGCAAGATGCTGGACCTCCAGCTCCACTGTGTGTGAAGAGAAATAAGCTCAGTTCAGAAAAAGACATGTTTGAGAGGAAGTGGTTGGATGGAGTCCAGATCGGTGCCCTTTTTTCTAGTCATGGTCCAATCAAACCTGTGAAACTGCAGGACTGCAGCCTCCCTGTAATGAATGAGCATGTGAAGGGTCCGAGCTGTGTGAGGTTAAAACAACAGAGGAACTGAACTCAGCGGGGCTCTGCTGGGAAGATATCAGCACTACAGTGGTGTCTACAGCTGTACAGCTGTAAGCAGTGTGTATTCATGAGCGCTGAGACTGACCTGAGAAATGTATTCCGTGCAAATATTTCAAAATATTTCACATTATGTCTCAACCAGCAATGTCAACTAATCCTTCTATTCTTGTCGATTGTCTCTTTTTAATCGAATTGGCTAAATGCAATCGCAAAACAGTTTTTTTTGTTGTTGCCATTTTCATGTTTAAAATGTTTAAAACATGTCTACTGACAGTCTCAAGTCTTACTTGAGTATTATGAGTGCATAATAGTTACATGAAATAGTTACAGTTCTCAACGCAACTGAATTGGTGAATTTCTTCAGTGAAATAAAGATTTATAAACATTTTATTTAATCTATAAAGTCTTTGCTGTAAATCATTGTATTTACAGGGATACATACAGGTATGAGATGTCAGTCAGTTAAACGCGTCAGTCAGCATCGGGCGTTTGGATGGAACACCTTTTTCCTTGCATAAACTGATTTAATTCGTTTTAATACTGAAATCTAATTACTTTGGATGTTAAAATGTCCTCAGAAATCTGTACTCTTTGTTTATGTGCAGGTTATAAGGAGCCTGTCAGGATATCTTTCAGGAATAACGAGGAGAGGCAGTCTGAGGTTCGCAGTTCCCCCGCCGAACAGCAGCCCATCACCGGCTCAGATTTCAGCAACACACCAGCATGAGAACCATTTCGGTGGAAAAGAATGGCTGATCACACATGAATTAAAATGACACTTTTAAATGTTAAATGTTGATGTCTAAAATGTTTGTTAAATGACTTTAAATGTAGGTAATATTGTATGCATGAATAAAAACAGTATGAAACATACTGTATTTAGAATGGTATTCATCCAAAATAAAGGATGTATTGTGTAAACACAGTGGTTGTGTAGTGTATTTTAAAATTTTTTACATGATTAAAGTTAATCTTGAAATTTGAACCTATGAAGTAAAAATAAGCTAGTGTTCCTATGAAAAATAACTAGCATAAATCAACCCAATATGCTGAGTTAAATGAACAAACTAGCATGCTAGGTTTAAATAACCCATGGCTGGGTTTGGCCATATTTGACCCAGCAGAGGGCTGCAAAACAATCCAAATTGGGTTATTTTCAAACCAAAAGTTTTTAGAGTGCAGTATGGGAGTACCAGCTACACCAGCTTAGTTTTGCTTGAGAACAGCATGACTTTGCTGGTCCATTAGCTAGAACAGCACTATACTAGCTCTAACCAGCATAAACCAGCTTGGACCAACATGGAATTCATGCTAGTTTATGCTGGATTTTTCAGCAAGGAAATTAAAACTTCTCTCAGAGTTGATTTACTTCCCTCTGTGTGTATCATCAGATGTAATCCTACAGGCACCCATGCAGCACTAGAAAACCTGGTGGCTGTAATAGAATGCCTACTTTGTTGGTTGTCATTATTTGTTACGGTACCGTTCCTTCAGGCCCGGCAGCAGAGGTAAAATTTCAGTTGGGGTTTATAAGAGGGAGGCCTACATCACAATGCCAACCCATATATAATTCCATGCTAGTGAGAAGGTTATCTGAAGTGTCCCCGAGGGTTTATGTAGCTTCTTATGCACAGTTTCCATGGTTTCTGTCTCTCATGTGTATAAAGCTTTTCCTGCCAACATGTCATGTAATGCCATTGCCCCAGAGCTGTGCAGCCAAATCTGTGAACTGCTGCTGTCTTCATGGATGACTGGGTGCTGCCACTGCTGTAATCACTTTGCATGTAAGATATGCAATGCTAACAGACTCGCAGACACAGTGATAAGCCGGCCCTCTTTAATACAGGGAAATGGAGCATGTGGAAGTGCAAGACATCCAGACAGCAGGGAGCATCAGGAAAATGAATGAAAAGAAGTGTTATGCATAACTGATATTTTCAGCATCGGTTTGCATGTCTTTTGTGACTGAGCCTACATATGTGAGGTGAAATGGCTAATTTATTATGATAAAGTAATAGCAATCAAGGCTGCTTAACACTGATCAAGGACAGAGGAATTTAAACTATAGATACTATAAAGTATTTTCTATACTCTGTATGTCCAGGTGTCCAGAAAGTCATTTATTGAAATTAGCACCAAATCATAATAACAGTACTATCTATACGCATTGTACAAAATTACATTTTGACAATTTTACATTGTGAAAAGGCTGGTCAAGCTAAAATTCTGAGACCAAGTAAAAATGCTTCTATTATACTTTTTATAATATTTTTTTTTTTATTTAACAGAACAGAACAGAACAGAATTTTTTATTACTTACATGACATTTTTCATGCGTTATCAGCATAATTTTAATTTTAATGACAAATGCACATTCTTTGTATTTAGTATGTCCCCTATTATGGTGCAGGTATGACATCAGAGCACGGAAGACTAATTCACCGCTGGTTCCTTTCGAGACTTTCCTATGGGGTTTTCGATTTACACTCACCTAAAGGATTATTAGGAACACCTGTTCAATTTCTCATTAATGCAATTATCTAATCAACCAATCACATGGCAGTTGCTTCAATGCATTTAGGGGTGTGGTCCTGGTCAAGACAATCTCCTGAACTCCAAACTGAATGTCAGAATGGGAAAGAAAGGTGATTTAAGCAATTTTGAGCGTGGCATGGTTGTTGGTGCCAGACGGGCCGGTCTGAGTATTTCACAATCTGCTCAGTTACTGGGATTTTCACGCACAACCATTTCTAGAGTTTACAAAGAATGGTGTGAAAAGGGAAAAACATCCAGTATGCGGCAGTCCTGTGGGCGAAAATGCCTTGTTGATGCTAGAGGTCAGAGGAGAATGGGCCGACTGATTCAAGCTGATAGAAGAGCAACTTTGACTGAAATAACCACTCGTTACAACCGAGGTATGCAGCAAAGCATTTGTGAAGCCACAACACGCACAACCTTGAGGCGGATGGGCTACAACAGCAGAAGACCCCACCGGGTACCACTCATCTCCACTACAAATAGGAAAAAGAGGCTACAATTTGCACGAGCTCACCAAAATTGGACAGTTGAAGACTGGAAAAATGTTGCCTGGTCTGATGAGTCTCGATTTCTGTTGAGACATTCAGATGGTAGAGTCAGAATTTGGCGTAAACAGAATGAGAACATGGATCCATCATGCCTTGTTACCACTGTGCAGGCTGGTGGTGGTGGTGTAATGGTGTGGGGGATGTTTTCTTGGCACACTTTAGGCCCCTTAGTGCCAATTGGGCATCGTTTAAATGCCACGGCCTACCTGAGCATTGTTTCTGACCATGTCCATCCCTTTATGACCACCATGTACCCATCCTCTGATGGCTACTTCCAGCAGGATAATGCACCATGTCACAAAGCTCCAATCATTTCAAATTGGTTTCTTGAACATGACAATGAGTTCACTGTACTAAAATGGCCCCCACAGTCACCAGATCTCAACCCAATAGAGCATCTTTGGGATGTGGTGGAACGGGAGCTTCGTGCCCTGGATGTGCATCCCACAAATCTCCATCAACTGCAAGATGCTATCCTATCAATATGGGCCAACATTTCTAAAGAATGCTTTCAGCACCTTGTTGAATCAATGCCACGTAGAATTAAGGCAGTTCTGAAGGCGAAAGGGGGTCAAACACAGTATTAGTATGGTGTTCCTAATAATCCTTTAGGTGAGTGTATGTGTAAAATAAAGATTGTGGTAAACATAACTTAATAAATTACACCCACCCATAGTGAAAACGCGAATTTTGAAGCAGTTATGTTCATTTTTGAAAACAAACGTTTTTAATAAGTAACTAGATAAGACAGTTTGGATGTGGATGTGCAGTGTGTGCAGTGTATGTTGTAGAACAAAACATCAAAGTATCGTCAAGTTATGTTTACCACAGGATTTTTTTACTCATAAAAACCAGCAGCAAATTAGACTTCCAGGTTCTGACTTCATACCTGCACCACTCTATATGCTCTCAGACTTCACCACACTGTACAGACTACATCTAGAGTATTTATAGACACATTTCATCTCTAAGTCTCTAATTGGTCTGTTGTGTTTTAACCTTAATTGGTAATCAATCAATAACACAATAAAGCAGTTCTGACCCCAGGAACCTGGGCCAAGCTAAATCTAGTGATGAGGCATCACACCTGCCAATGGGGCATGTCTCACTGTGGTGTGTCTAAACTGTCATTATTATATAATCAAGAAAAAAATCCTTAATGCATCTTTGTTTGTTGGACTTGATTGACTTTAATAATATGGGTAAAAACATGAGTGAATAAAAACACAATTTTGATTTGTGGGTGAACTATCCTTTTAAGGAGGACTTGCTAACCATTACTAAAGAGACTGCTATTACTACTTTTTCAGTCAAAATAAACATGAAAAAAATAGATTTTAGGTTTTATTTTATTGAGCAATGTTTTACTATATGCCATTGGCTACACAAGATCAAAGCTTAGTGTACTTGTTATGGCTACTAATTGTGCATTCTTTATATGTGTTTAGAAAAAATAGATGGACTACTTGAAAAAAAAAAAAACACAGAAACTTACCACAAATTTTTTTTTGACTAGTCTAGAAAGTTTTCCATCTAATTAGAGGGAAAACAATTGTGCAGAGCATAAGGTTGTAGAGACGCTTTCTTCTCCAGTTAATTTAATTGCTCTGTCTAGTTAGAGACGATGAATCTTATTATCATTCTGGAGTCAATAAAAAAAAAACACGCCTGGATGCACACACTTTGGCCTAATTTTAGCATCCCAAATGGTTGGTTGTTCTTTCTGAATATCATAATACGCTACTATGGTAACAGTGAGTTTCTTTTGCATATTTGAGGAAAGTTCTTCAGAAAGCAGTCGGAAAGCTTTGAGTTGACGAATCAGTGGGGAAGGAAAGCGCAGACAAAAGATCAGGTATCTCCACACAGAGGGACTTTAAAACGGATGACAGACAAAGACAGATTTTCCAGGATTTAATAGCGGGTCATCACCAGCTTGGGTAAAACAAAACGTTAGATGAAGAGAACGTCTTGCAGATTTCACTCAGAGAGACAGAGAGGGACTCTGCTCCTGATTTTTATAGCATTGCTTTCCTTTGTTTGCTTGATGAAAATTACAGGGACCGTTCAGTCCTGCTTCTACTGAGCTGAACGCGCCGTGAAAGCTCTCTGAGTGAGGACAAGAAAAAAAACAGCATTTTGGAGATGATTGAGAGCTGTGTGTGTTTCTGTCATTTTCCACCATGTTTATCATAATAGTTATTGTGCACCAAAAGTGCCGAAATTAAATGGATGTTTCCATGACGGTGATTTTCTATAAGCAGCAGAGTGGAGATCTGAAATGAATGGAAATAAGAAAGAGAGAGAAGTAGTAGAGGAAAAGGAGGTCTCAGAGCATTTGAGTTTCAATCACAATGAGTCACTGGTTTGCTGATATGCAATAAAAGCTGTGTGTATGGTATAAAATATAGAGCAGTGGTTCTCAACTAGGGGGCTGGGGCCCATACAAACTTCCAAGTGGGCCATAGAAGGAATTAAAAACCATTGACAGAATTTTCCGGCAATTCATGTTTTCACTGTTATATGGTAGGGGGAGCTGTTACGCATCTTCTGAAAGAGTACAGAATCTCTGAATCCAAAAACAAGCGAAGAAGAAGCAGAAACAAGAGATAGAAGCATTGCTAAAATGAAATGTCTAAACCAGGAAGAGGTATAGATCTGTGCAAGCTTTGGGGAAGTTTATTGACTCGATCTACTCAATCAATCTATGTTTTTTGATCATTGTACTGAACCCAATCTGGACGTAGTCTTTGAAAAAACAAAAAAAAAACAACAACAAAAAAAACATGATTTTTTCAGCTCTTTGTTCAAAATGTTGCTTTTTTATGAAACATACCCACATTCAAGAGTTGATAAAAAAAATGAAGCTCTAATTTTTCTTTTTCTTTTTTTTGATATATTGTGTGTTCAGATATTCATACAACAAAATATTCTGGTGGCCATGAAAGTTTTGTGAAGATGATCAAAAATGCTGCTGCTGGCTAGCAACTTGTTTGTGAGGAAAGAGTGAAAATTGTGAAAAGAAGTGTGCTTATTTGTATTGAATGTGCACTTGTAGCGTACGTTACACCTTAATAGTATATTAAAATCTAATAATGAAATAAAAGGCCACTTTTGAACTTAAAGAGAGTACACTTTCATGACAAACACATGTAAGTACACTTTTAAAAAGTGAACTTTGTAATAATGGCAAATTAAGTTTTCATTGCCTGAATCGATTCACATTAAAAGTTCAAATGAAAAGTTTTCAAAAATATTTGTTTTAATAATCTTTTGTGCTTTAAAGAAGTACACTTATGTACTATATTGACTAAAATACAAAAGCACATATAAAGTACTTGATTATAATTTTAACTAGTGTGTTGTACATGTCAGTACATTTGGCAGTGCACTTTAACCATATTTCAAAGCCAATAGAATTAATTATGAAATGCCATTAAAAGATATCCTAAAGACCTATAAGTGGGTCAAAAATAGCTAATTGCATTTAATGTAAATTTAAACTATAATGCATTGGAATTTAAATGCAATTGACATGTAATTAAGTGTCCAAAAACATTCATTCAGTTTGCACTTAAGTATATTCTTTTAAACTATATTGTTTCCGTAATAAGTCTTTTATAGGCTTAAAGCTAAAGTGTACTTCTTTTTCAATAAGGTAAAAAAAAAACACTACACACACACACACACACACACACAAAAAAAAAAATAAGCAACAGTGTCATATTTACAGCAAAATTACCAAAGGAAATATTTTAGCCAATATTGGGGGCCTTTGAATCAAACAAGTTGAGAACCACTGATATTGAGAGGATGGCACTAGAGTTCAAAATGATTTCCAAATTCTCCACCCCAAGAAACAGATTATGATAGAACTTGACTGCATAAAATGATGACTCCAAAGAGCTTAAATTGGTCTTAAATTATGAACAAAGGCCATTGCCTGTAGAATTTCAAACATACACACACATTCTCCAGCAAATGTTAATGATGGTCTCTTCTGATTTTGTCTCATTTTTGATTTCTGTGTACATGCCATTTACACTCTATTTGTATGGTAAAAGCCTCGGCCACAATTTAACTGAACCATATAGCTCTTTTTTGTAGCCTTGACCTCATTTCCAGTATAATTTCCTGATGATATTTCATGTAAAGCCTGACTTAAGGGAATATAAAACATATAAAATTTTCAGCATCCACAGCGGCTAATGCGTACTGTTACAAGGACTGTCTGCCATTAAATATGACAGGCCCCTCTGTAGTGCTGCCACCCAACCCAGCAAAATTCCATCTGCCATCACGCTGCATTAGTGATGCCACATTACACCAGGTATGACATGAATATTTTACTACTCCAGGTGGGCATATTTGCTGCTTTTGCAGTTCACTGACTCAATGAACTATTATTTGGCAGACATGACCGTGGAGACCCTCAGTGCTTATAAGCACAAATATTTTTGTCTTTAAAATGCAGACAAACCCTTAGAGTTTTACTAACTATAGGGTGAAATGCAGTGCAATTTTCCCCTAAGTATAATCTGAATTAAAAATGCATGATGCAAATAAAGGCTTGTCACTGATAAAATATCCACAGTAACTGGCATTATCAGGGAAATGTAGGTGTGTGACATGAAGATGAGTTAAACACATCAGTTTGCTCAACACAGCATCCTGTCTGGTGATTAAGCTTAAACAAAGAGCTGTTTCCCAGTCACCTTTGTCGTGTGCCGGCCAATCAGAGGCCAGTAAAGAGCAGTGTTTTATTAGCCTGCATCTGTTGTGCAGCTGCTCTCTTCCCATCAGGAGATTCTCTTTTTGGCAGGTGTCACCGGCCGCCAGATGCATCAGCCACCTCCCAGAGACCTGTCGCATCATTAAGCCATCAGCACATCACTGCGGACAGAGAGAAAACAGGCCATGGCAGGGACTAATCCAGCTGCAAACCTGTCCAGATGAATAATACATCAGCCCACCAGACAAATGTTCAACTAAGCAGGAGTGGACCACCGCGCCCTGCACGAGAGGGTCCAGAGATTGACTTCCTCCCATCAGGGTTAGTAAGCAGAGAACACTCTTCTTTTGTGCTGAGCTTCAGCTTGTTTGTATAGAGAGGGAGATTCTCATGGGCAAACTCCTCCTGTCTGTTTGAGGCGCACAGAGTAGATTTTATCCTCCTCACTCGCAAGGCTGTTTTTCTCCTCTCTACATCTCCTCTCTTAGCTAGCTACAGATCTAAAGGCTATAGATACACTATATGGCAGTATCCGGTTGCAATTAAATTCCGTTTTGATTCATTTGAGCATATTTCAGTTGTAATTTCCATTTTGCGTAAAATAATTTCTCTCTCAGTTAATGCTAAGCATACCTTCTACCTTATAAATAAAACAAAATAAAAATAAACATTAAAAAATGTATATTTATGCAGTTTAAATGCTATGTATTATAATAAATATAATAATAAATAAATATAATAATTAATACAATAATACTGTTCATTGTTAGTTCATGTTAGCTCAGGTCCATTAAGTAATATTTACAGATTTGTTTTGTTTTAATAATGAACATTGAAATTTAACATCAACTAAAAATAACAAATGTATGTTTCATCGTTAGTTCATGTTAACCAATGTAGCTAACTAATGTTAACAAATGTAATTTCTGGAAAATGTTACCAATAGGACTATACTGGTTGCGCTGTGTGCTTTTGATTCATTAAATAATAATAATAAAAGAAGGTTTATAAGGGCCATTAGTGTTTGAATCGGACTACACCGTTCAAGCTCTATATTATTGCATGCAGCTCTGAGGAAAAACTCAATAGAGAGAGTTTTCTTGCCATTATTTCATGGTACACAACCACTTATTTTATTCCAAACACAGTAAAACATTTTTTTTTACAAATCATGCTTTGTGATGCAAATGCATTGTCATGCTGGAACAGAAAAGATACGACCCACTATACGAAAATTGTTTGTCTAAGCAGATTGCATGGCTTCATTTTATATCCCTGCTGACAATGGGAGTATCTAAAACAGTAGAGCCCCTTAATTAAAAGGGGATGTCCACATACTTTCGTCCATGTAGCGAATAAAAAATAACTCACAAGAGAAAGAAAACAAGTGAAATTTGCATTCATTACATAGCATCTTTAAAAGCGAGAAAATTTACTGGGCTTTGCTCATGATTCAAATCTAATTAACAAAGTCACAGTTGAGTAGTGCCAAAAGTCACCTCTGCTTTTATCATTACCGTCATTTGCCGAAAGAATTAATTGAAAATACAATTAGCTGTACTTGTAAGTACACAGTCATTTCTCAACGACAAAACCCAGTTTAAATCTCTTAAAATTGTGCAGACACGCTTCACCAGTGACCCACCTCTTTGCATGTGGAATACGCCCTGTTAAACATGACCTCGCTCTATGAGAAAAGAAACACAATCTGTTTAATGAAAACGGACATCAAAATTCAGAGCTGCAGGGAACAAGTATGAAAAAGCCCATCGGATCAAATGCCTGTACGTGGAGAGGATATTTCTAAGAGGTGCGCATACGTATTAGAGGATGGAAAACAGAACTGTTGTGTATTGCAAGTTCGTTCCTATTCAAATCTGGCTTTTTTATGTATATGTGTGACATTGATATAATTCAAGAACAAAGTGTGTCTTTTTGTATTCAGTTGTGGTTCTCAGCGTTTCTTATATTATGCAGTCTGAGTAAAGTGGATCAAATGCTCCTTTAGTCATTGAGGAACTGCAGGGTCCCTTCCTGAATATTATGCTTAAACAAAACCCTTCCTTTTAAACTTAATGGTGCAGAATCGGATGCAAAAAGGAGATACTTGCATGACCATAAAAGAAATGTCACATTTGCACATACTGGCCATTAGAATTACCAATGGCTTTGTTGTGGTGGGGTGGCAGAGTGCACAAACTGGCCCTGTATCCTTGTGCAATGATTTGTCATGTCAGACGGTAATAAATGGGCCCATCTCGGCAGAGCGGCACGTTCATCCGTCTCAGTGCCGGGGCAAACGGCGCTCTAGTCCAGCCTGTCTGCTTCAAACCGCTACACACCATGGCTCACAATACCTCAGTCTTACACTCACTAGCTGCCCCGAAGTTCACATTACAACATGTTACAGAAGGACATTTGTCAGCGTTCTGCAGGGTCACGTGGTCTCTTGATGCTCACTGTTCTTCTGTGGCAGATGGAATTAGATTCAAGGCTCTGAGTCGTGTGCAATGCAACTAATGGAATTGCCTGATATGGTGTTCACCTATTCTAGTCCTGTTCTGCTCTGTTACATTTGGTTGGTTGTAAAGCCCTGAGTCTAGAAGAGCCACGCTGGTCGGTCTTGGTCTGTGAGTTTCCCTATTTTTGTCTCCAAATGCTGGAACAAAGTGCTTATCACTGTCACAACAGCCAAAGGACACTGGACTGAACTCTGCTATGACAGCCATGTTGAAACTACGACACCAGGCATGTTCTAATGATTTATAGTGGGGTCCAAAATTCAAAGACATTATTGAAAATGCTTTGGAAAATTTACTATTTGGAAAAAAGATTTCTGTTATAAATACATTTTGTTTTAAACCCTCTATTAATCAAAGAATCTTGGGGAAAAAAAAGCTGGTTTCCAAAAAAATGTATATTTAGCAGCACAACTGTTTACAATTCAACTGTTTATATATAAAATTACGATTGAATTGGACATTTTATAAGAATTTCAGAATTTGACAGCAGCACTGGGGTTAAAAAGTGGTTAACATGGTCAACAGCATAATTTTTCTTATTGATTAGTGACCTATGGAAGGATTGTAAAAATATAACTTCATCATAACGTCACAATATTTAATTTTATTTATTTTTGTTTAATTTTAAATTTAAAATGTTCAAAAGTGTACTCTGACTTTTGTATCTCACTATACGAATGATTACATTGACAGTTTTGCCAGTATTTTTGGGCAATGAGATATGTTACATATTTCTCTTCAAAGTGCCACCTCATATGCCAAGAAGACTAAAAATGCTCGTTAAGAAGATGATTGCTTTTTTAAACTCTTGTTAATTGCAGTAGCTCATGGTTATGTATAATAGATATGATATGAGTTAACGCCTTGACTCTCTGCTTCGCTGTTTTCTATTATTCATTGGCAATATGCATCACAGCCACACAGATCGCTTAACAACTGTGTGTAAATGCACACTGGCAACTGATATATGATGCAATACTTACAAAGAGACATTCAAAGCTAACATTTCATCCATGGAAAAGAACGCATAAAAAAAACAAGAAAAAAAAAACATCAATTGCTATGTTCTCTAATGCCTTACTGTAGCGCTACTGTGAGTGAGTCTCTTATGGGGTGCTGCATTATTCACTCTGCCAGACTGGCCTTAGCAGCTAGGCTGAATTCACCACAGCATGGGGACTGTGCTCTTTGTAATTAGCTGATCATTACACAATCAGAGCCATTCAGGACAACTCCTAATCAGCTGGGAGACATGAGGCTAATTGTGCTCAAATAGTAATAATAATAGCTGCCGTTTTTCAAATCCACCACCAAAATTGCGCCGGTGGCATCGTGGCACATTCATTTACGACAAAATAAATAACCTTGCTGGCCACAGCTGCATTCAGCCTAGTCAAGTCAGTTTTTTTCCTTTATAGCAATATTCAATTTGCAAGTTTCTTTCAGGGCTCGGCGTGTGCGAGGCAGTTTATTTCCCAGCTCGATTTCAGTTGACTATGCCAAGTAAAAACAGGAGCCAATAACCACCACACACAATGGTCTCTGCCTTCTCCTCCTCTACTGTGCTGACTGCAAGTTCAGTCATTACATTTGAACAACATCCATCACAGCTGCTTTTACACTCCCACGTGATAGCGGTCGCTCCTCTACAGAGATGTTACTCTATTTCTCGAGGACAATAATGGCTTTGTATTGAGCAGCAGCACAATTGCCCTAAATGGAGAATAATTTCCACCCATTTCTCAGCTGAGCAAGGCGATACGACAAATGACGAGAAATTCTTTTTTGTTTGGGGCTGGATGTTCTTTTGATACCTCTGCTTTAAGACGAGGGTGAAATCGATAGCTGACAGCGATATGATAATTGCAAGAGCTTCCCTCCAGTTGACCGCTCTTGCAGATAACCCTTCCTAATTCTGTGAAAGAAAAGCAATGAATCTTGTTAGGGGGTCTCTCTAAAGCAAGCTGATAGAAAGTCATCATGCTGGGAGTTGTGGGTTGGATATCGGCCTGTTAGATCTCTATGACTTCTCTTATCACTTCAGTGCAGGTCATTAGAAATGTAGAGTCAACTTGACTTATAATTAAAGCTTAGCACCTTTATGAATGCTTACGTACTGGAAATGCTTTGCAAAACTTTCATGAAGTTCACCTGAAGTCTTAAGCCTTTCACTCACATGCCCTTTCAGACACAAGCATGGTGACACAATTAATTAATCCTGAAAGGCTGTACACAATAGAATGCTGTTACGAAGGGCTGTAAGGGTGAGGGTTGAGAACATTATCAGTAGTCTCCAACAAAAGACCTCTAGTGCTCACATAACGATGGAAAAATGGCACTAGTCGCTGCATTAGATTCCACTCATGCACACAAAATGGTGGTTGCCAGAGGTAGAGCTTTGGTAATGAAGCAAATAATAAAGCCAATGTTCCGGTAATGATTGATTAATGACTACACCTTTTAAAAAGAGTAGCTGCTGATTTCAATAATAGGAGTACTGATGCATGCTCCTGAATATTTCACAACCTCCCACAGCCAAGGAAATGGACTACCTGAGAAGACTGATTGAAGAGAGTGGGGCGTAGATGTATCTCATTATAAAAAAGGCTGTTACTGTCAAGGAGCCAGGCTGATTTTGGTGGGGAAAGAGAGTGAAAAGTTTAATGTACTGCTACCCACAAATCTGTGTTCAGTGTGTCAAATGATGGTTCTAAGCTTCAAAATGAGCAAGGTGTGGGCTGACCCAAAAATAAAGCTGAAATATTTGAAGTTATGTATTTGAAGGACTTATTATTGCTTTGCCCACTCATGCGGTGTTATGACCAATTCTGCAATGACTGATTCAATGCCCTTCATTAAAAAAGAAGTTATACATTACACAATTTTAGGCAATATTTTCACTTACTTAGTCTGTTTTTGCTGCAAAAAGAGTCACAGCAGAACCGTTGCGTGTCTCCAAAAAATACACAGTTGTGTTATGGTCTTACCTGAATAAGACCATATTGGTCCCATATTGGTTTATTTTTATTATAAATGTCTTTAACTACTATGTACTAAGTTTTAAATGATTCATTTGATACAATGTACTTATTGTATACATATGTTTTTACATCGTACGTCCTTATATATATATTTTAAAATACCTGCATATAATTACATCTGTAACTAATTTCTGTAATTGCATATATATTTACACTATTGACATGTCTCTGACCTTATCAGTATCTTACCAGAATAGCAGCAAAAGTGTTTTGCAATAGAACATGAACACATTAATTACATTGTTACAAACATTTTTTGGATGTAAGTACATAGTAGTACTTACTATTTTTTAACAAATCAGCTGTGAATGATTCAATGACTCACTCATAAAGGCAAATACTTATTTGATTCCTGAATGAAACAGTGTGTCTAAAGAAATCAGCTTTGAATGAATGACTCACATATAAAGACACTCACTTGTTTTGTTCCTGAATGAATGAGTGTTTTTGAATAAATTGGCTGTGAATGAATGAATGACTCACTCATAAAGACAGCTTTTATTACTGGTGTAACAATGTTACCTGCAGAAAGAGTCACCGAAAGATCCCCACGGCTAATGCATAAGATTGACAGTCTACCTGGACAATGAAAATAAAGACAAGAGGAGCCATACAGACATTGAAAAGTCCTAGTGCTGTTGGACTGTAAACCAGAAACGCTATTCAGCCAATCAAATTCGAAGACAGGAACTAACTGTTAATAATTTAAAAAAAAAACTTCTTTCATTCAGTTCAGTCGATATCTACAAACTACCTGTCTCCACACTGACGCTGTATGAGCAGGCAATCACTTGTCTAATGTGTTCAATTTATCTTGTAGAAAAAATCATTTTGTCAAGATCAAATAGCATTTTAGAATGACAGTCCTTTTGAAGTGTCTGCAACATCTTGGTCAACAATCTAAGTCAGAAAAGTCAGGTCAAGTAGAAACAGCTCCTTTAAGGGATGTCATCCAAAAATGACAGTGCTGTTATCATTAATCGCCCTCATGTTCCAAACACATACTATTTTCTTTCTTCTGCGGAATACAAATGGAGAAGAATGGAAGGATGTTTCTGCTCTATTCCATATGATAAAAAAAAAAAATGATTGCCCAGCGGTTGCTTTTCTACGGAGCCCCGCACATGACATGCAAGAAAAAAAAAAAAGTAAATCGTGCACACTATTTACTACTTTGTTCCCTCGATTTATAAATCGTGCGAGCAATTTACTATTTCGTTCCCTCGATTTGCTAAACCATACGGACGATTTACTACTACTAATATGAATTAGTAAATCGTGCGCACTCTTTACAATTAAGGTCACATTTGTTAACATTAGTTAATGTATTAACTTACATGAACTAACAATGAGCAATACATTTGTCACAATATTTATTAATCTTTGTTAATGTTAGTTAATAAAAAATTATTTTAAAGTTTAGAAGAGACCTCAACAACTTTACAAATTGGGCACCAAGTCAAGTACTTTAAAAGGCACTAAAGTAAAAAACAATCCATATCAGTGAAGTTATGCAGAAATAAGGTTAACGTTACTTTTAATTGCTGGCACACAATAAGAGAATATAGATGTACAGTTTATGTGCATAGGACACAGTATTTGTTCTTGGAAATAGTAATGTAACTGATGCATTTCTCAAAACTGACTTACAGAAGTCTTACTACAGGAACAGTAACCCTGGAGCTTTGTTTGCTGAAAGGCACATTAAATGGCTTATGACTCAATCCTTGACTAATTTGATTATTAATACATATTATATGTTAGAAAAAGACATTTGATTTGTCAAGTTGTTAAGATCTTTTCTAAATTTTAGAGGAGACACATTTGGGAGCTCCAGAGTCTCCAGAGGAGAAAAATCTGAGCACAGTGTGTGATGTTGTTGAGATCTATTCTAAAACCTTAAAGGAGACCATTGTGAGAGTGTTCGATTTTAGTGTGAGAAGCAAGAAAAAGTCTCCATTTGATGTTAAAGTAACCTCATTTTTTGTATAGGAGAAACATTTGAGATGTTAAATTTTAGATTTTTCTTTCCTCACATTTTCCTTACATTTTGTTTTTTCTTCACCAAAGCTATCATATGGCTTCGGACAACATGAAATACAGTTCAGTACACAAGTCACATAAAGTTTTAGGTGAACAATTTATTTCCTATCTTTTACAACTGCATTTTGTTTACTGTTTACAGTGTAGTTGAAATGTAGTTCACTCCATGTAGTAGATACCATTTCTAAAGACAGAGTTTGACAGAGCTCATCAGTGGTGTAGAGCCTGAGGACCAGGAAGACAGATCCTTAGTGGTGAAGTGTCAAAGTGGGAACGATAGATAACCATTTTCTCAGCAGGGACTAGTTCTAAGCCTCATACTTTTAAGTAGAAAAGTCTCTGAAGTAGCTACAAGACCAATTACTGCAGACTAAATGCAGTTCATTGTAAATGAAGAGCATAATATCTTTAAGGGAAGATATCAAACAAAACAATCTGCTACTTACAGTAACGTCTGCATTGTGCAAACTGGGGATTGTTGATGTGATGACTACGACTTTGATCTCACTGTATTTTATGCTCATTGTTGAGCTTAAAAAATAATGTTTTTTGCATTTAAATGCTAACTCCTGTTGAACATCTGCCACTGACAGTGGTGTTATTACCTTTATTAACACTTCAGCTCTTGTGAAAAACCCTCAAAGCCTTGTCACCATGACAATCCCTGGCTGTGTTGGCACAGGATTGATGGATGCAGCTTTTTCAAGCAATATCTGCCAAAGTCTGTGAGCCTGATGAGGGGCACAAACTTTGATGAGAAGGTCAGCCACTTATGACTATCGACAGCTTCCATGAGGCGGCCAACGAGAGGATTGATTCTTGCTTTAAACTTTCACGCCGTGGGGGAGTTGCAGTGACAAAGAGTATATCACTGTCTCTTTTGCCCGCTCCAATCAATCGCATCTACGGCCACTCTAAAGAGATTCTGCCATTTCCCCCCCTCGACAGAAGCCTTGCCAAGACAGCAAAATGTCCAAGGGCATCCGGGCAGGTCTTATCATCTAGGCACATCACACCGAGGCTCAGTCAGCAGACCACTAACACCCAGAAGACCACTGATCACCCACTAAAAAGACTGGAGACTGTACTACTGCTAATGGGTAGCAAAGACTTTTACAGTACATGATAAACTGCAATAATGTGTGAATCACATTGGCTGATCCAGAGATTTGTGCCTTTAAATCAGAGGCACTGGGGAAACAGCAGTTTTCTTGTGAAATATGCACAAGCAATGATTTTATGGCAATAGCGATTAGAAGCAGATGCTCAGGAAGTGTTCATTTAACAAGCACCCCTGGATAAGAAAAGTCAGCGTAATCTTTAAAGCAAGGGAACACATTTATTCTACGGGTCAATCTCATTAGGGGTAAACTTTGCACTTTTTTAGTCCGAGCAATTAGTCTAGCCAAATAATGCGATGGAATTGCTTTGATTGGGCTTAAGAACATTGATCCCTGAGGCTGATCTTGAGCCCAACCAGCTTAGGGTACATTAGTTGCCTCATGTGCAGAAAAAGCTATTAGACAATGGATTTTCTCTTCACCTTGATTCATTTATTGCTTAGATAATCCCTGTATTTTGGGGTGATTTACCCCACCACTTGCTAGGCGCAATGGCTTTTAGCTAATAGCTAACAAATGCAATTAAATAGTGACTTAAGTAGTCCCTACTGGAGAAACAAATCACATAAGTAGTACCTCAAATGATGTACTATACACTGTAATGTAGTATATGAATTTTTGAAGGGTAGTATAATCTCAAATAGAACACTAATTTTTTACTACATAGAAACATTTGTTTCCTTTCCTAAATGCTTGTCTTCAACTCTTCTATTCTTTTTTGAGAGAAATTAATACTTTTATTCAAGGATGTATTAAACTGATTGAAAGCGACAGTAAATGCATTTATAATGCATATATAAATATTTACATTTCAAATAAATACTGTTCTGTTTTGAACTTTATATTCATCAAAGAATACTAAGTTTCCACAAAAATATTAAGAAGCAGAACTGTTTTAACAAGAAATCGTGTGCACCAAATTGGCATATTATAATGATTTCTGAAGGATCATGTGACTGAAGACTAGAGTAATGGCTGCTGGAAAAAAAAAAGACTGCTATGTACATATAAGCTTTTCAGTTGAGGGAAATTACTTTTTAAACATATACACTTGCCTGAGTCCTAATTCGATAAAATAGCCAAAATGGCCTTTTACATATAGTACATGCTAAACAAACATTAAACAGTTTTGTCAAAGCATTTAATTTTTGTATAATGCTGCCTTCTCCAAAGACAGAGTAGTTGCCACATCCACGATTCTAACAATTTTCTGTCAGTCACCATTGCTGCTTGATAACAGGTGATTATCGACAGTCTCCATGATGTGGCCAAAGAGAGGATTGATTCTTGCTCTAAACTTTCACGTCGAGGAAGACTGGCAGTGACAAAGAGTACATCACTGTTTCTTTTGCCTGCTCCAATCAGTCACATCTACAGTGAATCTAGAGAGATTATGCCATTTTGCCCTCCACAGAAGCTTCGCCAAGTCATCACCAAGGGCATCAGGACAGGTCTTATATCTTCTTCTTGTGGTCACCTGACCTGTCTTCGCATTAACCAGTGGACCACCAACACTCAGAGGACCAGCCTTATCACCCACTGAGGAAGTTTCAGCAGTCACTACGTCTGCCATCTTGACAATTTTTGGTCAAGCCACCATCATATCCAGATAAAACTCCTGCTCAGCTACATAAGGTGCATGAGTGCATAAAGTGTGCATTCTGTTTTTCCGACAAGTACTTCATCTGGACACACTGTTTTTTTTTTGCATTGCTCACTGTGTACACACCACTTTCACTCCTTATACTACAAAAATGGCCTAAAATAGTACAGAAGAATGTCAAATGGGACAGACCTCTACACTAACTCTTTTTCTACACCTAAATTACCTGCATATTAAAAAAAAAAAATAATAATAATAATAATTCACCTGCACTTTTTGGAGCAAAGCATGCTGGGTGTACTCACTAAAGCATTGACAGATCCGAGATAAGAGCACTCGCTCTCTTTAAGTAACATCTCAAGTTGCTTTGTAAATTGGTTCATGGCGTGCATGTGTCTGCTCTCAAAAAGAGGTGAGGTGATTGTAATAATTATGCTGTCTTAGCAGAAGACTCTAAGAAGCTTGGCTAGCAAAGTGCCCAGTATCCCACTGTCTGCTTCTCAAATAGTATGTCAGAAAAGGGTGCCGAATGAACAGCTTGTTACTGCAAAGGTTTTATCATTCAGTTCTTTACATCACTTGGTGGAGCTCAAGGACGTTCTCTTGGAGGGGAACACATTTGGCTTGCAAGAGTTGTTCCTCGTCACTCGCAAAACACAGAGCATAGTAATCATTCACTGTCAAGGTGTGCCAGCAAAACCTGCGAGTCTGTGTTTGTCTCTGTGTCTGTACGTGTTTATGTGTGTGTGCGTGCATGTGTGTCCAGGAGTAGCCAGACAATCTTCACGCCATACTAATTGTGTCAGCTGTAGCTTTTAAAAGGGCACATGGAGGCTGGTCAGTAATTACTACAAATTCAGCTTCCAGCAGGTAAAAACACAAATTAGGCTATGGAAGTTAAGGTTCTCTTAGTTATATGTGATTTTTTACACTTCCAACACTGTACTCGCAGAAGGTGGATCAGAAATGTGTTTCTGTGACACTGTTGGCCTTAAAGGAATATTCTCAGTTCAATACAAGTTTAAAGGGATAATTAATGTCATCATTTCATTCTTTTGTGCTCTGCAGAAGAAAGAAAGTCATGCAGGTTTGGAGTGCGCGAATAACGTGCAAACAAATTAGAAGAAAAGCACGTCAAAATGGACGTGAGGCTTTATCTATTTAGCATATTTAGACCAAACTTGTTTGTGTTATGACAACCATGAGCTGAGGGTACCTGCACAGTTTTGGTGCAGTGCCACCTTGTGGTCAGGAGATATAAAAAATAACTATTTTTGCTTATAACTTCTGAACGGATTGGCCAAAAATCACAAAACTGATTATAAATGATGGCAGATTTTTGACCTTTAAGTTGTAACATTTGTGGCATATTGTTGATTATCACAAAATACTAATGGCTGAAGAATCAGAAATACAATCACTAGTGATGTGATTTAATTGCTAATCACTTTTTAACAACAGGTGGCGCCAATAGTTACCAAATTCATGTGGCGTGGTCAGTGTGAAGTGACAATGACACCTAAGTTTGGGGTCAATATGTCAAAGCTTTGCAGAGATACAACCTCAGATGCAGTTTGCCATTATGACATCAAATTAGTTGATGCTGTATACAAAAATGGTTTTGTCTATCGACACTAAATCCATAACTTTTTGTCGGTATGGTCTGAAGATGATCTGTCTCGAATTTGGTGAAAATTGGACAAACAGTCTAGGAGGAGTTTGAAAAAAGTATGTTTTTAAAGAAAATCAAGTTCAGTCAACTACGGAAAAATTGGTATCTATGTTCTCGGCATGACCCAAAGAATCTATCAAGACCAGTTATTCTCATGACAATAGCCTAAACTAATCAAAAGCTATTAGAGTTTTTTAAAATTTCATTTTTGACCACAAGGTGGCGCTGGCCCGAAAATTGTTGAGTACATTCAAGGCATTGTGTCGAAGACACATACCAAGTTTTGTAACGTTACTCCAATGCGTTCATAAAATATAACATTTTACGACAAAATTCAAATTGGCCAATGCCCAAAATGGTCGATATGGGAAAACTGGGTATCATTCAACTCTGAATGCTGTACTGAATCTAGAGACCTAAAGAGTAACCCTGAATAGTTTCGTGATTTTTGGCCAATCCGTTCAGAAGTTATAAGCAAAAATAGTTATTTTTCATATCTCCTGACCACAAGGTGGCACTGCACCAAAACTGTGCAGGTACCCTCAGCTCATGGTTGTCATAACACAAAAAAGTTTGGTCTAAATATGCTAAATAGATAAAGCCTCACGTCCATTTTGACGTGCTTTTCTTCTAATTTGTTCGCACGTTATTCGAGAACGAGTTGACTGATCAACTTGAATTTCATAACTTTTTAGCATGGCCTGAAGATGATCTGGTTAATTTTTTTTTTTGTGAAAATTCAAAATGGCTAAAAATGTTCATGATGAAAATGACGTCACAGTATTTATATCGTCTTGAGCCAAGGAATCAGAGGGAAAAATTTGTTTCTAGCCCTTATGGTTCACAAGTTATTAGCATAAATGTGAGTGCAAATGTGGACAGTTGGTGGCACTAGAGCAATTGAGTTAGAGAATTCAAAATTGCTGTGGTTAATGTTCTGACTGTCCTCTATCTGTGTGCCAAATTTCATAACTTTCCCGCAAACGGTTCTATTGGCTGCCATAGACTATAAGAGGAAGAGGAGGAAGAGAAGGAGGTGTATTGCATTTATCAAAATACTGTAATAGTCACTAATACTGATTTACTGTATGAACATACGTCCATGCAATGATGATGGCAGTTTAATTAGCCTTAACAGAAAATGAATGTTGACTTGCATGTGTTGTATCTTCCTTTACACAAATGTCATCTTTCATGCAAGCCATTTAATTTTGGTTCATTAGAAGAAAGCTTTAATTACATGTTCTAATTGAATACTATCTATTAAAGGGAATATGAATTTAATCATCATGCAGTTGACTTTATAGCTTAGCTAAACACACAAGTAAAGAGAAACATTCTGGAAGCCTTAACGAGTCATAGCAGGTCAAGGAAAGAACAACAAAAGTGTTCAGTGATGAAGCACCTTCACGCTACTGAATGCCACTGTGAGCATCAATGACGAGGACGTTCCTCAATTAATTAAATGCATAGCATGAATTTAATTTGTATCCACAATTAATGAGAGCCCAGCAAGGCCTCTTCTTCCCAGAGTGAGACATGGTGAAAATGCTTATCTTCAATAAGAGCCAGGCTGGCGCGAGAGAGACACCAGCAGAGCTTCCACTTTAGCAACGCTCTAAAAATACTTTACTTTAAGCAGAGTCGAAGAAACACAAACGCTCTACATATTCATGAAAATTAATCACACAGTACAAGTAAGGAGCGCCGCTGTAGTCTTTTCATGAGCATCCATTCATGAGTAGATGTTTTAAAATTAACTCTATGAATTTTAGGACTGGGCGATATACTAATATTCACTGCAGTATATTTTGTACATTGAAAGCAATGTAAGTCACTTTGATAAACGTCTGCCTGAAGTATTCAAAGTTGTGATTTTACTTGCATATATTAAAAATACATTTAGGATTGTTAATATTGCAATGATTTTAATTAACATTTTATTTTTATTTTAAGTTCACTAAAGAGTCAATGATACAGTTTAAAGATGGATGTTATAAAAAGTATCTCACACTACTGATTTAAGATTAAATTCAGTAAGTTTCATTTTAGTAAATCAGCTCAAACTAAGTGAATCAATTCAAAACTCTGATTCAATGATTCTTTAGTGTCATTTGTTAGCATTCAAAATGTTCACAGAAATCTCAGTGTGGCATTTTTCATACATGAAAACATTCTATTATAACTACATTTTTCTGTTTATGTATTTTTATATTGTTACACTTTATTTCGATGGTCCACTTTAGACTATTCTAATAACTATAAGTAACTTGGGTAACACTTTATTTTGCAGTGTCTTTATTACACATGTTACATGTTACTGTAGTAATAACTATAAATTATACATAATTACAAGCAAAACCAAATCCTAACCCTATAGTAAGTACATGTAGTTAATTATTATTACACAGTACTTAAATGCATAGTTACACTGTAACACGGACAAAAAAAGAGTGTAACTGTAACTTATTAATACTCTCATTAGAGTATTAATAGACTGTAGTAGACTGTTGGTAGACTGTTAGGTTAGGTTAGTTGTAGGGTGAATAGAATAGTTGACATGCAGTTGCAAAGTTACTTACAGTCAGTAGAATGTCTGTTGGGGGACCATCACAATAAAGTGTTAGCAGATATTATGCAGACAGTCTACTAATACTATAATGAGAATTAGTTGACCACTGAAATAAAGTGCTACCAAAGCTACAGTGGCTGTTTGGTTGAAAGTACAGCTCCTTTTTTGGAATCGAACAAGAAAAACAAATCTTTTAAAGCCATTACAGGGCAAATACATGCATATTGAGATCAGACATTTTTAAAAGTCTGAAAAATACTGAAATTTCTATATCATCCAGCCCTAATGGATATCATGAGTGGTGCTAAAGAGAACACAAGGAGATGGGGGAATAACTTCAGCCCACTTTATATCTACTTCATATCTGGTTTTGGTTAGAGCCAGTGATTATGAGTGGCAGAAGTATGGCTCTCTGTCAGTCATTCTGGACTGTCCTCTGCTCTATGCTAATTAGATCTCGCTCGTTTTTTGGCTGTTGTGATTCATGGTACTGAACACTTTTAAAAGCGACTGTCCAGACAAAAAGGCCACCAGCTGCACACAACCTTCTGTGTGTATGTGTAGAGAGAGTGCAGTAAGAGGGACCGGTGACATGACTGACAGGTGCTTATTTCCTCTCAAATCCACTTGGACATTATTGTTCAATCTTTAGTCTGAGTGAAACATAACTACCAAATCATTTTTGCAGTACTGGAAAGCTCATTCATTCTTTCTGTATACTGGCTGAAGAAATTACTTCTTATTGCTAGAGATCTGAGGAAACTGACAAATGTTTGTTACAGAGAGTAAGCAATGCATCTGGCAAAAAATTCTCTTTAAACTCTTTAAACCACATAAATGACTCATACGAGCACTTGGCAAATGCACAAGAGATTTAGTGCTTTTTCAGAGGATCTGCTTTCAAATCACTGCAATGAAATGCCAGAAAACTGACATTTTCTATGCTTTGAGAGTTCACTGCTACCGTTGCTCTAGGTCAAAAATCTGTTCAGAGAGAATTTGCATCTCATATGAGCTCATCATTAAAGAGAACTGACCAATGAGCTTGCACTGATTAGCATAGCAGATTTTGTTGCCTACATACAGTACACACACACATTAAACACTGCAGATGGCCTTACATGAATTAAGCTACACTGTATTATACGAACATGCTGACACAAACAACACGTGCAATTTAAAAAAAATTGTTTATCATCATAAGTCAATTAATGCAAGATGCCTCTCAGTCTAATGGCTGCTCATTTCAGTTGGACATGAGTATTGTAATGGGAACAGAGCAGGCCAGAGCGGAGTACACTCTCACTATTGTGCTCTCCCGTCATTCCTCTACAGGAGTGATGATTGCCCAGCTGTGAGATGGAATGCTATTGGCTGAGATGTCTTGTAGTACAGAGGAGCATTGTGCGGTGGGATGTTCTTATTGATTTATTGTGTGAGGTATTGGGATGCTGTTCCAAAAGGTAGAGTATTTGGTGCTATAGTGCTCAACAGTGTGCTATCAATGTGTCTCAAAGCGAAGATGCATTCCTGGTGACCTAATCTTACTGCATTCTACTACTAAACGTCTTACAACGAGTGGAATTTGCTCTACGCAAAGACTGACACAACAATACTGTCTTAGAAATGTTTTACACATATATAATATATATACACACACACAGAGACAAACCAAAAAAATGGTGCTACACTTGAGGGACAGTTTGTGAAAAATATATTTGTATATCTTTTTTTTTTACATAAATTACAACTGTCCCTCAGGTGTGGCATTATTAATCCTTAAAGTTTTTCTTTTTGTGTTTTTTCTTCTCAAAATGTAGTGTACTTGTTTAAGTAACAGTGTGGAGTATGGAAGCCCGTTTCCGCCACTAAATAAAAAAATAAAGAGTCATTTTAATGTATTCTAAGTACATTTAAATAACATTTTCACACTTTTTTTAATTTACACAAATTACAGCTTGATGCACAGTAAAAAAAAAAAAAAATGTATTCGAGTGATATTTACCAAGATTTTTTTTCCATACAAAATTCTAGCATGCTCCTTTATGGAAGCCCGTTTCTGCCACTAAATAAAAAAATAAAAAGAGTAATTGCGACTTTTTATCTCAGAATTCTGACTTTTTTTCCTCACAATTGCGAGTTATAAAGTCAGAATTCTGAGATATAAACTCGCAATTGCGTGATATAAAGTCACAATTCTGACTGAGAAAAAAAGTCAGAATTCTGAGATAAAAAGTCGCAATTACTCTTTTTATTTTTTTATTTAGTGGCGGAAACGGGCTTCCATAAAGGAGCATGCTAGAATTTTGTAAAAAAAAATCTTGGTAAATATCACTCGAATACATTTTTTTTTTTTTTACTGTGCATCAAGCTGTAATTTGTGTAAATTAAAAAAAGTGTGAAAATGTTATTTAAATGTACTTAGAATACATTAAAATGCTAACAATTAAATTAGCCTTAATGGACTCCAACAAATATTTAAAATATAACTTCCACCAATATGTAATGAAAAGGACATTTAATCATGAACATGACAGACCAAAAAAAAAAAAAACTATGTGAAATAGAGGTATATACACTGCTGGATACTAACAGACAAAACCAGTTTTGAGGGAGCCTACAAGGGTCAAAAGTGTCCCTACCAATTCAAGAGACACCCAATCATAACATATAATTGTCACTCAGTGATCATTGACAAAGCCCTGTCTACCTCTATAAATGACCAAAAAAAACATTTTTGATGCACTCAAGGACCCAGTACTATCAAAGCTTCGTTCAACATTCATTTTGAGCAGCTAATGCAGAAAGTAGCCAGCAATGGCCCTGATGTCAAGCAGATGCTCTGAGAAAGAAAGAACAGCTCGGCCGTTTACCTCTGTCACTGTAGTCGTCTACCAGTATGATCTCTGCGATCAGGTGGTCAGGTGTGCGGTTGGTGATGCTGTGGAGGGTTCTGAGCAGAGAGGACCAGCCTTCGTTATGGAACGGGATGATAATACTGGTGTTTGGGAGGTTTTCAAGATACAGCTTCTGCTTACAGCTACAGAAAAGAAACAATGAGAGTGAGATTGAGTGAGATTGAGAGCGAGGCAGGCAAATACTAGCTGCTTATGCTTTACATCAAATGCTTAATCAGGACATCAATGTACAATCCACATATTGTAAGACACTTAAGAAACTCTCAACATTTCATAAGCATACTCAGAACAATGATGTGTGAAATATAAATCTTGTCGCTTATTGCACTAGATCTTGCCAAACTGTAAAAACATTATTCGAAAACAAAAGCACCAATGCGGCCTGCCCCAATGCCATAGGCAACGGCGACAGAGCTCAGATCATAAATCAATGTTTTGAGAGGTCCTTCAGTCCCAGCACTCTCATAAAGCATTCAGAAATCTGCATGCTAATTGAGCTCCGACAAAGCCGGCACCGACAGATGAAGTGGCACTTTATGGCTCACACTCTCTCTAATTCAGCACCCTGACAAACTTGACAAGCCGGCCCTAATTCATACACCTCCGTATAATAATCATTCTCAGGGCGCTGCATGGTTTATTAACATTTCACTTCAATGGTGGTGGGGGAAAAAAACACACAAAACAAAAATACAGTATAGAGCAGGGTTCCCTGGAGGGCCAATGCCCTGCAGAGTTTAGCTCCAACCCTGATCAAACCTAAGAAACACCTAAGAAGGGTTTGAGCTAAACTAGGAACCCTGGCATAGAGAGATCTAGCATTGTGCACAAATGCATTCTGGAGAGAAGCCAGCATCTAAAACAGCCCTGTCTGACCTGTCAGATCAGTCTACTAATGAAATACAGTTCAGGAAGAAAAAGACGGTCCATTTGCATACTAATAGCCATGCAGACAGTGTCATGTGTATTACTGAAACATGCAATTCTCACATACAGCAAATTCTCTGAATCTGGTATTAGAGAAAATGTAATTTGTTAATGTATTTGCATAAAAACACCACATTTTAGGATTTGGGTGTTTTTTTTTTTTTACTGTATTTTGTGGAAAGAGAAGTGTGCTGTGTTCTAAAATCTAGAAAGAAATAAAATGCTTTTCCAGTAATGCATGTGTCACCATTAGGATGTGGTTTTCAATTCCTGTCCTTGAGGCCCTCATTTTTTTTTTTTTGTCTTTAACCTTGATTCAACAAAAAACAAAATTGTACATTTGTAACAAAACTGAAAAACTGAACAAATAACAAAATTTGGAGTACGAACAAAAGCATGTATTTTTATAAGAGGTAATATATACATACATACATACATACACACACCTACCATTCAGTCTAGATTTTTTTTAATGTTTTTGAAATAAAGTGTTTATGCTCACCAAGGCTAAATTTATCAAAATCTCTAATATGATTTGGTGGTCAAGAAACATTTCTTATTATTATAAGAATTACACTGAAAACTGTTGAGCTAATTACTATATTTGTGCAAAATTAGATTTTTTTTTTTTTTTTTTTTCAGGAAAGAACATCATTTATTTGATTTTTTTTTTTTTTTTTGTAACCATGTAGCAAGTAAGTATTAACTGTCATTTTATACTTCAGTTCAAAATTATCGGGATTTCAATTTTTTTCAAATAAATGCTGTTCTTTTGAACTTTCTATTCCTCAAAGAATTCTTTAAAAAAAATCACAACATTGACAATAAAAAGTAATAAGACTGGAGTAATTGCTGCTGAAAATTCAGCTTTGCCATCACAGGAATAAATGTTTTTAAAACTCACAACCACTTTTCACTTCAGAAAACATGGAATCTGTCCGGTTCCTTCTGCTTGCTGTTAGCACTGATGCTGCAGTAGCATCTGTGTATTTCTCTGTGTATTCACCTGCATTAAAAGTGAATACACGGGAATGCTTGCTCTCGCACTGAGACAGTTATTCACATTCTGTCTGTTGGCAGGTTCCACACTGAGCGCCACAGGCTTTTATAGGGGATGTAAATAAAAGCCCCACACCAGGCTCTTCACCAGAACACTGCAGTGCTTGAAAGGGGTTTACACAACTTTACAGCTAACAGCAGGAAAGCAACAGACAAACTTTTTCACCAAGAAGACATAGAGTAGGGAAAATTCTCTAACCTTGTAATGGCACTAAAACATGTTTTAAAGACTTCATATTCATTCACATTATCAAAGCCTGGAAGCTTGGCAAGCCAGTAGCAGATGCTTACGCCCGTTCAGGCAGAAAGAATTATATTTTAGTTATTGACAACCCTGTAACGAATGGGTCCTCCTTCAGACATTGACTCTTTGGTGCATGAGTTATTGAGAGATTTGTTCTTGCCAAGGGAAAATCCATGGCAGTGGAGACATTCAAGAGAAGGTAATGGTGCAGAGCCTTCTGAGAACAATTAACGATCAATCCATCAAGAAGCTCATTTAGATGGAAGTCTGAAATCAGACTTTCTCCTCCAAATCTTGCTAAATGGATGGACTGCGAACCACAACTAATACTGTCGCTCTTTTTTGGCTTTATGCTTTAATACTGATGGTCATGCATGGAGCAGGAAAACCTTTAATTATTATTTGTGCTAGGAAATGTTCTTATAAATGAATGTGCATGTACAACAGTCAAAATATGAAACACTAGACTAAAGGCTAAAAAAAGGCTTCAATGGAGTTGTAACTTTAAAGAACCCCTTATGCCTAAAAGGTTCTATATAAGGAGAAATGTCTTTAATGTTTGCATAATACTTATATGTTTAATGAGTTATTTAAATTTTGGTCACACTTTACATTAGGTATCTTTAACTACTATGTACTTACATCAAAACATAAGTACAATGTACTTATTGTGTTCATGCTGTATTGCATAACACTTTTTTCTTTCTTTTCAGGTTTAGTGGTATGTGTAGGTTTAAGGGTGGGTTAAGAGGTAGGGGAAGGGTCAACAGCGTAAATTATAGATGTAATTGCAGAAATTAATTGCAGATGCAATTACATGCAGATATTTTTTAAATATTATTTTAAATGTTAGTACATGGTAGTTAAAGACACCTAATATAAAGTGGGACCCATTTTTTTCTAGTGATAAAGTATGTTTACGACCTGTTTAATTCATAAAATCTACTTAAAATTAAAAATGAATTAAAACAATTTATTTATAACTAAATTCATAGAATGATCCCATAATGGAAACCCTTAAATTGTTGTATATACATCAATAACATTTTAACAATAGTCTCTTTGTCACATATGCTCTGTGTCTGTCCTTGGACTTTTACATTGAAGTGTTTCCTGTGCTCTGATTTGTAGTTCTTTGTAGTTTTTCATCATGATTAGTTTCCCCCAGGTGTTGCCTATTAGCCGCTCCCCCTTGTTATCTTGTTATCCTTGTTTCCCTTTGTGTATTTATACCTCTGTGCTTCAGTTGTTGTTGTCGGTCGATCTGTCACGTGTGAGCAGGGATGAAGCGGAGTGAGAATCCAAGTGCAGCAAGAATGATTTAATAACACACAACATTAAAAGTAAATACAAGAACATGGGTATACAGAACCAGGCAGGAGGGTAACAACAGGAACACGCATACAGGAGCACATCGACCGACAAACAACAACTGAAGCACAGAGGTATAAATACACAAAGGGAAACAAGGATAACAAGATAACAAGGGGGAGTGGCTAATAGGCAACACCTGGGGAAAACTAATCATGATGAAAAACTACAAAGAACTACAAAATAAAGCACAGGAAACACTTCAATGTAAAAGTCCAAGGACAGACACAGACCATATGTAACACTCTTCATATCATCAGGGCTGGAATTATTTATCAAAAATAAAGTAAAAATAATAATATTACTGTGAAATATTATTACAGTTTAAAATAACAGTTTTCTATTTGAATATATTTTTGAATGTATTTTATTCCAGTTGTGGCAAAGCTGAATGGATTTCTACGCACGCGTATTTTGCACTTAGATTGTGGATTACCCTAATAAAGCTGCATGTGGATCCTCAATCGTCAGAGCAGTTTGTGACAATAACTGACAGGGACTGCTGACAGTCAAAGATGTTTGAGGTAAAATCTCAAAGCTTTATGCCCCAAATTTTATAATTTATAAATGTGAAAAAAAAAAAAAAAAACCCTTATGGTTATGGTCCTGGTTCATTCATTTTTTTGTTTTAATATTGAAAGTAGAAAAATGAGAAAACGGCTCATTTATTTGTTTTTTGTTTTTTTAAAAAAATGAAAAAAACGAGAATTCGGCTTGATTTTATATTTTTAGCTTCAGGGGTAGAAAATGGATAAACAGCATGAATATTAAATTTCCACGTGTGGGCCGGCATGAAACGCCCCTTTTTGCTGATTGGTCAACCAAAGATCAACCCGTGCTGCTTTCAGTTCTTCAACAGTTCCGTGCAGAATAACAGTCCTCCACTGCGGGACGGATTAGTTTATTGCAATAGTTTATTGCATAATCTCTCTCTCATCAAACAACCGGACTAAAGAATGCTTTGACACAAATTGCGCTGGGCAAATTGCCTGGGCTAGAAAGTGTTTTCTTCTCTATAGGCATGGGTTCGACAACCTACGGGCCAAAAAAATATTAGGTGATTATTTCAGAAATATTAATGTAGGCTACCTCACATCTGCACCCACATTACCCATCAGCCTACTTCTTTGGCACACCACTGGTTTTATTTAGTTGTCCAACTATCAAAATCTATGTGGCAAAGCTGCGTGACCCACTGGACAGTGCGAAGGTGCAGTTACATTGTAGCAAAGCACATCAGTATCGATTTAATTGTGAATATGCAGCAGTCATAACTTTTATTTTAGACAGCACGCTGAGTTTTGAACATGGGATGAAGCTGAAATCAAATTAATTAATGCTATTGCAAAATAAAGCATTAAAGACTCACAGGACAGTGCTGTTCATGAATTAATATGATTCTTTAAACAAACTGGAGTGAATGATTCAATGTCCTATAGACAGCCACTTGCTTCATTCCTGAATGAATCAGCGTTTTGAATCAGCGTTTTGAGTGAATCGGTTGAATGAATGACTCACTGACTGACCATTAAGACAGTTACGTGCTGCCACCTACTGGCGGTCTTACTCTCATAATCTAAGTATCATGTCATTTTGTCATTAATTTCATATTTCTAAAGGCTATTCAAACATTATATTTAAAACTGTAATCTCATAACTCTATGTAATTGTAATTACTGTGTAAATCCTCCGAGCAGCATTAAACAGTTTGTAAATTGCCTAGGTCTACATGTCACTTCCGAATTCAGATGCAACTTCTAGTTGATACTGATTTGATTGGTAACAGCCTATTGTATTATTATTCGAATTGAATTTGTCGATTACATTTAAGAATTTATTATAAAAGATGACAAATATATTTATAAAAGATAAGAACAATTGCCCTTATAAAGGGAAAAAAAAAACGCCCCTGAAAAATGAACAATTGAGGGGGAACAAATTTGAACAAATTTGCCCCATAATGGGAAAATTAATTTCTGACAGTGCTAGAGGATAATACATATAAAACACACTTCTGTTCTTTGGCTTTATTGATCAAGGTGTCATTTCAGGGTTTTGATATCTTCTCGCAACTGAGCGAGCACTTCCTGGACCTGTATTATATATTGTATTATAATGGCTATTTGACATTACCCCTAACTAGGCGTGCTGCAGAGTCAAGCTCCACATGTGGAAATTGAATATTCAAGCCGTTTATCCATTTTCTACCCCTGAAGCTTAAAGTATAAAATCAAGCCGAATTCTAATTTTTTTCATTTTTTTGAATCAAAAACAAAAACAAAACAAAAACAAAACAAAAAACGAATAAATGAGCCGTTTTCTCATTTTTCTACTTTCAATATTAAATCGAAAAACGAATGAACGCAACATACACGGACTGCTCTCCCATGTTTTTTATGTTATTTGACCGCTAGGTACACAAACAAAAATCTATCAGCCTTGAAATCACTAAATGAATTAATCCTAATTAAATTAATTCCTCATTTAGGACAAAATCATTAATTAAACACATTGCGTAAGTGTGGCCTGCCATGGATCGTTAAAACACTGATGTCTAGCTCAAGCTGTGCAGCTCTGGAGGCTGGTTACTGTGAACATGCTGTGAGAATCAGCTCTACTTACTTTGGATGTCTGATGTCAGGAAGAGAGCGGTCCAGAGCGATATTGTTGCTGACGTAGATGTTGAAGCCGTTCTCTTTGTATGCGGAGTCATCACACTCGTCCTCTATGAGCGGGTACGGTTTCCCATGCTCCCCTTTTCCTGAAACAGATGCGGTCTGACATCAGCAACCATGCTGAACATAGCCAGGATGTTGGCAAGGTAAGCATGTGTGTATGGCACATATAACCACTCCAACGATAGAAAGTACCACTGAGAGAACTGACAGTTTATTTTATTATTATTATTTTATGACTGAACAGCTGAAGCAGCTTAACCAATGAGCCTGGCCTTTTGCTGAATGCTGACCAGACATACTTTAGTATGAAGGCTTAACATGCTGACTGAGTTGCTGGCTGTGCAGTGTACATTATGGTCTCAGCCACTTTCCACTGTGTCTGCCTGTCACAGTTGATGGACACCCTACTTATCATTAAAGTTACATTCAAATAAAATTGTAAATTCTGTACTCATATACCCTCATATGCTGCTGTTTTCCAAACAACAAAAGTGTATAGTAACTACAGCCATAAATTAGTTTTTAAAACGTGTAGTCTTGACCAAATGGATGAATCAGTTTCTTTTATAAGTGAGAAGAGCAGAATCTTCCGAATTGTGAAGAGGTACAAAAAAGAATAGGCTATATATTCAATTGTTTTAATGCCTCCATGGAGTGCATTCAAATCATCTAATGAGCAGCTTGCCATATATTATCTCGCTTATACTATGGTCATGTGTGAGCATCTACAAGTTAAAGGGTTAGTTCACCCAAAAATGAAAATTCTGTCATTAATTACTCACCCTCGTGTCGTTCCACACCCGTAAGACCTTCGTTCATCTTCGGAACACAAATGAAGATATTTTTGATGAAATCCGAGAGCTCTCAGGCCCCTCCACAGACAGCTATTTAATTAACACTTTCAAGGTCCAGAAAGGTAGTAAAAACATCATTAAAATAGTCCATATGACTCCAGTGGTTCAACCTTAATGTTATGAAGCATCGAGAATACTTTTTGTGCGCAAAAAACAAACACGTCTGTGTCAGTCTCCTACGTAGTTTACGTTGGTTAGCTCCTGTGTCAGCATCACAGCATTCGTCATGGTGCTCACGTGAACAGCATCGGCCAATGGTAAGCCGGCATGCTGGCATAGCTCTGACATAACTCAGAAGCACTGTACTGTATTTACTACGTCAACAGCGTAGGAGACTGACACAGATGTGAAGAAATTATTGAATAAAGTCGTTATTTTTGTTTGGTTTTTTTTGCGCACAAAAAGTATTCTCGTCGCTTCATAAAATTAAGGTTGAACCACTGGAGTCACATAGACTATTTTAACGATGTTTTTACTACCTTTTTGGACCTTGAAAGTGTTCATTAAATAGCTGTCTATGGAGGGGACTGAGAGCTCTGGGATTTCATCAAAAATATCTTTTTTGTGTTCCGAAGATGAACGAAGGTCTTATGGGTTGGGAATGACATGAGGGTGAGTAGTTAATGACATAATTTTCATTTTTGGGTGAACTAACCCTTTAAAGCTGTTATTGATGTTTGCCGTGCAATATTTGACCAGAAGGGTAAAAAATTACCTGCGTCTGTGCAGCATCTTTCTACTAATATCCTAATGAAACTGCAAGTTTCAAAAACTTCAAAAACAGCAATGTTACCCCCTAATTGTTGAGAAATATAATGTAGACTGGCGATTCAGTAGCAAAGCTATTTGATTAATAAAACTTGCCGGGCAGCATTGATGCGTTTCTGTGCACCTGAATGTTTCTATGCGCACAGCGCAATCTCTGTGTGTGAGTGACGCATGTGTGTGTGCGTCAATGAAAGCAGTGCATTAATATATAACGGTGATTAAACTGAAAAGAAATCCCTGTGTATTAAACAGTTTTCCTTCCAGCCAATCAAAATCGAGTATTCAGATAGACCATGGTATACACACACAAACACACATTTTTCCACATTTATTTTATTGCATTACTAGCTTAAATTTTGCAAAACTTTGTGTGTGTATGTTCTACAGGGAAAAAATAATCACCTGAGCTTTGAATGTCATCAGGGTGAGTAGATGAGAGTTTTCTTTTTTTGTGAGTTATCTCTTTTAAAGTGCTAAAAACAAGTCTGAAGCAGCGCATAGCATTTCAGTTTTGAGATGACATGCGTCCTTTGATGAAACATGAGAATAAGCACTGCAGTAGCAATGTAGGCTGCACAGCACCTTTTCATCAGAAATGATTCTACTTTGAATGCTTTTTCTAATGTCCTGAAGTAGGTAATTGACTGATCAGTGCCACTAATATTACCCTGAGAACAGCTGCTTGCCTGAATCATTAACCAACATTGTATCCTCTCTCAAATGTTTAAATGCCAAATGGATACTAAAATCTAGCATCCCCAAAACAGCTCTCAAAGTACCCACCTTATTATGCAACACGGAAGTAAGCTATTTTCTGTGAATTTCTGTGAATGTGTGACTTCTGATTCATTAGCCGCTATAGATAAAATAACTAGAAGAACAGAGTGCAGTATAAACCTGAAAACTACTGTATTTGCACAACTATTTGCAATACAAACCAGTGTGTTTATAATTATGACCATACATCAAAATAATATGGCAAGAAGTACCAGTTTGCAATATCAAGCAGCATAACTAGCTGTTCAGCACAGCTAAAAATAAATGGAAGCATACGACACCGAAGGCCAGACACATTGAACCTCATTTATGAAACGAACGAACGACAAAAAAACGGTCGTCTCCACACAAAACTTCGCATTTATCAATATGGTGAGAGCGGTGGCTATGATAAAATCTCACGTCAAGTCTCAGCTTGTGTACGCAAGTTTTTAAGTTAGTGTGAACTTGCGTGCAGCATAGCAAATCTGGTGGAGAATTATAACGAGCGCATTTTGTTCATTTGGATTATTTTCCTGACCGAAAACCGAAGCTCAATCGATCAATAACCATTAAGATTAGAAAGATTAGGACTGACAGCATACGAATGTTTCTGGAATCACACATGAACCCTGTCGTAAGATGATTTCTGCACTTGGATCTGCGCTCCTTTCTACGTTGGATTAATAAATGAGGCCCACTCAATTTACAAATGGCCGTGTCTGCTTTTATGTTAAAAATAAGTTGGATAGACACACATTAGCATTCAGGCTTTTTTACTTGTCATCAGTGTAAGCACCAATTTGTTATTTATATCTCGCAATTCTGACATTATAACTCGCAATTGCAACTTTATATCAAGCAATTCTGAGAAAAAAGTCAGATTTGCGAGATGTAAACTCGCAATTGTGAAAAAAAAGGTCAGAATTGTGAGATATAAACTCGCAATTCTGAGAAAAAAACTTTTTTTTTTCCCCCTAAGAATTGGACTTTATCACTCGCATTTGAGAGTTCATATCTCACAATTCGGACCTTTTTTCTCACAATTGAGAGTTTACATCTCGCAAATCTGTCTTTTTTCTCAGAATTGCTTGATATAAAGTTGCAATTGCAAGTTATAATATCTCGCAATTCTGACATTATAACTCACAATTGCAACTTTATATCACATATATTCGGAGAATTCCAGAATGTTTATCAAAGTAGTTTTAACTCGGAACCAATTAAAGAACTCATTGACATAAACTAATATTTCATATCTAAGCCAAACTATCCTACTATAGAGTGCTGATAGCAATATTCTCTCATCTACCACGGGAGATTTGAAACTGATCAAAATATTAATTACTTCTCATGCTGCTGCTTTAACCAAACTTCATAACTGAAAATAGGATATTTATATAGAAGGTATTGGTTTTTCCAACAATCTAACTTAGATTTTTATAGTCCTGTGGGGAATTTGTTGATGACAGGCTGAAGTAAAAAAAACAAACCACCATACTATCAGTGTAATAATGCATTCCGACAGATCTTTTGTCTGATCTCTTGCTGAGAACAGAAAATTCAATGCAAGACATCCTCTTTGATGTGCACAAATAGAAAGTTTAGAATGTTTCCAAAACAAAACAACACATTAGGGGGTCTTTGCCTTTTTGTCAAATGCATATAGATATTTTCATATTTTGCTGTCACCTGACAAACATAAAAAACAAAAATAACACACACAAAAACTCAGTGGCACAAAGGTTATAAATGTCCCATGTTATTATTATTTAAACCATATCCAATTTTACCAGAATTAGAGAAAACTCACACCATTTCATGCATTCAAGTGAGAATTATAACAATTTATTTGATTTGTAAATACATTGTTTGTAATGATGTTATCATTAACACATACAGTGGGGAGAACAAGTATTTGATACACTGCCGATTTTGCAGGTTTGCCCACTTACAAAGCATGTAGAAGTCTGTAATTTTTATCATAGGTACTCTTCAACTGTGAGTGACGGAATCTAAAACAAAAATCCAGAAAATCACATTGTATGATTTTTAAGTAATTAATTTGCATTTTATTGCATGACATAAGTATTTGATACATCAGAAAAGCAGAACTTAATATTTGGCTACAGAAACCTTTGTTTGCAATTACAGAGATCATACGTTTCCTGTAGTTCTTGACCAGGTTTGCACACACTGCAGCAGGGATTTTGGCCCACTCCTCCATACAGACCTTCTCCAGATCTTTCAGGTTTCAGGGCTGTCGCTGGGCAATACGGACTTTCAGCTCCCTCCAAAGATTTTCTATTGGGTTCAGGTCTGGAGACTGGCTAGGCCACTTCAGGACCTTGAGATGCTTCTTACGGAGCCACTCCTTAGTTGCCCTGGCTGTGTGTTTCGGGTCGTTGTCATGCTGGAAGACCCAGCCACGACCCATCTTCAATGCTCTTACTGAGGGAAGGAGGTTGTTGGCCAAGATCTCGCGATACATGGCCCCATCCATCCTCCCCTCAATACGGTGCAGTCGTCCTGTCCCCTTTGCAGAAAAGCATCCACAAAGAATGATGTTTCCACCTCCATGCTTTACGGTTGGGATGGTGTTCTTGGGGTTGTACTCAGTTTAGACCAAAAAGCTCTATTTTTGTCTCATCAGACCACATGACCTTCTCCCATTCCTCCTCTGGATCATCCAGATGGTCATTGGCAAACTTCAGATTTTTTTCTTTGAGACTGTGGTCCCAGCTCTCTTCAGGTCATTGACCAGGTCCTGCCGTGTAGTTCTGGGCTGATCCCTCACTTTCCTCATGATCATTGATGCCCCACGAGGTGAGATCTTGCATGGTGCCCCAGACCGAGGGAGATTGACCGTCATCTTGAACTTCTTCCATTTTCTAATAATTGCGCCAACAGTTGTTGCCTTCTCACCAAGCTGCTTGCCTATTGTCCTGTAGCCCATCCCAGCCTTGTGCAGGTCTACAATTTTATCCCTGATGTCCTTACACAGCTCTCTGGTCTTGGCCATTGTGGAGAGGTTGGAGTCTGTTTGGTTGAGTGTGTGGACAGGTGTCTTTTATACAGGTAACGAGTACAAACAGGTGCAGTTAATATAGGTAATGAGTGGAGAACAGGAGGGCTTCTTAAAGAAAAACTAACAGGTCTGTGAGAGCCGGAATTCTTACTGGTTGGTAGGTGATCAAATACTTATGTCATGCAATAAAATGCAAATTAATTATTTAAAAATCATACAATGTGATTTTCTGGATTTTTGTTTTAGATTCCGTCTCTCACTCACAGTGAGAGACTCTCACTCACACTCAACTCACAGTTGAAGTGTACCTATGATAAAAATTACAGACCTCTATATGCTTTGTAAGTAGGAAAACCTGCAAAATCGGCAGGGTATCAAATACTTGTTCTCCCCACTGTACATACATACATACACACACCTACCATTCAGTCTAGATTTTTTTTAATGTTTTTGAAATAAAGTGTTTATGCTCACCGTTCCCTCCGAGACGTTCTTTCTGTCAGTATGTATGCATGCATGCATGTATGTTTTATATGTACAAACCCGATTCAAAAAAGTTGGGACACTGTACAAATTGTGAATAAAAAAGGAATGAAATAATTTACAAATCACATAAACTTATATTTTATTCACAATAGAATATAGATAACATATCAAATGTTGAAAGTGAGACATTTTGAAATGTCATGCCAAATATTTGCTCATTTTGGATTTCATGAGAGCTACACATTCCAAAAAAGTTGGGACAGGTAGCAATAAGAGGCCGGAAAAGTTAAATGTACATATAAGGAACAGCTGGAGGACCAATTTGCAACTTATTAGGTCAATTGGCAACATGAGTATAAAAAGAGCCTCTCAGAGTGGCAGTGTCTCTCAGAAGTCAAGATGGGCAGAGGATCACCAATTCCCCCAATGCTGCGGCGAAAAATAGTGGAGCAATATCAGAAAGGAGTTTCTCAGAGAAAAATTGCAAAGAGTTTGAAGTTATCATCATCTACAGTGCATAATATCATCCAAAGATTCAGAGAATCTGGAACAATCTCTGTGCGTAAGGGCCAAGGCAAACCAAACTGGATGCTCGTGATCTTCGGGCCCTTGGACGGCACTGCATCACATACAGGAATGCTACTGTAATGGAAATCACAACATGGGCTCAGGAATACTTCCAGAAAACATTGTCGGTGAACACAATCCACCGTGCCATTCGCCGTTGCCGGCTAAAACTCTATAGGTCAAAAAAGAAGCCATATCTAAACATGATCCAGAAGCGCAGACATTTTCTCTGGGCCAAGGCTCATTTAAAATGGACTGTGGCAAAGTGGAAAACTGTTCTGTGGTCAGACGAATCAAAATTTGAAGTTCTTTTTGGAAAACTGAGACGCCATGTCATCAGCGCTCCGTTCAGAAGCCTGCATCTCTGATGGTATGGGGTTGCATGAGTGCGTGTGGCATGGGCAGCTTACACATCTGGAAAGGCACCATCAATGCTGAAAGGTATATCCAAGTTCTAGAACAACATATGCTCCCATCCAGACGTTGTCTCCTTCAGGGAAGACCTTGCATTTTCCAACATGACAATGCCAGACCACATACTGCATCAATTACAACATCATGGCTGCGTAGAAGAAGGATCCGGGTACTGAAATGGCCAGCCTGCAGTCCAGATCTTTCACCCATAGAAAACATTTGCTGCATCATAAAGAGGAAGATGCGACAAAGAAGACCTAAGACAGTTGAGCAACTAGAAGCCTGTATTAGACAAGAATGGGACAACATTCCTATTCCTAAACTTGAGCAACTTGTCTCCTCAGTCCCCAGACGTTTGCAGACTGTTATAAAAAGAAGAGGGGATGCCACACAGTGGTAAACATGGCCTTGTCCCAACTTTTTTGAGATGTGTTGATGCCATGAAATTTAAAATCAACTTATTTTTCCCTTAAAATGATGATCTCAGTTTAAACATTTGATATGTCATCTATGTTGTATTCTGAATAAAATATTGAAATTTGAAACTTCCACATCATTGCATTCTGTTTTTATTCACTATTTGTACAGTGTCCCAACTTTTTTGGAATCGGGTTTGTATGTGTGTATATATATATATACACTCACCTAAAGGATTATTAGGAACACCATACTAATACTGTGTTTGACCCCCTTTCGCCTTCATAACTGCCTTAATTCTACGTGGCATTGATTCAACAAGGTGCTGAAAGCATTCTTTAGAAATGTTGGCCCATATTGATAGGATAGCATCTTGCAGTTGATGGAGATTTGTGGGATGCACATCCAGGGCACGAAGCTCCCGTTCCACCACATCCCAAAGATGCTCTATTGGGTTGAGATCTGGTGACTGTGGGGGCCATTTTAGTACAGTGAACTCATTGTCATGTTCAAGAAACCAATTTGAAATGATTCGAGCTTTGTGACATGGTGCATTATCCTGCTGGAAGTAGCCATCAGAGGATGGGTACATGGTGGTCATAAAGGGATGGACATGGTCAGAAACAATGCTCAGGTAGGCCGTGGCATTTAAACGATGCCCAATTGGCACTAAGGGGCCTAAAGTGTGCCAAGAAAACATCCCCCACACCATTACACCACCACCACCAGCCTGCACAGTGGTAACAAGGCATGATGGATCCATGTTCTCATTCTGTTTACGCCAAATTCTGACTCTACCATCTGAATGTCTCAACAGAAATCGAGACTCATCAGACCAGGCAACATTTTTCCAGTCTTCAACTGTCCAATTTTGGTGAGCTCGTGCAAATTGTAGCCTCTTTTTCCTATTTGTAGTGGAGATGAGTGGTACCCGGTGGGGTCTTCTGCTGTTGTAGCCCATCCGCCTCAAGGTTGTGCGTGTTGTGGCTTCACAAATGCTTTGCTGCATACCTCGGTTGTAACGAGTGGTTATTTCAGTCAAAGTTGCTCTTCTATCAGCTTGAATCAGTCGGCCCATTCTCCTCTGACCTCTAGCATCAACAAGGCATTTTCGCCCACAGGACTGCCGCATACTGGATGTTTTTCCCTTTTCACACCATTCTTTGTAAACTCTAGAAATGGTTGTGCGTGAAAATCCCAGTAACTGAGCAGATTGTGAAATACTCAGACCGGCCCGTCTGGCACCAACAACCATGCCACGCTCAAAATTGCTTAAATCACCTTTCTTTCCCATTCTGACATTCAGTTTGGAGTTCAGGAGATTGTCTTGACCAGGACCACACCCCTAAATGCATTGAAGCAACTGCCATGTGATTGGTTGATTAGATAATTGCATTAATGAGAAATTGAACAGGTGTTCCTAATAATCCTTTAGGTGAGTGTATATATATATATATATATATATAAGCATACATACTGACAGAAATGTGTGTGTGTGTGTGTAAACCTTCATTTAATGCATCCCTTAGTGCATTTCAGCACAAAGTCATCTCGCTGTGGCATGTGAATAATTACAATAACCCCACACCCACTCCTCTGGCATTTTCTGCCTTGATAACAGAGTTAAACAGAACATTTAAATCATAATGCAAAATTACAGATTTTAATACTCCTACGCACAAGCTCTCAGTTTGTACACGTGTTTGCCTCTTAAAAGTGTTGTACAACAGCTCCATGCAGAGTTTATTATTGTTATCAGAACTTTTGGGGCACAGCTTCAGAAAGCATTGTGGGTTTGATCACTGACATAACAGTGATAAAACAGTGTGCACAACAGTGGCAAAAGATTTTTTCAGCTAGTGTAATGGCACAACGAGCATTATATCTGATAAATACTGTTTCTGCACTGGATCAGCTAGACCTATGTGCTGCGTCTACTCGCAAATTTCATAATGAGATGTAACCTATATGTAATATTCACGTAAACTGAATATTTGTGACACTACTTTACAGTGCGACAGCAGGTTGCTGTGGGTTATTGGCTTGGCGCCAGTTGTATGTAACAAGTGAATACGGCGGCAAGTTTGTTCGGTACTCGTGGTACTGTACGTCTCCTTATTTAAGACTGCACACCCTGTGCAACATATACACTCACCTAAAGGATTATTAGGAACACCTGTTCAATTTCTCATTAATGCAATTATCTAATCAACCAGTCACATGGCAGTTGCTTCAATGCATTTAGGGGTGTGGTCCTGGTCAAGACAATCTCCTGAACTCCAAACTGAATGTCAGAATGGGAAAGAAAGGTGATTTAAGCAATTTTGAGCGTGGCATGGTTGTTGGTGCCAGACGGGCCGGTCTGAGTATTTCACAATCTGCTCAGTTACTGGGATTTTCACGCACAACCATTTCTAGAGTTTACAAAGAATGGTGTGAAAAGGGAAAAACATCCAGTATGCGGCAGTCCTGTGGGCGAAAATGCCTTGTTGATGCTAGAGGTCAGAGGAGAATGGGCCGACTGATTCAAGCTGATAGAAGAGCAACTTTGACTGAAATAACCACTCGTTACAACCGAGGTATGCAGCAAAGCATTTGTGAAGCCACAACACGCACAACCTTGAGGCGGATGGGCTACAACAGCAGAAGACCCCACCGGGTACCACTCATCTCCACTACAAATAGGAAAAAGAGGCTACAATTTGCACGAGCTCACCAAAATTGGACAGTTGAAGACTGGAAAAATGTTGCCTGGTCTGATGAGTCTCGATTTCTGTTGAGACATTCAGATGGTAGAGTCAGAATTTGGCGTAAACAGAATGAGAACATGGATCCATCATGCCTTGTTACCACTGTGCAGGCTGGTGGTGGTGGTGTAATGGTGTGGGGGATGTTTTCTTGGCACACTTTAGGCCCCTTAGTGCCAATTGGGCATCGTTTAAATGCCACGGCCTACCTGAGCATTGTTTCTGACCATGTCCATCCCTTTATGACCACCATGTACCCATCCTCTGATGGCTACTTCCAGCAGGATAATGCACCATGTCACAAAGCTCGAATCATTTCAAATTGGTTTTTTGAACATGACAATGAGTTCACTGTACTAAAATGGCCCCCACAGTCACCAGATCTCAACCCAATAGAGCATCTTTGGGATGTGGTGGAACGGGAGCTTCGTGCCCTGGATGTGAATCCCACAAATCTCCATCAACTGCAAGATGCTATCCTATCAATATGGGCCAACATTTCTAAAGAATGCTTTCAGCACCTTGTTGAATCAATGCCACGTAGAATTAAGGCAGTTCTGAAGGCGAAAGGGGGTCAAACACAGTATTAGTATGGTGTTCCTAATAATCCTTTAGGTGAGTGTATAACAGACCAAGAACAAGACATGGTGTCAGAAGAAAAGTAACTAAAATGGATTTTGCAGGAGTACCATCGCCGCACATGAATTGGGAATCGTCTAACTTACCAGATGCATGGTGTAAGTTCAGACAGCATGCAGAGCTCATGTTCGCGGGTCCACTGAAGAAAATGGGTGAAGATGAAAAGTGCAGTTATTTGCTCCTGTGAATAGGAGAGAAAGGAAGAGATATCTTCAACACCTGGACGCTGACGACAGATGAAGCAAAGGTACTGCAAACTTACTACGACAAGTACGAAGCGTATGCGATGCCCAAAACGGACACAATTTTCACCAGATACAAATTTCATGAGCGAATTCAAGGAGCCAACGAAAGTTTTGAGCAATTTGTGACTGAACTAAGACTACTAGTTAGGTGATTGTGCTTATGCAGACATGTTAGAGATGGTTAGAGATTGCATCGTGTTTGGCATTCACTCTCCGGGAGTGCGGGAGAAGCTGCTGAGCGGCGGCTCTGAGTTAATGCTAGACAAGGCCATAGATATAGCCAGATCACACAAAATTGCACAAGCTCAGCTCAAAACATTTGCAAACAGCGCATACAACCCCCGCGATCAAGCAGTGCATGCAATCACAACCCAGAAAGAGTCACAGAAACGAACAGCAAAAGCTGGAATGAAAGCTTTGCATCGGAGCAGCAATGACGTCACGGAGCACGACAGAAATTGCGGTTACTGTGGCAACCTGGGACCTGGACTTAATCAAGCTAGTGCTCTCGGTGAACGCTCTTAAAGACGACAAGCCCATCATGGAGGAATATGCAGATGTATTCGATGGCATCGGATTATTTCCAGGGGAGTGCACAATCCATCTAAAACCTGATGCAACACCAGTTGTTTATCCACCGCTGGCTCTACGTGGCAGACTGAAAGAAGAGCTGCAAAATATGGAAAAACAAGGAGTCATAGCCAAGGTAACAGAGCCCACCGACTGGGCAAACTCACTTGTAGTCGTGGAAAAACCGAGAACCGGCAAACTCAGAATATGCTTAGATCCCCGCGATCTCAATAAGTCGATCAAGCATCCACACTACCCCTTGCCAACAATAGAAGACATCAAAATACTTGCAAAATGCAAAATACTTCAGTGTTTTAGATGCCTGTTCAGGGTACTGGGCAATAAAACTAACAGAGGAATCATCCAAAATGACGACATTCAACACTGTATTTGGACGATACAGATTTCGGCGTCTTCCATTTGGCATCATTTCAGCTCAGGATGAATTTCATCGAAAAAACGACGGGACATACGAAGGTCTAAATGGTGTTGTTGCGATCGTCGATGATATTCTGGTATACGGACAAACCAAAAAGGAACATGACAACAACTTCCAGTGAGAAAGGTGTGAAACCCAACCCAGAGAAAAGCATTGTGAGTGCCTCTGAAGTTCACTATTTCGGTCACTGCTTATCTGCTGAAGGAGTCAAGCCAGACCCTGAGAAGGTCTCAGCAATCAACCACATGAAGCCACCAAAGAGCAAAGCGGAGCTCGAAACAGTCCTGGGAATGGTAAATTACCTGTCCAAATTTGCACCCTGCTTAGCGGACATTAATGCAGTCCAGCGAGTTCATATGGGATTCCCAGCACGACGCCGCATTCAAAAAAATGAAAGATCTCATAACTAAGGAACCTGGACCAGTCCTTGCATACTATGACCCACAGAAAGAACTCCACCTTCAAGTGGACGCATCGAAATATGGCCTCGGTGCAGTCCTGCTGCAGGACGGGAAGCCCCTCAGCTATGCGTCAAGGTCACTGACCGAATGTGAAGTTAGCTACGCTCCAATAGAGAAGGAGCTCTATGTGGTCTTATTCGGCTGCAAGCGCTTTCATCAGTATGTGTATGGCCGAAAGTCATAGTTGAGTCTGATCACAAGCCACTTGAAGCAGTGATGAAAAAACCACTAGCACGCGACTTCAAAGAATGATTCTAGAAATATGTTATCAACATCACACACCGGCCAGGAAAGGAGATTCCTGTGGCAGACACCCTCTCTAGAAAGTTCATAGAGACAGAGCACAACAATCTCAGCGAAGGAATGGATATCCAGGTTCACGTGGTATACAAAATCTTACCTGTCAGTGACACAAAGCTGCAACAGATCCGTGCAGAGACTGAGTCAGACAGCCAGCTCGTTCAGTTCAGACAGGTGATTCTGGATGGATGGCCTGAAGAGAGGAGAAAATGCCCAGCAGACATCAGCGACTTCTGGAATGTCCGAGACGAACTCTCATTAATCAACAAAATCATCCTCAAAGGTGAGAAAATAGTCATACCCAGCTCACTCAGAGAAGATATGTTCACACGCATTCACGTCGGTCACATGGGCATAGAGAAGTCGAAGCAAAGAGCATGAGACGTGTTATTCTGGCCAGGAATGTGTAAACAGATAGAACGCATGGTCGAAAGATGCGATACTTGCCTGGAGAGACGTTGTTCAAACACCAAGGAGCCCATGATTCCTCACGAAATACCAAACGGACCATGGCAGGTGATAGCTTCAGACCTCTTTACATGGAACAACGAAGAATACATGGTTACAGTTGACTACTATAGCCGCTTCTTTGAATTGGACAAAAACTAAACACCACCACGACTGCCACTGTCATCAGCAAACTCAAAGTCATCTTCGCGAGACATGGCATCCCGGAGAAAGTGGCAATATCGTGGCAAGGAGTTTGAAGACATGGGGTTTCGCGCACACCACCACTAGCCCCTATTACCCCCAGAGCAATGGTTTGGCTGAGAAGACTGTGCAGATCGCAAAATCGATCTTGTCAAAAGCCAAGACGGACAGGAAAGATCCCTATCTCAGTTTGTTAGAGTACAGAAATACACCTGTTGACAACTTCAAGTCACCTGCCCAGCTTCTCATGAGTCGCAGACTGCGATCCATACTGCCAACCACCAACAAACAGCTCCTACCTGAAATTGTCAGTTTCATAGAGGCACGCTCCAAAAGAGTAAAGCAGCAGCAGCATCAGAAAAAGTATTATGATCGCTCGACTCGTCCACTGTCGCAGCTCCACACTGGACAACTCGTTCGCATACAAGAGCACAGCCTTTGGAAACCAGCTGTTGTTGTTCACTCTGCCAACACACAAAGATCTTACCATGTTTGCACTTCAGATGGTCAGGTGTACCGCAGAAACCGTCGCCATCTTCTCAGCACAAAAGAGGAGCCTGTGGAGAATACCTGTATTTCTGCAAACATAGAGGAAGAGCAAAACAGCAATGCCTCATCAACGCTTCAGGTACACGCTGAAGTACCAGCAGCACATTCAAAAGACAGAGAGAACCAGCCCATACAATACCATACCAGATCAGGTCGAGCAGTACAACCAAGAGCAATTCTTGATTTGTGATTTGTAATTCGTCTGGGGTGTAGGCGGATCACTGCCCCTATGAGAGAAATGGAATCTAAGATCTGGTATGGACTGTCTAAGAATAATGGACACTTTGTTTCCAAGTATTTTTGCATAGTGTGCTACATTAAGTGTCGGAGGTGCTGAGAAGTTTTGTAAAATGCAGCAGCCTCTGTGTTTACGCTATTTTGAATATATATATAATATACTGCCTTGACTTAATGTGTTTTTTTTATTTGTATTATTCTTTCAAAAGAAAGGGGATGTAATATTCACGTAAACTGAATATTTGCGACACTACTTTATGGCGCGACAGCAGGTTGCTGTGGGTTATTGGCTTGGCGCCAGTTGTATGTAACAAGTGAATACGGTGGCACATTGTCGAGTAAAAGCTTCAAGTTTGTTCAGTATTTGTTGTACGTCTCCTCATTTAAGACTGCACGCCCTGTGCAACATATATAACAGAAAAGAACAAGACACTATATAACTTTTCAGTTTTTTTTTTTTTACATCTGGATCTCTACACTTTATGTTCTTGAATGTCAGTGTCAATGTGATTTGTCTTTTACAGTGGGGAGAACAAGTATTTGATACACTGCCGATTTTGCAGGTTTGCCCACTTACAAAGCATGTAGAAGTCTATAATTTTTATCATAGGTACTCTTCAACTGAGTATTTTAAGGGAAAAATAAGTTGATTTTAAATTTCATGGCATCAACACATCTCAAAAAAGTTGGGACAAGGCCATGTTTACCACTCTGTGGCATCCCCTCTTCTTTTTATAACAGTCTGCAAACGTCTGGGGACTGAGGAGACAAGTTGCTCAAGTTTAGGAATAGGAATGTTGTCCCATTCTTGTCTAATACAGGCTTCTAGTTGCTCAACTGTCTTAGGTCTTCTTTGTCGCATCTTCCTCTTTATGATGCGCCAAATGTTTTCTATGGGTGAAAGATCTGGACTGCAGGCTGGCCATTTCAGTACCCGGATCCTTCTTCTACGCAGCCATGATGTTGTAATTGATGCAGTATGTGGTCTGGCATTGTCATGTTGGAAAATGCAAGGTCTTCCCTGAAAGAGACGACGTCTGGATGGGAGCATATGTTGTTCTAGAACTTGGATATACCTTTCAGCATTGATGGTGCCTTTCCAGATGTGTAAGCTGCACATGCCACACGCACTCATGCAACCCCATACCATCAGAGATGCAGGCTTCTGAACTGAGCGCTGATAACAACTTGGGTTGTCCTTGTCCTCTTTAGTCCGGATGACATGGCGTCTCAGTTTTCCAAAAAGAACTTCAAATTTTGATTTGCCTGACCACAGCACAGTTTTCCACTTTGCCACAGTCCATTTTAAATGAGCCTTGGCCCAGAGAAAACGCCTGCGCTTCTGGATCATGTTTAGATATGGCTTCTTTTTTGACCTATAGAGTTTTAGCCGGCAACAGTGAATGGCATGGTGGATTGTGTTCACCGACAATGTTTTCTGGAAGTATTCCTGAGCCCATGTTGTGATTTCCATTACAGTAGCATTCCTGTATGTGATGCAGTGCCGTCTAAGGGCCCGAAGATCACGGGCATCCAGTATGGTTTTCCGGCCTTGGCCCTTACGCACAGAGATTGTTCCAGATTCTCTGAATCTTTGGATGATATTATGCACTGTAGATGATGATAACTTCAAACTCTTTGCAATTTTTCTCTGAGAAACTCCTTTCTGATATTTCTCCACTATTTTTCACCGCAGCATAGGGGGAATTGGTGATCCTCTGCCCATCTTGACTTCTGAGAGACACTGCCACTCTGAGAGGCTCTTTTTATACCCAATCATGTTGCCAATTGACCTAATAATTTGCAAATTGGTCCTCCAGCTGTCCCTTATATGTACATTTAACTTTTCCGGCCTCTTATTGCTACCTGTCCCAACTTTTTTGGAATGTGTAGCTCTCATGAAATCCAAAATGAGCAAATATTTGGCATGACATTTCAAAATGTCTCACTTTCAACATTTGATATGTTATCTATATTCTATTGTGAATAAAAGTTTATAAGATTTGTAAATTATTGCATTCCTTTTTTATTCACAATTTGTACAGTGTCCCAACTTTTTTGGAATCGGGTTTGTAATTAATTTGCATTTTATTGCATGACATAAGTATTTGATACATCAGAAAAGCAGAACTTAATATTTGGTACAGAAACCTTTGTTTGCAATTACAGAGATCATACGTTTCCTGTAGTTCTTGAGCAGGTTTGCACACACTGCAGCAGGGATTTTGGCCCACTCCTCCATACAGACCTTCTCCAGATCCTTCAGGTTTCGGGGCTGTCGCTGGGCAATACAGACTTCCAGCTCCCTCCAAAGATTTTCTATTGGGTTCAGGTCTGGAGACTGGCTAGGCCACTCCAGGACCTTGAGATGCTTCTTACGGAGCCACTCCTTAGTTGCCCTGGCTGTGTGTTTCGGGTCGTTGTCATGCTGGAAGACCCAGCCACGACCCATCTTCAATGCTCTTACTGAGGGAAGGAGGTTGTTGGCCAAGATCTCGTGATACATGGCCCCATCCATCCTCCCCTCAATACGGTGCAGTCGTCCTGTCCCCTTTGCAGAAAAGCATCCCCAAAGAATGATGTTTCCACCTCCATGCTTCACGGTTGGGATGGTGTTCTTGGGGTTGTACTCATCCTTCTTCTTCCTCCAAACATGGCGAGTGGAGTTTAGACCAAAAAGCTCTATTTTTGTATCATCAGACCACATGACCTTCTCCCATTGCTCCTCTGGATCATCCAGATGGTCATTGGCAAACTTCAGACGGGCCTGGACATGCGCTGGCTTGAGCAGGGGGACCTTGCGTGCGCTGCAGGATTTTAATCCATGACGACGTAGTGTGTTACTAATGGTTTTCTTTGAGACTTTGGTCCCAGCTCTCTTCAGGTCATTGACCAGGTCCTGCCGTGTAGTTCTGGGCTGATCCCTCACCTTCCTCATGATCATTGATGCCCCACAAGGTGAGATCTTGCATGGTGCCCCAGACCGAGGGAGACTGACCGTCATCTTGAACTTCTTCCATTTTCTAATAATTGTGCCAACAGTTGTTGCCTTCTCACCAAGCTGCTTGCCTATTGTCCTGTAGCCCATCCCAGCCTTGTGCAGGTCTACAATTTTATCCCTGATGTCCTTACACAGCTCTCTGGTCTTGGCCATTGTGGAGAGGTTGGAGTCTGTTTGATTGAGTGTGTGGACAGGTGTCTTTTATACAGGTAATGAGTTCAAACAGGTGCAGTTAATATAGGTAATGAGTGGAAAACAGGAGGGCTTCTTAAAGAAAAACTAACAGGTCTGTGAGAGCCGGAATTCTTACTGGTTGGTAGGTGATCAAATACTTATGTCATGTCATGCAATAAAATGCAAATTAATTATTTAAAAATCATACAATGTGATTTTCTGGATTTTTGTTTTAGATTCCGTCTCTCACAGTTGAAGTGTATCTATGATAAAAATTACAGACCTCTACATGCTTTGTAAGTAGGAAAACCTGCAAAATCGGCAGTGTATCAAATACTTGTTCTCCCCACTGTAGATGTAAAGGTCCCTGCATGCTGGTCTGAAGATAAGTAAAACCTAACAATTGCTTCTTCAAAGTGTTAAATAATTTAGCGCACTATACAGTATACACCGATCAGATCAATATTGTCATTATATATATATATATATCCTAATATTGTGTTGGTCCCCCTTTTGCTGCCAAGACAGCCCTGACCCGTCGAGGCATGTACTCCACTAGACCCCTGAAGGTGTGCTGTAGTATCTGGAACCAAGATGTTATAGCAGCAGATCCTTTAAGTCCTGTAAGTTGCGAGGTGGGGCCTCCATGGATCGGACTTGTTTGTTCAGCACATCCCACAGATGCTCGATTGGATTGAAATCTGGGGAATTTGGAGGCCAAATCAAGAATTTGGAAGCCTTCCTCCTATAGTGCATCCTGGTGCCATGTGTTCCCCAGCTAAGAGACGCACATGCACCCGGCCATCCAACGTGATGTAAAAGAAAGCGTGATTCATCAGATCAGGCCACCTTCTTCCATTGCTCTGTGGTCCAGCTCTGATGCTCACGTGCCCACTGTTTCGGTGGTGGACAGGGGTCAGCATGGGCACCCTGACTGGTCTGCGGCTATGCAGCCCATACGCAACAAACTGCGATGCACTGTGTATTCTGACACCTTTCTATCAGAACCAGCATTAACTTTTTGAGCAATTTGAGCTACAGTAGCTTGTCTGTTTGATTGGACCACACGGGCCAGCCTTCGCTCCCCACGTGCATCAATGAGCCTTGGCCGCCCATGACCCTGTCACCAGTTCACCACTGTTCCGTCCTTGGACCACTTTTGATAGGTACTGACCACTGCAGACCGGGAACACCCCACAAGAGCTGCAGTTTTGGAGATGCTCTGACCCAGTCGTCTAGCCATCGCAATTTGGTCCTTGTCAGACTCGCTCAAATCCTTATGCTTGCCCATTTTTCCTGCTTCTAACACATCAACTTTGAGGTCAAAATGTTCACTTGCTGCCTAATATATCCCACCCACTAACAGGTGCCGTGATGAAGAGAATCAGTGTTATTATATATATATATATATATATATAATAACACTGATTCTGTATATATATATATATATATAGTTTGTGTGTGTGTGTGTGTGTGTGTGTGTGTGTGTATACACTGAGCCAAAACATTATGACGAGTCACAGGTGAAGCGTATATCATTGATCATCTCCTAGCAAGGCCAAATATTAAGGTCTGGGTAGATTAGACAATCAGTTATCGTAATCAACAAATATAAGCTAAATTGGCAGCAATAAAGATCTCAGCGACTTCGACAAGGGCCAAATTGTTATGTCAAGGAGTCTGGGTCAGGGTATCTCTGAAACAGCAAGGCTTGTGGGTTGCTCCCAGTCAGCACTGGTGAGAATTTACCAACAGTGGTCGGAGGATGGACAAACCACAAACAGGCGACAGGGTGTTGGGCGCCCAAGACTCATCAATGCACAAGGGCAATGAAGGCAATCCTGTCTGGTCCGAGCCAACAGAAGGTGTACTGTGGCACAAGTCACAGAAAATTTTAATGATCGTTATGGGAGGAATGTGTCACAACAGACAGTGTATCACACTCAGCTGTGTATGGGGCTGCGCAGCCACAGACCGATAAGAGTGCTTATGATGATTACCCCTGTCCACCGTCGAATGGGTATGCGAGCATTGGAACTGGACTTTGGAGAAGTGGAAGAAGGTTGCCTGGTCTAATAAGTCACGTTTTCTTTTACATCACATGGACAGCCATGTACGTGTGTGCATTTTACTTGGGGAAGTGATGGCACCAGGATGCACTGTGGGACAATGACAAGCGGAGGGAGTGTGATGCTCTGGGCAATGTTCTGCTGGGAAACCCTGGATCCGGCTATTCATGTGGACGTAAATTTGACGTGCCACCTACCTAAACATTGTTGCAGACCAGGTACACCCCTTCATGACAATGGTGTTCCCTGGTGGAACTGGCCACTTTTAGAAGGATAATGCACCCTAGGTTCAAGGTGTTGCCCTGGCATCCAAATTCCCCAGATCCCAATCTAATTGAGCATCTATGGGATGTACTGGACCAACAAGTTAGATCCACAATAGCTCCACCTCGTAACCTGTGTGTACTGTTTCAGCAGTAATCTTATCTAATCTAAATAAATAAATAAATAAAGTTTGGACAGCTTTAATACTCAGATCCCCACTGGTACTTGCATTGTAATTTGTTGACCTGTCCAAATTTATCTGGGAAGATCCATTACTCTTCTGTGGCATTCATGTACCACCATCTCCAATGAAATTCATGAAATTCATGAAAAAAAATTAGCGGGTGGCTTTTTAAAATAGAGACTGCTATCATAAGAGTTATCACAACAGATGGTGTGCACTGAAAGGCCTCTGATAGAATAGTGCAGCATGCTCCAACATGACAGGTCAACACAGAACAGTTGGGCCGAGTGGGCCATATGCAGAAGGACGTGGTCCTGCCTACAGGCGCCAGAAAAACCATCCTTCCTCTAATCTGACAAATCTCCCTGCCTAATACAGTGACTTCTTTTTTTTTTATTCCAAAGGGCTATAAAACAAGCCTCTTTCTGGGGACCTCTTTATATATATATATGTATGTGTGTGTGTAAACATTTATATTAAAAGGTACCTCATGTGAATTGTATCAGATTGGTACATCACATTCAAACATGGACATATATGGGTCTGGTGTTACTGCTGGCACAACACCAACAATAACTACCCATGTCAGTTAATGACTGATTTATAGTTGGAACTATAAACAAGTCTAAGAATTTGGCAAATTGTGCTTAGTCAAAAACCACATCCTATTGAGCACCTTGGGTCATCCTTGAAAACCGTCTGAAAATCGCTGGATAAAATAAACACTAAAGTAAGCACCTTGACAGCCATTTATATCCTTAACTGCCGAGGACATAATGCAGCTGAAATTTAACACAGCAAAAAGACACCCTTACAGTATTAACCAGCCGTAAATTCAGATGGATCAATAAAGTCTCTTTAGCCACTGGGGCAACCATCTGATTTACAGTGGCAGCTTGGCAGGGATTCTAAAATAATGTCTTACCCTAAATGAAAGCCATAAAGAAAACGTCATCATCATCAAATCATCCCTCTTTAGTCTGGTTGATGTCCTTTATGCTGTGATAATGTGAGGTTTGCATATGCTTTGAAAGGAACAAATTATAGTATCAATTATAAGAAAGAAAAGGTCTAATCTGAAATATTCAGTGGATTTAGCGAACATACCAACACGTTGTTCGTCTTTCCTGATGCTCTCGTTGTCATGCCAGTCTCTTCTTCTCAAACCGTCTGTCCAGGTATAAATGTGACCGTCATTTAAGCCCAGTTGGAAGCCCTGTGGAGAAAGAGAAGCATTTTAAAGTAAAATATAATGATATTCAAAATTACATTTTTTTGGAAACTTCCACACAGAATGCGTCTCAAAGGATCAAGTTAAACCAAGTTAGATGTCAAATATGTAAAAAACAAACAAACAAAAAAAAAACAATAAAAAACAACATCAACATCATTATGAGAGGTAATTTAACTTCAATATAAAAAATCTTCAAGAACTCTCCGAGGTACTTGATCGAGCCTAAATTGTCCTATAATGCAATGATTAAACTTCAGTCATAGCTGTTGTTTGAACACACATTCAATAGTCTGAAATCAATGTAGCCAGCAACTTAAATAACCAGAAAGCTTTCCAATCTGATCCATAAACATTACACAAAACATTTCGGCCAAAGGCAAAATTCTCCTTTAGATTTGATCAGCTGCATGAAAAATCATAGTTTACTTATGTTTATGCATGTGCTTGTGTCGTGCAGGGTGCAAACCAATAATCTTTTTAGTAATCGCACACGCACGGTGTGTATTTGACTTCCTGGTTGGACATCCATCTGGGATTTCTCAATCCCGGGAGAGCAGAATTGGTGCCAAGCATCAATTCCATCATGCCAGAACAGCATGTCACATTTTTGCCTGGTGGATTTTTCTAAATTGGGAATGAAAAAGCATCTCAAAATGATCATGTGGAATGGTAAGAGGTGTGCAGTGGACAGCGCCTGTTTAAGTGCAGCTATGCGCTCCTCTGTTGTTTTTCCGACGCCTCTTCTATTTGCGCAATAGGCCTTTGCAGGATGTAAAAAGTGGAGCTCTAGAAGGTCTAAGAGGCCCCATTTGATCTACAATTTATCCATTCTCACAGATAGACCCCAGATAACAGCTCTTTTCACTGGCGGTGGGTGCTAATGCAGTGGGGACGCACTAGCATGAATGGTTTTGATGAAAGCTCTGAGAGAAGGATTCAGGATGCCATGCTTCAAACATACATGTAGAATAAGTCTACATGCCTTTTAGTGCTTTGTCTTTGCGCAAGCATCACCATGGAAATGCTTCAGGTGAGCAAATTGGAAATGACAGAGGCTATTCACTGAAAATTAATCCGGTGAAAAAGACACAGAGATTTTTAGGGAAACGATTTAGAGTGCTACTTAGCAGAGTGGATTATGGGAGGCAGGTGCTTGGATTCCAGTAGCAGCTCTGAGGATTTGGGCGGCTTTTTTCCACTGTGTTTGTGAATAATTTAAAAACAAAAGCATTGCTTTATTAAGGCCTCAGAGAGTTTCTGAGAAAAAAAAAGAACGCAAGCACATTCGAGCTTGGCAGAGGGGAATTTCACTAGAAGAATGTGACATCGACTTGACAATCGCAAAAAGAGAACTGCTGGCAGCAATGTTGGATATCACTCACCCAGAGGAACACAGAGGCTTCTGATGGTAAGACTTTGTGGCGCTGCACAGGTGGAGCTTGCCGAGGTTATTAATGTAATGGTTGACTTAAGTTTGCTGTGATAATTTACATGTAGGCCTTGTCTCAAATGACACCCTCAGCCCTTGAGGTTCTTCCTCTGAGTCCATAGTAAATGGTGAATCAATGCCGCATAAACTCTCAGGTTGTAGTCTGCTACTGTAGGCGAAAAGTGGCGAAAAATGTGCATTGCAAAAATGTGCATTTGCATGATGAAAAAAAATTAAAAAAGAAACTGCATAATATTAACTATATGCACTAACAATGTTTTTGAAAATACAAATCTAGAAAAAAATATGATTCAAGAAAATCAATCATAGTGAATAGTATTGTCAATTGTGTAAGAGATTGACCTACCTGAGCCAATTACGTTAGGAATTATATGTCAAATGACCGTTTAAAATTTGTTTAGTTCCTGTTTTTCTGCTCTATTCACTGCTGATTATCTCCTCGTTTTTTTCTGGTTACATATAATTATCACCTGTCAGTCAGTTGGTTCGTCTTGTATTTAAACTCCCTGTTTTGTTCAGTCCTTTGTCGGTTTTCATTTCAGTTTATGTGGTTTGCATTTTTGCACCATATCTGTTACAATCACAACTGTGCCAATTGGTCACATAATTGACTCTTCAGTTTGCATGAATTCACCTGCATGAATGTTGTGTTAAACTGCATGATTTGGAAGTGACTGAAACAGTTGGTTTTTGAAAAGTACTACAAATGACAGAAGTGAGCATAAAGAATAGGGCTAAAACCCAAGAAAAGCTGAAGACCTCAATTTCGCTTTGCAAAGCCACAGTGTTGCTTATTTCTCCATGTCCTGTATATAACGCTTACAAAACGACAGTACTCAGTTACATTGTTCATTTATGATGGCCTACATCTGGGGCTGTAGGAAGCTGTCTGTCCTCAAGAACTAGATATATTAAAAATATAAAAAAAAAGACACTGGACGTAGACAACAGCACAGCAATCCAGAGTTTCTAATATTTCTCTTGTGTTCCAAAGCAATGAGGTTAGCAGCAATTTCCCAGACACAGAACAGCTTTGAAAATATGGACACCATCAAAGAAGAAATTGACTATTTTAAAGTCTCTTGAGGCTTTATTTGCTCACATTCAAGAATCCAGTTAAAGTTAAAAATCTGTGATTGTTTGGGTCGCATGGTAAATTCTAATAAAAAGTGTTAAATAAAATTGACAATATTAAGAACTATTAATCGTGCTAAATATATAGATCATATCATCCATTTCTTTCATTTTTTTTCTTTTCCTCTTTCTATTCTGGATGTTATTTATTCTCTTAACATATACTAAACTAGTGATATCAAATTTGAGCTGCTTTAAAACATTTGACAAAGACGTGTATGGAAGGCATCAGTGAAAGTAATTCAGATTACAGTAAAAGCACTCAGAATGCAAGTCTATACTGAATGTCTCTCGTTTCCCCATTTTGCCACACAGGAGTTTTTTGGCAGGCCATCAAGCTCTGCTTTCCTCACATTGATTACAGTAAATTTAGCAATTACTGACTCGGCCCAGACTGAAGGTGGCTCACGGCACAATGTGCTGCCTAATTAAAAGTGGTCAACAAAGCGTGGTGGTGGATGCCGCCTTCAAAAGCACCAATGCCTTCAATATTTAATTCATATTGCTGCTCCAAAACAGAACCATGTAGGAGGAGTGTCACTGTTCCCCCAGTACAAACACAAATCAAACCCAACAGACAGGGAAGGAATAACACAGAACGTCTCAGTTACGTATGTAACCCTCGTTCCCTGAAGGAAGGGAACGGAGACGTTACGTCAGTTACTGACGGAATGGGGGTTTCGCTTAGAAGCCAATGGCCTTCGAGATCTACAAAACGAGCCAATGGCATGACAATGCCATGGGTCTGCGGAATTTGCATAGCGCAACTCCGCCCCACCTCATGGGTATATAAGGAGCGGTACAGCGGTTGTGGCATGGGGACGTAATGTCTCCGTTCCCTTCCTTCAGGGAACGAGGGTTACATACGTAACCGAGACGTTCCCTTTCAGTCAGTACACTACGAGTTACGTCAGTTACTGACGGAATGGGGGTTCCCAATCTAATCTCGCCACAACAGCTGTCTTCCAGCGTCCTGCGCTGACCTGAGCTCCCTGCCGTGAGCTTAGCATGAACGAAGGGCTAGGCTCAATGCCAATACCAAGGTACACTGGGAAGCATATCTCACGTGGAGAAATGCAACATAATGCCTGCCCGCAGGGAGGACTTAAGAATACACATATGACCCAAGCATAGGCTGCATATGGAGCACACTGGGGTATCCAGCCGCAGGTGGAATGTTCAACCTCAGGGGTGACAAGGTGTCTTGCCAAGGGGAGACATGTGCTCGAAGAGACTTACCGTGGAAATACACATGTGGGGGTTGCCCAACGGGGGAACCATGCACATGGAGGCACCTAGCCTAACACGAGGGCTGACCAACCAGGCATGCACTCTGGTGTCGGCGTCAACAATGCTGGAGGAACTCAGGGCTTACTGAGAAACTCACCTGAGTGAAATAGCGCACGTATCCAGTCCGTGGAGTGGAATGGCGCAGCAAGCGAAGACACCTGAGCCTGTCCAGTTACTGGCCACTTGGAGCGAGTACACGAGAGGACACTGGCTCTACACGGAGATTATAGAATCTCGCAAAAGTGTTGGGTGTCGCCCAGCCTGCAGCTCTGCAAATGTCTGTTAGCGAGGCGCCATGTGCTAAAGCCCAAGAGGAGGCTACACTCCTAGTTGTAGCAGACAAAGAGCTGGTCTGAGGTCCTGAAACACTGTGTCCTGTATACGTAAGCGCAAAGGGCACGTACTGGACAGAGCAGTGCCAAGGCTAGGTCTGCCTCCTCCAGGGGCAGCGCTTGCAGGTTCACCACCTGATCTCTGAAAGGAGTGGTGGGAACCTTGGGCACGTATCAAGAGCGCCACTTTCATAGAAAGGAACTTCAACTCAATGGACTGCAAGGGCTCAAAGGGAGCTCTCTGCAGGGTAGATAAGACCACTGCAAGGTCCCAAGAGGGCATCTGTAGAGGGCAAGGCGGATTTATCCTCCTCGCACCTCTAAGGAACCTGCTGACCAGGTCGTGCTGTCCTACCGTTTTTGAGTCCACAAGGTCGTGGTGTGCAGATATTGCGGCCACATAAACCTTAAGGGTGGAGGGAGACAGCCTTCGCTCCAACCCTTCTTGGAGGAAGGAGAGCACGGACCTGATCGGGCATTACCTGGGGTCTTCTCGGCGAGAAGAGCACCAGGTGACGAAGAGGTTCCACTTCAACGCATAGGCCTGTCTCGTGGACAAGGCCCTAGCGGAAGTGATGGTAGCCACCACCTGTGGTGGTAGGGTACTCAAACCTGCCACGTCCTGTCCAGGGCCCACACGTGTAGGTTCCATAGATCGGGGCGTGGGTGCCAGAGGGTGCCCCGTCTCTGAGAAAAGAGGTCCTTCCTCAGAGGGATCGACCAGGGAGGGCATCCATAAAAAAGGCAAACAGATCTACCTGATCTACGCCGAACTGTTTTCAAATCAGCTGAACCGACTGGGGATGGAGTCTCCATTCCCCCGGAATTGGCTGAAGCCGTGAGAGCTCGACGGCTGCATGATTCAGATCTCCCGGGATGTGAACGGCACAAAGTGACCTCCGATGCTTCTGACTCCATAGGAGGAGATGGCGGGCGAGTTGCGACATCCGGCGGGAGCGTAGACCACCTTGTCGGTTGATGTACGCTACTGTCGCCGTGTTGTCTGAACGGACCAGTACGTGTTTGTCCTTCAGCAGGGCTCGGAAGCGGTGCAGGGCTAGACGCACGGCCAGCAACTTGAGGCAGTTGACATGCCATAGGTGCTGGGGTCCAGAAAAGTGAGAAAAGTGAGGTTCGACCACGGGGTGAAGGTTTGACGGCAGGCTCGAATGACTGGGACCCGGAACATGCCTTGTTGCCATGCCCATCTCGGGACTCGATCGCGAAGCCAGTGCTGAAGCGGTCTCATATGAAGGAATCCGAGCGGCATGACCACCGCTGTGGATGCCATATGCCCCAGGAGCCTCTGAAATAACTTCAGTGGAACCGCACTCTTGCCCTCGAATTGGCGAAGACAAGTCAGCAGTAACTGCGCGCGCTCGCTCGTAAGCTGCGCGTACATGGCGACCGAGTCGATTTCCACACTGAGAAAAGAGATCCTCTGCAAAAGAGTTTGCTCTTTTCCCAGTTGACCCGAAGGCCCAGACAGGCAAGGTGCCGGAGCACCAGGTCCCTGTGTTCGCAAACCTGGTCTCGAGAGTGAGCTAGTATCAGCCAATCGTCGAGATAGTTCAGGACGCGAACCCTGTGTTGCCTGAGTGGCACAAGGGCTGCCTCGATGACTTTCGTGAAGACGCGAGGAGACAGGGCTAACCCAAATGGGAGAACCGTGAACTGGTATGCCTGCCCCTCGAAGCGTCAAGGAAGAATGGAGACATGAAAGTACGCGTCCTTCAGGTGATCGCTGCAAACCAATCCGATGGACGAATACATTCGAAAATGCGTTTGGCTGTCAACATCTTGAATGGAAGACTGTGAAGGGTTCGGTTCAAGACGAGCAGGGTCAGGATTGGCCGTAACCCACCGCTCTTCTTGGGTACAATGAAGTAGGGGCTGTAGAAGCCGGAATTCATCTCGGCTGGAGGGACAATTTCGACCGCACCCTTCGCCAGTAGGGTGTCCATCTCTGCGCGAATGACAGGGGCATTGCCACCCACCATGGTATAGCGGACTCTGGGCTGATCCCTCACCTTCCTCATGATCATTGATGCCCCACGAGGTGAGATCTTGCATGGTGCCCCAGACCGAGGGAGATTGACCGTTATCTTGAACTTCTTCCATTTTCTAATAATTGCGCCAACAGTTGTTGCCTTCTCACCAAGCTGCTTGCCTATTGTCTTGTAGCCCATCCCAGCCTTGTGCAGGTCTACAATTTTATCCCTGATGTCCTTACACAGCTCTCTGGTCTTGGCCATTGTGGAGAGGTTGGAGTCTGTTTGATTGAGTGTGTGGACAGGTGTCTTTTATACAAGTAACGAGTTCAAACAGGTGCAGTTAATACAGGTAATGAGTGGAGAACAGGAGGGCTTCTTAAAGAAAAACTGGGTGTGGCTCATTTAATCAAAATTAATTTACTTAATTTTGTTATCACGGGAAATGACGCGCTCAAAATGTGAATCATTAGCCACTTTTCCACCATTTTCTTAGAATGGTAAGGAACGGTTCCAGTTCCACTTGAGCCTGGTTCGGTTCGGCACGGCACGGCACGATTACAAACCGTTCTCGGCACAGAATTCTCGGCACAGTTGGCTAACCGTGCTGGTAGAATCCGTGAAGTGATGTCACAACTCAGAATGGGTCTGTTGCCTGGCTATTGGTTTCTCTGTAGCTGGCTAAGCGCTCTATTTGAGCAATGTAAACACAAATTAATAATAAAATTAAAAGAAATATCTGATCATCCTCCATAACACCGTTGCTATTTCTCATATCGTCTGTAAACTCTTGCGTTACCAAGGAGCGTCCGTTATCAGCCCCACAGTGGAAAATGAAACCGTAACCGTACCAGCTGGCCCGGAGCGGTTACGCAATGAACCGTTCAGCCCGATGGTGGAAAAGTGGCTATTGTTTGTCCATCATTTTGCTAGCAACTGGTGATAAAGAAAAATGCCAAGTCGCAATATTGAAAATATTTGCATCTTAAGCCATTAGGGCGAGACAGTGGATATCAAATGGCAATGTGTAAACTTTGCGCGAAAGTTATGTGGTGAAGAAGTCTCAAATGCCAATCAGTTATTCACTACAGAAACCGAAAGTAAAAACTAACCGAGCTTATGGCATCTGGCGCTGCATTGACGGTGCATATTCTCTTAGAGACGATGAGAGATTAATCAAATTTATTTTCTTAATATTTCACTTGTGGCCCATTGTTCAAAAATTTTTATTTTCGTGAATCGAGAAGTATTTCAAACAAGTTGTTTTTGAAATGAGGAGTAAGCAAATCTAACTAATCTTTCCTCGCAGCGCGTCGGTTATGCGTTGATGCGCTTTGAAATATTGCGGGGCATATGAATTGTAATATTAATTTAATAATAAAAATAGCCTAATCATAATAATAATTTAATATGCCTTGCGTGCCCGTCCGCTACGCCACTGTGAAGGGCTAAACAGCGTCCACAGACACGACATCAAAGCGAAGCGATTAACTGTTTTATCCAAATCCACATGAATGGCCCGTTCAATGTTCAGTAGCTTAGTCTCTCCTGTCTCATGGTGTTTCTCGTCATGTGTTTTCAGTCGGCGCAAGCAAAAAAAAAAATTATTTCACACAATGTGGTGTTCATCGGCACAGTCAAGAATAACTTAAAGAGGTTGCCGTTTACTAGACTGTAGACTAGCTTGACTAACAGTGAGTTTTTCTTGCTTATGCTCTGAACGGGCATTCATGTGGATTTAGATCTCGCTCAGGACGCGCGCTGTCTGTGGAGGCCTGACTGAGAACTCCAACTTGTAACAGAGCTTACGGCTCACATCGGGAAACTCCATGACTACAATAAATATGTAGCCCCCCCCCGTTCTATATATATTGGGGGAGTAAATTATGACAGAATATTGATTTTTGTATGACCTGTATACATCTAACTACATTTGGACAAGAAATAAGGTTATCACATTACAAAATGAGAAGTTCGCTCAAGTTTTTTGATCGGAATACATTCATTGTGACTGTCACAATGTGATCCCGAAATACAGTGAAGAAGGGAAATATGGCATTCAAACTGAATGGAAGTCTGGTTATTAAAGGCACAGGCATCTGAAAGAGACTTGAGGAGAAACAGAATGAAATATGGCACAATGAGATAAGAATGAAGTATAAAAGGAAAGCAACTGTAGAGTCAATATGTACTCTATTGAGGTGGTCAAGGTAAAGGCCTTTCTTTCAACCTCATATTTGGCGAGCTTGTTCTCCCTGCAATTCTCTGCTGTTTTTCCCCTCCCTTTTCTCATCGTCCTTTCTCTCTCTTTTTTTTTTTTTTTTTTTACAGATAAGCAAGCAGATGTTTTATACATTGCCAGCCCCACTATCTAATTATGTCGTTTAGCAGTGCTGTCCAAAATCCCCATTGCCGGAGCTCTTTTTCACAGCTTCCTCCTCAGAGCTGGTTTTCAATGTCCTAAGTCCTGTCTGTCAGCCACGGCTCCTCTGCTGGCATTGTGATTGTTGGTGCTAGCTGCGCTTTGTTTGTTAAATAGAATCCTTCTCTGATTGGCCTATAGTAGGCATCAGCAGAGGTGAGACTGAACTAAGGTTCCATAAACAGGCGCTGCTGATGAGGACATGGACGGTTTAAATTAGACTTTTGTGCAGCTGTCAGGAGCTATTCGATCAAGCTGGCCAATATTTGTGAGTGAACGCGTATATGTGTTGTTATCAGAAGGCCGCGTATCTAAACATCACATACAGTCAAGACATGAGTCCAAGTGTCATCAACAGTGTCAAAGTAACATGTTCTATTATGCATTGGGATTTCAGTTCTCCAAGGTTGTTTCTAAAGGATGAGAACAATAGTAACAAAAGAAGAAGAACTATCGACCTAATAACATTGGATGTCCACTGCAGGATACATCATTATCTGAGAATACGGGATCATCTCCAAACGGTGCAGCTAATGAGAACATCTGCACATCAGAGCATTGCTTCACATCACAAATGGAAGATAGCGCCGGCTGCGACCGTTCGACCCGTGATGAGTTCAAACGATTGCAGGAAAAAGACACATCCAGCGGAGCAGGGACTATTGTGTTCTGATCAACCACATCATTTGACCTGTGTCTGGTGCAGAAGATCAGAGAGCACATCTTGTGCACCTGTGAAATAAATAAGCCCCATGACAATGATACACACAAAGATGATGGCAATAATGGAAATGTCTGTCGGATCTAACATCAGTTCTGTTTATAGTCATAAATAGGTCATGAACAGGCTGAATGATGTCAGTCTGTAAGAGCCAGAGCTTCAGTAATTATGTATGTGTTCTTTCTTATACAATGTGGGTTCAGAAAAGGCTCTTGTGGGCAAAATATTAGTCAGATTCATGATTCATGATAAATAAAGCAAGCACATTTCTTACCGTCAGTTTAATGTTGATTATTTTAGATTATTTTAATTAAGAGGTGTGGCCAGAGTTAACTAGCATAATACACATTCATATCATCTATATATATATATATATATATATACTGTATACATATGTATATATGTTTTTTTTTTTTTCCATACACCTGTTTTGTAAAGCCATTTGTTACACTTTCCAAATGTATCCGAAAAAACAAGATCCTCAAGTCAAGCAAAGGGTGAAATTCTCAAAATCAGTAGAAACACAATAATTTTTGTAGGTTAAACAAATGGTTTTCAAACTGGGGTCTGGGGCAGAATATTTATTGTGAAAACACTATTAAAAAAAGAAATGAAAATCTTTCCAACAGCCATTTCAGACAGATAATAATCCATCCAACTGTACAGATAACAGTTTCTACATAATATAATAAGTACAATACGTTCTAAAGTTTGGGGTAAATAAGATTTAAAAGTAAATAAATGAATACTTTTATTCAGCAAACTGATTAAAAAATAACAAGTGACATTATAAATGCATTTATAATTTCACTAAAGATTTCCATTAAAAAAAAAAGATGAACTTTTGAACTTGTTATTCATCAAAAATTTGGGAAATTTTTATTTTCATGGTTTCCACAAAAACATTAAGGGCCCTATTTTAACGATCTGAGTGCGTGGTCTAAAGCACACGGTGCAGGTGCACTTAGGGCATGTCTAAATCCACTTTTGCTAGTTCAATGACGGAAAAAACGGTTGGCGCATGGTCCAAAAGGGTTGTACCTAGTCTCTTAAAGGTGCACTATGTAGGATTTTTGCAGTAAAATATCCAAAAACCACTAGGCCATTATATATATACTTATATACTTATATATAAGTTATATATACTTACAATATCCAAAATGTTTCCAACTATTTGTAAATTGTGAGAAAATTGCGATTTTAACCAAGGAACCGGGACGCCACTGTGATTATCACACACACACACCTAGCTCACATTATTCAATTTCTGAAACATTCCTGATGGTCACAGCGTGTCTGTAACATGATTAATTCCAGGGCTTTTAAACTTTATTTCTTTTTATGACTCTAGGCCACTAGGCCAGTGTTATATATTTTGTTCAGTTGAGTACTTACAATATCCAAAATGTTTCCAACTATTTGTAAATTGTGAGAAAATTGCGATTTTAACCAAGGAACCGGGACGTCTGAGCAGGGGTGAGGGAGTCGCCAGTCAATGGCGTCATATCCGCGTTACCCTCAGTTTCCGGTTTTATTTTGCAGAAATGCTTTACTCTTACTGCAGTGTGCAACAAGTGTCATAGCAGCCGCCGAGCGAACGCACAGAGTAACGTCATAACGTAATTTTCAACACACTCAAATGTATCTAATATGATAAACAGAGCTGCGTTACCTCATACTCATGACCGGAAAAGCGGAAATGGCGCTGGCGACTGTGGCATAATAAAAGTGTGTTGCGTTCATCTTATTAACAATCGCTCCAGCGGCCTTGCTCAGCTCCCACAACACTCGGTCCTGCTCTGCTTCATACTACAGTAATGTTAATAATCGCATCCATGAACATGATTTCTGCCCGAGTCCTATCCCGATTCTTTTCAACCGGCTGTGAGGTGAAGACCACATGTCCCAAGATTCTGCGCTCAAACTTGGCGTCATCAAGCTATGCCTTTGTTTTGAATATGTGACCTCTAGCGGACGGAAAAGTTACACAGTGCACCTTTAATGAGTAATGGGTGTGTTTTGGGCCTAACGTGCAATAAACCAACTCCCATCCCCTTTAAAAGCCAGTTGCGCTTACACCATGGCGGATTCACTATTTACATGGCAGAATTTGCAAAACTGAACACTTCTCCAGAGAGGAATCCTTTTTATTTTTAATATTTAAAAATGTTTGTGTCCCTGTGTGTGTAACAAGCAGAGTGTACGCGCGTTTGATATTTACATTAACCTCCAGTGGCCTGTTGGGAGAGGGACTCCAGATCTGATACTGTTCAGCATGAGCAACATCCACCTCCTCTGGAGAGAGATTAAACATCTGCTGAAATTACAGGAGAGCATAGAAGCAGCCACTGTGATTATCACACACACACACCTAGCTCACATTATTCAATTTCTGAAACATTCCTGATGGTCACAGCGTGTCTGTAACATGATTAATTCCAGGGCTTTTAAACTTTATTTCTTTTTATGACTCTATTCATTTGGGCAGGACTCATTTACCCAGGATCATCCTTATGAAATTAGAAACTCTAAATATCTTTTTCTCTCCTCTGTGGCTCTTTCTCTCTAACTTTCTTTGTTACTCTGTCTCTTTGAAGAGCTTCCACATTACTTTCAAATACTGTTCTAACCCTCTATAATGGGGGGAGATTAGAGACAGTAATACCTACATTGAAGAACTGGGAACAAGGAGGATTTTTTGAATTTATGAAACCACAGAAAACAATCTGTACTAAGAATAAGATAAAAGTATAGAATTTAGTTGTCTCTGGCTCCGCCTCACGCACACACATACACACACACACTATGGCAAGTGTTGTCTGAAATTTGTGTGCTAAAAATCTAAATAAAAAAAAGAAATATGATATTCTTCAACCTTTTTATGATATTCACTTTTTATCTCCATGCATATGTGCTCTCAAATGGCTTAAAAAGGTAAAAAAGGGATTTTTTTATTTATTTATTTTTTACCAAGGATGAACCCTCATTTCAGTCATTTCAATTAATCCATGATTGCCAGAAGATTCAAAATGTTTAATGTACTCTAACGTTCAAACGTTTGGGTTTTGTAATATCCATTTTTGTAATGTTTTGTAAGTCTTTTATGCTCACCAAGGCTTTATTTGATGAAAAATACAGAAAACCAGTAATATTGTGACATATTACATTTTAAAATAGTTGTAGAATAGTTATAATAATTTTAAAACAGTGTTAATATGAAATAGGAATCGTTTATAAAAAAATCCATGTAAAGATGAACAATACAATACAATGTATTGTTGAATAACTTCATTGTGAATATGTGACCTGTGCTAGCAAAATGAGTCAGAATGAGCGATTTTGCAAAAATGAGTTCTTGTTATTTTCACATTCTCCATTAAGAAAACCTTCAAACTGATGTATGATTTGTTTGAATCTGAAAAAAAATGAATGAGCTACAACTGTTTGAAGTTGATAGAGTCTGCAAAGTCAATTTTGAGAAAAATCTAGTTAAAGTTTTCTGAAGGTTCCATAACAAAATCACCTAGCAACCATATCTTAAAACCCCTGGTAATAAGACCAAATTTGGCAAACACTAAGTCAAACGTTCAACTTTATTGAAAATATTTATATAAAGAATATTTAATATTGCTACCTAACTGATTTTTCTTCTTAGTAGTCAGTTTGAGAAGTGTCCCAGATAGCATGGTGACATTGATACAATGTTGAGTTTTGATCCAAACCATCATTTTGGTTGAGATTGACATTTCAATGTTTAAAGTGTGTTGTATCAGCATTGAAATTGTGATGAAAGTCAACAGCACACATGGGTGGAGACAGTGACATTGAACTAACAGTGATTTGTAGTTGATGAGCATAAGATCATGCAGGTGTGTATCTCTGCAGAACACTAGTGGGTGTTTCCCAATCAGTGGGGAGTTTTCAAGCCAAGATGGGCATTTTCAACCACTTTACCCGATTTACTCTAATTTGGTTTAGGGGTGGGCCTTCATGGTTTTAGCAAGTCTGTTGAAAAATGGTTGAAAAACATCTATTGTAGTTTGAAATTGGCCACTGATTGGTAAACGCCCATTTTGGTTTTGCATGTGCACTTCTCAGTATTTTAATTGATGCTTCATCATTAGAGAGAAAACGTCTCGGTTACATGTGTAACCCTCGTTCCCTAAGGAGGGAACGGAGATGTAACGTCAGTGACTGACGAATGGGGGTTTCGCCTAGAAGCCTATCATCTTCGAGATCTAGAAAACGCCCAATGGCAGTGCCAATGCCATGGGCATGCGGAATTTGCATAGCGTAACTCCGCCCCACAGCGTGGGTATATAAGGAAGTACGCTGGCAACATCGCATTATGTTTACCTGCTGAGGAGCCAAGACTGAACTCCCGGCCGTTCCAGCGGTACAGCGGAAGTGGCAGAGGGACGTTACGTCTCCGTTCCCTCCTCAGGGAACGAGGGTTACATACGTAATCGAGACGTTCCCTTTCGTTCAGTCACTCCGAGTAACGTCAGTGACTGACGAATGGGGGTCCTGCGTAAGCGTGAGCTCCCTGTCGTAAGCTAGTACGGACGAAGGACTCCCACTTAACACTGGAATACCAAGGTACACTGGGAAGCATATTCCAGGTGGAAGTATGCGCCAAGTGCCTACCCGTAGGGAGGATTTAAGGATACACATATGACCCGCGAGGGGCTACATATGGAAGAACTCTGGGGTAACCAGCCGAAGGTGGAAGAATTTTACCCCCAGGGGAGGCAAGGCTTGCCGAGGGAAATACACATGCTCGGAGAGGCTTACAGTGGAAATACACATGTGGGGGTCGCCCATGGGGGGAACCATGCACACGGTGGCACCTAGCCTAACACGAGGGCCTGGCCGAGTGGGCAGACACACTGGTGTCGGCATCGACAGTGCTGGAGGAACTCAGGGCTTCAGGAAACTCACCTGAGGAAATATCGCACGTATCCAGTCCGTGGAGTGGAATGGCGAGCAAGCGAAGACACCTGAGCCTAGTCCATTACCGGCCACTAGTAGAGGCGAGTACAAGAGAGGACACTGGCTCCACTCGGAGATTATAGAATCTGGCGAATGTGTTGGGTGTCGCCCAGCCTGCAGCTCTGCAGATGTCTGTTAGCGAGGCACCATGCGCTAAAGCCCAAGAGGAGGCCACACTCCGAGTGGAGTGCGCCCTGACCCCTAGGGGGCATGGACGCCCCTGCGTCTGGTAAGCCAAGACAATGGCGTCCACTATCCAGTGAGACAACCTTTGCTTGGAGAGAGCCTTTCCCTTCAGCTTCCCACCATAACAGACAAAGAGCTGGTCTGAGGTCCTGAAACACTGCGTTCTGTCTACGTAAGCACGGAGGGCGCGTACTGGACAGAGCAGTGCCAAGGCTGGGTCTGCCTCCTCCAAAGGCAGCGCTTGCAGGTTCACCACCTGGTCCCTGAACGGAGTGGTGGGAACCTTGGGCACATATCCAGGCCGGGGTCTCAGGATCACGTGAGAATTGGCTGTCCCGTCCAGGAGCCACACGTGGAGGTTCCAAAGATCGGGACGCGGGTACCAAAGGGTGCCCCGTCTCTGAGAAAGGAGGTCCTTCCTCAGAGGAATCAACCAGGGAGGGGCGGTCGCAAGGAGTACGAGTTCGGAGAACCAGGTCCGGCCGGGCCAATACGGGGAGACCAAAAGGACCTGCTCCTTGTCCTCCCTGATCTTGCACAGAACCTGTGCAAGAAGGCTCACTGGGGGAAACGCATACTTGCGGAGGCCCCGCAGCCAGCTGTGCGCCAGAGCATCCGTGCCGAGGGAGCCCTCGGTCAGGGAATAAAACAGGCGGCAGTGGGAAGAGTCGTGGGAGGCAAATAGACCTACCTGTGCGTCGCCAAACTGTTCCCAAATCAGCTGAACCGTCTGGGGATGGAGTCTTAACCCACGGGTTTTCTTGGGTACAATGAAGTAAGGGCTGTAGAAGCCGGACTTCATTTCGGCTGGAAGGACAGGCTCGATCGCACCCTTCGCCAGCAGGGTAGCAACCTCCGAATGCATGACAGGGGCGTTGGGCCCCACCATGGTGTATCGGACTCCCCGGAAATGGGGAGGAGCCTGAGCGAACTGAATCGCATAGCCGAGCCTGATGGTCTTCGCAACCCAGCGGGACAGTCCAGGAAGCTGTAGCCAGGCTCCCAAAAACTGCACCAGCGGGGTCATGCGAACCACAGACGTACCCCGGGTGGGGCAGCGAGGCGGCGTGACCGGCCCAGACGTGGGAGGCATAGCGTCCCAGTGTGGGGGCACGGTCATCAGCCGCGTCCTGACAGAAGAGACCAGGGAAGGACGTGCATTCCACTGGGGTCTGCTCTGAGAGGAGACTGGCGTCAGAGAGGGACGAGAGTGGCGTGGCCCGGAGAACTGTTGGGCGGCTGAGAACTGTTGGGCGAAGTTCTCAACTGCGCCGACGAATAGCCCATCCTGGGATATGGGAGCGTCGAGGAAATGAGTCCGCTCGGCGTCCCGCATATCAGCCAGGTTGAGCCATAGGTGTCTCTCCTGGACCACAGCTGTGGACATCACCTGGCCCAGGGAGCGTGCGGTCACCTTCGTCACCCGGAGGGCGAGGTCGGTGGCGGCACGCAGCTCATTTCTGAGTCCTGGGTCAGCTCTACCCTCCTGCATGTCTCTGAGCATCCGGGCCTGGTAGGCCTGAAGGATGGCCATGGCATGCAGAGAGGCGGCAGCCTGCCCCGCAGCTCTGTAGGATTTCGACACCAAGGTTGATGTGAACCTACAGGCTTTGGAGGAGTGCTTTGGGTCGCCACGCCAGCTCTGAGGAAACAGTTGCATCGCAACAGAGCGTTCAACCGGGGGAACCCCAGTGTACCCTTTGGCCAACGGGGACTTCCAGGACCGCGTGACCTCCTCATGCACCTCTGGGAAAAAAGGTATTGGGGGCGTGGTCTGACGGGTGTCCCCAAAAACCAATCGTCCAACCGCGAGCGTTCAGGACGGGGTGGAGGGTTCCACTCCAACCCGAGGCTCGCGGCTGCCCGGGAAAGCATGGCTGTCAACTCCGGGTCCGACTCGGGCAATGCTGGCACACCGGAAGGTGTGAGGCCCTCGGAGGACTCCAGCCCACCTTGCGATGTGGCGATCAACATCTCCTCGTTCTCTGCGGGCCCAAACGAAACACTCGGAACAGCAGGAGCCGGCTCCAGTGTCCCAATTTGGGCGCACGGCGGGAGCGGTGCGCTAGAGGGGGGTGTGGCCCGAGGCATGAGCGTCGGGGCTTTGTTCCACACCGTCACCCTCAGGTCACCCTGGCCACCAGCCAAAGTGCTGCCTCGCGTAGAGACAGCAAATTGGGGTGTGGCAGAGGGGACTCTCGCTCCAGTACGGAGCTCATTGAGTCTCGACCGCAGCACTGAGATGGCCATGTCCCCGCAGTGGGAACATGACTCATCCACAAGCGCCGCCTGAGCGTGCTGAAAGCCCAAGCACGTCAGGCAGTGATTGTGTCCATCAGAGGGCGGCAGAAATCAACTGCACCCAGAAGCAAACGGGCGAGACATCTTGAAAAAGACGTGCCACGTGTGAGCTCTTTTAGGAGAGGAAAACTTCACAGCGATGCTGAAGCACCCAGGGACCGGATACCAGCTGGATGCAGACCACTGCACAGATCAGCAGGCAGGCAGTAAATGATCGCTGGAATGCGCCACAACACCAACACCGACTGGAAAGCTGCTCGTCTCAAAGAAGCTTGACGATAACTCAGAAGGCTTAAGGAGTGAAGAGAGAGATACTCTTGGCTCCGAAGCAGAAACATAATGCGATGTTGCCAGCGTACTTCCTTATATACCCACGCTGTGGGGCGGAGTTACGCTATGCAAATTCCGCATGCCCATGGCATTGGCACTGCCATTGGGCGTTTTCTAGATCTCGAAGATGATAGGCTTCTAGGCGAAACCCCCATTCGTCAGTCACTGACGTTACTCGGAGTGACTGAACGAAAGGGAACACAGGTGTACACACTTGTGTGTTGAAACACCTGACATACTTACATGACTTCTCTAGCACAGTTTCAAACAATGCTGCATCTATCATTATTTCTCTGTTCCTTTATTTTGCATGCTTGTTATTTGCGTTTGATTTGTATTGTTACTGACTGTAATTAGATACATTAAAAAGTTATACATTTTTTGTATATTAAAGTGTTTGAATAAAGGCAGCAGCTATTTGCACTAAGTGAAAATAGTGATTTATTTTATTTACACTGTGACAATAGCAGCATTTTCTTAGTGATGCTATTTACACTAAGTGAAAATAGTGATATATTCTATTTACACAATGTAAAAGTAGCAGTTCTTGTGTAAATAGTAATTAGATGCTATTTATACTTAATTTTGGCAGATACAAATTATTTGCACCTCAGTATTGTTGTACATTAACAGGATGCAATAATAACATAATATGTAAATTATTATATTTATTAAAATTATTAAATGGATGCCATCTTAATGGGACAATAAAAGCCCTCCCTACACCTACCCTTAACTGTTATTAAACATTTCGTTAGGCACTTTATTTCCACTTTAAAACATTTTCATTGAAAGTAAATGTCTTTCCATTGTGATATGTGATGGGGAAAGGGAGAAGAGCGAACTCGGCAAAAGGCGGAGTCGAACCTGCATCAAAACCAAGTTCACTGAGCCTTACGCTCTACTGACTACACCAGGCATTGTTGGGCGGAGTTAGTGCAACTAGCGCTTGCCAACAAGGCGTGCTATTTTCACTTGGTGTAAATAGACACTCTGTTAAAGGCAGCATCCATTTTTTCAACATTCTTAAAAAATGTATCTTGCTTTAGTAATGTTTATTGGGGAATTCCTGAATAAAGTTCTAACATCATTTAACAGATTTATTGAAGTTGCAAGAGACATGAACATAAGCAAGAATGTCACACTGCACACAGCTCATGTCTTCATCCATCAGTGCTTGCAGAGCACATTGCTCCTTTAGTAGGAGTGAAGGCAGATGAAGATGGACAATTAAAAAAAGAGAGAGAAGCACCTTCCTGATAATGCGGACATTGATTATACATTGAGTTGTTGTTGACAGCATAATCACCTGACCTGGGACTTGATGCTATCCTGTGCCTTAACTCCTGCTCCTTGATTAATCAGGTAATCATTCATATTCCTGAATCACTATTACATTTGGGGAATGTAACTGATCTCCATTCAGTTTAGCCTGTTTCCACTGAAACACAACCACAAAAAAACTACATCTTGTGTTTATTGAGAAAGTGACTGCCATGGCTATTTTGTGATATTTAAAGAGATTAAGTTCTACAAGGTGAATCTGCAGCTTTAAAGGGATAGTTCACCCCAAAATGAAATTTCTTGAGAGTGAATCATTTATTCACCCTCAAGCTGTCCCAAACCTGTATGAATTTATTTCTTCTGCTGAACACAAAAGAAGATTGAAGAAGAAGAGTGAAGAATGTTGGTAACCAGACAGTTGACAGTAGCCATTGACTTCCATATTTTTTTTTCCTACTATAGAAATCAATGGCTATCATCAACTGTCTCGTTACCAACATTCTTTAAAATATATTCTTGTGTTCAACAGAAGAAAGACACTCATACAGGTTTGGAACAGCGTGAGAGTGAGTAAATGATGACATAATTTTCATTTCGGGGTGAATAACTCCTTTAAGGAAACTTTAAAGAGCCTAAGCTCTTTTATTCTTTAAGATAAACTTGTTACTTGAATGCTATGTAGTTTCACAGAAAATGAACTGAGATTTATGTAATGGTCATAACTCAGAGGCTCATATTCCTCTTCATTAAGAGTTTAGCTCCAAACACCTGCCTGATGTTTTCATTGATCCTAATGACCTTGATTCACTTCAGGTTTGTTTAATTAGGGCTGGAGATAAACCTGGTGGGAAAAGACATGCTTTCTTTTGATATTGAAACATTAATAGATTTTAGAAAAATAGAATAAATATACAGAATTTAATGACACTATAATCATAGTTTGAATATTTTGTGTTGAGCAACTTTTGAATCATATTGTGTTTAGTATATTAACATTCTTGAATGTGACTGTGTGAAAACTGAATTGACTTGTTCTTAAGTAACATCATGCTTTCTTTTTCAGATTTCAGAGAACCCAAAGGAAAAGAGGCAGTCGTCTGAACCTGAACCGTTGGACCACCTGTAGTTATAATGACATCAAACTTCTGAAGCTAATTTTATTTTTAAAGGTTGCTTTTGTTCTATTTCTCCCTTTCTTTTTTAAAGAATGATCTTTAAAGTCTTTTTTGTTATTGATTGCGTTAAACTGTTAAATAAAATAAATTGACTGAACTGCTGGGAAGGTGTCATTCATATTTTAAAAGGTTTTCCCCAAACTTTGAAATGGTAGTTAAAATATTAATGTTTCAACATTACCTTGGTACATCAGATGGCAACATTGTTTTATGTTGTCATTACATTTCAGTTGCATTTTCAGTTTCAACAAAAGTGATTTAGAATCAACATCACATTGTAACACTGATCAAACAATATTACCAAAGATTATTTTTGTTAATTTCAGTGTCGATTCAACATCAGTGATGTAGAATCCATCATAACGTAACGCTGATTCAACAATATTACCATTGATTATTTTTGTTAATTTTAATATTGATTCAACATCAGTGATGCAGATTCTATCACAGTGTAATGCTGATTCAATAGCATTACCGTTGATTTTTTGTTCACCATTGATTCAACATTAAATGCGGGTGCAAACGTGATATTGAACTAACATCAGTTCATAATGTTGATTCAATGATATTATAATAGATTTTTTGTTGAAATCTCAACATTGTTTCAACAGTAACTCAGGGTGCAAAAGTGATGTTGAAAAAATATCATTCTGTAATGTTGAATCAATAATATTACCATTGATTTGTGGTTGAAATCTCAACATTGCTTCAACATTAACTGAGGGTGCAAAAGTGATGTTGAAAAAATATCACTTTGTAATATTGAATCAATGATATTACCATTGATTTGTGGTTGAAATCTCACATTACTTCAACATTAACTGAGGGTGCAAGAGTGATACTGAACCAACATCATTTTGCAACATTAATTCAATGCAATTAGCGTTGACGCATCAACACTGACTCAACATTGTTTCAATGATTACATGCTATCTGGGGTGTCACTAGTTAAGGGCTCTCCATGTAGCAAAATTATGCAACAAAATATCAATAATAACAACAAACAACAAATTTCCCATCTCATGTTAACAAGTTTATTAAAAAAGAAAAATTCTTTCTGTGAAAGAATTTTCAAGATTTTTCCTGCATGGATGTGTGGCCAGATTAACAGTGATCAACACAGCTAGCAAAGTTCATTTTAATACAGTCATGACAGTTTCATATTGTGTCCATGCCCAACAATTGTTCAAGATTTGCTACATTAATGTTCAGAATCATTTTTTGTTTTGGTGGTGGCACATTATCACTTAAGTAGGCTGGTCATTAAGTAGAGCAAAATGTTCCATGTCAATTGCTCCGACAAGATTCGCCGACCGCAGTGCATTTAAGCATTAGCACCGACTTAGCACTCTCACTATCATCCATATCCATATCCATGACAAAACAGGCATATATTGACGAAATATTGAAGTAAAAGCTTGAAAATTTTACATTTCTGCCGTGTTTACTTTTCGTGTTTTCAGAGGATGGACGCTTCCATGATACCAATGCGCCACAGCACGTGGTGTTTTGATTAATCACCGAAGGCGGTATTGCCACTGGTTTGTAACAGGCTGGTTTTGTTTACATCAGCATGTGTTTGAAAATCACATTTCATCGGTTCAGACTCGTGCCATCAAGAATTCTCTATGAATATTCATAAAGTTGGAATTACAACAACGCCAAACTTGTGCTGAGGGGAAGCACCTGTCGTCAAGAAGCGAGTAGAGGAAAAAATTCATTTTTTCATGGATTATTAAAACAAAGGAAAGATTTAGAAAGGTACACCTCTCAGAAAACATACAAATAAAGATAATTTTAGATGTTTAATTGCTATTTGGATCATTGGGATCACTAGACAAGGGCTTAATTAACTCATTTTTGTGAAAATTTGACATATTTCACGTTTTTTCCTGTAGCCCGTAATTAGCCCGTGCGCATTCCGACGATAGACTGTACTGTTTTTTATGCTGTAAAGTTGGGCATTTTAACATGGGGGATATATGGAAATGACTCCTTTTTGGAGCCTGTCTCTAGCGGCCAGTCGATGAATTGCAATTTAAGTCACTTCCGTGTTGGCTTCAAGAGAGAGACCGGAAGGTTGCCGCTCGATTCCTCATTTTGCACAACTCATTTTGCCAGCACAGGTCACATGTATTGTGAAGATTAATTATATTAGCTTCTACACAAATTCAAATGAAATTGTGTTTACAAGGTATATGTTTGCTACATTTTTTAGTCAACGTTTTTTTAGACAAAGAATTATTTGCTTAATTTGCCAACGTTTTTCTACAAATTTCTTTGGTGTTGTCTTTCCAGCTTTTGTGGAGACATTTGGGGTACTATTTGGGGGACATTTGTTTTTTTGTATGGTTTAAAGGTTTTGTTATTGTAATATCATCGATTTCAGATTTACTTGCCTCTAAAATGTCACGTAAAATAAAATAATCCTTCCTGTCTAACTGGGAAGTTCTTGACAAGAATATATTGCAATGTCAACCAGACTTTATGGCAATAGTCAAACTCTGGCTAAATTAGACCAGAAATAAAATGGTACATGTCTGGCTGATCTGAGACCAGTGCTGCTACTTCTTTGACAAATATTAGGTGAGGTGGCTGGCTTCAGATCAGCAATTTAATTCAATGAGAGTTGTATTGGTTAAAAATGGGTTTACATGCAGAAGACAGTGAGTGCGGCTTCCTTGACTCCACTCTCTGTGATCACATCATTACCTCTGACAGTAATGGCTGCTGCATAGAATATCAACACAGACTGATATGTTGAATGATTTTGATTAGAGGCAAATATGCCACACTGTGAGCTTTGAAAATCTAATTAGCACAACTAAATGTGGAGTTCAACAACAGCTGAAAAGCTTTTTCTTGGCGCATTTAAACACGCTGTGCTCAGCCTCTTCTTGACTTTTCCCATTTTGCTTTTTTTTTTTTTTCAAGTGTCTCGCTATTCCAGCTCCTTTGGCTTCAAGCTGCACTGCATCTGCGGTCTGAGCACACGGGCCCTAATATGGTGCTTTCTTGTTATTACAGAGCACTTAATTACTTTCTGCTGCTTGGTTTTTATTTCTAAAAAGCCTTTCCCCACAAATAAAACAGCTTTGTGGCAGGAGCACCTTTGGCAACTCAGAAATGAAAGTGCATTCATTAAATCTTAACAGTATTTTATTACAAAATAAAACTGGTTTATAATTGCTTTCCTTTCTAATGCATTATTCATGTTCATGATTTTATAAATGAATCATACATGTGCATATACAGACACGTGATGTGAATATACAGATACGTGCATGCAGAGCAACATAAGCACACAGGCCATGTTCATACAGTCATACAGTCTCCTCAGGTTACAGACAACCACTTCTACTCACACAGAACAAGTCTTTCTGTCAGGACCACTATCGTCAAAGATGATTGACTATTAGCATACAGTTTGGATTGGTGGTATGGTTCTGTTCTGGGCAAGAACTCCCTGTGCATCCATGCAGCCTAGCATGGATAAGAGCAGGGAGAGCAGCAGTAAACAGAACAGAACCAACATAATGTATTGCAGATATCATTAATGTTGATATTTAAATGTACAAAATAATCAGGAATTTAGTCTGATTCAAGGGGAATCAGAATACCAAATCCTGACTGGATGAGAGGAGGAGCTGGGGATGGAAAAGGGTAAATGAGCTCTGGAGAACGCGATAGCTGCTGATAGTACGGAAGGAGCTTATATATGCATGCTGTGATAGACGTCGTATTCCTATAGGTAGGCGTGATCAGCTGACAGTCAGCTGATGCAAGCTTGACTAACGTGACCTGCCAGAACTGAGTGCAGTGGGTGGAGCTAAAGAGACACACACACACACACACCTATAACAAACACACACACACACAATACATTCATGGCATTATCCCTCCCTGGATAACTTTCGATTCACTATACCTTTGTGTTGTTTACATTATACGCGCCGATTGCCAACAAAACACAGACATTTGATGCAGTTTCACTCACCGCCAGCGGTTTCGACTCGTGACCGGGAACAAACAAACACACTTGCAGAACTCCGTTGCTGCTCTGGAAAAACAAACTGCATCCAATATTTCTTTAACGCTGGGTTATTTGGGAAGCTGAACAAGGTTATCTTTCCCTCACAACCAGAAACACACTGCTTTAGTGACATTGTTGATTTCGCGGTCTAAAAACAAAGCGCTGCTGACGGCTCCCGTAACCTGAACGAAGCACGTTGATGGGCGCGCTCTCGCTCTCGCACGCGCTCATCCGGGAGAAGTGCCCATACAAGGAATTCCACCCATTTTGACGTAATACATGGCCATACTCGAAAAAAAACTTTCCGAAACTTGTTAAAATCCGGAAGGAGTGTATTTGGCACAGAATTACTCATACGTCATACGTCCAACTTGTTTTTTGAAACCCTTGAAACTAAACGAAAATTTAAAATTGCTTTGGCTATACAGTGCATGCATAATTATTAGACAAGTCGATATTCTTATCATATTGTTTTTTTTCCAAGCACATTTTACCAATTCCAAACCACATCAATCATAATAACCACTAATCATTTTGTATACATTCATTAAAAAATATGATATGAATATCGACCTTTCTAATAATTATCCACGCACTGTAAATTTTGTAAAGTTAAAAGTAAACTGTAAAGTTGAAGCATGTCTGGAAATAAATAAAAACTAAAACTAATTAACTAAAACTTAAACAGAAATAAATAAAAACTAAAACTAATTAACTAAAACTTAAATAGAAATAAATTAAACCTAAATAAAAAAAAAACGAATAAAATGACAAAAGCACATAATAAAATGAGAATTAACATGAAAACTAAAAATATTAAATTCTAAATGTTATTAAAACTAAAATAAAAACTAAAATAACACTGGCTGGGTGTAATAACAAATAGGCAAACATTCTGGTGCAAAGTGAAAAAAGGAAAAATGTAAGTAAAATATAAAAAAACAAGAAAAACAAGCATTTTTAATTAAATTTTGGGCAAAAAAAAAAAAAAAACTTCCTTAGAAAAATCCTTAGAAAACTTGCCTTTTCATGTGCTACCCTTCGACACTCTTAACATGAATCCGGGAATGGGAGAATGTGCAAATGAGAGAAGTGAGGCTGAATTCTGGAGATTAATTCTAAACTAATCTGATTAAGAGGGCTATGGGTTAAAACTCCAAAAGATTTTTTTCATTCACCGTTTAGAATGTTTATCTAGTAATAAATAGAGAGGCAGACATAGAAACACTTTTTTGTATAATAAAGGAATAGAGAGAGAGAGAGAGAGAGAGAGAGAGAGAGAGAGAGAGAGAGAGAGAGAGAGAGAGAGAGAGAATTTCTTGTGCATAGTTGTGTGGCTCTCAGGGACATGTTTATGGCCTTGGCTGAATAAAGCAATTCAGCAGGAGATCGGCACAATGAGGACCAGTGCATCTCCACCATCACAGAGAGAAAGAGAAACCCTAAGTGAGGGTCACCTCAGGGCACACTCAGTAATGAGCACACTCTGTAGTGGCTTTGGACTCTCCATATGTACTGTACCTGCAGCACCTCAAATCACTTCAGTTGACCATCATACAATACATGCACACTTACGCTCAAACTAACCATCAATAGCAATTATGGTGAGACTCTTCTAAAATCAGAACTCTATGCTGAAGAAAGCTTTTTCCAACATGCATAAGAGCCTCTAATCCATTATAGAAGCAAACTGAGATTTAAGACAAATTTATTTACCCAACAATTTTGCTGTTAAATCACCCAAGGACACACGCGTACTTAACATATTGCTATTAATGATTTAAACAAAAAATAAACAGAGAAAAAGGTTACAACATTGTAACTTGGCAAAATGCTCAAACATATACAGTAAATACATTGCTACAAAATATTTATATTTGCTAAATGCTGTTATTGTAATTCTATCCATCAAAGAATCCTGAAAAAAAGTAGCATGGGGATTAAAATGTGACGAGATTTCTCATCAAGTGAAAAGCTGTCTCGCGATATCGCCATGACGGAGCGTGAGGGTGAAATTAGCATAGAATATGCGACTGCTACATTTACATTACATCATCCACTGTTGTTTTGCTTTTTTTAAAGAAATAAAAACCATTTAATCATTTAACGGTCACTTCAATTGTAAACTATTGTAAACGTCTGCTCTGCTCTGCAGTCGCACACAGGCAGTGCAGCAGGAATCACAGTTCACTGATCACGTGACGAGAGTAAGGTGAGATGATTGACAGGACCATGGCGGAAGATTCGTGCGCAACAGAGCCTGATAGAGTGTCTGATAAATGTCTTATTATCTAGAATGCGCGCTCAGCACCGCCGCTCCCTATACACAGAGTACGTGCGATCGCAAATCAAAAGCGAAAGCTCCCTGATTCGCGCAAATTAGGCGACATACAATAGCCAGTCTCCAAATATCAGTGCTATCTTATGCTGGGCTGTGTAGTTGTAACCACTTCTTAGCTCTGTTCTCTGTTTTTCTCTCTGTTTGCACTTTGAATATTGAGAGAGTAATTTGATTACCGTAAATTTACAGTAAAATACTGGCAGCGGTGGTTCCAGCCATATACCGTAATTTTACGTTTTCAACACCGTTTTTCCATTTTCACAGCTGTGCTGTAATTTCACAGTAAAATACTGGCAGCTGTGGTTCCAGCTGTTTACCGTAATTCAACAGTACCAATACTGTTGTTCATTTTACAGCTTTACTGTAATTTCACAGTAAAGTACTGGCAGCTGTGGTTCCAGCCATTTACTGTAATTCTACCATTTCAATACCGTTTTACATTGTACTTGCAGCAAAGTACTTACAGCTATATTTCTACAATATAAAAAAACTACTACATTACATAATACATAATAAACATCTCTAGTATAAGTAGTACATAATGCATACAGACATGTCAAACTAGTTTTCACTAGATGGAGAGAAAATAAATAAAGAAGAAATAGATTATGGTACATCATTTGCTTTTTATTAAAACACTGGCAAAAAACGACATTGACAAATTGGCTGAAACTGACCCAAACTGAATCTCTTAATAAATACAAACAGTAAGTTAAGAAAACTGAAAATAGCACTTGCTTTAACCAACACCAATTCTTTAAAGAATTTGTTCAAAAATAAATGTTCATTAATTTACCCTGATGCTATCCCAGATGTGCACAACTGCCTTTCTTCAACAGAACACAAACATTTTTAGAAAGAAATTTGAGATCTGTAGATGCATATAATGAAAATGAAAGGCTAAAATCATTTGGAAAGTCCAAAAGTAATGCATGCACAACCTGATCAATTAAGGCCTTATGTAGCAAAACAATAGGTGTATAAAAGCTGTGTATAAAGACAATAGCTGTGTAATGCAAGTATGTTGGCATGCTCATGTGAGAAGTAGAAAATGATGCTTTGATTGTAATAGAAGAATGAACATCACATGAAAGTTCAGACATTTCAAACAGTATCAGAGCCTTGGTCCGAAGCACTAGTTTAAAGTTGAGAATGTTTTACTTATTGATTTGTTTCTTACATTAATCGCAATGGTGGAACCCATTTTCTTGCATTGTACGCATCCTACAGAGCTTGAATTTCCTCCAGATTAAAAATGTGCATTTGTGTTCTTATGAATAAAGTCATATACACCTTGGATGGCATCATGGTAAGTAAATAATGAGAATCTTTATTTTTGAAACTATACTGCACTATATTTTTAAACAGTATGATAACATTTTTAAGAGGAAAAAACAATGTCAGAGAGAAAAGTGTAAATTGCAACGTCCAATGAGAAGAACTAGTGTGTGAATAAACCTTAAGAAGAGACCAAAAAAAAAAAAAAAAGACAACACGTTACAAAAACTTTGGATAGATCTGGCATGAGGTCTGATGAAACTGGTCAACACGCCCAGGTCTGAAAAGAAAACATTAAGAAAATGTTAGTGACTACATAGCACATGGCAAAAGACAGTTATCATCAATACTGCACACACTTTTAAACGAAACAGAAAATGAACTGTTTAGTAGACGAACGTAATTAGAAACTTATAAAGTAAATAAATGAGGGTGTATGTTTGTTACAGTGGATAAAAAAAGACAAAATATCATCTTAAAAGCAGCAGGGGCCAAGACATGACCAGACAGTTTAGCCGTGTGTAAAAGGAAGTAATTGTGTGATTTCCAGTTAGCCAGAGAGGAGTGAATAATTAAGTGATTGAGTCTGTGTCTGTAAGCTATGGGTGTATTCTGTATGCTACTAGAAACATGCATGTGAATGTATGTGCCTCACAAATGCACAGATAGTACTGCATGTGTGTGCACAAAGTTTGCAAGAATACATGACTCTGATCTTACTAAATCGGAAATGAATGTAAATCAATTTAAGGGTTCATATAAAAGAAAACCAAACCACTTTGGCAATATTACCTGTTCTACAGCTGTTCCGGGCAGGTCCAAGTAGTTCCAGGCATCTTGAGGATTTGACCGCATTACCATATCACTTCGCCAAATGATTTCAGTTATCTCAAAGGTCCTTAGAGCCTAGAAAAGCAAAAGAACCAAAAACCCACAAAGAAATTGATCAAGCAAATAAATATAACAAACAGGATAAAAATGACAAACTATTTTCATGTTTTATTACCCATGGAACGCATACTCTCTTTCTCCCGCTCTTTATCCCATTCAAACGCACACACTTACAGTTCTGACACGCATTCGCACATAGACGTGAAAATAAATTATCAATAAAACATTATCAATAAAAGTTTCATAATTACACACAAGATAGTTTTAAGCCTGCCAAATGTCTTAAAATACAACATCTGAACAATGTATCGAGTGTGGTGACCGAGGAAGAATAACTGACGACGGGCCGTTGAATTGCATTTCGAGTCTGGCTGCATTACAACCTCGGATGTGCATTATTTTTCCTAATAATTCAACGGCCCGTGGTCAATTATTCCTAAACCTAGCAAATCTAGCGTTAAAATCGGAGTTTGGAGAATCATGAAAAGGGCGATTCCCTTTCAGTCGGTCACGTTCGACATACATCGGACGTCACCGACGAATTGGGATCACTTCCGGGAGCCCCTATCAGCTTCGAGTGTATAGAGAACGGGCCAATGGCCATTGGCGTGCGAGATCTGCATCTCGTGCTCCGCCCGCACCGCAGGTATAAACAGGAAGCGGATGCAGCGCACATTTGTCATTCACTTCGGAGCCGAATACGGTGTCGATGAAGGAGACTGTTCCTGCTTCAGCAGAGTATAAGAGAGAGAGCGAGAGAAGAGGCGTCTTTGAGTGCTGGGAGAGAAGGCACGATCAGCGGCGACCGCGAGCTCACTGAGTACAGTGGTAAACTGCTGTTTTCACAGCACTGTTTTTTTTCTGTTGGTTCGGTGAGGACGTTCCCAGCGGTGAGTGCATACACAGGCTGCACTACTCTCCTGTGTTTTGCCGCGGTCGTTCCTGGGTGCTTCAGCACATTAAAAAAAAGAGCTTTCTTCTAAAAGAGCAACACGGGTGTGACACTGCGTCTTTTTCAAGATGTCATTCCACCCGTGCATTTCTGGATGCGGTCGTTCCCTGTCACCAGCTGACGGTCACAATCGTTGTCTTACGTGTCTGGGCATTCAGCACGTTGAGGCAGCGTTTGTGGATAGTTCATGTTCCCACTGCGGGAACATGAGTATCTCGGCGCTTAGGTCGAGACTCGCCTACCTTCGGGAGGGTGGAGTCCCCTTACCTATGCCCCGATCTAGTGCTATTCCTGCCCAGCAGAATAGACCTACTTCAGCGAATAGCCAGGGTGACCTGAGGATCACGTTTAGGGCACACCCGCCGAGCCAGCCTCGGTGGGCCCCTAAACCCTCTGAAGCGCCGCAGCTGGTTGAGCTTCCGGAGGAAGTCACTGGCCCCTCCCAGGGCGGACCAGCGGTGACCTTTGGAGCTCCAGCAGACAAAAGGACGTCGATCGCTGCATCTGAGGGGGAGTTTCAGTCCTCTGGGAATGAAGACTCGCCTGCGTTGCCTCCCTCTTCTAGGCTGGATGATTGGTTTCTCGGGGCGGCTCGTGCTGGTTCTCAGCGTCCCGCCCCGGTGCCTTTCTTCCCGGAAGTGCATGAGGAGCTCACAAAGTCGTGGACCGCACCTTTTTCTGCCAGAAACCGGCCGAGTGGCTCCTCCCTCCTCACTACCTTCGACGGCGGGCCAGCCAAAGGGTACGTGGGGATCCCGCCGGTGGAACGGGCTGTCGCGATGCAACTGTGTCCGGCGTCTGCTTCCACCACGCCACCCATCCAAGGCCTGTAAGTTCTCCTCCAGTCTGACTGGGAAGGCTTACAAAGCTTGTGGACAGGCTGCGTCCGCCTTGCATGCCATGGCGTTGCTCCAGGTGCACCAGGCCCAGGCACTCATGGACATGCATGAGGGTAGGCCTGACCCAGAGCTCCTCCGGGCGACGAAAGTCACTGCCCGTTCCATTGGTCAGGCGATGTCCACTCTTGTGGTCCAGGAGCGACATCTCTGGCTCAACCTGGCTGATATGAGGGAGACCGATAAGTATCGGTGGACTCCCCCATTTCCCAGGTTGGGTTGTTCGGCAACGCGGTCGAGAGCTTTGCCCAGCAGTTCTCGGCCGCCCAGAAGCAGACGGAGGCCATCAAACACATCCTGCCCCGGCGGTCAGCCTCCCCCTGCTTGTTGCCGAGGGCAGCGCCGCCCCCGCTCCCGCCCCAGCCCAGCAGCAGCCTCCACCAGGGCAACGGCGTGGAGCCGGCCACGGGAAGGTCGTCCAGCCCGCTCAGGCTGCTGCCAAGCCAGGTGGCAAACGCTGTCGTAAGAGACCCTGAGACGGGCCACACAGAGATGGAGGAGACAGCTCTTCAGGAGGTGGTGACAGCACCGCTCCTTCTCCCGGAGGAGGGCCGGAAGAGAATTTTTCGTGCCAGTGGTACCCAAAATTTAAAAAAAAGAGCTGTTTCTAAAATCTCTGGGTGACAAGAGAGCACGCTTGGCGGTGTACGACGCTCCCATGCCTTGTCACCCTCCGGTGCCTCTCTAATCGCCAGCAGGGGGTGCTGGCTGTGTCCAGGACGCACACAAGAGGCCTCCTCACACCCGTGCGCCCCCTCAGTGGAAGCAGGTAAGTGTTGCACTGCACACTCAGACCCCACTTCGGGCCGCTATGCCGTCCGAGTCGGGTCCCTGCACTCCGCTGCGCTGCCCCACTGCGGGTACGTCTGTGGTGCCGTTGGTCCCACTGGTACGGTCACTGGGAGCCTGGCTAGCGCTTCCCAGCCCGTCCCGCTGGCTCATCTGTAATATCAGACTCGGCTATGCGATTCAGTTCGCCCGGCGGCCCCCCAAATTCAGGGGCGTTCACTTCACCTCCGTGTCGAAGGAGAGCGCCCCCGTGCTACGGGCAGAGATCGCAGTCCTACTGGCGAAGGACACGATAAAGCCGGTCCCTCCAGCCGATATGAAGACAGGCTTCTACAGCCCGTACTTCATTGTACCCAAGAAAGGCGGCAGGTTACGGCCAATCTTGGACCTGCGATTCTTGAATCGGTCCCTTCACAGGCTGCCGTTCAGAATGCTAACGCAGAAACGCATCTTCAGGTGCATCCGTCCCCAAGATTGGTTTGCAGCGATCGACCTGAAGGACGCGTACTTTCATGTCTCGATTCTCCCTCGACACAGACCGTTCCTCCACAGACGTTCCGTGTAAAGCCGGTTTCTTCCCGTGTGCTCGCTTCAAATAGCCAGTAACACCGAAGTGCCAGTTCTAGTGTCGGCTTGCTGCGCCATTCCCCTCCTCATGGACCAGAAACGTGCGCTGATATGCTCCAGTCGAGTTCCCCAGAACGGCGAACCCTGTTGAGTCCTCCGCAACCCGCAGCAGTCAGACGTGGCGGAGCATCCGACGCCAGGTCTAACACTCGTATGCATTGGTGGAACTTGTGTTAGGCTGGGTATCCATATGTTGTGACCCTTACGGCGGTCCCATATGTGTATTCTTCCATGGTACGAGCCCATGTCTTTCCCTTGGCAGAGCTCGCTCTGTCGTCTCTGTGTGGTGTAGTCCCCCGCCTGCATTGGCCGGGGCCACCCCTGGGACTTCCGTATGTTGTACTGCCCACGGCCAGTCCATACGTGTATATTCCACATGATACCTCCCTACGGGTAGGCACGCTTTCCCAGCGTTATCCAATACTCTGCTGAGTGGGTCTTGCAGAACAGCAGCAGTGACTCTCCCTGCGTGAGCTCCCCGCCCCGAACATACGGGGGTCTGAGGGGCTTTTGCTGGGCGCTGGAAGTGGTAGTAACTGTGGCGTTTTCCATAGGGATCCCAATTCGTCGGTGACATCCGTGAAAGGGAACGTCTCGGTTACGTATGTAACCCTCGTTCTCTGAAGGAGGGAACGGAGACGTACGTCCCGTCGCCACAGTTGCTGTACCATCACTGCATGACTGAGTCAATAGTTCGGCTCCTCAGTGAAAAACAAATGTGTGCTGCATCCGGTTCCTGTTTATACCTGCAGTGCGGGGCGGAGCGCGAGATGCAGATCTCGCACGCCAATGGCCATTGGCCCGTTCTCTATACACTCGAAGCTGATAGGGGCTCCCGGAAGTGATCCCAATTCGTCAGTGACATCCGACGTACGTCTCCGTTCCCTCCTTCAGGGAATGAGGGTTACATATGTAACCGAGATGTTTTTACTAGTTGGGTGCAACATAATAAACTAACAACAAAGAAATAAACTTACCTTGGACAGTTTCCTTCTGTGGCAAAGTAAACGCAGGCGGTAAGAGTTTTGAAGAGATTCCGTTGGCCGCTTTCTGCAGAAAACTAGGGCTTGTGTTGAAGATGCCCCACCCCGTGTGCACAGTGCTTCTTTTTACAGCGCGAAGCCGTTTTTCTCAGGAACAAACAGATTTACTGTTAAATGCTGTAAATTTACTGCAAGTGCTTTATTTACGGACCATTATCTGTAAATTTACATAATCGAACTGTTTATTGAAAAAACAGTATTTTACTGTTGGAAATTGGCTGTAATTTTACAGCCATTTTTTACAGTGGCACTTATTGTTTGAATTTAATAAGACTAAGAAAAAACTGTTATTTATTTTTGTTATGTATACTGTTTTTATTTCTATGTTCAGTTTGTGGAAAGGAGTTTAATTAGGAGGTCACACACAGCCTCAATCAGAAGTTATGGAAGGTCTGAAGAGACTCATGTGAAATCATACAGGAGAGAAACCAGTCAGTTGAGTTTGTTTGTTACAGTGCTTGTATATTGTTGTCTTTCAATGCAAATGATAATTCATTCTTAGAAAGTAGAACTGAAATTACATTCATTACAAGATGATTAGTTAAAGCATTTCAAAATGCATATTTTTCCAGTCATGAATTTTGTCATTGAGGATTTCTTAAAAATACTGTGCAAAAATCTTGTCTTGTCTCGTTCTCGTGAACCCAATCTCGTGTCTCGCCACTTTTTGCACAATGCAGTAAGCTAGATCGATATTAGGCATGGTAAAACATGGTACTCGCGGTAAATCAAGAAAACGAGATTTAAACAATAAGACTAAGTTTGTTGAGCTATATAACAATGATTATTGATGAATGTATCCAAACAGTTTCTCACCTGTCTAATAAAACACATATTAAAGCGTCTTTGGTGTTTCCATGGTTTCTACAAAATAAAATCGGATATCGAGGGTAACGCGGGTATTATGTCACTGATAGGCGACGCACGGACAGGGTCCGTGTCCTGGTTAAAATTGCTTTTTTCTCTGGATTTAAACATTCTTGGAAACATTTGGGATAACGTAAGTACACAAGTCAACAAAATATATAACATTGTTCTAGTGGTTTTTGGATATTTGAATCCAAAAATCTTACATATTTTGCCTTTAAACTGAATTACTAATTCCAGACTGCCAGTGTGATCTCTGAATTTTGGACCCCACTGTAAATACACATATATGTTTATGCCAGCGTAAAGCCTTTGTTCCTGTGCAATGGAACATTGAGAGGACAAGTGAAGGTTATTAAAGGGAGATCAAAGCAGTGTTTGCAGCAAGACACTTTGTCTCAGTTTGAGCTGCTTCCTGTTTGCTCAGACACTTTGCTAACACCCCAGTCTTGTGAAAAAAGCTGCACGTCATATCAGCTTTTGATGCTTCAAAGCACCGGATGTGGGAGAAAAAAGTACGCAGAAAAGGTTTGTTTGTGTATGTCTGTTTGTTTTATCTATTATTGAATAGGAATATAGGGTCATCTCATGCAAGCGTGAAGGGAACTTGCCACAAATATGAACAGCTTCCTCTCTCTGATACCAGCTATTTGTGTGAGAAGTCTTTGATAAGTTTGAGATGTTTAAAAGTAGAGAGTTTTTACCCAGAACACAAACGCAACTCTGTCTTGGAAATTTGTATGCTGGATATCACCCAATTTACAGCCTTTCTCTTACATCTCACCTTCAGCGTCTATGTGAGGTGCTAGTTTCTGTTCCTAAATTCACAGTAAAAACACTTGCTTTACTTTAACATCTTGTCGACTGGTACCACAGCTCCATTCTCTTGGCAAGGCTACAGCAGTGGTGTCCATAATAATTAGTGAGGAAACACACTCTCATGGCTTCAGGGGTGTTATAGCCGGTCAAAGGGGAACGGAAAACATTTATTCAGGATTAGCTACAGTACTGCAGTTTCATCCTTCATATATGGACTTCTTATTTACACTACCTTTCAAACGTTTGGAATCACTCTGATTTTTATTTTTTAAAGGTTCAGGAACTGCATTTTTGTAACACTTTATTTTTGATAGTCCACTGTAACTTTGCAACTACATGTTGACCACCAGTCATTAGAGTATTAGTAGACTGCTTAATATCTGATAACATATCTTTTTTTTTGATGGTCCCCAAACAGACATTCTACTGACTATAAGTAACTTTGCAAGTACATGCCAACTTATTCTTTAACCCTAACCTAACAGTCTACTAATACTCTAATAAGAGTTAGCTAACATGTAGCTACAATGAGAGTTGACATGTAGTTGCAAAGTTACTTAGTAGAATAGTTAGTAGAATAGTTAGTAGAATGTCTAAAGTGGGTATTGAAATAAAGTGTAACCATCTTTTTTATTTTATAATGTTTCCAGAGGTGCACTTATAATGTTAGTAGTATTTTAAAAAAAAATCAAAAACAGTCATAATTTATTAACCCTTAAATTCATGAATGTGTTGCCAATCATTATTACATATTTGGGTCTTTAGCGACCCGGATCTATATCTAACACAGATGGATCTCTACCTGTTGCGATAATATAAAACTCTCCTGATATTAGAGTAACAATTACAGAAGAATAAAATAAAGCATATTTTGTTACCTTTTGGAGCTTGGAAGGGTTCAGTTTGAGCAGATGTTTTACACCACCATCACTGGTGAAAACATTTCCCAGTACATCTGGTTCATATTCGCCCATCTCAAACATATTCTCAAAACTATCATTTTCAACATCTTTAAAATACAATATTTTGATTGCTGACAGCTTCTTCACCAGATCCACCATCAAGTGAAAGTGACACTAATATTTGATTGTGTTCAATATTTGCTATGCAGTAAATCGCTGAGCCATTTCAAGTTTTGTTGATGATACTTCCTTGTCTTTGTTTTCTGCCTGCTGTAACTTTGAAAAAAAGTCACTTCATCATTGTGTATCAGACATTGCCACCTTGTGGTATAAAGGTAAATTGCACTTATTTAGTCATCAAAGATTCAATTATTGTTGTGCAGAAAAAATATACTTAGGGCCCTATCAATCATCCGGTGCAATGCTACGCCAGGCGTGACGCAAGTGTTTTTCGCTAGTTTCAGCCCGACGCAGTTATCTTTTTCACGTCCAGCACCACGTTGTTTAGATAGTGAATGCACTCGCGCCCATCTGTTCGCCCATCAGCGTGCTGGTCTGAAAACAAGGTGTGTTCAGGCGCATTATTTGTACGTTGCTATTTTGAGGCAACTGAAAACGACTGCGCCATTGACCAACAAAAACCTGGTCTAAAGTCAATAGCGCAGTATTTTTTGTGTTATTTAAAGGACGCATTAGTAATATGTGCCTATAGGCGGGTGCACAACACGCGTACACTCTGCTTGTTACACACACAGGGACAAAAACTTTTTTAAATATTAAAAATAAAAGGATTCCTTTCTGGAGAAGCGTTCAGTCTTTCCGCTTGCAAATTGTGCCATGTAAATAGCAAATCCTCCATGGTGCAAGCGCAACTGGCTTTTAAAGGGAATGGGAGATGAGACTCTGATTGGTTTATTGCACGTTACGCCCAAAACACACTCATGACTCATTAAGAGACTACGTACAACCCTTTTGGACCATGTGCCTGGCGCACTGACTGTTTTTTCTGTTGTTAAATTGGCAAAAGTGGATTCGGACTGGCCCAAAGTCTAAGTGCACCTCCGCCATGCGCTTCAGACCATGCACTCAGAACGTTAAAATAGGGCCCTTGCACTGTTACACACAATGGGAAAACAGGAATCCTTTACATTTTATTGTTTTTTTTTTCTTGTTATTTTGTTAATAATGAATTAATAGAGGAATACTAAGAAGGTTGATGTTTAACTTTAAAAAATGAATGATGAGGAGGGTTGTGAATGATGTCCCGGGTCACTAAAGACGTATGACCATATTTTTATCCCTTCTGATTTTAACACGCGGTTTAAATGGGTGGGTCTCCTTTAAGACATCCCCTGCTGTAATTGGGTAACATCTCTGCATATGAAACAAGTATTACTGTACAAAACTTTTACTCCGTCTTAGAAGCTGAGATCCTTAAAAGTGTTGATTTTTTATATTTATTCCCATTGCATAAAAGGTTGCATTGATATAAAGACTTTTTTATGCACCATTAAAACTGACTAAAACTAAACTAAATACAAAATGAAATGAAGTTTTAAAAAAAATCTATAAACAAATGTTACATATGCATAATTACAAGAGAGATTTAAAGGGTTAGTTCCCCCAAAAATGAAAATTAGCCCATGATTTACTCACCCTCAAGTCATCCTAGGTTGTGGCTCTTCCAAGCTTTATAATGGCAGTGAATTGTTGCTTAGTTTTTGAAGTCCATAAAAGTGCATCTATCATATAACTGCTCCACACAGCTCCGGGGGGTTAATAAACGCCTTCTGAAGCGAAGTGATGCGTTTGTGTAAGAAAAACATCCATATTTAAAACTTTATAAAGTAAATTATTTAGCTTCCACCAGATCGCCTTCCGTATTCAACTTACGGAAAAAGTGTAGTGCCTCTCGCAGTTCAAAATGCTTACTCTACGTCTGACGACATTGCACACCAGATCTGGCGGAAGCTAGATATTTTACTTTATAAAGTTTTAAATATGGATATTTTTCTTACACAAACACATCGCTTCATTATAAAGCTTGGAAGAGCCAGTACATTTTTAATATAACTCTGATTTTATTCGTCTGAAAGAAGAATGTCATGTACACCTAGGATGACTTGAGGGTGAGTAAATCATGGTCTAATTTTCATTTTTGGGTGAACTAACCCTTTAACTTAATCATAATAATATCATTAGCCAAACAACCTAAAATGACTTCAATGCAAGTGATGCTGTAATTACAGCATCAAAACATCCAGGTCAGGATTTGAAATCCTTTTAGTGAAGACACCTATTTGTGCGAGTGAATCTGAGGACAATCAGTCAGTGTGAAACCTCCTACCCAGTCTAAATGGGTATTTACACCACAGGTGACAGCCTATGAGTGATGTAGCAGTGGCATATACAGGTCAGCTTGATAGCTGTCCCAGCACGCCTTGCTTATGACTCAGGATCACCAGCTGTCCAGGGCTGTCAAAAGGGACCATCAAATCCACCTGGGAAAATGACTAGTGTCTGTAGGCCTTGAACTTATCTGACCTACTCCAGGATGCCAAAGACAGCAAAAAGCAAAAAAAAAGCAAAAAAAAAAAAAAAAAGCAAAAAAACAGCCATGAACTTATAGTGATCCCTAGCATCTCTGTAATGTTAGACATTAAAAAGACTGTTGTTGGAATTAAAATATTTCAAAGATATATTTGTTGTTTTTATCAATTGTGGTATTGGCTTAGCTGTCAAATATAGCCACAATAAATAAAAGATATTTAAAAAAAAAACTCTACAATGAGAACTCAATTCTACCCTCAGCTATGCCAGCTTTAAATCAATTCCACAAAAGTGATACCACATCAAGAACAACACACCCGCTCACAGTAGAGAGTAAATCTTTAAATTTGTCTGTAAAGTGTAAAAGTACAGTGCTGTGTGCCTTCTAATAAAAAGATTATAAATATTGATTATAATCACAGATATAGCCACAGCTGATGCAAAACGCCCTTTAGCTATGACTACATTCATATCATTTCACATCATATTGCACCTTATTACTTAAATATTTTTATTTTCAACAATTCTAAAAGGTCCTCTGCAGTTTCTAATCAAAAGCTCCATGTCAAAACTGATTGATTCCTTTTCCTGGTTGCCAGCATTAATGTTTACACAATATCACCTCCGTTTGTTGAAGGTCGGAAGCCAAAGGCCTTGAAGAAATGCAGCCAATTCAATCCTGTCACATACTTATTATGCAGTTCATGCTGCAGGCTTACATTTTTCTGAAACAATACATCTTCATGAAATAAAATTTGCTACATTTCTCCATTAATCAATACCACTGAAAAATTAATCTTACCATTACAGATAGAGATTTTTAGTGTGATTAGTGGCACAATCATAATGTGTATTGATCAAAACTTGCATTACTTTTATTCTAAATATGCTGTAAACACTGTATGAATAACTTTATGTAAAGCAATTAGACTAGGACTAAAATCAATAATAAAAAAAAATGGGGGAGTCATCTCATAAAGAAAACCAATTCTTCACTGACAATACAATTTAAGGTGAAATAATTAGATTAACTGTTACCATCACCTTCATATTTTACTATTAAGACAAAGCAATTTCAGAATCTGAGATACTTGCCCTATTCATACTCTAATATTTAATGTAAGTCATCCATATTACAGCATCAAACTAAAAGTGAGAATTTAAAATCCAGAAATAGGACAAAACCCTGAGGTAGAGAAAGCACTCACCCCTGTTATCTTCATTAATAACTCAACCTGAGAAACGCACAATGCTCACAGGGCCCGAGACCCTGTGATTAATGACACCTTGCTTGGCCTTACTATAACGACATCCCATCTTTAGGCCTTAAAGTCTTTCCCAAGGTTATTGTTCCTATTCTGAATAGAGCTTGTTACAGAACAGTGCCCTTTTCAGACGCCTGCCTCACAATTTCATACTGAAAAAAAGAGGTCATATTAACTGATTTGTGAATTCAGATTCAAACTGACTTTTTGATAAAAAGCCAGAACATTTATGAGGCAATTGTTATAATTGATTGAATTTCTGTCGTAACGCAAGAGCATGTGCCCTTGAACAATTTAAGCCAATGGCAGCGTTGTACAGATCTTCTGTAGAAAGATAATAATCATGCTGAAGATAAAAAGCCATCCAGTTTTACTGTTGTTATTCCATGTAATTAAATTTCCCCTAAAGCTTTACAATGCCTATAAACCACAAATCTTATTCTCTGAAGCAGAAATTTAATACAAAGTTCGTTCCTTGTGGTCTCTGATCTATGATCACAAAGTTTAAGACTTTGCACCAACTTTCCAGCTGCAGACAGTTTACAGCAATGACAATTCTTTTGTGTCTCACCTCAGGAGTGATTCTAAGAAGTTCTTCGTAAAAAATGTATGAGAGGAGGATTCTTTGAGGATAGATTATCCATGCTTTCCGTGGTCTTACTGATATTTCCCACATGCATACTAATGTCCATTCACGAGTGTGACCGCTGGCGCTCCGCAGCCCTGCGCTGAACTGGTTCTCCGTTAATAAGGAGAGCCGAGTCACTTCTAGACGCCGTAGGGCTCATTTCCTGATCATATTAAACCACTTCCTCTCGACGGCTTTGACTCAGCACAATTCTAAATATATTCCCCCACACGGAGGCAAAAAAAATGACCCCAGGCTGAGGGTGATCACTCACACAACCAGTTAGAGGACTGCAGAGCTTTAATGAGGGCCTTTAATTAATGGTTGGCGAGCTTCCAGCAGAGAGGTGGAGGAGAGCGGGTTAAAACGGTGGAAAGGGGTCGACACCTAAGGACATTAATGCCCACTTCTGAGATTATACATCCCCTGATATCATGGGAGAAGCTGGCAAAATGATAGGGTGGTAAACAAAAGCAGCAAACACAAATACAGCAGGATTTTACAAACGTGTTCTAGCATCCATATATTTTTCACCCTAATCATGGACAGCAGTGTTTTCTAATGGGGCTACAGCCACTCTGTAAGAGTCACTAATCTGGGCCTCCGTTTAAATCAGAGACAGGAGCGTACGCGATAAACCACCGGGGCCAATTAGTTATGATGTTAAACCACAGACACTTAGGACCCATCCAATTTAAGAAACAAATAAATTCCGAGGGCACTTACTTTGGTGGAGTGCTTTCAGTAGCCTGTTGATGCTGATTAAATATCGGCGCATGGTGAGGGAGGCACGCCGCATTTATTACCCTGCCTTTGAGTTCCTCTCTGTTTAGAGGATACATTTTTAAAGTAAATGACTCTATGCTCAAGGGACTCCTCTGTTGCCTTGAAACATTAGAAACAACAACTGGGCTTGGAATGCTACAAAAACATCAGAGAAATGGAAATGAGAGGGATGAATCTGGGTCATACACTTTCAGGAAACAGGGCTCTAGTTCAAAGAGGGGAACGAAGGGGGGTAGCTCGATGTTTCTTCAAATGTCATTGGAACAGAACGTTCATGGAAGAAAGTTCAAACGGATTGTGAGGGGAAAGGTTTAGCAGTGGTCAAAGCTGATTCCTTGGGATACGCTTTCATCATACGACTTTCAAAGTGAACAAGGGGTTCTGCTGTACAACCTGCAACGTGTTGAGTGAAAAGGTCTTTTTTTTCCTGTAAAACAACAGAGATGTCATTTTTTTTTGGCTGACTATTCCTTTTCCGATACTAAGACTAAGAAATATTTCAGCTAAATCTTTCAATCTTGCTCCTTGTGGAAATGCGGGAACGTGAATGACTGCTTGTATTTTTAGTAAAAATGTCTTGGTGGGGTATTAATATAATTCTGCCAGCACTCTCTTCAGTGTTTTTTTTATCCTGTAAAACAACTAAGATGTTACTTCTGATCACCTGAAAAACATTTCAGATTACTGTCCAATTACTGTCCACGTTATGTGGCCAACTCAAGTATATATTGCAATTCGAAGGATTCACATTAAGTCATTGTAATTGTGTGTAATTTCAGTGCATTTTTTCGTTAATAAACCATAACCAGATAATTTTCACAATGTTATATAACGTTTAAATTAGTGCTGTCAATCGATTAAAAAAAAAATTAACTAATTAATAGCACATTTTTTCTGTAATTAATCGTGATTAAAAACATTGGCGTTTTTAATATTTTTATATTGTAATAATTTCAGTTACTCTCCAAATTAATGTAGAAACAACTTAAAGACAGTATATTTTAAATATTTGTGGTAATGGCAACTTTTTATGAATGAAGGCCAGTATCAGTATCAGATACTAATACAGCTACTGATGTCTCTATGAAATAGATTTTTTTAAACATTAATGATAGACATTCAACATTACAGTATAATTGAAAGCTATCAATTTCAACATTTGTTAGGCTTTAAAAAAATAAAAACTTTTAATTTAAGTGAACTTAAAACAATCTTCACATGAACCCATTATAATAAATGTCATATTTACCTGTGGCCATCCTACCTGTTAGACATAGAAATTGAATAAAGTTATCAAATACCTTTCTTAACTGCATAAATTATAAATTAAACATAGATTAATCCTCATCAAAGGTGCAGTGTGTAGTATTTATGAGGATATATTGACAGAAATGCAATATAATATACATAACTATGTTTTCAGTGGTGTATAAAGACCTTGCATAATGAACCGTTATGTTTTTATTACCTTAGAATGAGCCATTTCAATCTTCATACACCGCGGGTCCCCTTACAGTGAAACTGCCATTTTGTGCCACCATGTTTCTACAGTAGCCCTAAACAGACAAACTTCTCTACAGAGCGCTAGTCACTCTCTGCTCTCTCCGACGACGACATTTTTGTCCTGTGTCGGCCACCGTAGCTTCTCTGTGTGCTGCAAAAGGGACGGGTGAGCGGTGGGTGATTGCAATTCACAACCTCACCACTAGATGCTGCTAAAATTTACACACTGCACCTTTAAAGCTAAAATTTTCTCTGTTCCCTTTGTTCTTTGATTAACTTTAATGACAGACAGCATTAGTGGCTGCTGTCACTTTAAGATCTGCCGCTGCTGAACATGATGCTGTCACGCACATCTCATTTTCTCACAACTCTTTAAGTTAATTTAAGACATTATTAAACTCATTTAAGACTGCTCTTATGAGAATACTCGACAAAACTGGCATTTTGTCATAATTCTGTGTGTTATTGTTTGTTCAAGCGTGAAAGAGAACTCGTTTCTGGTGCGCTGTCTGTGCGCACAATACTGGTGCGCGTCTTTCTGTGCATTGTGTGTGTGTGTTAGGACATTCACAGACAGCGCATACTCTTTTGTCTTTTCGCGCTTAAATAGTTTAAAAGCATTTGCATGAATAAGAGCGTGATCATATAATGTAACGCTAGCCATAGGATGATAGAAAAACAGATGCAGCATTAATTGCATTAAATATTTTTACGCGTTAAACTGAAAAAATTAATCGCATGTGTTAACGCGCTAATTTTGACAGCACTAGTTTAAATCCTTTTATGAGGTTCACGGTGAGGTGGTGAGGTGACTGTCAAATGCTGTTCTATCGAGATATCCAGGTTACTTTTCATTTTATTATATAATAAGAAACTTCACATTTTAGAACTCTAGCGCACTTGCTCGACATATTTGAGTTTATATAATATGAAAATGTACATTGTTTACACTGGGCCCGCAGATTTGGTGAAAAGCCTCAAGATAATCTTAGCTTGTTCATTATGCTATCAGCCACTCAGAGGCGAAATGACAAAAATGTCACCGCCTGAGCCATAATTACATTTCTAAACCCTGTGCAGGAAAGATAAACACGGGTGCTGTGTCTATATTAATATAGCTACTGGCCTGGGGGAGTCATCCATAAGAGAGCAGCACAAACATGCAAATAAATGATAATTTGGTGACATCAACAAATGCACATTATTTGAGGGTCTGCTTACTGCTTAGCATCACAGCTTATCTAATGACAGGCATCTTCTTAAAGAAAGATGGTAAACAAAGTGGTATTTTTCTGACCAAGTCGGTATTAAGACTTTTTTTTTTAATCTTTCTACAGTATGGGTAGTATTGAGTACCAGTTTGATTTGGTACTCGAAGACTGGCTGACTGACATATTTGCATATGTTCTCTGTGAAGAATAATTGTTATTTGTGGTAATGCAGCAGCACACATGAATGACCGAATATATTTCTTAGTTAAAATGTCTGTCTTCACTGTATGAATAAATGTCTGTACTATGCTGTAATTTACTCACCCTCATGTCATTCAAAACCTGTGTCACTTCCTTTTTTCTGTGGAACACAAATGAACATATTTTGAAGAATGTTGGTTACCAAACCATTTTGGTTACCATTGACTTTCACTGTATATGACACTGAGACATTTCTTGAAACTTATTTTCTTGTTCCTCAGAAGAAAGAAAGTCATACAGATGGATCAACATGAGGGTGAGTAAATGATGACAGAATTTTCATTTTTGGAAGAACTATCCATTTAAATGAACTCTGACAGGCAGAACGAAAAAAAAATCTGATTTGTGTCAAAGCATCCAATCTGTGCATTAGACCTTGCAGTGCAAATGAAGCCTAATTTATCTGCCACTGTATTATGTCAATAATATTTAATTAAACAACAATATTAACAAGAAAAAGAAAAAGAAAAAAACACTCACTGCTTCTGATTTATTTCTTTGTTATTTACTACAGTTTACTGACAGTATGTCTGTTTACTCGAATAATTAGGTAAGGAATAAGTTGAAGCAATGTTTATGCTTAAAGGCTGCATACCTTTTGATAATACTGTATTCAAATTTAACATAAATATGGACATAATTTATTTTAACAATAAATACATTATTTAATGCACTATCAATGTTTAAATCAACTAACAATTTTTTTTTTTTACATTAATACATTTATATATAAATTAATGTTAATTTATAAATATATTATTGTTAATTGTTAGTTCATTTTTGTTCATGATACAATGCTGATTTATACAACTTGTTAAAATGTTTTAGTATATGTATAAATTAGCATTAACAAATTGAACCTTACTGTGAATTCTTACCATCATTATTTTTATTATTATAATAACTTAAATTTTTTTACATTTAAAAGAAAGTGTGTTCATCAAGTAATTATGAAAATTACTGGTATTTTTTCCATCAACGAATAAAAACGAGATGAGGAGGGATGATTTGGGAAGAGTGCGCACACAGAAAGCCGCCTCTCAACGCATGAGTACTGAATTGAGCTCTCTTTCGTGTCTTTTTGCGCTTGAACGGACAAATACAGAAAATTATGTCAAAATATCCGTTTTGGCAAGTAAGTCAAAGTAATCACTTGGATCCGTGTATTCTGCCTTAAAGTGACAGCAGTCTAATAAACCTGCTGCTGTCCGTAATTAATGTTAATCAAACAACAAAAGAAAAAGAGAAATTCACTCAATGCTCTTGACTGAATAACTTTAATAGCTTTAATAAGGATTAATCTATATTTAATTTATAGAAATAAAGGTCTGCTTGAAAGAATGAAGAATGTTGCATGCAAGTTGCTATAAATAATGCATATCGGTAATTGAAATGAAGACCATGTTCTTGTTTCACCATGAGAAGCAGTATTATTTAATGAAAGATAAATATTTAATTTTAAGATTTAATTTTAAGATAAATAAAGACATGTAATATGTTGCAGCAGTTAAATATGTGTTTGTATTGCACGTTCAAACCTTAATATCATTCATATTAACAGGCTAATAGTTGTTTTCTCCAGGAGTATAGCCTAATGAGTTTGGACATTTTAGAGAAATGCTTAATTTATGCATTAAAATTTAACTAAACCCATTCGATTTTAGTCGACTAAATCTACTGTAGATCTAGTCAACTAAATGATCTGCTGTAGATTTAGTAGACTAAAATCTTATGATATTTAGTCGACTAAAACTAGACTAAAATTAAACCAATTCAGATGGCTAAAATAGGACTAAAACTAAATGGCATTTTAGTCAAAAGACTATGACTAAAACTAAATCATAATTTTCTGTCAAAATTAACAGTGCTTTGAAATGCCAGCAAGAGCTGGTAGAATTACGAAACAAAGAGAGAGTGCATTTTGTTTAGTTTTCCTGAGAAAAAGAATTAATTATTAAAAACACAACATTGCCTTGATGTTCAGCATGGGCTTGTTGTATAATTTAACACCCTAAAAAGTGCATACAGTTTCCAAGTTTGACTTCTGGTGCTGGGCGATTCTCTGCAGACCTGGAGAGTGGAGACAACAGAGCAAGGGAGCTGTCAATCAACCCGTGACACACAGAGGGCCGTGTCACCACAAAGAGACAGCTGTGCCAATCTCATCTTTGAATGTCAGTGATTGGAATCTCGAGGCTCACAAAAGGAGCAGCCAAATGAGGCTTTTCTGCAAAATCTACCTCGATTGTCATTCCCAGTGATGTGCGCTTCTAAGGAGGTACGTTGCTCTGGGTCTTTGATTGTCAGCCTCGTGCCACACAATTTCGCTTTCTTGCTTTGTAAATCTGAGCAAAAGAACGAGACATGAACGAGGCAGCAGAGCTTAAGTTATGAACAATTTCTCCTGTAAACGCCATATTCAGGGCACAAAACTTCTCAAAGATGAAAATAGGAAAAGTATCTTATTCAGGTGAGGATTCAATAAAGGCATTCATGCCTGGTGTAACATTAAGCCGACTGTATGCTTGAGATGTGCAGCACCGGTTAGTGAAGCGAAACAAACACAAAAAGCAGTGGTACTCATTAGGGGTCCAACGTCTCTTAACCAACCACAACAGTTACTGTGTTTAAGCCCACACATGCTTGCCATCACTGATCAACTGTCATCTGACATAAGACATCAGGGAGATGACAGCGGTCTTGAACGAGGCGTTCAAGGTACTGGAGACTTGCTTGTGTTTGCCGCGGTGTCACTTTCAGACACTGCCTGGAAATTTGGAGAACACAATGCAATGCAAATAACATCACAGAGAGGAAGAGAAACAATAACACATGTAAACAAATCAGTCACAAAGTGGCTGTCAGACTCGGCAGAGAGGATTGCATCAAGTGCTGATGGTGTCATGCTGATTTGAGGAAAGGATGACAGGAACGCATCACTGCTGTATTTATTTATTTTTTTTGGAAGGATTTTAAGGCTGTCATGGTTTGACTTTATTATGTTTTTAGATTCAAGATCTCATGGACAGGAGCATTTCGTATGATTAAACAAGGAACCATCAGTCATCAAAAGCTTTACATCAATGACACGGTTTGATCGTTGTAGGTAGAAACAATGTTGTTAAGCATCAAGAAGAAAACCGCCGAGGGAATGTTGTCCACCTCCATCAGTGTCCATCACTGGCAAACTGCACTGTACCCTGCTGTCAACTCCCATGACGCACTGTAAGATGATATTTTGGAAACATGGGCAAAATGCATATAGACTAACTACATTTTATTTCTATGGGGCAAAGTTTATCTAAATAAATCTGACAAGAAAAACAAATCTTTTAAGGAGGATTTGTGGGGTGACTACAAGGGGCAAGGTTTGGCCGTTAGCATGGTCCCACTACAGTACACCATATGGACAATAAAAGCTTTTTTTTTTTCTCTAATAAATATATAGATGGAATTTCTTTATACTGTATTTTAGTAGCCTAGATGTTGTTATTGTTTGATTCTAGTTCAAGATCAAATTAATGTCAGATTATTGTGGCTCATTTACAGAAAGCTGTTGATTTGTATTGTTAACACATTTATATGCACTATGTAATTGCTGTGCACTTTACTTTCGCATGCATGCAGTTCGGTCAATAATTTATCCATAATGTAACTTGATGCTGCTGTAAATAGAATCTTCATACATTTACATATATGCTGAAACATACAATTTAATATGCACATATTGACCAAGTAAAAATATTTACATATGCACAGCTTTAGAAAAACTTTTCATAGTTACATTTTACTATTTTATAGATATATTTGAGCCACTTACCCCACCCCTAACCCAAAACTCTCCACAACAAAATAAAAAAACTTAACAGACAGACGGATGGATGGATGGATGGATTGAGCTCAAGTTACTGACTAAAAAAAACTGTGACCAGAGAGCTTACAAGCAAAGATGGCAAATAGCAATTTGCATAATTCAGGCAGGGTCGTTTTCTTCCCATGAGGCAAGGGAGCAGTGACTCCTCAAAGAATTGGATGAGAAAATAATCCATATTACAAAAATAAAGCAATGCAAATATTACAAAATGTGACATTAAAAAAGTGTATAAATCACTTGTTTTTCTAAAGTAACTCTGTCCAACAGTGACACCAGCAGGTAAAGTTACAGCAGGAGGCCACGCTTCTCTTGCCTCCCCTGAGCCCACTGAGTTTTAATAGACCCCCTAAAGCCATTTGCACACTGTACGATTTATAATAGTCCTTTACGACTGTTGTTTGTCAGACTGAACGGATATGCTCCCCGCTGTAAGCTATTTCACACTGTAGGATCTCAGATTGTACGGCAGTCAAGACACGTTAAAAATGAACGCATGCAAGAAGACTCGTCTGGAGTTTTACGTCATCTATCCGTGACACGATCAGTGATGTGAGTTGCATTTACATGCGGGATAGAAACGGTGGCTAGCAAACAAAAACAATCTATAGCGTTAATTTTGATCACGGCTTGTCTTGAAAAGAAAAATGGAAAAAAACAAAGACAATGTGTGTGGAGCAAGTGGTGGTTTGTTGATGTCTCACTAACTGCGTCATCAGGTTTGGCGCTCCTATTGGTTTTTGATTTGACGGTCGTCGTAGAAGAAGCCACACTACAGGGCTCTGCGTCAAATCTTCTGAAACTGCCAGAATTTCGTCTGGGGTAAAATATGATTGCAACAGTCATTAATCGGCTGGCAGTGAACATGTCAAACTAAAGATCAAAGACTTCAGATTTTGGCCTAGGATTAGAGGAATCTTTTACAATTCTCAGACAGCCAAATCGTGGCCAAAATCGTACAATGTGAACCTGGTTTAAAGCAGGCGGTGAGTTTGGTGGGGGAAAATTGAGAATGAATGGGGGAGTCACACGAGAGGAGACAATGCCTCCATTGTGCTATGATTAGATGTGATTGGTTACGACTGAATATGATTGGTTTGTGCGATAAATCCCGCCTCTTGTTTCTCTTGTTTTCGCATGTGTTCCGCGTTTGCAAATCAATCTGAATGAACAAAATTAAGGTGTTAATGGGAAGACTTTTTTAAAAAATTAATTAAACAACTCACCCACTTAGATATCAGCTCTTTATGCGACGTCAAAATCAAACTTGAAATGGCCTGAAAACATGATGACTGTGGGGGTTTTTTTAGAAATCAATCAGCTTGGTGAAATTAAAGGCCCACTGCAATGCCTTGAAACACGCAGCATTATTCAATGTGTTGATGTAATTTCCAGGAATACAAGGCGGGACATATCAAACAGCTCCTCCCCTTTTTTAAAATAGCCAATAGCGTTTTGTTTATATCACAGCTCTGCCAGAGCCATTGAGCTCGGTAAACCCACAATTTTCTCCTAATCTCTAACCATTTCTCCTCCTAATCTATATTGTTTTAAAATATAGCACTCTGTGCAGAATTCAAATGGGTCCGATACATTTTCTGGTATGCGCCGATTCACGCATATGATCCGGCGATTTGCGTGGCACAGACGCAAAACCAGACTTCATTCGCCCTAATGGAAATCGTTCCCTGAATCGTTCCATATACCCTATATAGTGCACTATGTGCCATTCACCATGTAGAAAATTGTGTGAACAAGTGACCGATTTTAGCCGCACATTCAGCGTCTATTTATAATGTAGGCTGGGGGACGCTTTAGATTCTAGAGAGCATTTAACTGGACAGAAAATCTGATGAGAAGCTGAAGTGCAGAGTGATGTCATGGTGATTTCATGGTGACCAGTTTTTACCGAGCTTGATGTCTGATGATCCAAAAATATAATAATTTGACTTAAAAAGAACAGCCTTTAGTTATTATGCTTAAAAACACTAACCTGATGAGATGTATACTTGGTTTTAATAAATAGAACATTAATAACATTGTTAATGTAGACATTTTTTTTTATTTATTTTTTTTTTTTTTTATGTAATGTTTATTTAACCAGGAAAATGTGACAACATCAAGTGTAACTGCATTTATATTTGATTTATTTATAAAAAAAAATTTAAAAAAACTGTGAGGACTTTGCCTCCTCATTTCAGAACACCACTGCACGCCACTGACTTCAGGGTGGTCCTGCGCCAGCCTACAACTGCCATTGAGATAAAAAAAAAAAGGTCTATCTAAAACAACAACACTTGATAAACATCTAACATCTTTCTTCCTTGCTAAACAGTAGTGTACAGCCTTGCAAATGTGTTTTTTATTGTCTTTTATTTATTATTCATGGTCTCTATTCGTTAGGTCACAATTCAGTGATTTTACAGACAAGGATAAAACATGAGGGCAAAAAAGTTGTATTCAGTATTAGCTTGGAGCAGAGCTGAGAGCAACAACAAGATTTATATCAATGAGCTGCAACATCAAAGCATCAAGCAAGGTTTGGAAGTGAAGGGGGAAAAGAAGAGATGTGCGATCTTAATAGCAATACATGGGCAGAGAGGTTACTTCAGGAGAAAATAAGAGCAGGAGAACATTAAAGACTTTCATTAAGTAATTATCAGCTCATGTCACCATTAGGGCTGAAAGAGCCCAAGAAAGATGGGACTCACTCAAAGCATCAAGTTTTCACCCATGCAAGGTTTAACAACCCTTGAGATGTAACCTTTAAGGTGAGGGCCATTGAAATTTCTTTTTAAAATAATGATCCTACATTAGCAATGGCATGAAAGACATAAGAAATGTCCTCTGAGTTCAAAGTTAAAAGAAAGGCGACTACTACTTTTAACAGACACAGGAACAGGCCATGATCATCGTGGGAGAACGAGTGAAATGAAATCAATTTGGGACAAAAAGGTGAGACAAATCATTTCAACTTCCACCAAGAAACTGTTTTCAAGTAGGTCCAGACGTGTTGTGCAGGCCAAATGAGGGTGTTTGCGCCCTTTACAATTCTTTTACTAATAAACTAGCGTCCAGTGGCAACAGGGAATCTCGAGGAGCCACAGAACCATCCATCAGTTGGGTGGGAAAAAGGTAAGCTTGGCAGATGCATGTGGCTGAGATCGCCCATTAATCTTAAGAGTGAAGTGTAATTAGGATGGACTTTATGAGTTCACGTGATGTCATAAATAAAAGGAAAGCAGAGGAGCAGCAGCCTGAGGAGAGAGAAGCTTGTCTTCTAATGACCCGGAGAGCTTGTGAGAACAGCCAGGTGTCAACGAGGGCTTTGATGCATGTGTCTGCTGTGCTTTATTTCTACATAATGAACAGTTGGCAACACGGCAGATGTAGACCTGCAGAGGGCTTCTGTGGCTAAATATTTATGGATAAGCTATTGAGTACAAGAAAGGTAATTTAACTGTACGGCACACTTTATTCAACTTTCTACTCAGTGATTCCAAGGATAAATTAGCTTAATAACAACACTACGCGACGCGAAGGCTGCAGCCAGCATTGCGATCAATAGAGAGCTGAAGTGTAATTTGAGTAACACAAAGCCACATTCTCTAAAGGATCAATTGCTGGTGCTGCATGCGGCTTCAAGGCAGTTATGCAGTCACAGCACCAGCACACCTGACACTGATACCAGATAGTCAACAGCAAACTAAGATTAAACAAGTGCGACTTGAAATGGCATCAGCAATGCATTTGATATATTGTGATGTCATCAATCATTTCAGAGGGCAAAAAAAAGTTTTAAAGGGGTCCTATAATGCCCCTTTTTACACGATAAAATAAGTCTCTGAAGTCCCTAGAGAGTGTATGTTTTAGGTCAAAATACCCCACAGATCATTTTTTATAACATGATAAAATTGTCACTTTTTGAGGCTGAGCAAAAACGCTGTCTTTTTTTGTGTCCTTTTAAATGCAAATGAGCTGCTGCTCCTGGCCACCTTTCAAGAAGAGGGCGGAGCTTCAAAGAGCTCTAGTTAGCAGCTCCAATTACCTCACGCAGACACGCACTGAAAAGGTCTGAAACTGTTCAGCCTTTTACACTGAACAAAATTATAAACGCAACACTTTTGTTTTTGCCCCCATTGAGCTGAACTCAAAAATCTAAGACTTTTTCTATGTACACAAAAGGCCTATTTCTCTCAAATATTGTTCACAAAACTGTCTAAATCTGTGTTAGTGAGCACTTCTCCTTTGCCAAGATAATCCATCCACCTCACAGGTGTGGCATATCAAGATGCTGATTAGACAGCTTGATTATTGCACAGGTGTGCCTTAGGCTGGCCAGGATGTTCTGTCAGGATAATCTATAAATTGCTTGTGTGGGAACTGTTGTATGATGTCTACAGACCCAGAGAATGCTGCATGAAGATAGAACAGGTATAGTTTAGTTTAATTACGGTTAGGGATGTGCCAATCTGATACTCAGATCGGGTATCGGCTCCGATACTACCATTTTTGGCGGATCAGGTATCAGTCAGACAAGACTGATCCAAATCCGATATTGTGCGTATACTATTCTGTGTTATTGTTAAGCCCCACAAAAGGCACAAAAACATTAAAAAGCACTTCTGTTACACTTCAAAAAAAGGACAACAAATACCATAATAGTAGTCCATATACTGCTCATGAAACTGTTTTTACAAAAACAGAACGTAATGACACCAACATTTCAGATACCAGTGAAAATTCACAATTCCCTAATTGCAATACCACAGATAAAACTACCAGCCTAACTAATATAAAAAAATTAGTAAAGACAAGTAAACAGTCGGTAAAAAAAAAAAAGTACAAATAATCAAATTACAAGCAATAGCACAAATAAATAAAGTAGAACAAAGATACAAATGAAATGAAAGTGCTTTTCAAGTTTTTCAGGTAGGTCTAACAGCAGTTTTCAGGTATAGAAATTAAATAAAGTAATCAAATGTAAAATAACATGGCATAGCCCTAATGAAAAAAACATTTTATTTTCTTTTATTTATAAATTTATTTCATGCAAAGTATACTACAAATCCATTAACATATTTACTGACATATTGATTGAGACTTATTGATATAAATATTATAATTAAACTTTATTTGGAGTAATTCTTTATTGCACAATGCACATTTCTTAATATTAAGGCTAAAATGTGTTTTCATATCACTATTAGTAAGGATATTATCTCTGTATAGTATCAGTCTTTAAATGCAAGATATTTAAAGTGTACCTAAATTATGCTTGCAATAGTTCCACTTTAGCACAATCAAATATACTTAAGTATATCTTTAGTTGGACCTCAGCACTATTTCCGGATAACTAAAGTGCATTTAGTACAAAATTAATTGTTCCAGTTTAGCAGACTTTAAGTATATCAGTTTAGTATACCAAAAGTACAATTGCAGGGTATTTATGCTAAGTACATAAATATGTAAATGTATTTGTAGTATACTTAGCATAAAATAAATGCTAGGGAGTATTCACTGTGTAAATTAAATATATATTAATCCTTAATAAAGTTACAAAAGTTATTCAGTCAAGAGCAGTGAGTGATTTTTTGTTTGTCCTTTGTTGTTTGATTAGTGGACAGCTATTCAAAAATCATTTTCTTGCATATGCATGGGTTTTGATGGCATAGTTGCACATCAACCTCTACAGTGGAAGAAAATTCTGATTAATCATCTGTCCACTACAGTGGACATCATGCATCAATAGCTATATTTCAGCTACAATTCATACTAATACTGTGACTATTGTTTCTGAAAATACTTCATCTGCAGTAACTTTTTTTGACTGTAAATAAATGTATTTGTGTTATTAGAATGTAATTTGCATTAACATCAAAAAAGTAATGTGATTACATAATTTATGTGACTTGTAATTCATTACTTTACTCAATACATCAAAAAGTAATCTGATTACGTAATGCACGTTACTTATAATGTGTTACTTTACTCGTAACATCAAAAAGAAATCTGATTATGTAATGCATGTTACTTGTAATGCATTACTTGTTAGATCAAAAAGTAATCTGATTACATAATGCATGTTGCTTGTAATGCATTACTTTACTCGTTAGATTAAAAAGTAATGCACGGTACTTGTAATGCATTATTTTACTCGCAACATCAAAAAGTAATCTGATTACGTAATGCACGGTACTTGTAATGCATTACTTTACTCGTAACATCAAAAAGTAATCTGATTACGTAATGCACGGTACTTGTAATGCATTACTTTACTCGTAACATCAAAAAAGTAATCTGATTATGTAATGCATGTTACTTGTGATGCATTACTTTACTTGTAACAATCAAAAAGTAATCTGATTACATAATGCACGGTACTTATAATGCATAACTTTACTCGTAACATCAAATTGAATCTGATTGCGTTATGCATGTTACTTGTAATGTGTTACCCCCAACACTGCTCATTTCAGATGAGATTGAAAACACCTGATCGCTAGGTTTTCTCAGAGGAGAGCTATGGTAGAAATGTGTCCATCTTTAACATAATCAGAATTATAAGGTTATAAGGTAGCTTATACCCTTATAAGCTAATAAGGGTACATGAGTTGAGTTAGGTTTCCACAGTTGACAGGTTGTAGAGCTCTCTGATGGAATCACGTCCTCATGTTCTGATATCAAAGATACCCGAAGTTCAACTTGTATGAAGTTCAATTGCGTTTGCAATATTTCACATCTATATTTTTTCACATATATATTTTATAGTTTTCACATGATTTTATACAATTTTATTGATTGGTTTGTTAAATGCACACAATATTGCCGTGTTATTACTGTATTATGTTTAATACAGTATATCTTCAGTTTAAACCATAAACACATGCTGTCCACTCTAGTGGGCATCTGAAAATCTCTTTGAAAAATGTGTAAAAAAAAAAAATATTTAAATCTTGTTTTTCATGCCCTAAGAGCAATAAAATCCTGGCTGAGGTTATCATAATTCATGCATGAAAGGGTTAAATAATTGAATATTAGGCTGCTGTCACTTTAAGACATATTGCATGGATCCAGTATACTGATACTGTACACATGCGTTGTCTTTCTTGACAGTTTACGTTCACTTAAGCCATAACTGACTATGTTTACTAGGATACTTGCTGAGATCAGCATTTTTTTTACATAATATTGTGTGAATTTTTCCGTTGAGCAAGAAGACATGAAAGAGAGCTCAATTCAGTATTCATGCACTGTATGAGACACAGCTTTCCGGGTGCACTCTTCGGATGTTTGCGCACAGAAAACTTCCCACACCGCACGCAAATAACAAATTGAGTTCCCTTTGTGTCCACTTGCAAAAAACCCCAAAAAACTCAAAACAAGAAACTCCCCACATCGAACAAGTGAGCACACATGTACAAGACTTCATGTCACTGCAACTGAGGGTGGTGATGCCACAAATAGCTCTTTGCTCTTTCCTTCTGTTGTCACATATATTGCTGTATATCTCGCCTCTCTCAATCCACTCTATTTATTCCTCCACGGAACATACATTGGCCTAACCTCAAGATAAACTGGCGCTGTGGGCAGCAAGTTGCTTCTAACTTTACAGACTATTATCTGTCTTAGTTTTCCCTACAGTGGTGTGATTGGTCTCAAGCTGTTCCCCTGCTAGTTCTATCATCTGTCTGGCTGTGCAGTACGGCCACTGAACCTGTGCTCGTCCTTCTGATGAATTCAGCATCGAGCACAATGGAAAGACACATTCAGCCCCTAATAAAGATTCATTGACACCACCTAGCAAACATTCATCATAGTCAGTGCCTATTTTGCCCATTAAGAGATCAAAGATGTTCTGTGGGGCGTTAATTAAATTGGATAATGTTCCAAAATGACTCAAAAATATCCTAATAAGCATCAAGGTCTTTCTTGTTAGTGGGCCCAGCTGACTTTTTTTTCGGTCTGTGCCAATAAATTAAAGGGAGAGGGAAATAGAGACAAAGGCAGAGGGAAAAGAGTTCATTTTTAAAGGAGAATAAATGAATTTGAAAATGTATTTTTGAAACCCTCTAACAAGCCTGGAGGATTTCTCGCAATATTAAAAGATACAAATCAAGTTCATTTGAAATGGTAAGAAGGTAAAATATTCACTGGAGTCATGAAATGACTTTTAAATAGTCTCTTTCTGTTGAAATAAGATCTGGAGATACCAATACTCTGAACAGTTTCTGAACCGTTTCCCACAGGTCCACTGTGGATTAAACTCTCCATTTTATTGAACTTGTTTTATTTTAACAGTTACATGCAATCAAAAGTGTTTTATATTATATTATATTATATTATATTATATTATATTATATTATATTATATTATATTATATTATATTATATTATATATTCTGTTCTAAACTTACTTGACATTTATCGAAAGTTAGCATATGTAAAATAAATTTCTATTGTCAGATATACAATAACAGTTATAACAATCAGTTTTAGTTAGTGAATCATACAACTTTTTTACTGAGACAGTGTGAGCCACTTAAGTTGAGAATCAATTGAACTCAATGTGATTATGAGGTGAGAAAACATAGGAGTGATATCATTACTCCACAAAAATGAAAGCTCAAGAGAGCATGCAAGTCGATTAAATACACAAGATGAGATTGATTGTAAATCATCACTTCTAACAATAGAAGAACTGGATTGCTTCGCATGACCTTTTCCACCTTAACCTTGAGAGAGGGGCTGGGGCTTGGATGATGAATAAACAGCAAGCACACAAATCATTTTAAAAAAATGACATAACCTTGAGTCCAACTTCCACATTGAGGTTATGAAAAGCTTTTATAATTTTCTATCTGTTCATGTAACTGACTGCTTTCTGTTTTAAACAAGATCTGTAGCCAAATGGCACATTTTCCTGCCAAAGCATGAACGAAAAACAATGCTCTGAATTTCTGTAACTCATCAAAACTTCTTCAACAGTCTTTTTCTCCATAGTTTCCCATAATTAGGGTAATTGATTACAATGTATGCCAGCAAGTCTTAAACATTAATTCTCTGGTCAGCCAATATATGGCTCAAATAAACATCAAAAAAATCTGATGATAGAAAAATCATCAAAAACTGATTCTAAATTGTGCATCAGCCGCACATTTCGCATAACCACCTACTATCCCCCAGGTCTGATGATAACATCCTTTACTGGGCTACACCATTAAACCGGCCTCCCAATTTTACTGTATTTTTTTGCCAATGACAAATATCACCTTACACTGCGGATTTTAATGCCATAAATCTCCACACGCTCAGAGAGGAGCCATAAAATATAACAGACCTCACTTTCCTTAGATAACAATCACTCGGGTGGAGGAGTCAGTGAAATCTGCCAGTTCAAACGGCCATAATTCAACGCAAAAAGCTCTTAGATCACCTCGGGACAAATAAAGAGAAGATTAACACACTGCTGCATACAGACGCTTACATAATGTATAACAGCATTGACATACATAATGATACATAATACTTTTTACAGCTATTATGTTTACCTGTAATCTCACTTACTACCAGATGCCTATGTTTAGTATGCATGCTTATTTTTGTGAACTATTGCTACTTAGTCTGCGTGAAAGGTAGATTTCATGTTATCATTATTTATTATTATCTGATTTTAAACATTTCACGTGCAGTAGATACAAAGACTTCTTTGGTTTGATCAGTATAAGCTATATGTTCTCATTTAAAATCTGAGCTGCCTACAGAGGTATTTTGAGGAATCATACTGTCAGCGACCAATACAACATCTGTTCTTATTTTGTTTCCTCCTAAGATAGCTATGCTTGGACAAATTGTACAGCATTGCATTTTTTATTTTTATTTATTTATTTTACAAAACTATTCACTATCAAGGACAAGCAAGGGCTATTTAAGAGCTGATAAACACTTTGCCATAAACTATGGAAATGTACGTTAATTCAATTTATTCTAATCAGTATGCACATGGCCATTATAAGCATGAATGTGTGTGTGTGTGTGTGTGTGTGTGTGTGTGTGTGTGTCACTCTCATGGCTAAAGACCAAGAGAGAAAGTAAGAGCCCTTCAGAGGCTTTCAATCTCTTGTAATAGTGTTATTATCTTAATGGAGGTGCCAAACACACAAGACTGGAAAGGTCTGTGTCCCTTTGTTTTGTGAGCCTGAGAGTAAGTGGTTTTATATTACCCTGCTCTGCTATATGGCCGCCGCTCAATATGAAATGCGCATTACTCTTGGGAGCCACGGAGAACAGCCCGAGACATGGCTCCATCCTCACCTCATGAGGCACATCAGAGTAATCAAGTTTAAATTGTCTTTCTCAAGAGGGTCACGCTGCTGTTCATATTAGGGGCATGGGCCATCAAGTGCGACTGCAGGTGGTAATGATGGAGAGCAGAATGTTTAACATGAAACCAAAATGAGTGTATGAAGGAAGGTGGGTCTGTGCATTTGTGATGTAATACAAGGACAAGCCGGACTTGGTCTCAAGTCTAAAACTATATTTTCTATGAATAGTCAAGACCAGCTTTTTCAAGTCTAGGTCCAAATGCTCCTGAAAATGTGGTCTTCGGCTCAACCCAGACTCAAGGTCTACAACACTGTTTCACATGTCGTGATGCTGTTCTACATGAACCGAAGAAAAAATAGTCAGGCATCAAAGTTTTTTTTTTCTTCGTACACAAAGAAATCTAATTATCTTTATCCTTTTTCTGGGAAGAACGCAATTACAGGAAGACAATGTGACGTTGATGACTTTCGATAACAGAATGCCATGGGATCGTGGAGAAAGGATATATGGTGTATGGAATTTGAAGACCGGACACTATCACTGCAAGCTGGAATATTCAATTACATCATCTCTCCTGAGACTGATCACTTGGCTGACTAAGACCCCCTCCCTAATGACAGAACAATTTAATTTATATTCTGTGCAATGGAAATTATGAGGTGAAAAACACTCGTCCTTTTTTGGGCCAACATGGTCAGCATTCACTTGTATATCATCGAATCCATTCCATTTCCAAATTGAACCTTGCTCTCGCGTCACAACGAATGATGCTGCTTATTACGGAATGCTTTTAATGCTTCCTGACAAGAACTGTCCGAGAACTATACGATTTCCGTCCCTTGGTTATTCAAGCCTCTCTACAATACTAGTTGTTTGATCCTTCAGTGTTCCCAGACCACAATTCAGCTCAAATCATCTTGTGCACTCTTCACCCATGCTCTCACTGTCAGCTTGACGTGTGCATTACCATAATGTATATCTCCAGTATGACACTGAGGGTAATTGCAATTACTACATCTCTCTTCCCCTTGTCACTTTGCTGGCAAATGGAAAGCGACAATAACATTCCTTCGTCTAGAATGACATAAGCATGGTCGGCTTAAAAACTGGAAAGCTTACAGATTCTGAGGTCACCTTGCCCTCCACCTCCGTTGTGCTTCCACCCCAGGTAGTTAACAACGGCGAAGCTCTCGTTATCCACCGTGCTATCGGTGACAGTGTTGCAAGCCCGCCATTGTCAACACACCAAAGAGCAGTAGCGTGGCGAGATAGGATTGCATAGACACTCTCTACATAATGCTCGTGGGCAATGTCATGCTCAACGGAGGGCTCTTGTTAGGAGCTGAGGGAAGGTTATCAGTCCTGACACACGCTTATCAGCACACATCCATCTCGTAGCACTGGCGCTGTGCGCACCACCCACCGAAGTACACAGATGCTGTTTACCCGCGCCAGGAGTGGGCCGCCACAGCTAATTCAACATGATTGTCTCCCAAAGGACAGAAAGCCGGGATTTTGACGGGGAAGGAGGGACAGAGCTCAACACACGTCTTCCCAGAAGAAAGGGAGCCAATGCGTTGAGTCTACGCTTCCCGTTGCTATTTTGTTAAACCTCGGTTAACATCACTGAGGGAGGATTTTTTGGGATCGAGGGCTGACTCAATCATGGGTAATTGCTATCGGATAATAAAAGAGGACACACAAGGCGGGTTTATTCACCGGGATTCTAGGGGGCTTATTGACACAATATCTCTGCTGTCAATTATCTCTCCCGCTCTGACAGGTGCACAATAACAGGCGCTGGGATCTTTCTATTGAGCTGGTAAACTCAAGCTTCTTTTGAGTCCAGAAAATGTATGACATGAGGGGATTGAGTCTGATTTCAGACTGCTCTCATCCCTGCGCTGCCCTCCCCATCATTTTCTTATGGAGCGTGCTCTCAATCCACTAATCATATTCCCTTAAAAACTGAGGGAGAATCAATAGTCCACCTGATTTACTTCATTAGATGGGAATAAATATTCAGACGACAGTCTACATATTAAGTCCTCTATCTGAGCAACTGTCGAATGTTTCACCAAGCTTCTGCGCAAAGGCCCACCTGCCACATCTACGAAGTTCCCACAGAGCTAAGCGAGGTTGTTTTTTCTGGAGAATGCCTCTTTGAGGAAATCAGAAAGGGGACGTCAGCAGAGAGCAAAAGGACAGCACCCTGTCAACATCATGGTGCCTGCTCACTGATTTAATTTTAATGAAGAGACTGGATTTGTGCAGTTGTGCTCGCCCAAGGCTAAAGTCATGCAACTCCGGCAAAACAAATGAGAGAGGAGCAATTACGAGACGCAATAAACAGACTCAGCATTTTCCCTTAAGCACTAGAACTACATCAGAGTTGCAGAAACCAAAAGCAACCAGGTACCCAAGGGTGGAATCAAATGAACCAACAGCACCCCTCGGCAGCTGGTAAGGAGTGCACATGTACGTGGAGAGAGGGAATTCAGTAGATGGGAACGCTAGTCCTGTAATGTTGAGAAGAAGGATGTGTCATCTAGTAGTGATGTACGTAAGCGAGTGCAGCCAACCCAGCCCAAGTGATTTTCCACATGCAAGATGCTTTCAGGGGACTAAATATGCCACAATGACATCTGGCTGAGAGAATCACTGATTGCACTCTCATCACAAGCAGCCGCCAGTTGCAGAGCAAATGAGCTTATGAATGTTGTTCTCTGAGAGCTAAGCGTGATTAAGGAATTCAACCTATGAAAATGATGCTATAATCCTGAATCTCTTGAAGATCAAACATTCAGTAGGTTGAATTGTTCTCTCCGTCTCTTTGAGAGCATTAGCAGAAGATCAACAATAAATATTCAATATTAGCTAAGACAGAGCGTCATCTTTTTCATTTCTGCACGCCTTGCAAGAAAATGTTCTTTCATTTTTGACTGGTGATTTATGTTTCCCTCAAGGCAAAACTGCTGACTTCCTAAGTGCTCCTAAATGCATAATCTTGTGGGAAGCAAACACACAATAATGTTATGTTAACTATTCATTAACAACTGAACAAGGCGCATAAAGATGTGTTTTTGTATTCTAAAAGTTTAATTAGAGTACTGTTGGGTTAGTTAGAGAAGATGGGATGTCAAAAGCCACATTTTCCAGGGCACAATACTTCTAACATTGGTAATTAACAACTTTGATTAAAGTGGTACTGGGCATGATAAACATTTCCAACACTATATAATTGGCCAAACACAATAATGTTGACCATTTTCCAACTCTCCAACTCTCAATAAATTATTTTTCAAACAGACAAACGAATGTGAGGTAGAATTAATCCTGAAAGCTAGACATTTATGCTGTGTGGAATAGAGAAATTATGCTTTACAACACTTTATAACATTTATTCAAAGAGAGAAGAGCACTAATATGACTTGCAGCACTTACAGTGATATCTGAAAGTAAAGATCGCTAGTCTGTCATGAACTTTCATAAGTTTTTTGATATAAAGAATGCATGAGAAAGATCTGCATGTTTCAGTACAGTACTAGTCCAGGTGAGCTATGGCTTATCCAAGCTTGTTATTTACATGCAGCAGATCTGATTGACAGTAATTTAGCCTGTAAATGATAGAATCACACAGATATCAAAAGTGTGTGCTCACCTGTTCTCCTGGCTCATGCGACTTCATAAGGCTCTTCTCTCTGTACATTGACCAAAGGCCGACGTTTGGCAGAAAAATTAAAGCCACCATGAATAGAAATGCCATCTGCAGAACGCGCTTTTGCCTCCTCTTCATTTTGAAGACGCAAAAGAGACACAATCCAGCGCTAGATAGACGAGAGTCTGCCGTTTGTGGACTCAAGCTCCGTATCTCCCCTCGCAGAAGACGACAAACTTTCACCTGCAAGGAAGACAAGAGTCGCCGCGTCATTTAAACAAACACTCCAAAATGAAACGAAGCAACGTAGTGTCTTATTACGCGCGATAATCTCAGGCTTGTGAGCAACACTGGCTTTCTCTTAACTGACATACGCAATTAAGCAAACATTAACTGAGCACTCTATACAATATGCAAAGATTATCAATAATTGAGACAATTCTGTAACAGCCACTATAGCTAAGACAAAAAATCACGAGCCCGTTTTTTTTATCAGTCCCTCGAGACGCAACGCGCGTAAGCAATACTATGAAAACGACTTACAGTAGAGGGTTATTTGCATGTTGAGACATATGTTGCTCGGCAATCCCCTCTCCTTTGTTGAAGACACGCAAGGGGAACGTTTCCGAGTACGATTAACGCTGAACAACGACGAGCGCTGCGTTTTTATTTGTGGCAATGCGCTCGAGATAAAATTTGAAATCGTCTCGTGCTCTTCATTAAAACCCTCGCGCGCGTACCACCTACTGAAGGTTTACGGATTCTATCTCTTTCCTCCTTGGGCGACTTCTCATTGCCATCAGCTTTTAGATATTGCGGTTATAAGCCACGTGTGCTGCGCATTGATATGAAAACATCCTCGCAGCCGGGCGATGCTTTCCGATGTGTGGGACAGCACAGTGTAGCAGCAGTCTTAGACCAAATACGAGCTCACAGTGAAAGAGGCGAGGGGTTCTTAGGTTTGGTTTGAGCTGTTGAGGTGTAGCTGTGCTTCTTTGAACGCAATTGTGTTCCTGAGTTCAAGTCAATAACCCTGTGAAACTCACTATTCTGGTGAGATTATTTTGAATACTTTTATTAAAATAAAAATATAGTTTTACTTATTTTATTTGTTTTACCTTTAAAAGGAAGTGATGTGATGTGATGCATCACGTTATATTTAAATACTGTATTTTTTGTTATGATATATGCACATTATGGGCTTTTATTTTTTTATTGTAAGTTATCTAGTTAATATTTATTGCATTATTTTTGTGTTTGTGTGTGTTGACTATACTTTGTCTATACGTGTTCGTTAACTGTTTTTTTTCTCCTGAAAATTTTGGTAACACTTTCATTTAGGGTGCAATTCTCACTATTAACTAGTTGCTTATTAGCATGCATATTACTAGAATATTGGCTGTTTATTAGTACTTATAAAGCACATATTAATGCCTTATTCTGCATGACCATATTCTACATCCCTTAATTCCTACCCAATAAACTTAAACTTACCCTAAACTTATAACTACCTTACTAACTATTAATAATTATGAGTTTATTGAGGCAAAAGTCATAGATAATAATTAGTTAATAGTGAACTGGACCCTAAACTAAAGTGTAACCAAAAATTTTAATGAACTTTAGCCCTCTGGAGTTATTGTTTTGGGCCGTTACATTTTGAAGGTAGGGCCTACAAAGTTTTTAGTAGTTCAGTTTAATAAATTATCACTGTAGTAGTTAATGATATGTAGCCTACTATTATAAATTAAGAATCTTATGTTCATTAGAAGCATTAACTCTGCTGCTGTACTTTAAGAATCCATCACGCTGGATAAGTTCAGACAGACTGATGATTATGATCTTTTCTTTTCTTTTTTTCTTGGAATAAATTCATATTGAAGAGGCACACATTTCTTTGAAGTTGTTTATTTATTGTTGAATGCTGCTATACTTGATGGGAACGAAAGGGAAGACAGATGGGGGTGGGTTGGGGGTACGCTTACGCCAAAGGCAACTGCAGCACAGCATATGGAGACAGTATACACAAGGGATCACCTGTTTCTAAGTGAATTGCAGATCTTCATGAATTTTGTCAATACCAGGTTGGATCTTGTCCTGAATATTTAAAGGCATCGATGCACAATCTAACAAAGATGTTTCCCCTTGCTGTTGTAAATAAAATATACAAAAAGAAACTTTGTGTCGGTACAGTTTGAATTTCTAACACCACCAACAGAGGGGGCCATTAGGCACGGCCTGCTCTGAAAATATTCTATGCAATGTGCTGCAGAATTACAAATCACATTACAATGTTTCAAAAGTATATATATATATATATATATATATATATATATATATATATATATATATATATATGATGCTGCATTTACACTACTCCATTCAAGTAAAGATTCAGCCTGTTTGTTTCAGCACCATGGACAGTGATTTCCAAGCACAGTAAAAATATCCACGGGGAAAACATGGGAAAACATGACTCTGCCTCTCTACTCAGAACCTTAAATTGAATCTACCTCTGTTTGAAAACACAGCCTATAGAAAATCGTAAAAGTAAATAAAATCTAACTGAAAAGACACAATGGTACACATCTTCCCAAGGCATCAGTCTCCTTGTCTTAATTATTATGGTGCAGCACATCAGTCAAACCATTTGATGCAGCATATTGACTGTGACAAAGAAGAATGAGCCATCTCAATCTTGAACATAGATTCAATTCTGCCTATGGCTTTGAAAGAGAGGGCGGAAAAGAAAGCAGGTTGTATGATACAATGTGAGAAGTGTAATAACAGCAGCATACTGTTGTTCTGATAGAAAACAAGAATGCAAATATCTTTTTTTCATATCGTTTCAGCAATAAACAATTCTTTGTGATAAAAAACAATGTATTTGTCATTTTATGAACTATGATAGACACAATCCCTCCACTTCTAGAGACACTGTATATGTGACAACTTGCTACTATTTGCAACAGTCAGTTAAGTCAGCCTCTCAAAGCCACACATGCATGTTCACAGGGAGTGTTGTTAGCTCTAAGGTCAAACCAAAGGGTCTGCTACCACATTACCCCTGGAGAAAATTGGGTTAAATGCCAAGGTCTTACATTTGGTGTACACTGTAACTGTCATTTTACAGGATTTGACTCTACAGCCCTCTGGGTATGAGCTTTTGTTTTTATTCTACTCTGTAACTGTGAGTTTGACTGTCTACTCTGCGTCCCTTCAAAAAAATATTAATTAGTCCAAGCCAACCAGCCTACCCAAGATCCCCAAGTGAACTGTCTTGCACTGAAAATTAATGCACCATAAAGCAAGTGACATAAATAAATGGTTGGGATGAATATTGGATGACAGCCACACACAAATCACAGCACAAATATAGTTTCCATCAAATGTATTCAGCATCAGTTTAAACTGATGAAGTGACAAATGATGGGCATGCTAATATTCAGCAGTCATGTGTGCAGATGCTGTGGAGGACAAGCACAATGAGTTATTCTAATCACAACGCAATGAGCTAAATGCCATGCCTGCAGCTAATTGTGAAATGTGACAAATGAGTGTTCATCTGAGGAGAAACAGATAAATTGTTTGCCTAGAAGCGTATGTGTAAAGGATTTTCAGGGGGAAAAAGTTATGAGTAAAAACACTGACAGATTTTTGTGCATATAAACAAACACACACTGAAATCTGTCTGTTGATAATCACTATAAAGGATGCAACAACTCAAAATCAGAAAAAGTGTCATCCATAGACCTTATTCACAGCAGCGCCGCCTTTAACTGGAATGAAAGTGAGGCTGTGAGGGATAAACATCCATCTCTTCAGTGCTGTTATTAAATGTGTTTTTTTATTTCCAAGAAATTTCAGTAGACAAAAAACTACAACATGAGCTGTGGAAAATGATAAGTGATTAGGAGCTTTATACAACTTTTTACAGTGGATGCCACTGAAAACATGGTAAGTCTATCCATCACAGCCTCACTTTCATACCTGCCATGGCGCTGCTCTGAATAAGGTCTATAGCAACGCTGTACAGTAGATGTGCATTCCTGCCGAATTCACAGGAAATTCAGTCATCCTAAGTGGACTTCAATCCGAAGGGAGTTAACAATTCATGTTCAGTTTGAAGGGCACTGCAAGGCCTAAGGGAAAAGTGTACATCGATATATCACACTTGATGAAACCGTACTTTCACATCTGCTAAGGGACCCTGTCTGCTTAAAGGGTTGGTTCACCTGAAAATGAAAATGAAAATGAAAATTATGTCATTAACCCTAAAACAGCCAAGAGAGGAAAATGATCATCAAAAATCATTTCATGTCACTTTTTATATCATCTGGACTTAAAAAAACATCCAAAGGGATTTTTGAAATATTTGATATAGTTTGTCTTTTATGAGTTGTATCTCCCAGGACAACTCATAAAAGACTGACACGGGGGAGAAGAAGTTGTTAAATAAAGATGTATTGGGGGTTTTTTTGAGCACAAAAAGTATTCTTGTCGCATAAAATTAAGGTTGAAACACTGTAGTCACACAGACTGTTTTAACAATGTCTTTACTACCTTTCTGGGCCTTGAAAGTGGTGATTAGGTTGCAGTGTACGTGGGGTCAGAAACCTCTCGGATTTCATCAAAAATATCTTAATTTGTGTTCCGAAGATGAACGAAGGTCTTACGGGTTTGGAATGACATGAGGGTGAGTAATTAATGAAATTTTTTGGGTGAAGTAACCCTTCAATACCTCTTACTGCGTTAACACCATTTCGTAATTACTGTAATTACTAGATAAACACTCAGACGTTCTATTCTATAAATTATGCCTTTCTACAGCAACAGTTTTGATGGCATAATTAATCTATATTTTTTAGATTATTCTTACATTATTACCACATTAATAATATCAATTGTAGGAATGAATAAACGTATTACCAAAAAAACCCGGTCCCACTTTATATTAGGTGGCCTTACAATGTACAATGTACTTATTGTGTTCATATTGTATTGCAAAACACTTTTGCTGATATTGAGGTTGGATACGGGTAAAGTTAGGGACAGGTGTGGTGGTATGGGTAAGTTTAAGGGTAGGGTTAGGTGTAAGGAAGTGTCAACAGTGTAATTATAAATGTAACTACAGAAATTAATTACAGATGTAATTACATGCAGGTAATTTTTAAAATGTATGTACAATGTAAAAACATGTATGTACACAATAAGTACACTGTATCAAATGATTAATTTAAATGTTAGTACATAGTAGTTAAGGCCACCTAATATAAAGTGGATCCAAAAACCCTGCTTAACTACATTTTGTTGCTGAAGCCGCTGTTATTATGAACGTTTCCACATGAAGTTGCAGTAGTCAGGTGGTACAAGTTTACAAGTTGAGTTCTACAAGGACATGAATGGTTTTTATGAGACGGAATGTCTGTGAATGCACTTTCCATCCACCTTATAATGCGCAAGTAAGATATTTCCTGTGAATGTGCAAGCTGTTGTTAAATAACTAAAAGAATAACAATGTGGATTAATTGGTTAAAACAAGTAAAAGGTATTACAAACCAGTGCATTGCCTACGTTTGCACATTCAAGTTAAACACTCTTACAGGTATGTTGGAATAAGATGGATATCACACCACAAAGACTCTTTCTGGTTGCATACAAACCCAACTAGTGTCATCATCCATCTCTGTAGTATAAATTACCTCAGAGTATTTCAATATTAATATCACAGTACTTTTTTTTTGTATTTGTCTACGATTATTATGTACATTGTAATAAAATTTCTTATCAGAAGCTTTAAAATAATATATATGTTGAATAACTGTCCAGTGACCAAATATGATGTTTTAGACTATCACAAGCATTATGGATATATATTGGCTACACTATGCAGAGGAATACATATTCATCTAAAATTTCCAAGAAATCTACCTAAATGTAAACAATAAATTAAACTGTGGCAAATTTCAGTAATACTTTGATTCATATATCAGGAAATCATCACAGGGACCCGGGGCGAAACACAAACTTTGTTCATTAGACAGCCCTTTGAAGTGGAAATAGGCCTTGACAGACTGTACGAATTCATAAATCATTTCACAAAGGGCTGAACGATTTCATAACATTCATTCGCCTGGGTAGAAGAAGGTCATATTTAATAGGGAATGTACCAGTGTAGTTACTAAAGTGTTAACATCAATAAAAAAGAAATGTTAATAGAAGCAAGACCTCACACAAACTCACAAATTCTGGAGGGGCGAGCGATTCCATGGCTGTTCTGCACAGGCGCTCATCGTGCAACCTTTCTAGCAGGTGTTACAGTTCCAGTGTACATGGCTGAGGTCTAGTCACATCACCATGTTCTCCACACTGAAAAGAGGAAATGACTGCTGAGAGCAGAGAGAATGGAGCCCTACTTAATCCCTCTTGACTGGGAACAAGGATTTCCTTTTACGCTTGTTAACCGGACACTGCTCGACACAATACTTCATGGAACATATCTAAAATTCCCATCTACCAAATATACTGCCAGCACAACACTAATGTTTCACGGGCCTAGTCTGTGCAGACTAGACAGCTTCGCTTCATTTCACGAGAACAGATCTAGATTTGCTAATATTTTGGATTGACTTAGAACTGGAGAACACTGAAGCAAGCCGATTAAAAAAGTGTCAGTCAACAACACAAGATTAAATGTACACGTCATTAACAATATATGACAGAGATTTGATTTTCCTGACAGCAGAGCATCTGTGCCTCCGAGATGAGACGAGTGGGCTGGATCGGTGCTGCTGCTGCAGTTCTTTGAGCACAGGTCTACCACAAGAGATGAAAGCTGAGGATAAACCAGACAGTTGCCGTTCAAATGGATGCTGCAGCTGCCTGCATGTGCAGTGATAAGGAAAAGGACAGCGTGAGAGCCCTCCAGAGCCCGCTGGAAAAGAACACCCAGGTTCAGCTTCAATCGAATATAAATCTCCAGACTGAGTTTTAGACAGAATAGCAATGGTCCTCAAACAGGGGGAGAGAGGAGTGACAGTGCACATCACATGACCAGAGATCATAATCTGCACCAAATACTTCTCTGGGTAACTTTAGATGATTTGTTTACTTAGTCTATGTACAGTACGTATGTATGTATGTATGTATGTACAAACCCGATTCCAAAAAAGTTGGGACACTGTACAAATTGTGAATAAAAACAGAATGCAATGATGTGGAAGTTTCAAATTTCAATATTTTATCCAGAATACAACATAGATGACATATCAAATGTTTAAACTGAGAAAATGTATAATTTTAAGGGAAAAATAAATTGATTTTAAATTTCATGGCATCAACACATCTCAAAAAAGTTGGGACAAGGCCATGTTTACCACTGTGTGGCATCCCCTCTTCTTTTTATAACAGTCTGCAAACGTCTGGGGACTGAGGAGACAAGTTGCTCAAGTTTAGGAATAGGAATGTTGTCCCATTCTTGTCTAATACAGGCTTCTAGTTGCTCAACTGTCTTAGGTCTTCTTTGTCGCATCTTCCTCTTTATGATGCGCCAAATGTTTTCTATGGGTGAAAGATCTGGACTGCAGGCTGGCCATTTCAGTACCCGGATCCTTCTTCTACGCAGCCATGATGTTGTAATTGATGCAGTATGTGGTCTGGCATTGTCATGTTGGAAAATGCAAGGTCTTCCCTTAAAGAGACGACGTCTGGATGGGAGCATATGTTGTTCTAGAACTTGGATATACCTTTCAGCATTGATGGTGCCTTTCCAGATGTGTAAGCTGCCCATGCCACACGCACTCATGCAACCCCATACCATCAGAGATGCAGGCTTCTGAACTGAGCGCTGATAACAACTTGGGTTGTCCTTGTCCTCTTTAGTCCGGATGACATGGCGTCTCAGTTTTCCAAAAAGAACATCAAATTTTGATTCGTCTGACCACAGAACAGTTTTCCACTTTGCCACAGTCCATTTTAAATGAGCCTTGGCCCAGAGAAAACGCCTGCGCTTCTGGATCATGTTTAGATATGGCTTCTTTTTTGACCTATAGAGTTTTAGCCGGCAACGGCGAATGGCACGGTGGATTGTGTTCACCGACAATGTTTTCTGGAAGTATTCCTGAGCCCATGTTGTGATTTCCATTACAGTAGCATTCCTGTATGTGATGCAGTGCCGTCTAAGGGCCCGAAGATCACGGGCATCCAGTATGGTTTTCCGGCCTTGACCCTTACGCACAGAGATTGTTCCAGATTCTCTGAATCTTTGGATGATATTATGCACTGTAGATTATCATAACTTCAAACTCTTTGCAATTTTTCTCTGAGAAACTCCTTTCTGATATTGCTCCACTATTTTTCGCTGAAGCATTGGGGGAATTGGTGATCCTCTGCCCATCTTGACTTCTGAGAGACACTGCCACTCTGAGAGGCTCTTTTTATACCCAATCATGTTGCCAATTGACCTAATAAGTTGCAAATTGGTCCTCCAGCTGTTCCTTATATGTACATTTAACTTTTCCAGCCTCTTATTGCTACCTGTCCCAACTTTTTTGGAATGTGTAGCTCTCATGAAATCCAAAATGAGCCAATATTTGGCATGACATTTCAAAATGTCTCACTTTCAACATTTGATATGTTATCTATATTCTATTGTGAATAAAATATAAGTTTATGAGATTTGTAAATTATTGCATTCCTTTTTTATTCACAATTTGTACAGTGTCCCAACTTTTTTGGAATCGGGTTTGTATGAATGAATGAATGAATGAATGAATGAAGATTACTTAAGATTACACAGCCTTCAATTTCAATTATGAACTATAATTTTAGTAGATCATTAATTGTTTTGTATGACAATGTTAGCAAACTAGCTGTTTGGACCTCATTGGACAAATTCAATTTAATTGAGTGCAGGATTTGCATCCAACTAACATGTGTAGCCCCAACTCATAAAAAGCCGTGGTCCGACTCAGTTTGATCAAATGAAATTTATAAATTTATAAAATGACTTTTTATGCTTAAATTAAAACATTTCATTGGAAAATCAATAAGCAGTTTCATTCATCATTTTACACAATGTATATAATGAAAAAATAAGAAAAGACTGGTGTCACTCCTGACATTAGCATAGATTGCTGAATGCCCACAACCTAGGCACCACTCTTCTGCATAACGGTAACCACAAAATTACATTAAAAACATTACAGAAACAGGACATCCTCTAAATGTCCAACATAACATCTTTCCCTTTACTGAAAAACACATAAAATAACACTTTAATCCCTAAATTTACTTTCCTAATGCAGTCCCTTGCAAAGCATTCTGGGAACTACAGATCCACTGCCCAGTTAGTTATGTCAACAAAAATGATTCATGTAGTTTTAACACAAATGAATTAAGTAACCATCAGTTTTAAATATATTAGGTTGATTGAACACAATTAAATTAAGTTTCATGTTAAAAATTGTGTTCCTTTAGCTCGTTTTAATAAAAAATAATTAATAATTTATAAATATTATTAATTAATAATTTATAAATTTTATAAATAAATAATTTAACTAAAATAATTTTTTTATTCATTTTAAATTATTTTAAAATGAATAAATAAATATTTAGACAGACAGACAGATAGACAGATAGACAGATAGATAGATAGATAGATAGATAGATAGATAGACAGATAGATAGATAGATAGATAGATAGATAGATAGATAGATAGATAGATAGATAGATAGATAGATAGATAGACAGACAGACAGACAGATAGACAGATAGATAGATAGATAGATAGATAGATAGATAGATAGATAGATAGATAGATAGATAGATAGATAGATAGATAGATAGATAGACTTTCTTTGCCAAGAGAAAGAAATCTTCTTTCTGAATCTGTGGTACCAAAACTTTTTTGCCTGAAATTAGTAGCAAAACTTTTCGTGTATCAGATTTATTACATCTATTGTGGCGAATCAATTTAACACCAGGTCTATAAATTACATAGTGGAACTGTGCTTTCAATCAGCCAGAAACGTCAATCCTGAAAATGGAGGGGGAAAGATGGTCTAATTCAGCCGAAGTCCACCTCAGTTCTAAAAAGATTTATAACTTTGATAAACATTCACCACTCAGCAGGGAAGCTACCAGACATACAGGAAAGAGATACATTAGACAGCTTCAAAAGAGATCATATGTTCTTGGCTGTCAAAGAGCAGACTTGAGTACAATTGGAAATGTCTGGTGGGACTTTACCATAGCTGCCCATCAAAGAAAAAACACATGGCCTTGTATTGATAACATCAAAAATGCAGACTTTTCTCTTTTATCTCTGTTGGAAACTATTCAAGTTCTGTTTTTGTGAAGGTTAGATCGTTCGTTTAGGTTGCTTGTGTTATGTGCTGACTTTGCAAGACATGGGCCCTTAGTTCTAGATAGTGAAGGAAAAAAGTTATTTTAAAATTTTGTTCTTAGAGACATTAATTCTCATGATTTTAAAGTTTAATGAACAATATTTTTTTTTTTTTTAAAAATGGGCCATTTATACAAAAAAACATACAATAATGCTACACTTTGATGACCAAACTTGAATTTGGATTGCAATAGTGCCGATTTTGCGATCATACACACAGACACGTGGTGATCTGAGGGCTTGAACATTGTCCCCAAAAGTGCTTTGAAGTGCCGTATTAACATTCATTTAGCTGATGAAGGTTTTTTTTTTTTTTTTCAAGCAAGGAGAGTGTGTTTCCATTTAAGCGAGCCTTTGGCTCCAGGCTTAGCCTGAGGACACAGGCAACCTTCTGATCCAGGCTGCAAAAATCAAGAGGTTAGGTTTCGGAGGGTCCCTAGTGAGAAAACTGGAGTGTGCAATTGAAAAGCACAGTCTGTATAGTCATTCGTTTCACCCTTATGGTGAAAGGCCCTGTGCAAATGTTAGCTGCCTATTGATTATAAGCACCAGCAAAATAAAGGCTGTACATTTCATAAAAGTGATTCAGTTCAAAATAATCCTGTTTACTTATTTACTTATTACGTGGCTTTGATCAATGTTGTTTGCTTTTGTAACTGACCTAATTATGCATCTCTTAGGTGCATCTTATTGGCACCATTATGTGAGAAGCTAGTTTATGCAGTTTTGTTTTAATGACTCAATAAAAGGCGAAGTGCTAAAGAGCTGTCAAAACGCGACCATGACTGGTCCTTCAAAACAAAATTGCTATATAAATACTCTTATATAGGACTGTAATGCAATGTGATTCATTTTGACTCCATGAAAAAGAGATTTAACTGTGCTCATTTGTGTTTTTCATTGTTGAAGTTTGTCCCAGGGGAAATGTACTCTATTATATTATCCCGAACATGTCTGAAATGACAAATTAGACTGTCCAGTGTGCACCATTATGGAACACCGACATAAATGAGCTGTTGGCATTGTCAAATATTGGCTTCTGGAATGTCTTCATAGTATGAAAAATGTCTAACATAAAATCCATCAAATATTCAAAGTAAATGCTCAATCGTGTACATCAAAATGCACATTAACTAGACTATTCCTTTTTGCATTATCCGTTCATGTTTATGGAGACATAAAGCATAAAAACAACAGTGCTATGACTTCTTCTGAACCTAAAATACTATTTGTTGAGCATAATAAACATTAACTAGATTGCATGAGATGGTATTTTCCATAAAGACACTTTCCACCAACACCGCATGCAGATAATACAGGCTGAATTTACGGGGCAGAAGCTAAAGGTGGAAAAATAAATGTCCCTTGCAGTAACATGAGACGGACAGCGGCTGGCAAATAGCTCTAATTTTGTGGGTGAAAATAGATAGGAATGAATAACTAAATGTCTGGCACCATCTTTCTCCGCATGACAGCTCTCCCGCTGGGCATCTCCCTCTCTCTCTCTCTCTCTCTCTCTCTCTCTCTCTCTCTCTGTCGCTCTCTCTAACATGCTCTCTTCAACCTTTTGGAGGTGGGAAATCTATTGAATTTCAATTTCTTCTTCTGTGGGAAAGAATATCCCTGAGGTACAATATTTGACACAGGCACATCACTGGAATAAAATGATATCTATATTAGGCTCTGGGAGACCACGTAAGGGCGAGAGTAACTTCCTTTTGCTTACATCATATTACAAAAAAGGCGATTAGGTATTAGCTAGTTGACGTGTTGGACATAAAAAAGGGGTCAATTGTAGCTAGACACAAAAAGTGTGATGTGCATGTGTATGCTTTTCTTTATGTGGGAAATTAAATTTCCGCCCTTTGACCACTGACCCATAAGGTGTAATTACCACCCTTTGAACAGCTGTGATATTGTCCACTAGTGGTGTCGGTTTTATCCCGCCACCCCAATACTCATGGGATGGAGCGGTGGTCCAGGTGAGGAGCTTGGCCTTGTTCATTACTCTTCATTAGTCTGGACTTCATCCCTCAGTGGGACTCTGTGACGTGATCAGGGGAGCGCTGCATTTTATTCGTACCGTAGCTTTCCTGCTCTCAGCGTGATAATGAGCCCATCACAGACTCTGTGTTCAGGGGTCACAGACATCATTTCCCTCTGCATTTCTCTGTGCTCCACAGTGTACTGTCCATTCTTTTCTCGGGCCCTGAGGCAATTTAAGTCTCAGCGGCTATTTGACATTCCTGTCTGCAAAGCTTTTCTTTATGTCTCATGGCGCCTAGCGTGCTGGAGTCGTTTGTCTCGGTCGAGCCAATGAGACATAATCATTCACCTCCCGCTTAGGAGTTCTGCACTTTGACTTTAAATTAGTGCCGGAGAACCTGAGGAAACCGGAGAGAGCTGATTGCAAGCAGATGTTACAAGCAAAACTGGCAAAGCTACATAATGCAAGACTTAGTTTAGTCCTGGCATCATGCACATTCATAAATCCAGTGCAATAAGATGTCAATCACACTAGAGTACCAATCTACATAGAAAGCAGTAATTAATGCTAATTAGCCAATAATGGTGTAGTGATTCACCAATTTGAATGTGAATCTATGACTATACACAAATGTTTGATCATGCTTTTGAGACTTCATTTTTGTTCCTGCGTTGTAAAGAATTGTCAGGATTTTAACTACAATTTTGGAAAATTAGGGTTTAGAACAAGTTCAATAGGACAGTATTTGTGGCAAAATTGATTACCACAAAAAAAACGTCCCTCCTTCTTAAAAAAAGGGAAAAAGTTTAGGCACTAACAATATGGGAACAATCCGTAAATGTTAAAATGCTCACTATTTCAATAGTATAAACACAATATGCATGCATGTTAACATGATATTAGTTGATAGATATTAGTTTAAAATCCTTCAATAATTTGATCTCTTTTACCATCATTATAAATGAAGCCTTGTTTTTTTTTTTTTTTAAGAAAACAAGGATGTCAAAATTATTTTTGTGTTATCTGTTTTCATTCAATATATTTTAGAAGGCTCCACAAATATCAGCACCCTTAGTAAATATGAGCAAAACTGACTGTGAAAATTAGTTTTTGCAATTTCTCCTCTTTTATTTAAAATATTCAGAAAAATCTAAGCTTTAATTATAGTCAAATAGTGGAAAGAAAAAAAGTAGTTCTTATCATAAAACAATTCTATTTTTATTTTTTTCTGAAATATAAGTATTCCACAATTAGTGGCACCCCTTCATTTAATATTTTGTGCAGCCTCCCTTCACCAAGATGTAGCGACTGAGGCAAATCAGACACATAATCACCTGTTACATTTAACAAATATGTTTTAAATGCTTTGTGCTTAGTAACAGACCTTCCCCCAACACAACAGAGAAAGGTCCTTAGTTACCCTGGATACCAACTGATAAGACGTTTTATGGCCCTAAAAAATGTGGCCACATGGAAAAGGCCATAGTTAAGACACAAAGCCTGTAAAACACATGCTTTTGCCTCAAGTTATAGACAAACCGTCTATAAATGAACATGCACTCCAGGACATTGTATGTACGCATACAACTGTCTTGTAAAGTGTCCCTGGTATGTTATTTCGTTTATGCATGTCTTATGAGCAACTTGTTAGTTCATGTAACCTCATATATGTCACGTCTCCTATCAAATTAATGCTCACTTCACGACTTACACTTTCATGTATGTCACTTCCTTGTAAGAGGCAGTATGTGTTTGTTGCATTAATTGGAGTATAAATGGGCACAGACCCATTGAATCCTGCTTGAAATAAAGAGCCATAAATCTCCCACAGAGGAATTTCCCGCTGGGAAATCCCAGCAATCCCATTGGTTAACTCGATCATAAAGGGTGGGACTTCTTGCAGACTCTTAAGGAGAGGCACACAGATTTTCCCTCTCTTCTCCCTCTGGACCAAAATGACGCGTCATCTTGGCTGTCTATCAGCCGGCCAACAGGCCAGGCCAGATAAGGCCTACACACACAGCCTCAAGTGTGTGTGTGGGACACTCCTCACGGCGTGTGCAACTTCAAAACAGCCATGCAAGTTCACAGTCGTTCCTTCGCTCAACACGGAAGAAAACGATCGCAACTGCAAAACCATCGGATGGAACCATCAAGACTTTCTCCTGCGACCGTATATCTGGACGCCTTCCCGGGCAAATGCAAGTAATGTACTAATAAATACAAGTCGCTGTGTAGTTAGTAAAACTGTAAATTCCTTTGCTCAGACAAAGGAGCTTATCAGGGATGGTTCTCCCAGGTTTTAGAGTCTTTGCATAACTTCATCCATCTGTACTGACCCGGTTCTTCTAACCATTTTAACTTTGCCTCTTGCCATGTATGTTTTGTGTATGTATGTTTTTTTTTTGTCTGTTTAATCTTGTCCATGATTTAGTTATTAAAGTTTGTGCACAATATATGTTTGGTTCTGACTCCCTGCTGCAAACAAAATGTCACTTAAATTGTTTATTTTGTTATGCGCTCTAAGCGCTTATGTAAGTACAAAGGAAGAATTATTTTTCTGTGGCCATGAAAAATATCCTTTTCTTAGAATTAATTAATAATCAATACTGAACGTTCATAGGATGAACTGATTGATTGATTGTAATGTTAAGTTAAGTTAAGTTAATCTATTTAACTGATCCAAATAGTCATAATTAATCATAATGAATAATCATAATGAGTTATGAATAATTATTAATATTTCCCCTCTGAGCTAATTCGCTACAAAGATAACAGCTCTGGGTCTTCTCCTATAATATGTAATAAGGTTGATGAACATATGGCAAGAAATCTGAGACCATTCCTCCATACAGAATCTCCCCAGATCCTCAGATTCAGAGGTCCATGCTTATGGACTCTTTTCTTCCGCTCATCAGTTTTTATGGGTTTGGGTTAGGGGGTTGCTATGCCCATGGCAAAACCTTGATTCTGTGGTCAGTGAACTATTCTGTTGTTTATTTTGAGATGTGCTTTGGATCATTGTCAATGCTGGAAGATCCAATCATGGCCCAGTTTAAGCTTCCTGACAGGGTCAGTCAAGTGTTGATTTAATATCTTCTGGTACTTGATGGAGTTTATGATACTGTGTATCCTAACAAATTGTCCAGGGTCTTTGGAAGAAAATTAGCCCTGCAGCATTAAAGATACACCACCATGCTTCACAGTGGGGATGAGGTACTTTTCTATGTACATGTCTATGTTTCTGTCTATGCCAAACCCACCTCTGGGGCCATATGTTTAGCTGCCCAGCGTAAAATGTTAGTGTGTGAAAATTCTAAGAATGATGTCATTTTAGTCTTATTCCTAGACTTAAGAATAAGTGTGACTCATAAAGGTTCCTATGTGTTAAGACTAGGTCTCAGCTCCTAAATTATTTAAGAGTGCTGGAGAGGTATCCTAACCTAGTTAGGAGTAACAAGATGGCAGCAGAGAGGAGGACACCACACACTTTCTGAAAAAAAATAAAAAATAAATGTACTGTATTGAAGTTATATGATGACAGGGAGTTTATACAAGCTTGATCATCAAGGTATTCTTTTTGTAGTAAGAAATTCAATAACTTTAGTGACTGAAAAAAATGCAGCTGTGCACCGGTGATGACTTGGGCTCATCAGTCCACAGTAATCAGGGTCTTAAAGCACTATTGTGGCTCTAACCACACCAAACATACAGTAGTGGCCAAAAGTGATATCCGGATGGGGATATTTGTTTTTAATGAACTTACAAGTTTGATTAAACAATCAAAATATGAGGAAAATATTATATATTAATATATTAATATATATATATACCAATCAGGCATAACATTATGACCACTGACAAGTGAAGTGAATAACACTGATTATCTCTTCATCACGGCACCTGTTAGTGGGTGGGATATATTAGGCAGCAAGTGAACATTTTGTCATCAAAGTTGATGTGTTAGAAGCAGGAAAAATGGGCAAGCGTAAGGATTTGAGTTTGACAAGGGCCAAATTGTGATGGCTAGACGACCTGGCCAGAGCGTCTCCAAAACTGCAGCTCTTGCGGGGCATTCCCGGTCTGCAGTGGTCAGTATCTATCAAAAGTGGTCCAAGGAAGGAACAGTGGTGAACCGGCAACAGGGTCATGGACGGCCAAGGCTCATTGATGCACGTGGGGAACACGAAGGCTGGCCCGTGTGGTCCGATCAAAGAGACGAGCTACTGTAGCTCAAATTGCTCAATAAGTTAATGCTGGTTCTGATAGAAAGGTGTCAGAATACACAGTGCATCGCAGTTTGTTGCGTATGGGGCTGCATAGCCGAAGACCAGTCAGGGTGCCCATGCTGACCCCTGTCCACCGCCGAAAGCGCCAACAGTGGGCACGTGAGCATCAGAACTGGACCACGGAGCAATGGAAGAAGGTGGTATGGTCTGATGAATCACGTTTTCTTTTACATCACGTGGATGGCCAGGTGCGTGTGCGTCGCTTACCTGGGGAACACATGGCACCAGGATGCACTATGGGAAGAATGCAAGCCGGCGGAGGCAGTGTGATGCTTTGAGCAATGTTCTGCTGGGAAACCTTGGGTCCTGCCATCCATGTGGATGTTACTTTGACACGTACCACCTACCTAATCATTGTTGCAGACCATGTACACCCTTTCCTGGAAACGGTATTCCTTGCTGGCTGTGGCCTCTTTCAGCAGGATAATGCGCCCTGCCACAAAGCAAAAATGGTTCAGGAATGGTTTGAGGAGCACAACAACGAGTTTGAGGTGTTGACTTGGCCTCCAAATTCCCCAGATCTCAATCCAATCTGTGGGCATTTGTGGGATGTGCTGAACAAACAAGTCCGATCCATGGAGGCCCCACCTAGCAACTTACAGGACTTAAAGGATCTGTTGCTAACATCTTTGTGCAAGATACCACAACACACCTTCAGGGGTCTAGTGGAGTCCATGCCTCGACGGGTCAGGGCTGTTTTGGCAGCAAAAGGGGGACCAACACAAAACCTGATCGGTGTATATTAAATATTAGGGAAGAACAAAACACTAAACTTGGTTAAGGTATTAGATACATAAGGTTTTGGTTAAGGTACATAATCAGTTATTAATATTTTGTTGGTTCTCTCTTGTTTTTAGAATTTCTTTGTATGACAGCCTGGCCAAAAAATATGTCCACATAATTTGGCATGTTTCATTGCATTATCACAACTAAAACAATTGACTCCAAGCACAACTACGCAATATACTTACAAATTCTTTGACACATTTTTAATATTTGGATAAAGCGTGAAGATGTCAATTTTCCTAGGCTGGACATCACTTTTGGCCACTACTGTATGGCAGTTCATTGACTTCCCAACTGACATTCAAACCATGCGGCAAAAGCAAGCCAATTTTATGAGGATTGCAAGCTTCCCTGGAGTTGTTAGAGCCATTGATGGAATGCATGTTCGCATCATTGCTCCAACTGTAAATGAGGAGACATATATCAATAGAAAAGGATTCCACATCATCAATACTTTACTAAATGTTTCCGGGTCTTAATTAAATGATTTTATTATAATTACATTAAATGACTGGTGTTGTGCTGCCGTGACTACCCTTTCAAGCTCACTATTGGCTTATTCAGAGGTTGAGGGCGGCCGTTTTTGGGTTGACATCACTGTAGTCCTTAGTTTGCAAAACTTAAGTGCCACCTCAGTTAGCACCTAACAGATAGGGCCCTATCATACACCTGGCGCAATGCGACGCCAGGCGTGACACAAGTGTTTTTTGCTAGTTTCAGCCCGATGCAGCTATCATTTTCACGTCCAGCACCACGTTGTTTAAATAGCAAATGCACTCGCGCCCATCAACCAATCAGATTTGAGGGACAAATTTAGAGTTTATGTCAATTTTAAGCTTACAACCAGGGTTAGGTGCTTTTACATCAGTGTTATTCACCTATCATTACCTTCTGATTTTAGGGATAACTTATGGGTATAGATTTAGGGGTAGGGATATTGTTAGGACTAAAAACGTAAAGTATGAAATCTTTACAAATTACTGTAAATTTTTGGTAACTATAGAAACCGTTTAATCAGTAAAAAATGCTCCCAAATACAAAAAAACAGCTCATCCAAGATCAACAGTAAGCCTGAGCCAAGATACCTGAAGAACTCTGTCAGGCTGAACTGAACTCTCTTGTCCCTCATGTTTTCTGGCCTTCCTTCAGCCTCCCAGGGGGATAAATCAAGAGACCTGCAGCCCTGTAAATCAACAGGACAGGGCTCTGCAAAGGTCAGGCCACATGTAATTACAGCTAATTAAACTGTGCCAGGGAGATGGAGTTGAAATTTACCACCACTCATTAAAGCCGAGGAGACGGCGCTAATTGGACATCAACCCTCCTGTAACTCACTGCCCTGTTAACTGTCATGCTGAATCGCCTTCATAAGTCACGATCAATGTAAAACATCAGCAAGCGCTTTCGAATGAGGCACAGCCACGTGCACAGCATAACTGCAGGGAGAGGAACCACCAGAGCGAACTGAGCTTTAACCCTCTATTGCACACATTAGGAAAGCAATGTTACAAAATATTTAATTACATTTTCTTGCAAAAAAAAAAAAAAAAAAAAAAAATGGACGTCAATAAACATTTGGTGTGCCTTTTACCTTTTAAAGTACATATCCTAGAAGCAACTATGCAATGCTGGATAATAATAATAATAATAATAATAATAATAATAATAATAATAATAATAATAAAAATAATAATTAACTGATGTCAAGATTGTAAAAACTAACTTAATTGAGGTGTTAATTACTGATTATTGAATTTAAATCCAGCACCCAGCCATGCAGTCTGCATTTACAAACATTTGTGGAAAAAATGGGTCGTTCTGAAGAGCTCAGTGAATTCAATCGTGGATGTGTGATGGGATGCCACCCTTGCAAGTCAGTTCGTGAAATTTCATCCCTGTTATAAATTCCATGGTCAACTGTAAGTGGTAACATATGTAACAATGACACTGTAAAATAAAGTGTTACCAAATAAAGTGTAACCAAAAAATGGACAAATAAATGCAACAGAACAAAAATAAAATTTTTGTTTGAAGTTTTTCAGGTCGATGTAGTGCATTCAGATAAGTAATAGCCTAGAACAAAAATGCAGAGGTGGACAGTAGTGAAGTATTTTTACTTTACTCTTGTACATTTTTCGAGTGTTTTTCTTTGGAAAACTTTTACTTCACTACATTCCAAAGCATAATGTTGTACTTTTACTGCACTACATTTCATAAATAAATAACACTGTTTAATACCAAACACGTCCCACAGTTTAGCAACAGTAGACTGCATTTTACAACACTCACTTAATTGGCTGATTGAGATGTTAAGTTTGGGCTTTTAGGGAGGAACAAAAGCACACTGCTGTGAAGGAAAGAAAGGTGCGCTGTACGGAATGCGGCAGCGGCACAACAATAGTTTTACCTTGATATCTTGTTTTCATAATCGTTGGAAGACAAAATCGAAATCGAAAATCAATTACGATTAATCGCACAGCCCCAGCGCATGGTGCTTAAAAGTCGCCAAAGCTCTGCTGATTCCATAGCTAAAGAGTTCCAAACTTCCACTGGCATTAATATCAGCACAAAAACCGTGCGACACAAGCTTCATGGAATGGGTTTTCATGGCCGAGCAGCTGCATGCAAGCCTCACGTCACCAAGTCCAATGCCAAGTGTCGGATGGAGTGGTGTAAAGCACGCCGCCACTGGACTCTGGAGGAGAGATAATGGATAATTGATAATGGATAATGGTATGGGGCTGTTTTTCAGTGGTTGGGCTAGGTCCCTTATACTTCCAGTGAAGGGAAGACTTAATGCTTCAACATACCAAGACATTTTGGACAATGCTATACTTCCAACTTTGTGAGAACAGTTTAGGGAAGGCCCTTTTCTATTCCAGCATGACTGTGCACAAAGCAAGGTCCATAAAGACATATCTGGATGAGTTTAGTGTGGAAGAACTTGACTGGCCTGCAGAAAGCCCTGACCTCAACTCCATCGAACACCTTTGGAATGAACTTTAATGGAGATTGCGAGCCAGGCCTCTTCGTCCAACATCAGTCCCTGACCTCACAAATGCTCAACCGTGTTAACTTAATTAATTAGTTATGGGAAAAAATAATGCATTAAAATTATTAACGCATTTAATGCACACGCCCCAGACCGACGTAGTTCATCTTACATTTCATAACGTTGATTGGTGATAAACATGAAGCAGAGCAATAGCTCACTGCGTGACGAAGCCTATAGAATGCAGTTAGAATGGCCCTAAAATTCAAGATATCAGGGCAAAAATGCCCCTGTATGAGTTGTCTCATATTTATATCGTGATATAGTTAAGCAATATCACACGAGTGCTGTTTTTGTCCCGAATAGCACGACTGCAAATATGATTTTGTACAACAGTTCAATAAATAAGAAGTTAATATTGTATCTACCTATAAAGCCAGAAAAGAACTATTGTGTGTCTCGAGCAACAGTGGTGTTTAGCTACTGTTCGGACGCTCTTGCTTACTGCTCCGCACTTTGCTCTATCACTTTTTATATTTAATCTCCTAATTTTAACTATAGCAAATCAGCACAGTGCTCAAACGCTAAAGCTTGACAACAATGCTGAAACTAGAAACTTTTGTGACTGGAAAACTACAAAAAAGGGGAATTTTTACCCGACCAGCCTCCCACCGACAGCAGCCATCAGCTTACATTCAGGAGAAGGGAAAACACAGCTGCCTAGATTCAAAAGGATAAGAAAGAAAATGCCTCTTCTAGTTCAAGAATCTACTTGCTGCACAAACTGCCACAGACTTTTACAAAGGATTGCAGTTCTTGAAACAAAGCTACTTTCAGGACTACCAAACCAAACGGAACACACAACAGAGCTTTGTCATGGACACCCTCAGCATACAGCCGGTGAGTCCCATGAATCTAGTGCTCCGCAACAGGCCATACTGAGTGTAGAGAAACAAGTCGTAACTGATCAACACACTAATCGATGGCACAAACAGGGAGCGAGACCTAAAGGCACTCGAGACATCAGATTGTCACGAGTATCACAGATTGCCGCAGTAGCATCCTCTACCCCCCTACCACCGCCTATACATCTTGAGAACAGATTTGAAGTTTTAATGAATATGGGTGAGGAATCCCCAAATGTGTTGAATGTGGTTGAGAAATCCCCAAATGTGATCGGACACAGATCAAATCAGCCAGCAGCTAACACTTATGCTAACTGGTGCTCAAGGTCGAGCAGACAGCGGCACTCAGCTCAGAGCGCAGCCGAGCCCAGGACTCTGATAGTGGGTGACTCCATAATCAGAAACATTAGTAGCAGGGATACAAGATAGGTTTAGAACAAAGAACAAATAGGTTTTCACGATTGCTTGGGCTTAATACATGGCTGCAAAAAAGCTGCAACATAAAGGGACTGAACTTCATCGACAACTTCAATCTTCAAAGTCAGAGACAACTGTTTAAACAGGACGGCCTCCACCCAAACAAACTTGGTGCAAGAGTGCTAAAGGACAATATCTACTTCTCCCTCCATCACTCTTCAGCAGTGTGTGGCAATCCACTTAACCTGAATGGCACACACACACCTTTACAGAGTAGGAATGACCACAGGACTTCACTTCAGCATCTGAATGGACATGCGGTTGACACATCCCACAAGAACAATGATAACACCATGCAGCCACGCAGCCACAACAACCACTGATCACGGACACATTCCCAGCTGAGCCCTGCCCACAGAGCTCACCACAGACAGACTGTGACGGACTAGAACTGCTCCAAGATTCAGCACCCAAGGACGACTTTCTGGAAAACAGCCAGGGAAGCCAGGACAACATATTACAGCCCCTAGTAACACCACAGCAACAGCCCCCCTCACCAGACATGTTATTCCTCTCTCCAGCATCCCTGCTTCTGAGCTTCTCAGAGAAAATGGAGGAACTGGTGTATGCTGGAACCAGACTATCACACTGTATCGCTGTGAGCCCCCAGATATCAACCAAAAAGCGGCGACCACCAAAGCCGATGGGCCCAGCTCGTCCTCCCCCTCCTTCTGTGAGATTTCTTCGGTCACAACGCCAGGGCCCACACCCTCCTCCATCTGTTGTAGGTGAACCAAAAACAGCTGATACCAGCTCTCAATGATGTGTGTCGGGTCCCTGCTATGATAACAGTAACTTTATCAAATGTTTACAGAACAAGCGGGAACCCAGTGTGCCTGTTACTTTCTCTATTTCTGTTCTATTACGTGATAGAAAATCTAAGGACTTCTCAAGCCGTATGGCAAACCCATCTAATCTGCTGCCTGTAACATGTCAAACTAATATTACCATGGGGACAAAAAGTAAGATTAAAGTAAAGAAAGTTAAGTTAGCACTTTTAAACATCCGCTCACTTAAAAATAAATCACTTCTTGTCAACGACTTAACCACAAACAACTTGGATTTTATGTTTCTAAATGAAACATGGCTAGAAGACAGCTGCTGTGCAACAGTCCTAAATGAAACAGCCCCACCTAACTTTACTTTTATGAGTGTCTACAGAGCGGCTAGGAGAGGTGGAGGTGTAGCTGCTCTATTTAAAGATGTCTATCAATGTAAACAAGTGTCATTTGGAGATTACCTGTCTTTCGAATATCTGGGTATTGTGTTAAAAGGTGCGCCACGCATTCTACTTATCATTATTTACAGGCCTCCAAAATACTCTCCAGCCTTTGTTGAGGACTTTACAGAACTGTTATCAGCAATCTCTTCTGAGTTTGACTGTTTTACTATTGCTGGGGATTTTAACATTCACATTGACAATACTGAATCCAGTACAGCAAAAGATCTCATGACTGTTCTTAACACATTTGATCTGACTTAGCATGTACATAGACCCACACACAATCGTGGACACACTCTAGATTTACTTATCAGTAAGGGTCTAAACATTTCATCGATTGTTTATAAGGATATAGCACTGTCTGATCATTTCTGTATTTTCTTTGATATTTGATCTCTCCTGCCATTTAAGCTAGATCTGTCTCTGTCTAAAAGAGATGCTTAAATGAGAACACTAGTGTACTATTTATGAAGCCCATATCTCTGACACCAAGCATATCCGCAGACTCTGTTGATTTTCTTCTTGAATGCTTTAACTCAAAAGTCAAGAATTTAATTGATGATATTGCTCCTGAGAAAGTCAGGAAAAAGAATGGCAGACCTAAAGCACCTTGGAGAAACACAACAGCAGTTCAAAGTATGAAAAGAAAACGCAGGAAAGCTGAGTGCATGTGGCGGAAGACAAAACTTGTAGTCCATTATAACATCTATAAAGACATGAAGTGTGGAGTGTCTTCATGACTTCAGTGTGGAACTAGGCACAGCTAGACAGACCTTCTTCTCAAATATTATAAACAGAAACATAAACAACACCCGCACTCTTTTTGCTACTGTAGAGAGACTAACAAACCCCCAAGTCACATTCCCAGTGAATTGCTCTCCAAAAGCAAATGCAAAGAGTTTGCATCCTTTTTTTCTGAGAAGATCAATAATATCAGAAAGGCGATCAGTATATCCTCATGCTGTGCTGAGGTCAGACAGACTCGTCTACAATTTCAGAAATTATGTCTGATTTCGAAGCAACTGTCTGATTTCGAAGCAACTGACGGTAAAATTTTAGAAGAAATGGTACAGCACCTTAAAACATCAACCTGCGCTCTTGACACACTCCCCACTTCTTTTTTAAAAATTGTGTTTAACTGTTTAGAGACATCTCCTAGAAGTGGTAAATTCCTCACTTCTTTCTGGGACTTTTCCAAACTCCCTGAAAACTGCAGTTGTTAAGCCCCTCCTGAAAAAGAGCAATCTGGATGAGACCATATTGAGCAACTATAGACCAATCTCAAATCTTCCCTTTATAGGCAAGATCATTGAAAAAGTTGTTTTCAATCAGCTGAACAAATTCTTAAGCTCAAACAGATACTTTGACAATTTTCAATCTGGTTTCCGACCGCATCACAGCACAGAGACAGCACTCATAAAGATAATAAATGATATTCGCCTCAATACTGATACAGGTTAATTATCAGTGCTGGTGCTACTCGACCTTAGTGCAGCATTTGACACTGTCGATCACAACATACTTCTTGACAGGCTGGAAAACTAGGTTGGGCTTTCTGGGATAGTCCTCAAATGGTTCAGGTCATACTTAGAAGGGAGAGGTTATTATGTAAGTATAGGTGACCATAAGTCTGAGTGGACATCCATGACATGCGGAGTCCCACAAGGGTCAATTCTTGCGCCACTCCTATTCAACCTGTACATGCTCCCACTGAGCCAAATAATGAGAAAGAACCAAATTGCTTACCACAGCTATGCAGACGACACCCAGATCTATGTAGCACTATCGCCTAACGACTACAGCCCCATTGACTCCCTGTGCAAATGCATTGATGAAGTTAACAGTTGGATGTGCCAAAACTTTCTTCAGTTAAACAAAGAAAAAACTGAAGTCATTGCATTTGGAAACAAAGATGAAGTTCACAAGGTGAATGCATACCTTGACGCTAGGGGTCAAACAACTAAAAATCAAGTCAGGAATCTTGGTGTGATTTTGGAGTCAGACCTGAGTTTCAGTAGTCATGTAAAAGCAATAACTAAATCAGCTTACTATCATCTCAAAAATATTGCAAGAATTAGACGCTTTGTTTCGAGACAAGACTTAGAGAAACTTGTTCATGCTTTTATCACCAGTAGGGTGGACTATTATGGACTCCTCACTGGCCTTCCCAAAAAGACCATTAGACAGCTGCAGCTTATACAGAACGCTGCTGCCAGGATTCTGAGCAGAAACGGAAAATATGACCATATCACACCAGTCCTCAGGTCTTACACTAGCTTCCAGTTACATTTAGGATCGATTTTAAAGTATTATTACTGGTATATAAATCACTCAATGGTCTAGGACCTCAATACATTGCAGATATGCTCATAGAATATAAACCTAACAGATCACTCAGATCATTAGGATCACATCAGCTAGACATACCAAGGGTTCACTCAAAGCAAGAAGAGTCTGCTTTTAGCTATTATGCCAGCCACAGCTGGAACCAGCTTCCAGAACAGATCAGATGTGCTCCAACAGTAGCCACTTTCAAATCCAGACTCAAAACACATCTGTTTAGCTATGCATTTACTGAATGAGCTCTGTGCTTTGTCCGAACTGCTTGCACCTTGTTTTTATTTTTGGATACGATTTTATTTATTTCTGAAGAAAAAAAAAGGGGGGGACAAACCATAGTGGTAATGTAGCATGGTTAAGAAGTTTCGGGAAGAGAAATTGAGATCATATGGGTAAACGCAGCACAGTTAAAAAGTTTCTGGAAGAGGAATTGAAACTGCGTGGGTGATTAATCGGAGCATGGACTGATATAGTCCAGCTCTGCCTGGCCGTTTTTAGGTGAAAGATCGGATCTGCTGGAGACGTCCGACAAATTATTTAGGCGTGCCAAAAGAAATCCACAGAGAAAGAGACAACCAGTATGGGGAAGTCCCAGAGCAAGTGCAGAAAGTAATTAAATACAAAAGACAAACAAATTATTCTAAAATATTTTACCAGATGAGAAGTTTATCTATGTATCATCTTTTACTCTTTTAATTCCTTTTATAACTGTTTTAATTTTCTCTTATTAACTTATTAACTCTTATTATCTAATTAACTCTTTTATTTTGTGATTATTTTAATTCCCTTTTCTGTGTAAAGCACTTTGAATTACCATAGTGTATGAAATGTGCTACATAAATAAACTTGCCTTGTTTAATTTCTGAATTAATCCGCGTTGAGCGAATCAATCGGGTGAACCAATGATTCAATTGTCCTTACGTCATTCCTGAAAGAATCAGCCGTTTGGTTTGAACGAATCGAATGACACAATGACTCACTCACTAAGACATTTACCGCCTCCCACTGGTAGTTTTATTTTCTTGTTTAGAGTATCATTCATTTAAAAAAAAATATATATATATTTCTGTCACAAATCTACTGGAGGCAAGTTGCAGTTGAACCCATGTGCAGTTTATTTACAAGTGACTTGACTTGAACGCAGACTTGAACGCAGACTTGAACGCAGACTTGAACGCAGACTTGAACGCAGACTTGAACGCAGACTTGAACGCAGACTTGAACGCAGACTTGAACGCAGACTTGAACGCAGACTTGAACGCAGACTTGAACGCAGACTTGAACGCAGACTTGAACGCAGACTTGAACGCAGACTTGAACGCAGACTTGAACGCAGACTTGAACGCAGACTTGAACGCAGACTTGAACGCAGACTTGAACGCAGACTTGAACGCAGACTTGAACGCAGACTTGAACGCAGACTTGAACGCAGACTTGAACGCAGACTTGAACGCAGACTTGAACGCAGACTTGAACGCAGACTTGAACGCAGACTTGAACGCAGACTTGAACATGAACTCACCAACAGTAGTGACAGGAAACAATACTAGACCAAGATGCATGGCAAACATGAGGGCTTAAATACACAAGGACTAATGACTAAACACGACACACCTGTGAACAATCAAGACAATGAAACAATGACAGAACTGACCTAAGAACCCACATGACTAAATCAACCAATGACAACAGGCTTGTTCGACTTCATGCAGCAATGCGCAGACCGATCGGCGGCTGACTTGAAGCAGTGCATGCCGGGTTAGAAATTTCGTCCGACTTGAGGCAGCGTCGAGAGCAGCCGGCTGGTGCATTTTTTGCGCAGCTTCTCCAGAGCGGCTGCATGAGCTCTGATGACGACACAGCTGTTCCCCGATTCACCGCATGACAGCGATCACATGTGTTTCGTGTTTATTCTAAAACCTTCAGTTCCACTAATGCTCACAAATCAGTTTTTTTATAACAGTAAAACCTCTTTTCATGTTGTCGTGATGTTATATTGTGTCATGTTTATCAAAATAAAACTGATAAAAAACGTTGACCCCACTTCATTGATAGTGTAGGCTTTTGTTGAACTTTATTCTTGTACAAACAGACGCTGTATTAAGCAGTGCATAAAGTACTGAATGAAAATGTCTCTGAAACATCTATTTGACAAATATTGCATTTATTTCACTTCAGCTGTGATGAAGTATGCAAACAGCGTGAGCGTCTCTACGGGAAGCAGAAAGTGTCCGACTTCACGTCTCCGTTTGAGGCTCCTCCCCGCCTGCACGCGGCTTGTCTCGTCGATCAGTTACATCCAGCCGAAGCCGATGTCGAACACACCTAACATGACACAAGAGACTAGGGAAGCACAAGACATGATCACATGAGGGCACAATGGAATCACATGACAACAGGAAACATGACATTGAACATAACAAAATAAGAAAATGAAACAAAACCAAAACACTAGACATTACAATTTAATATTTTCATATTAATAAAAAAACTATGAAAGGTATAGTTCACCCAAAAGTAAAAATTCTGTCATCGTTTACTCACATCAATATAATATCAAATAGAATATTTTTTTCCTAAAGCTATTTTTTGTAATGTCTATTTGATGCTTTTCTCATTTAACACAATAATGACTTTAAATTATCTTTTGCGGGTAATTTCTCAGCCAAATTTGATGAGAGATTAATTATGGATTAATTATGAATTAATTAATTACCACATCATGTAATGAATTAGATTAAAAATTGTATTGCTTGGCAGCCCTAAAATACATTTTTTAACATATTTATATATTTTAATTAAAGATTAGGAACACAGCCTAACCATCAATCAACATTCCTGTCCATATGAGGTGATTTGTTCCAGAAACATTTTTTGTTATGCTGGTTGAAAGTCTCTTCGCATCCTGATAGCAATCACTAATTTGTATGTATATATCTCGTCTGTGGAAGATGTTTGAACATAAAATGTTCGGTGAAACAATGTCCTATACCTGCCTGTCAGTGTATGTATTTCCATACCTCCACTCACCCTGCTCGCGCAGACATCACACGTCATCAGCGCATTATGCATCATGCTATGCACAGTTAGACAGACGTCAGTCACAGAGCACTGCAACCGAAACAGCAGCCACCTTTTACAGTTCCTCTTGAACCAAAACAACAAGCTTATGCTGCATTCACGCCATAACTACCATAATTTGGAAGAAATGGAAACCCGTAAATTTATACGTTTCAATAGTAACACTATCAACCCCTGAAATGAATCTGCAGCAGTCAGGTGGTACAGGTCAGTGCTCTTTAAGGTTTTTATGTTCATTATTATTGTAATGTTATGTGCCTATTGTAATGTTATGTAGTTTAACACCATCTCTCGTGACGCTTTTGTTTGCTCCTTGCTATACGTGTTCAAGTGTTTTGGAGAAGGCGTGGCTAGAGCTGTATATAAACATTAATTGTATCCATCTGTACTGATAGCCATTCTACTGCAACACGTTGTTTCTAGGCGACATGCACTTTTGCAAGTTGTCACACCATACAAATTATTTCTATGACTGTAACTGTTATAAAATGACATTCACTAACAAATATGAATAATATTTTTTACAGCTGAGAAATTTAATTGAAAAAGGGCAGTATGAGGGCAGTTCTCTAGAAGACAGATGTTCATCCCCACAGTGTACCATGCCAGAAACATAATTTAAAATGACTGCCAAGATGTGACCAACAAAAAGATTTTATTGGTTTAGTCAAAGCTATCCCTTCATTATTAACCATTTTACTGCCATCCTGTATGCATCATGTGTTTTCATGTGTGAAGAAAATCTGTGTTACCCTGAGGCAACATCATGAAATAGAGGGTTAAGAGGAAGTGGCATCTACAACTCATGAACATCCATTTAGTGATGCAACTATATGTGACTCGCCATTATCTGTTCGAAATCATCTCGCAATAGAAGGTCCACAATCTGACCAATTTTCTGCTAACATAGTGTGATCACCCATATAGTGGTTAATGCTAGATTTCATAACTTCTCTATATTTTGTTATGCATGTCAGAATGTTTATGTGATATTTCCTCAGAATAAGTGACTCAGCACTGTAATCTATTCTCTATCCATCGTTGGATCTTGTCAAGCCTGATTAACACTCCCCTCGGTTGTCAGCAGCTAAGACGTCCACGTTCCATCAGTTTTTGTGATGTACCACCTTCCTCTCTCTCACGCTGTCCTTCACTTTCTGTCATTCAGTCTATTTCCCCTCTTTATTTTTGTAGTTAAACTGATTTATGTTATGTATGGAGAAATATAACAATATACTATAATTTTTTACACTTTTTGTATCATGTTTTCTTTATTATATTTTATAATGAGGTACAATAAGAGCTGCAAAAAATTTTATTTCACCATAAAATAACAACAGATGGTAGTGATGGTTTTGTGAAGTGCAGGTTCTAGCAGCTGATCAAACAGAGCTTCTGCGAGGCAGCTAATATATTACGCTTTGAAATCCATCAGTTTGTCTCTTCAGCAAGGGATTCAGAAGAGTCAGAATGTTAAGCTGTTAGGATCACAGCTCAGTTCAACTGTCAAATCCAAGATGTTCTCATAAAAGAGACTTTGCCATATGGAACCATTTGGAACTCGGCATTTGTGAAGTCTGTTTTTTATTTTCCTTTGCTCCAATAGAAAAATAGGAATAATTACAAAATTATTGTTGTGTAGAAAAAAGAAAAATTAAGAATAATTACAAGATTATTTTTGTGTAAATGCATTTTAATTGTACTGTGAGCTTCAAACAATTATGTTCAAATTGCTCTGTAGAAACAGAGCAGTTAATACTGAACTTTTAATGTACTGTATGTGTTTACCATTTGTCTGTTCATGGCAGCTGTGCACCATTCAGAACTGAATTAAGAATATCTTTTAAATTTCAGCTCAATTCCTGATGAAATGGAATGAAATTTAAAGGTCTTCATATAACCATTGTAAATTTGAATATATTTCACTTCACAGTAGGAATTAACCATAACATTTTATTGTAGAGTACACACTGGAGAAGAAACAAAATCTAAGCTTCGCTAAATATATATAATGTTCATAAATTTAGGATTAGTAGGATGCTCATTACAATCATTATAATGATTTTGGATCATGGTTTGTTTTGTTTGTGTGTGTGTGTGTGTGGTCTTGTTTAACCTTACATTATGGGGAAAAATGTCCCCACAAGGATTGCAATATCCAAAATCCTTGTCTTTGCTGTGAGATTTTTTTTGGTCCCCATGAGGAAATTACTTATAAAAGTGATTTTTTGAAAATTAAAAAATGCATAAAGTTTTCTGTGTTGGGTAGGGTTAGGGCGTGTGTCCACCAAAGCATTTTTAGCCAGTATAGCACTAACACTATAGGTGCTCTGCTGAAAACGCTTAGCTGTGGGCGCTTGAGAGCATTTTGGTGGCTCAGCGTTTTTTTTTTTCAGTTGAGACGCTTTGCTTGCTATGATATGGAATATCCACGGAAGTGTTACTAGCATCTCATTTCACAGATAGTTTGTTTCTGTATTGTTTCTATATAAAAAGGTTGATACAATGTAAAGTATTTTCTCTGGCTATTGTCTTAAGTTATTTTGTTCCATTATATGCTGCTTGTTGTCATCAGTAGACGTTGTACAAGCACAATGTGGCAGTTGGTCAGTGTTGCATTTGTCCCTTCCCTCCTCCACTGTGATTGGATGGCTAGGTAAAAAGTGACAGCACTGCGTTTTACCCAAAGTTGAACATTCTTCAACTCTCGGCCAGCGTGTTCAGCGTGAAATAGACGCTCATCGCCTCGTTAACGCTCCTGCCATTTTAAAAACGCAGCGCTCCCATTGAAAACAATTGGAAAAATACGCTAGTTGCAAGAAAAAACGCTATGGTGGACATAGGGCCTAAGGGTTAGGGGATAGAATATACAGTTTGTACAGTATAAAAATCATTATGTCAATGGAATGTCCCCATAAAACATGAAACACAACGTGTATGTATGTAGTGTGTGTGTGTGATACATGTATAAATTCATTTTCCAAAATACTTTAATACTTTATTAAAGCTTTTGAAATCAAGCCAAACAAAATGAAGCAATTGATCAAGATGAAAATCATAAACTACAAACCTAAGAAAACTATTCTTGCTGATTTTGTTATTGTTTGACAAAAGAAAGACCTATTTTGAGTGACTGTTAAAATTCTTTCAATAGCAATTCCACTTTCTGTCCTTCGTACTCATTGCATTTCAGCATCATGTTGTGTGTGAACAATTCAGTTAAAATCCAAACACATAAACTGAACCAATTCTTAAATTCTGAATGTTGCTCAATAAAGGAAAGGATTATGACTAAAGCCAGCATTCTACAGTCCTGTAGAATCACTCACCCTGCAACCTGAGCTGGAGAAAAAATAAAAAAGCTGAAGCTGCGCTACTGGTACCTGTGGTGTACCTTCATATAAGCGCAGCCTGCATTTTGTACATCCGAAAATCACATCGACAAATAATTGTGCAGTGCAGTTCATCGCTCTGTACTTCAGCCACAAGCACCTTCATACATAATGGAAAAATAGGAAAAATAAGTATTTTACAACTGCACTTCGCATATGATGTTCAGCGGGCATGGAGATGATTACCCTGAAGTGGAAAGCTGAACCCCAACAAAAGTGATGCGAACCCTTTGTGAACTTTCTAAGACTGGCAGAGGTTATTTATTTGTTTACTTAGTATCTTTGTGCTCATAAGGCATCCTGATGTAGCACTGTTGCTTGTGGAGGTGTGCCGTGCGAGCAAAGACACAGGTGGAAAGCTTGTTATCCTGAACAGGGCACAGCTTTTCCCACACAGGGCACATTCATCAAGACTGAGAAGGCCAGACAAAGTTCCTCGACTTTTTTCCTCCAGCACGCTTCTGTTCTTCCTATAGCCTCTCATGTCTGCTTCTTTCCATTCCATGCTCACCTTCAACCTCATATTTCCACGCTGAACTGCAGAGAGCTTTTGCTCATCTGTCTTCTCAACACCTCCCTTTCAGCTTGACTCCCCCTGTTCCCCTCTCCCCCATTCTGCCTTTCATTTTTACTTCTCTTCTTTTGGCACCATTTTCACATTCACTCGTCACCTCATCTCCCTTGGCATCATGTCTGGGCACATCCAGGCTCCGTCGCACATGGCAACATCAACCACCACTCTAGTTCTCCTGCCAGTGTGGAATGGCTGAGGACACATCCCTCAATAGAATTTCCCCTCAACGATGAGTTAGAATCCTACAGGTGGTTTGCGTGTTTGTTTCTGCAACACAAATAGAAAGATGTGAATGTGTTTTTCAGAGAGAATACATTTTACTGCACCAACAGTGCCTGCAGCTGTGCAGCTGTACATACTGTGTGTACAATGAGCATTTGCTTATTGCAGTTAATAATGGTGCTTGCTAAGTGGAGCTTATTATGTTTTCCAGGGAATAATCATTGGCAAGTAACTTGTCCACAAAGACATGACTGATACTTCAAATCATGTGACTTGTTTAAGAGAGGTGTGATCTGACAGCGACAAGCAATTTGTCTGTCCACACCAGATGCGACACTGCTACGAGACATGACAAAATCAATCAGAAATCACATCTAATCAAAAGAATGTGTGGGCGGAGTCTCTCTGCAAGAGTACTGCACTCACAACAAACTGGATAAGTACATAATCAAAATTAATCATATTAATATTTTAATATTATTACAAATACAAACTGAGTGACTGAAACAATCTTTGTCATAGAATACATAAACATTCTTGTTTCCTTTAATTTATTTTCAAGATCTGAGGTGAATTATCCTTTGTCGCTTTCAGTATGGTCATGCAAAATGATAGTCAAACTCACTTTAGACATTGTTGTTCCAGCTGTGACGTTGTACAAATATAAACTTTTCTAAATTTAGAATTCCTTGTCGCTTGTCGCATATTGTTATCACGGCTGGTTAGGGAAAAAACACTCTGATTAACATGGAAAATATATTTAGCATAGCAACCACCCAATTTTGCTTTTAAAAGTCATCTAATAGCCGTCTAAATACAGCCCTGACGTCTAGGCTAAAACAAGGCAAAATTTGGGCTGTCAGTGAAAATTTAATAGACATCTAACCATAGCCCAAGAATACACTAGTCATCTAGAACATGCCAAAGAAATGAAACCAAACACATTGTAACCACTGTTGAATCACTGTAACCAAATTCAAGGTTGTTTTGGCTAGAAGTGGATTACTCATAGCCGGACTATATCGGGTCTATAGTTAACCGAGACGGTGAAATGACGGCTATTGCTTGCTGGGCAACTACCAATGGACTAGCAACCGCCCAGAACACCTAGCAAACTGTAGTGTACCTTGTATAGCTGTTGTTGTGGAGGGATATGGGGGGTGTGGTCAGGTTTCTATGCATACCCCAAGAAGAAATCCTACAAGCAAACATGAATGCGTGCATGTGTGTGTGTGTGTGTGTGTGTGTGTGTGTGTTTTCTGATTGGAGACCTCCCGCATTTGAGTCTTTCTGTCACGCTAATCACCTACACAGCAGCACATCAGGTGAGCAACAGATGCCGTCTAACACTCCAGTTGATTCCTAATTCAATTATTCTGCCCGTTTGTTTTCAGGTCACACTGCCAACATGCTTCACAATGGCAAGCAAACTGGGCCAGTTCACACCTGCCACTAGTGAAGGTGAAGTAAGAGGAAGAGAGCGGAATTCAGATGAGAGGTCTCGTCCGCTGCGCTGGTGTGGCTGTAAGTCAGCAGGGCTTGAGCTTGATGCTGCTTATTTTCAGAGCATCTGACAGTGTGATTCATTTCTCCTCTGCAGTCCAACAGACTGTAAGGTGAGAACAAGAGCAGAGCCTGGGGATGTGTGTACACAGTGCGTACACTTGGATACTCGCACTCGCACACACACCTCTCGAACTCTCTCCACGTGTCAGCAGAGGATGGAAGAGGGTGAGGATAAGAGCAGCCTGCAGCAAGGTGAGACTGTGTGTGTGTGTGAAGGCTAAAGCTGTGATTCAGTGACAGGTTGAGGAGAGAGATGCACGCATGATGTTCGCAGCGGTGCTCAATACCAGAAGTGACATCTTCAGTGTCTGTCTTATGCTCCAGTGAGATTTCTATCCACATCCATGGGCATTTTCACAGAGAGGTCAGAGAAGGGCTGACTCATGCACTGACAGTTTACATAGCAATCTGCAAGCTCAGATACATGAATTCATAAATTACTAAATAAGGGCCAGATTTACTAACAGCTTGCACCAGCGCAAACCCTCTTTTGGCATTAAAAAATTACTGTCAGGATTTACCAAACACGAGGGGAAAATTAGCGCTGAAAAGGCGTGGACAGTTATTTTTGCGGCTGACCTTATTGCATATGGATTTGTGGGAGTTTCCCTTTCAGATGCAATATTTTTGGGAGGAGAGTATTTAAATGAATCATGCAAGGTGATTTACTAAGGTTTGCGCTAGTCAATTTACTGGTATTTGCACCGTTATTTAACTGCCAAAAAAGCATGTCTGAAACCAGATGCTAACTGGTAGATTGCGTTGGTCATTATGGAAATGATCCGGCTGTGTCTGTGTGCTTTAATTTGCACGTTGTCAGTAGATCACGCGAATCTGGAGACACACCAAAAACCAACTATTAGAATCTCTTGCAGTGGAGAAGTACCTCACCCTTTCCTTCTCTTCCTCTGCTTATATTCTCTCTTCTTAATGAAGCACAGGTGTGGCTGATCAGCGCCTGCTCCTGGCTGCTGATTGAATGATGAGAAGTAATTACAGTGCGACGCTGAAGTTGTAGCGAATTAGCTCAAAGAGGAAATAAAGACTTCCAATGCAAAAGCCTCTAAAAGCCACCTCGGTCAAAAATGAGATGCACATAATATACATTCATCAAATACTTTCACTTCAAACCCACTAAATCCCAGCCTCAGCCCATTCAGAAGTACTAGTTCTTAGGTAGAAACCTATACATAGGAGCCTGACAAAAATGCTAATTTTAAAGAAAAACATCAGATGGACTTAGAGGCTTTTGCATCTGAAGTCTTCAAATATTAATAATTATTCATAACTCATATGATTAATTGTGAATATTTGAATCAGTTAATGAGATTAATTTGATGTAGCTACATTAACATTACAGTCAATCAATCAGTTCATCCTGTGAACACTCAGTATTGATTATTAATTAATTCTAAGAAAAGGGTATTTTTCATGGCCACAGAAAAATAATTATTCCTTTGCATTTACAGCGTGTAACAAGATCGATCATTTAAATGACAATTTGTTTGCAGGCAGGGAGTCAGAACCAAATATGTATTGTGCACAAATTTTATTAACTAAATCACGAACATGACTAAACTAACATAGAAGCATACATACAAATCACACATACATGGTAAGATGGGAAGTAAGAGAATGAAGAACCGGATCGGAACAAAGGAATGAAACTATGGAAACACCTGGGAGAACCATCAGTGACTACAAGCTCCTTTGTCTGAACAAAGGGGTTTACAGCTTTTACTAACTACACAGCGATTTGTATATCGTATGTTACTTGCATTTAGCCTGAGCTGCTGAAGAGTGTTCAATGTAAAATCACAGGAGAAAGTCCTGATAGTTCGGTCCGATGGTGTTGAAGTTGCAATCGATTTCTTCTGCGTTGACTGAAGAAGATATGATGAACTTGCAGTTATTTCGACTCCGTCGAGGTCGAGGAAGTTGCACACGACTTGAGGTGTTAGGTGTTGGGCCTGCCGGCCCACGACCGTGGGGTCGGGGGTTTCTTGTCCCACACACGCACATGGCTTGATGTGTGTGTGGGCCTTACCCTTACCTGGCTACTTGGCCAGGCTGAGAGACAGCAGAGGTGACGCGTTGTTTTTCGGTCCAGAGAGAGAGAGAGAGAGAGAGAGAGAGAGAGAGAGAGAGAGAGAGAGAGAGATCTGTGCGTCTCTCTTTAACGTCTGGGAGAAGTCACACACCCCTGGGGTCGACTTGACCAATGAGATTGTTGGGATTTCCAAGTGGTAAATTCCTCTGGAGATTTTATGGCTCTTTGTTTCAACAATGATTAAACTGGGTTTGTGCCCATTTATACTCCAATTAATGCAACAAACACACACTGCCTCCTACGAACATAAGTAACATACACGAAAGTGTAAGTCGTGAAACGAGCATTAATTTGATAGGAGACACTACATATATGAGGTTACATGAACTAGTAGTTTGCTCATAAGATATGCATAAAACAAAATACCATACAAGAGACCCTTTACAAAACAGTTATAATCATACACACAATGTCCTGGGGTGCATGTTCATTTATAGAACAGTTTTTCTATAAATTAATGCAGGAAAGTCTGTTTTAAGGGCCATAGGTTTTTCCTATGGCGTTGCTTCTCACATTCCTTCAAGCAATAAACCGTCTTATCAGTTGGCATCCATGGTAACTGAGGCCCTTCTGAGTGGTATGTTGGGGGATGGCTCTAAAGACCCCAGAGCGAGTTTTAAAGGGATAGTTCACCCAAAAATGAAAATTTGATGTTTAATTTTCGAGAAACCGAACATTATTTATATCATCTTTGCCAGATCGTGTACATTGTACATTGACCTCACTCACCGGAAGTGATCGTGCGCTGAAGGATGTTGGACATAGTGGTGTATTAGAGGTAAAAAATTATATAAATACTGTTCGCTTTCTCGCACAAACCGATCTTTTCGTGTCTTAGGACATCAATGTGTCGTCACGAGCCGCAGTGTTTAATATGGATTTGTCTGTGCATGTTTTTTTTACTCTGATAGATTTTGCTACCATTCACATGCATTATACGACTGACAGACTGCAACAGTTGGAGTTAAAAAATCTTCATTTGTGTTCTACTGAAGAAACAAAGTCACCTATATCTTGGATGCCCTGGGGGTAAGCAGATAAACATAAAATTTTCATTTTTGGGTGAATTATTCCTTTAAAGATTATTTGTTTTAATTTGATTTGTCTCAGTCGTTACAAAGTGCACTCAGATACTCTTCACAATACATACATACATACATACATACATACATTTCGTGCTTTAAGAGCCCTCCAAACAATCATCCACTGGTTATTAAAAAGTACTGTATTATAATGAAATAATAGTGACATGCACTATTGTTCAAAAATTTGTTTAAACTTTTTTTAAGGGAACTAATACTTATATCCACTAAGGAAGAATTAAATTAATCAAAAGTGGACATTTATAGTGTTACAAAATATATACATTTCAAACAAATACTGTTCTTTTGAACTTTCCATTCATCAAATAATCCTGAAAAAAATGTATCACTGTTTCCACAAACATATTAAGCAGAGTAGATAATATTAACAATAATATAAGAAATATTTCTTCCAAATCAGCATATTAGAATGATTTCTAAAGGATCACTAAGGACTGGAGTAATGATGCTGAGAATTCAGCTTTGCCATCACAGGAATAAATTACATTTTCAAATAGAATACAGTTATTTTAAATATTATTAATATTAATACAAGTATTATGTCACAATATTAACATTTACTGTATTTTGAGCAAATAAATTCAGCTTTGGTGAGCATAATAGACTTCTTTCAACAACATTTTTTTTTAAATCTTACCAACTCCAAACTTTTGAACGAGTGTACACTCACCTAAAGGATTATTAGGAACACCTGTTCAATTTCTCATTAATGCAATTATCTAATCAACCAATCACATGGCAGTTGCTTCAATGCATTTAGGGGTGTGGTCCTGGTCAAAACAATCTCCTGAACTCCAAACTGAATGTCAGAATGGGAAAGAAAGGTGATTTAAGCAATTTTGAGCGTGGCATGGTTGTTGGTGCCAGACGGGCCGGTCTGAGTATTTCACAATCTGCTCAGTTACTGGGATTTTCACGCACAACCATTTCTAGAGTTTACAAAGAATGGTGTGAAAAGGGAAAAACATCCAGTATGCGGCAGTCCTGTGGGCGAAAATGCCTTGTTGATGCTAGAGGTCAGAGGAGAATGGGCCGACTGATTCAAGCTGATAGAAGAGCAACTTTGACTGAAATAACCACTCGTTACAACCGAGGTATGCAGCAAAGCATTTGTGAAGCCACAACACGCACAACCTTGAGGCGGATGGGCTACAACAGCAGAAGACCCCACCGGGTACCACTCATCTCCACTACAAATAGGAAAAAGAGGCTACAATTTGCACGAGCTCACCAAAATTGGACAGTTGAAGACTGGAAAAATGTTGCCTGGTCTGATGAGTCTCGATTTCTGTTGAGACATTCAGATGGTAGAGTCAGAATTTGGCGTAAACAGAATGAGAACATGGATCCATCATGCCTTGTTACCACTGTGCAGGCTGGTGGTGGTGGTGTAATGGTGTGGGGGATGTTTTCTTGGCACACTTTAGGCCCCTTAGTGCCAATTGGGCATCGTTTAAATGCCACGGCCTACCTGAGCATTGTTTCTGACCATGTCCATCCCTTATGACCACCATGTACCCATCCTCTGATGGCTACTTCCAGCAGGATAATGCACCATGTCACAAAGCTCCAATCATTTCAAATTGGTTTCTTGAACATGACAATGAGTTCACTGTACTAAAATGGCCCCCACAGTCACCAGATCTCAACCCAATAGAGCATCTTTGGGATGTGGTGGAACGGGAGCTTCGTGCCCTGGATGTGCATCCCACAAATCTCCATCAACTGCAAGATGCTATCCTATCAATATGGGCCAACATTTCTAAAGAATGCTTTCAGCACCTTGTTGAATCAATGCCACGTAGAATTAAGGCAGTTCTGAAGGCGAAAGGGGGTCAAACACAGTATTAGTATGGTGTTCCTAATAATCCTTTAGGTGAGTGTATGTGTTAATTAAAATATTTCATCAGACAGCAAATTTTGAATAGTGTCGTTACAACATCTACAGGACCATGCTAGCCATTCAAACCCTTTTATTACAACAATATTGTAATGTCTAGTGTCTTGGTTTTGTTTCATGTTCATGTTTTCTGTTTTAATTTAATCAGTCATGTTTCCTGGTTTGTCATGTGCTTCCCTAGTCTCTTGTGTTATGTTAGGTGTGTTCGACATCGGCTGCGGCTGGATGCAACCGATCGGCGAGAGTAGCCGCGTGCAGGCGGGGAGGAGCTGCAAACGGAGACGTGAAGTCGGAGTTGGGACACTGTACAAATTGTGAATAAAAACAGAATGCAATGATGTGGAAGTTTCAAATTTTAATATTTTATTCAGAATACAACACAGATGACATATAAAATGTTTAAACTGAGAAAATTTATCATTTTAAGGGAAAAATAAGTTGATTTTAAATTTCATGGCATCAACACATCTCAAAAAAGTTGGGACAAGGCCATGTTTACCACTGTGTGCACAGAGATTTACCAACCCTTACACACAGAGATTGTTCCAGATTCTCTGAATCTTTGGATGATATTATGCACTGTAGATGATGATAACTTCAAACTCTTTGCAATTTTTCTCTGAGAAACTCCTTTCTGATATTGCTCCACTATTTTTCGCCACAGCATTGGGGGAATTGGTGATCCTCTGCCCATCTTGATTTCTGAGAGACACTGCCACTCTGAGAGGCTCTTTTTATACCCAATCATGTTGCCAATTGACCTAATAAGTTGCAAATTGGTCCTCCAGCTGTTCCTTATATGTACATTTAACTTTTCTGTTTTAATTTAATCAGTCATGTTTCCTGGTTTGTCATGTGATTCCATTGTGCCCTCATGTGATCATGTCATGTGCTTCCCTAGTCTCTTGTGTTATGTTAGGTGTGTTCGACATCGGCTGCGGCTGGATGCAACCGATCGGCGAGAGTAGCCGCGTGCAGGCGGGGAGGAGCTGCAAACGGAGACGTGAAGTCGGACACTTTCTGCTTCCCGTATAGTGACGCTTACGCTATATTTGCATACAAACCCAATTCCAAAAAAGTTGGGACACTGTACAAATTGTGAATAAAAACAGAATGCAATGATGTGGAAGTTTCAATTTTTAATATTTTATTCAGAATACAACACAGATGACATATAAAATGTTTAAACTGAGAAAATGTATCATTTTAAGGGAAAAATAAGTTGATTTTAAATTTCATGGCATCAACACATCTCAAAAAAGTTGGGACAAGGCCATGTTTACCACTGTGTGCACAGAGATTTACCAACCCTTACACACAGAGATTGTTCCAGATTCTCTGAATCTTTGGATGATATTATGCACTGTAGATGATGATAACTTCAAACTCTTTGCAATTTTTCTCTGAGAAACTCCTTTCTGATATTGCTCCACTATTTTTCGCCACAGCATTGGGGGAATTGGTGATCCTCTGCCCATCTTGATTTCTGAGAGACACTGCCACTCTGAGAGGCTCTTTTTATACCCAATCATGTTGCCAATTGACCTAATAAGTTGCAAATTGGTCCTCCAGCTGTTCCTTATATGTACATTTAACTTTTCTGGCCTCTTATTGCTACCTGTCCCAACTTTTTTGGAATGTGTAGCTCTCATGAAATTGAATAAAGTTGAATAAAGTTCCACATAAGTCTACACTATCAATGAAGTGGTGTCTACGTTTTTAATCAGTTTTATTTTGATAAAGATGACACAATATAACATCGCGACTACATGAAAAGAGATTTTACCGTTATAAACTGATTTGTGAGCATTAGTGGAGCTGAAGGTTTTAGAATAAACACGAAACACACGTGATCACTGGCATGCAGTGAATCCGGCCAATCGTGGAACAGCTGTATCGTCATCAGAGTTCGTGCAGCCTGGTGCAGCCGCTCTAGAGAAGCTGCACCGGCTGTATTAGCCAACTGCTCTCGAATCGCTCTCGCAGTACTTTGATGCCATACGTCACTGTCACGTGGCGTTGGCGCTGTCTCAACTCGGACAAAATTTCTAACCGGCACGCACTGCTTCAAGTCAGCCGCCGATCGGTCTGCGCATCGCTGCATCAAGTCGAACAAGCCTGTTGTCATTCGTTGATTTAGTCATGTGGGTTCTCAGTTCAGTTCTGTCATTGGTTCATTGTCTTGATTGTTCACAGGTGTGTCTTGTTAGTCATTAGTCCTTGTGTATTTAAGCCCTCATGTTTGCCATGTTCCTTTGTCTAGATTTGTTATATGTAACCTGCTGTTGGTGAGTGTCTGTCTGTTTATGTTTCAAGTTCAAGTCATTGTTTGTTTTGTATATGTTCATATTTAATTAAACTGCACTTGGGTTCTCACTTCAACTTGCCTCCAGTGGATCACTTCGTTACAAATGTTTTATCTGTTAGTTGTGGTATTAATCTGCACAACTTGATTTAACAAAGTCTGAGAGGTTCAGCATCTTTTCATAACAATCATAAGCTAAACTCCATTCCCGTGCCTACACCATCACATGCCGCGTCATGCCAAACAGCTTGAGGCTGTCTGCAGTGAAGGCATTAAACCAGCACAACATCTCGGAATATTAATTAACTCAAAGCTGAACCTAAAACCTACACTAAAATGAACCCTACATAATTTTTCAGAAATTCAGTTGGCATACAAAATTGTACATAAAAATGTTACAGTTTTTCTCAGACGCTTTGGTACATTTCTCAGATCACAACTGAAATTCTCAAAACTATTTGTTCAGTCTCCAAATCATGTCACTTGTGCATCATAAAAGCAATTTCTCATTGTTCTGAACAAATTGCAAATGCTTTGGTACAGTCATGCAGTTGACTAGGTGCAACTGTCTGCTGTTTCCTACATTATCAATTGCTTATGTTTATCAAAATGTATTATACTCGTTCTCAGTGAATAGTCTTACCCCTCAAAACATATTAGTTCCTTGCATAAGTCATTAAATGCAAAATGGTTAAACTAGTTGTCGTAATGTGTCGGGTATTTTCTGTACATTTCTATTAGGCTTGTGTTCTGAATTGATGAATTGCGGAAGAGAATTTTGAATTTCAGTAATGAAGGGAAATGTAAAGGGCTAGATCAACCAATGATCAACCAGTTCTCTAAAATAGCTCTCTGAGATGCATCTCACGAACCTTCATTTGGCAAGCATATATATATATATATATATATATATATACACAGACAACAACACAGTGTTACAATTTATTATAATGGGAGAACAACAAGGAAACAAACATGGTCAACAGCCGGGAAGAAGAAGAGTAAGAATGTGTGGTGGAATGGTACAGAGGCAAAACAGTGGAAGAGGTAGAAGAGGCCAAGATTGTAGACTTGTTTCTGATGAAATGAGGGCCACTCTTGTGGACAATGTTCTCAACCATGACCTTATGGCTGAGGCGGGTCAAAAGGTACAGCCGAATGTTGGGAGAACAACCGTGTCCTCAGTCATTCAAACGTTTGTAGAACAGAAGAGGTATGTAATCAGACAATGTTCACTATACTGTAATACTGTACACTTACTGTAATTCTATATTACAGTAGTCCACTTGCATTTTACAGTAAATATACTTTATAGAGACATAATGTAGTACACACACACTGATGTAGTACACACACAGTGGTGGCCAAAATTATTAGAACAGCTGACAGATCTGAAAATATTGACCTTTTTTGCCTCCAAAACATGATTTCATTTCATAATATTCATGAAATATGCAGATGGTTGCTCTGACCATCAAATATCAGATGAAGTGAGTCGTACTGTTTTTATCCACTTTTAACTTTAATATTTGGTATGTTCACCTTTTGCAGCAATTACAGCAGCACATCTCTCTGGCATAGTGTCAATATATTTCCTCTGAGAACTCAACACAAATGTTATCCCATGCCTTCTGCAACTGAAGCCAAAGGCTTTTCTTTGAATGTACAATAGATCTGTCCAGTTTATTTTCCAACTCGCCCCAAATGTGCTCGATGGGGTTGAGGTCTGGACTTTGAGGGGGCTAGTCCATCATTTTCAATGTTCCAGCAGGTTCCTTCTGTTGCAGGTAGTTCCAGCAATAGTTAGAAGAATGTTTCGGGTCAATGTCCTCTTGGAAAATAAATCCAGGCCCAATAAGACGACTCCCAGATGTCCCAGTGTTCTAATAATTTTGGCCACCAGTGAATATACAGTAGGCCTATTTCTGTATATACACTCACCTAAAGGATTATTAGGAACACCTGTTCAATTTCTCATTAATGCAATTATCTAATCAACCAATCACATGGCAGTTGCTTCAATGCATTTAGGGGTGTGGTCCTGGTCAAGACAATCTCCTGAACTCCAAACTGAATGTCAGAATGGGAAAGAAAGGTGATTTAAGCAATTTTGAGCGTGGCATGGTTGTTGGTGCCAGACGGGCCGGTCTGAGTATTTCACAATCTGCTCAGTTACTGGGATTTTCACGCACAACCATTTCTAGAGTTTACAAAGAATGGTGTGAAAAGGGAAAAACATCCAGTATGCGGCAGTCCTGTGAGCGAAAATGCCTTGTTGATGCTAGAGGTCAGAGGAGAATGGGCCGACTGATTCAAGCTGATAGAAGAGCAACTTTGACTGAAATAACCACTCGTTACAACCGAGGTATGCAGCAAAGCATTTGTGAAGCCACAACACGCACAACCTTGAGGCGGATGGGCTACAACAGCAGAAGACCCCACTGGGTACCACTCATCTCCACTACAAATAGGAAAAAGAGGCTACAATTTGCACGAGCTCACCAAAATTGGACAGTTGAAGACTGGAAAAATGTTGCCTGGTCTGATGAGTCTCGATTTCTGTTGAGACATTCAGATGGTAGAGTCAGAATTTGGCGTAAACAGAATGAGAACATGGATCCATCATGCCTTGTTACCACTGTGCAGGCTGGTGGTGGTGGTGTAATGGTGTGGGGGATGTTTTCTTGGCACACTTTAGGCCCCTTAGTGCCAATTGGGCATCGTTTAAATGCCACGGCCTACCTGAGCATTGTTTCTGACCATGTCCATCCCTTTATGACCACCATGTACCCATCCTCTGATGGCTACTTCCAGCAGGATAATGCACCATGTCACAAAGCTCCAATCATTTCAAATTGGTTTCTTGAACATGACAATGAGTTCACTGTACTAAAATGGCCCCCACAGTCACCAGATCTCAACCCAATAGAGCATCTTTGGGATGTGGTGGAACGGGAGCTTCGTGCCCTGGATGTGCATCCCACAAATCTCCATCAACTGCAAGATGCTATCCTATCAATATGGGCCAACATTTCTAAAGAATGCTTTCAGCACCTTGTTGAATCAATGCCACGTAGAATTAAGGCAGTTCTGAAGGCGAAAGGGGGTCAAACACAGTATTAGTATGGTGTTCCTAATAATCCTTTAGGTGAGTGTATATATATATATATATAGAGAGAGAGAGAGAGAGAGAGTCTTCTTTTTTTCTTTATATCGCAATGATATTGTACTGTAATTTGTTGACAGACCAATAATAAAAGTGTAACTGTGAATCCTGTCCAGTCTCTTGCAATCAATATCCCACGTAGTAGCCTAATGTGTAAATTCGTAATATTGAAATTTAAAATTTATATATGCCATACAGAATTTTCTATCATTGTTGTTACGTCCCATATTGTTGTGTCATATCCGGATCTTTATACGCGCCCACTTGCATCTGATTGGTTCTCGGGGTGGCGCATGGACCCGATGACTGGCAGGAACATCATCCAATCACAAGACCTGTGAGATGAGATGAGAAAAAGAGAACAACCCTCCCAAAACAATACGGGACGTAACACCCACACCCTTAAAAACAAACATATATACATGTTTGATAGAACCAACCTAGCAAAGTAGGTACTCTTCCTTAGACCCAAGACAGAGCATCTGCCACAATGTTATCTGTACCTTTCTTGTACAGGATCTGGAGATTGTAGTTCTGAAAAATAAGGGACTACCTCATCAACCTTTGGTTCTGATTACACATTCGTGAAATAAAGGTTAATGGGTTGTGGTCTGTATAAACAACCACAGGAAAAGTAGAAGAACCGATGTACACCTCGAAATGTTGGATTGCCAACAACAAAGCCAAAGCTTCCTTCTCTATCGTTGAATAGTTCTGTTGACTTCTATTAAACTTCTTATAGAAGTAACAAACAGGGTGATCAATGCCATCCTTATCCTCCTGTAGAAGTACAGAACCAGCTCCTAAATCACTCGCGTGCACCTCCAATTTGAACGGCAAGGAGAAATTTGGAGCAGTCAGAAATCTACGCAAAAATCTACGCAACTCACGTTGGGTCTTAGGTACCGGAAAATCGTTTATAGCCGAAATTTTAGCCATCACCAGGCATACTTGACCATACCCCACCTGCTTGCCTAGGTAAGTCACCGTAGCCTTACCGATTTCGCATTTAGCGAGATTCAAAGTCAATGAAGCTTCCTGCAAAAGCTTAAATACAGTCTCTAGAAGAGATACATGCTCAAACCAGCTTTGTGAATAAACCACTATGTTGTCAAGATAAGCATTACAATTCGGAACATCAGCAAGAACCAAATTAACCAGCCTCTGAAAAGTGGCTGCGGCATTTCGCAGGCCAAAAGCTATAACTTTGTACTGAAGAAAACGATCTGGTGTTACAAAAGCTGAAATTTCAGATGCTCTGAGAGTCAATGGAACTTTCCAATATCCTTTGAGCAAATCCAGCTTACTCACAAATTTGGCAGAACCAACACTGTCGACACAGTCCTCTATCCTTGGCACTGGAAAGCAATCAGGTACTGTTACAGCGTTGACGTGTCGGTAGTCGGTACAAAAGCGTGCGGTACCATCTGACTTCTGTACTAGAAGACACTAGGACTGGCTAAACCCTTTTCCAACAAATACTGGGTTTCTTTCCTCATTGCAGCTCTTTTAATAAAGTTAACTCTATAAGGGTGTTGCTTAATCGGCTGGACATCCCCTACATTGATGTCATGCTGTAAAACATTGGTAAGTGTAGGAACATCCCCCAATATAGAAGAAAACTTGCTAAGGAGTTTAACGCTATCCTCCTTCTGATTAGTGCTAAGATGTGCTAAGAAACTTGTCAAATTGGCTAACGTTTCAGAATTAGTCATTCTGGCAGATAATAATGGGGTATCAAACTCCAACAAGCCTTCCACATTATCTTGCTCCTCAACAAATGAACTCTTGTCACACGCAACCCCTACTGGACGGACAGAATCGTCTTCCTTTCCCTTATGTGACTCCCTGCCATCTCTGGTATGGTAAGCTTTTAACATATTGATATGACATACCCGTTTTTGACTTTTCCTGTCTGGCGTACTCAATAATCTGTCTCTCCCCTCTTCTCCAAGATGTCGTAAGGCCCCGAAAAGTGTGCAGTTAATGCAGACCCTGGAACAGGAAGTAGAACCAGTACTTGATCGCCAACTGCAAAAGATCTGTCGACAGCAGATTTATCATACTACATTTTCATCTTCCCCTAAGCTTTAGCCAATGTCTCACAAGCTAGCACACACGTTTTCTGAAGCCGATCATGGAATTTACTGACATAATCTAACACATTTGTTTTCTTAGAGTCCTCAATGCCTAACATTCTCTTTTTTAAAACTTTCAGTGGTCCTCTCAAAGTATGGCCAAAGACCAGCTCTGATGGGCTGAACTTGAGAGACTCTTGCACCGTTTCACAGATTGAGAATAAAAGCAAAGGAACACCTTCATCCCACTCAGACCCTGTCTCGATACAGTATTTCCTAAGCATTGCTTTTAAGGACTGATGGAACCTTTCCAATGACCCCTGACTCTCTGGGTGATAAGCACTGGATATGCAATGTGTAATATTGAGCGATTTAAAAACTTGAGCACACAAGTTAGACAGAAAATTTGTCCCCTGATCAGTCTGGACAATTCTCGGTAACCCAAAAGTAATAAAGAACTTTGTTAAAGCTCTAACAACTGCTCGGGATGTGATTTTACGGAGTGGAATTGCTTCTGGGTATCTGGTAGCTGTGCACATAACCGTCAATAAAAACTGGTTACCAGATTTGGCCTTTGGCAAAGGACCAACGCAATCCACTATCACATGCTCAAAAGGTTCACCTATGACAGGAACTGGGATTAAAAGGGCTGGTGGAATCACCTGGTTTGGTTTCCCAGCATACTGGCAAACATGACAAGTCTTGCAATACTGTATCACATCACGCTTCAAACCGTACCAAAAAAAATGCTGTAAAACACAGTTGTACGTTTTCGTCACCCCTAAGTGTCCCGACAGCAAATGATCGTGCGCCATGACAGTACCTGCTGATGAAAAATTTAAGGAACCACAACCTGATAAACAACATTCCACTCATCCTCGATAGTATTATTTTTATGCCACTTCCGCATCAGCAGTCCATCTTTCACCAAAAATTAGACATTGTTAAGTGCCGGTTTGTCAACCAAGTTAAAGCATTTTATAAGTGAAACTTCATTCTCTTGAGCTTCAATTAGTTTTTCACAAGTTAACATCAATGTCAATGGGTCACTCACTATAGCCTCATTCCCCTGATAACTGACATGAGATAAATAAAGATATAAAGATGCATTACTATCTTTCTTTGATTGAGCACGTGTGATCACGCAAGCAGTAAACGCATTTGGATATTTCTGAAACAATTCATCAGCGCTATGCTCTGTTGAGGGTATCAACTACTTCTAACGAAGGTATCACTTTCCCTCCAGCCAAATCGTTACCTAAAATGACAGATACACCTTTCACCGGTAAAACAGGGGGTACTCCTACCTCCACAAAACCAGACACCAAGTCTGTCCGCAGATGAATACAGTGAACTGGGACTCTCATGACCTGCATGCTGAAACTCTGTACAAGTCTACTGGATCCAACTGATGTTTGATCTGAAAAAGGCAAAACATCTGCACACACAAACGACTGGGCAGCGCCCGTGTGCCTTGACACCTGCACTTCTACTTGATCTTCCTCCTTACCTGATAGTGATACATACCCTTTAAAAAGAAATGGTAGGTAGACACTGTCGACTTCATCTTTAGTTCAAAATGCGCACTCTGATTAACCGCATTCACAAATGCAATGTCTTTTGTTTGGGCCTGCTGCTTACGCTTCAGGGACAAACACTCTGCTATAACATGTCCTTTCCTACGGCAGTAAAAACATTCTCGCATTTCTTTTTCTTTGGATTTTCACCACTCAGTTTGGGCTGCTGAAACTTTGTCGGCGCCCAACTCTTTTCAACACTTGCTGAATGAAAAACATTTCAGTGCGTGAGCACAAATTCGTCTGCTAACACCGCTGCCTGAGACAATGTCGTTACTTTTTGTTCATTTAAGTACAGTACCATCCTCTCTGGAAGACACTGTTTAAAATCTTCAAGCAACACAAGCTCTCTAAGCAATGTAAAATCCTCCACTTTGCTAGAAGTACACCATCTATCAAAAAGAATTCCATTGTCTCGGGCGAATTCAACGTATGTTTGACTGGCGTTTTTCTTACGAGTACGAATCTGCTGCCTGTATGCCTCTGGGACTAACTCATAATCTTTGAGTACGGCTATCTTAACCACATCGTACTTAAGGCTGTCTTCTAAAGACAGGGTTGAATAAACCTCCAAAGCTTTCCCAGCCAATTTACATTGCAACAACAATGACCATACATCTTTTGGCCAACCCAAAGAAGTTGCAATCTTTTCAAAAGCATTAAAATAGCTTTCCACTTCCGATTCACGAAAACTTGGCACTAAAGCAATGTGCTTACCCACATCAAAAGTGGCTGAACTCGAATTATCCCTTACCGATGAGTAGTTCCGCGGGAAACCGCTGCAGCCTTCGCTGCCTCAATGTCTAACTGTCGAAGTTTAACTTCCTTATCGCCTTTGTAGCGACTGAGACAAATCAGACACTATTATTTGTCCAATTTAACAAATAATCTTTAAAACTCACTCTGAGGCCTATGGACCCATCCCCCATAAGAGCAAGAAGAGGCCTCTGGTTACAGGACACATAGGAACTGATAAGGTTTTATGACCAGAAGGAGACTTGTGACTCTCACTTAATTCCTTTTAAAAAGGACAAATAAACTATCTTAAACCCATATATTATATATATAACCACTTGAGAAAGATATACACATATATCCATCTCATGATTTTTCTTTTATAGGGTTTGGCTTATGTATTAATTCAATCTCTGTTAGATTTATCAAGCCATGTGCATGTGTGGGACAGGAAACCTGATCGGAGCACACGGTCGCTGGGCCAGCAGGCCTAACACCTCAAGCCATGTGCCACTTCCTCAACCTCGACGGAGTCGAAATAACCATGCAAGTTCATCATATCTTCTTCAGTTAACGCAGAAGAAATCGATTGCAACTTCAACACCATCGGACCGAACTATCAAGGCTTTCTCCTGTGATTGTATATTGGACGCTTGTCAACAGGCTAAATGCAAGTAATGTACGATATACAAATCGCTGTGTAGTTAGTAAAACTGTAAACCCCTTTGGTCAGACAAAGGAGCTTGTAGTCGCTGATGGCTCTCCCTGGTGTTTCCATAGCTTCATCCATCTGTTCTGACCCGGTTCTTCAACCACTTTGCATCTTTGCACCTTACTAATGTATGTTTTGTTTTGTGTGTATGTGTTCCTGTTTAGTTCAGTCTTGTTCGTGATTTAGTTAATAAAGTTTGTGCACAATATATGTTTTGGTTCTGACTCCAAACAAATTGTCACTTAAATGATTGATCTTGTTATGCGCTCTAAGCGCTTATGTAAATACAAAGGAAGAATTATTTTTCTGTGGCCATTAAAAATATCCTTTTCTTAGAATGAATTAATAATCAATACTGAGCGTTCACAGGATGAACTGATTGATTGATTGTAATGTTAATGTAGCTACATCAAGTTAATCTCATTAACTGATTCAAATATTCATAATTAACCATAATGAATAATCATAATGAGTTATGAATAATTATTAATATTTCCCCTCTGAGCTAATTTGCTACAGCTTCAATTTCGAGCTTGCGCACCTGTAGATGCAGATCTAGGTCTGCCTGGCGGTTTTGTGCTCTCTTGAGCTTCCATACGGAGCCGTGCGATCTGCACTCTCATCTGTGCCTCCCCTGTTGACATGGGAGTGCCTGGTAAAAAAGGTTTGAAAGGTGCATGGAAGAGTTACCCCAACGTTATCTTCCGCCTCGACTGCGACAAACTCACCTTCCCCTTCACCTAATTTCTCAGCATCCTGCTCCTCGCCAGTGGGATCTGCCCCTCTGTCCACATCAGGCAAGTTTAAAACTCCAGAATCAATTAACCAATCAATCAATTCAGCTTTAATTCTCTTTTTTAAAGATTGCTTTCAAATCGCAATTTGGAAGTGGTCAGCTATTATTAACAACTCATCCTTCCTGCATTTATCAATCACCTCTAATGAGGGATTATCAACAAAGTTTTGCAAGTTAAACGCCATCAAACCTCATCACAATGTGCCACGAGGCTAAATTGCTCAACCTAACGCACAAAATTCTGCATGTAACAAAATAACACACACCTCACTCCTCAACAAAAAGAGACAGCATCCGCTTTTTAGAAGGAGCCCCCAATTATGTTACACATGAAAAAATGTAACAAATAAAATGGTTTTTAAAATTAAGATACTTTGCTCTATTAAGGAAATGTGATGTGTGCAATTAGGAAACAGGCAGAGACAAAACTGAATCTTAACTTTATTCAAGTCCTTCTCCGATGTATAGTGATGGGACCAGGTTAGTATGTCACGTGACCTACATCTCACAGCACGTAGAGTAAAGTTATTTAAACACACTAGGTTATGATCGGGTGCCAATCCATGTATTTCTGTTTATTAGCTAGCGTAGTTAGTGGTGTTCTACGCTGAAGATGTTATTTTCCTATTTTCTTTTGTTTAGCTTAGCGTTTGTGTTGGGGTTTAGTTAATGTGTTTGTATTATATTGATTTCTTTTCTTTAGCACTGCTCTTGTCCCTCACTTTGTTATCGTTAATTCTTTACGTTTGTATATAATTTGTAAATAGATATTTATTTGTTTTGGATGTATATTTGGTTCACTGTTTAGTGTATTATTGAGTGTTTTGTTACGTTGAATTATTTTTCTTACTAAAAGCAAGTTCAGATTCAGTTTTGTCTCTGCCTGTTTCCTAATTGCACACATCACATTTCCTTAATAGAGCAAAGTATCTTAATTTTAAAAACCATTTTATTTGTTACATTTTTTCATGTGTCCCATTACCCCTAGATGCCAAGTATAAGGGGGGACGTAACATAAGTCATCAAAATCGTAGCCATATGTTTGACAGAGTACACTGTTATATTGACAACATGAATATGCATTTTGACTATCTTGTTCGTGAACAATGACCCAAGGACTTATGATGAGTTCGTTATGATGGCACTGACATGTTCAATGACATAAATACTTACTTTTGAGAGATTAACTAAGGATTTTGAGCAAGTTACATGCTCCAGCAGGTAATTCATTGTGTGGTGCTGTTTGTACGAACTGTATTGAGAAATGCACTTACTGGTTTGCCATCTTAAGGATGTTTCAAGAAATGTACCAAATCGACTGAGAAAAAGTGTAATACTGATATACAACTACACACATAATATAATATAATATAATATAATATAATATAATATAATAAATATTTAAAACAAAACTTTTGGTAGTGTGTATCTGAAAAGTGGCTTAAGCAGTTCTGCAGCATTTCAAAGATGTGTCCACTCATCAAATGAAACACTGCATTCTATTGTAGACAGTGCATATTACAATGAAAGCAATCTAGTTTTGAAACATTGTGACAAACCAAACGCATCCCACATGGTGCAGCACTGTATCCCTAACCTGCCTAAATATAAACCTAACCCATAAAATCTGATTAGTTGATCAAAATATTCTTTCAGGACCAACAAAGATGTTGATTCAGCAACATGTCCTCCTTGTCTACATCACATTAAGCTCATTAACTTCTAATGTAAACAATAAGGCAGAGGCAAAACCAGAGCTATTGAAACACCAGGGGAAAATGAAGAAACCTTTTAATGAAACTTCTGCCTACCTAGAGGTGTACTCATCAGATCATTATAATCTATTTTTCTGTCGCAGTGGTGCCATTGTCTTAATGAAGTTTAGATGAAATGCAAAAAGTTGGCCGCTGATGGGATTTTCTTTTTCATCTCCAAAACAATAATTCCCTATTACCTCTGTAAACCTGTAAGAGGATAAAGCACTCACTTTACAGGCCTGGCATTAAACAGATGACTAAGCACAGCCTATTTATCTTAATTAAAGCTCCTCTCAATCAGCGAGAAAGACAGGGGCTCTGAGGACAGGGACCAGCCTGACAACACACACACACACACTCTCTCTCTCTCTAATTCTATGTTCATGGACACATCTATTACGGTTGACTTGTGAAAGAGATGTGCCCTTCCGATGCCCTGAAGCTTTGCTGCTTTTATTTCCACCGGAAATCAATCATGGGAAGATGAAAACCCAGGCGTAGGTGAAAACACTCTCACTGTATTCTTTCACTGTACACCTTTTCTTTCTTCAAGTCTCAAGATGGTAAATTTACAAATAACGTTTTTAGTTCAGAAAAAGCTAATAGCTGCACATTAAATAGCAAAATGCAATTAAATCATTTATTTTTTTATGTTGGGGGAGCTACAATTCTAATTAATAACATGCATTTAATACTAGGGGTTAAACAAATCGTAGTTGATCACCCGTGCTCCTCACTCATGCACAAAACACACCAGAGGCAAAGTGCTTCATGAAACGAAACGCTGGGCAAAGTGTTCCTCCATGATATTCGCTCCTTAACACATACATAGACAAACGGTCTCCTGAAGACAAGAAAGAAGATGACGTATTATACAGATGCCTTCTTATACTCACGGTCGCACCTGAAATGATGTCATCGGCTGTCGCTGGCCTTCCCTCCGAAAGCTTAAGTTACCATTGGCTCACTGTCAACTGGAGGAGTGACCTACCCCACAAGTTAAAGGACACTGTCAGTGTGACCACCCTCTCTCTCTTCCTTCTCCTGTTTGCTGTATGTGTGGGACTGGAAAATCCGGTCCGACAGCGAGGTCGTGGGCCGGCAGACCTCAACACATCGATCAAGCCATGTGTAACTTCCTCGACCATAACAGAGTCATGGAACCATCAGGACTTTATCCTGAGACTGTATCCTGATGCTTTTTCAACAGCAAGGCATTGCAAGTATCGTACATTTAACTAACTAAACAACAGTTTAGTATAAGTTGTGAGCCCCTTTTTTAGCAAAGGCACATTGAAGTAAGAAACTGATGGTTCTTTCAGGTGGTTAAAAGACTCTTTTCATAGCCTCATTCCCCTGTTCTGTACCAGTTTCATCCACTTTTACTTTTCCATTTCCCATGTATGCGTGATTGGTGTGTATGTGTTTGTGATTTAGTTAAATAAAGCTTTTGTGTACTCTGTAAACACGAATAAGTTGGCAAAACTAGAGAATTGCTCTAATTTACATGTTTACACCTGGGTTTCACTATTCCTACACCAGAAGAACTTTGTGAGAAAATGGCAACTTTTAATGGTCAACTTCTAAAATGTTTAACTTGAAACTTTCAAAACTCTAAACCCACTTAATACACTGATATATTGATCTGTTTAATTAACTGTGACATTATGCATCCATCATGTAGCTACCAAATATGGACTGTTAGCTGCCCTTGTGGCTGTTGTCTCCAGTTACCTCAAATTTTTTAAGTTAAGGAATTTTAAATGTTTAAAGGGTTAGTTCACCCAAAAATGAAAATTCTGTCATTAATTACTCACCCTCATTTCGTTCCAAACCCGTAAGACCTTCGTCTTTGGAACACAAATAAAGATCTTTGTCAGAGAGCTCTCGGATTTCATCAAAAATATCTTCATTTGTATTCCAAAGATGAACAAAGGTCTTACGGGTTTGGAACGAAATGAGGGTGAGTAATTAATGACAGAATTTTCATTTTTGGGTGAACTAACCCTTTAAGTAAGCAGAACTTGCAGATTTTTATTTTGTAATCATACATTTTAATTGCTCTGAACTTGAAATATTTGAGTAAGCTAATTCATACATTTAACTTAAAAATATCATGTAATCTCAAATTTTTTGTAGTGGAAACTTGACTAGCTTTAACTAGCTAATTCAATAAATGCCACCTTGCTAATTTGTTACACAATGCTTTGGTAGCATTAGCATAACATAGCACTTGCTGAATGAGCACAGCGATATAATACATTTAACATATATCTGTTCCCAAACTAAGCTCATGCTCCACTTGTCAACGTGATGGTAACCCTACAAAAAAAAACCAATATAACAGAAACTCTTCTAAACGAGCATAACAAAACATTAAACACTACTAAATCTCCCACTTAACGTCAATCTTGCACAAACAAACATAAAATAACACTTAATGGCAAAACATGCTGGGAAATAAAAATCCCAGCCCAGTTTCGGTTAAATTTAAGTTAGTCTAAATGAAAAGAAACAAGTTCATAAAACTCAAAACAATGAAACAGTTTAGATTACTTAAAATGTGTCAGTTTTGTGAACTCAAAAGAAAAAGAAAGTTCAAAATACTCATAAAAGTTAAGCTAATTTGTTTAATTTTAATTGGCTCTACTCAAACCAATTAATTATTTTGAGCGTTAGGGTTTACAGTGTACGCTTTTGCGAGTTGATTCTGGTCTGCTTGTAAATCAACGTCAATTTAATATCATGCAATTCAAAGTAAAAGACGTAATCTCGCAATTGTGAAAAACAGAATTGTGAGATAAAAAGTGGCAATTACCTTTTTAATTTTTTATTCTGTGGCGGAAACAAGGCTCTGTGGCATTCTCACATGCTGCCTTTTCTGATCTTATTTCTAAACTGAAAAAAAAAAAAAAAAAAAAATAGCTGTGTAACAATATAACTGTGCACTAACAATATAACTGTGCCATAAAAGAAAATTACAGGGTAGTTGGTCCTTCATGTCAGAACCTTGTGTGCCTTTACAACAAAATATGAGAGTGTGAAAGGGGTTCTATGTTGCAAACAACAGCCACAAGGGCAGCTACCAGTCCATATTTGGTAGCTACATGATGGATGCATAATGTCACAGTTAAGTAAACAGATCAGTATATCAGTGTATTAAGTGGGTTTAGAGTTTTGAAAGTTTCAAGTTAAACATTTTAGAAGTTGACCATTAGAAGTTGCCATTTCCTCACAAAGTTCTTCTGGTGTAGGAATAGTGAAACCCAGGTGTAAACGTAAATTAGAGCAATTCTCTGCCTCACACTCTTGGATTCACATTCACAAATTAGTAAAACGTACCTTTTGCACTGGGATGCAATATAAGCATAAAAGATATTAATGTGCTTTTTCCCCATCTATTGCATGAAATTTAGGCTTTTATTTCATCATCCTTTAAAAGTGTTCAAAGCGGCATGCAAATTTCTCTGTCCTGATGTTAGATAATGATCAAACAAGAATGACCCCAAAATGTTTTACATAAAACTGTTCATATAAAAATTATGAATAACATTTTACAAAACAACTGAACCATCCTTAAAGACCCTTTAATATTAGTTTATAAAATTCACAGAGTTTTTGTAACTGTTAAGCTTTCACATTATAAGCGGAAGTAAGTTTCCACCTCACAAGCTCCCCTGCATTATCGAGTCAGGAACGCTTGTCGGCAGATCTAAAACCCTGTGATTTCAGGCTCAGCGTGTGACTCGCACACTCATATCATTCATCTTGTGCACGATCCTCCCATGTGACTCAAGTCTTTTGGATTGCTGACACTTGTGTGTAAACTATCGTTCCCAGAGGGTGTGCAAGCTCTGAAATTTGTAAAATTGTACCGGATTCATTTAACTAGGCCTATAATCACAGCTAGTGATTAACACTGCCACTGTGACATTTAATGCAAGATAAACCTCAATAAACTTCTACTTAGCAACTCGCCTTGTATCTACAAACTTCTTAAAAAGGCCTTTTAAACCTATTTACTTTTAACAAACACATGGGATGGATATTTGGTCTGTGGTTAAAAACACTTTAAAAGTATTTGATAATGTTGTCATGGGGCACCTATGCCTTGATTTAGTGCTTGGATAAGTCTGTGTTTTAAATAATTAAACAAAAAGTGTCACAAAAAATCCTTATTGCTTGCATCAAATGGAAATGGAAATGTGTTCTGGAAATATCAACTCGAGATTCTGCTGCAAGACTGATTTATATGCAGACCCAGATGGAATATGAAGTGTCTTTGTGGTGAACAATTCTGCGGAAAAGATTTAAACATCATAAAACGTGTTAAACAGCAAGTTATACACTCTTTTTCCTGAAATCATTAAATTAACTTGAGTATTTCAAAATGAATAGGTGAATGATGGGTGTTCAAATTCTGAAGAAATCTATTATGAAGTATTATGTGGGTGCAGAATGCATGTGCGCCTTCTGAAGTGATGAATGCGACACTTTGTATATTATACAGATGCTGTAATGTCAGAATAACCTTACTATGTAAACACATCTTGGCCTGTTTGACTGTTATAGACATTTCACTGTAGCCCAAATCAATGTCTCGACATTTAAAGCATTTTAATTAAAGATCTGTATTTGGAAATGACATTTAAAACAATATTTTAATGTATTGCCAAGCAACACTCACACTTTTTTGATTAGCAAAATATTTGCATTTCAAAGCACCTGTCACATTTTAAAATTCACGTTGCATCGTATTTACTTTTCCTTCTTTTTTTGAAACTGTGCACATAAAAGTATTAGTGTGGGGACTTCTAAAGTTATGCTACAGAAACCTGATTAATTTGATTTCTTCAGAATCCATAATTACCTGCAGTTTAAGGCATGATGAAATTCCTTTGAAAATGCACTGAAATCCCAATGCTTCAAATCTGTAGTGTGGTAACCATTTAGTTTTTGTCCAAAGTGTTATTCTATGATATTGTGATAAAACCATTGTCATGGGGCTGGGTAGTACTGATCCAAAGAATGATGCATGCTGGGTTTAAATATGCAGAAGGAATGATAAACAGAACAAGAAACAGGTGTGTAACTCAATTAGAAACCATGGTTACCAACTATGAATGAAACTATACAAGACATGAACGTGGCAACCATAAAGCAGGTCAATATACAAGCAAAGTCCATTTAAACACTGATAAAGGCATTCAACAGTTCCCAGGTTATAATAAGATAATACTATATTATAATATGCTCTGTTATTGGCTGTTGTGAAGGCTTTGAGGACTTTGGATAAAAAGGATTAAAACATCCTTCGAAATGCTGAAGATTCTGAAAGGAAGAATTATTCGGGTGATTTATCAACCATATGATGAGAAATAAATAACCCATGACAATTCGTCCGGGAGAAACATAATCTCTTACGCATTTGCAAACATTCTCATACGTGTCTTCAGAGCATAATCCTTGTCCTGCCACTGTTTGTGTCCTTTGCAAAAAGCCTGGCTGATGGATGAGGGTGAGAAAGGTGAACAATCGCTCAACCTAGATTAGATGGATTGCAACAGCTCATAGCATTTCCCATGCCATTACTGCCTTCACTATGGTTTTGAGTGCTGCGTATAACAGTGACTGCAATGGTTAAAAATGACCTCAACAAAAAAGCAGAATTCTGTACAGCGACCCTCTTCTGTTCCGCCGATCCCCGGATAATAACTCAAAAGCTCAAACTTCCCCTGCATGTGCTAGACAACAGCATTCATTGCCAGCCCCGTGTCTAAAGCTGGTCAATATGCGGCAAGCATGTTTTGTAGAAACTTATGGCAGTGTGCTAAATCCGATCTGGTTAACCTCGTGGCCTCTGCGTAATTCCTTACATAATGAAAGAGGATGAGCGGAATCGGAGATCTGGCAACTAAAACCTGCTTTGACAGCTGTGGAATCATCACTGTGTCACTGGGCTCGTTTTCGCTCAGAAAGGCAGCCGTTTTTTAATGGAGATGATTGCAATAATTACATCCTGACATATTCCAGCAATTAAACATCACCGGCATGCAGCTGATTACTAATGAGGAAACTGATGGAGTGAGGTGGTTAGCTCATGCAGAAGACAATAATATGCTGGACTAAAAATGGAAAACAAATACAGTACATAACTGATAAGATATAAGAGGATAGGGTATTAGCAAATTCAAAATGGGAAGACTTTTTCAGAATGGGAAGACTTTTTCAGCTTTTCCCTCTTATTGTTTGTAGAAAACTAAAGAAATTATTTTGACACAGACATAAATAATATTTTGAGTTTGAAAGTGTGTTTGGAATCTGGATTTTTGCCACCATAACAGCATATGGCATAAATTATTTACTTACCCTAATGTTGTTCCAAACCTACATGCTTTTGTTGACTGTCCTGACTGTCCTGCATAACAAAGCCTGTCTGAACTTTCTATAAAATAATGGAAGAACAGATGTAAACAAACTTTTTAAAAAAATTATTATTATTATTATTATTATTATTATTATTATTATTATTATCAGGCAATTTACGATTTATAAAAAAATTCAATTTTATTTGTTAATGAAAATCATAACCTTCTAAATACACAGCAAATTATGAAAGATCAATGGAGCAAACAAAATGTTTTTGTGTGTGTGTGTGTGTGTGTGTGTGTGTGTGTGTGTGTGTGTCAAGACGGTGTCATGGTATTATGAAATATATATGGTTTTTCAAAAATTATTTTTTGAATTAAAACGGTCAAACACAGCAACTTTTGAAAGGCCATTAGTGGAGAAAGGTGGTGTCCAAATGATATCACATGGTATGACAAAATATTTATGATTTTAATTATACTAAATACTATGATTTTATTTATTTATTTATTTTTAATCAAAATACACAGCAACTTTTGAAAGGCTGTCATAAATATATATATATAAAAGAGTGCTGTATACCCCCATAGTGGCTAATAACACTGCACTCTTTGTCTATGTCTTTGTGGCAAGCAGGACGGGGCTGAGAGCTGTGGGAACAGAGCGAGGCCTGTGGTGCGAGTATTAAAAAGCATCATCTGCATGCCACATATAGGTCTCGAGTCCCATGGAGGAGCTCGGAAAAGATAAAAAGAGGAGTGATGAAAGTGGAAGACGAGAGAGGAACAGGTTATGTTGTTGTTTTGTTTTAGTTTATGCGGCAGTCGTTCATGAAGGGGCTGCTGCTTTACTTTAGTTTTGTTGTTTATGTTTATTTTATTATCAAAGTTACATTGAACGTTCGCCCGTTCCCGCCTCCTTCTTCCCTTCTTCATTACAGTCATGTTTAGCATGACCTCAATCTGACAGAGTTAAATACTTACTTAAATGCAAATCTTCTTTTCCTGTACTGCTGGTGAATTTGTGTTTGTAAAAATGATCAGTTCACCCTGGTGGTGGACAAATGGTTGAGACAGCAATTCTGTGGTAGCTCTCAGTAATGAGAGAAGAGGAGCATTTCTGGTGCTCACAGCACTGTCAGCTGCCTGCTTAGATTCTTCTCAAGTTTGACAGGTAGACAGCGAGAGAAAAGGAGAAGAAAAGTGCAGAAAGTCTGATGTTTAAATGATCTAATTTGTCATTATGAACAACTGTTATGGTCTCAACAATCCCAAGTCAACTGCAGGTGTTGTAGGATATCATTACCTGCAGCTAACCAAGAGAGAGCAGAAAAACAGCCAAGTGAGTGAAGAGGATAAAAATCAGTGTGCGGCTCAAACAGATAGGAGGAGTTTGCCCATGAGAATCTCCCTCTCTATACAAACAAGCTGAAGCTCAGCACAAAAGAAGAGTGTTCTCTGCTTACTAACCCTGATGGGAGGAAGTCAATCTCTGGACCCTCTCGTGCAGGGCGCGGTGGTCCACTCCTGCTTAGTTGAACATTTGTCTGGTGGGCTGATGTATTATTCATCTGGACAGGTTTTCAGCTGGATTAGTCCCTGCCATGGCCTGTTTTCTCTCTGTCCGCAGTGATGTGCTGATGGCTTAATGATGCGACAGGTCTCTGGGAGGTGGCTGATGCATCTGGCGGCCGGTGACACCTGCCAAAAAGAGAATCTCCTGATGGGAAGAGAGCAGCTGCACAACAGATGCAGGCTAATAAAACACTGCTCTTTACTGGCCTCTGATTGGCCGGCACACGACAAAGGTGACTGGGAAACAGCTCTTTGTTTAAACTTAATCGTCAGACAGGATGCTGAGGTGAACAAACTGATGTGTTTAACTCATCTTTCTGTCACACACCTACATTTCCCTGATAATGCCAGTGACATTTTCCATTATTTATTATTTATGCTTATATCTATAAAGCTTCTGTTTGTGTAAAAAATAACAATAAATTAAGTTTAATCGAGTGATCCACAAGACTTGTCTACCTGGTGTAATGTGGCATCACTAATGCAGCATGACGGCAGATGGCATTTAGCTGTCCTGGACTGCAGCATTAAGAGGGGACTGTTGTTTTTAAAGTCACGTAACGGAGGTAACGACAGATAATTATTTGTGAAGTAGTGTAATGGACTATCAGAAAATAAAAAAATTGTAGGGTTCTGACTTGGTTTTATCCATTGGTTGTTGATTGGATTTTGAGATGTGGACATTGCACTCAAACGTAGAGGCAGATGAACTTCTATGAATAAACCTTTCTGTTTCAATAGCTTTATAAAATGGGACACTTTAAAGGCTTAAAGGCACAATATGTTAGATTTTTGGATTAAAATATCCAAAAACCACTAGAAAAATGTTATATATTTTGTTGACGTGTAGTTACATTATCCCAAATGTTTCCAAGAATGTTTATATCCAGAGAAATAAGCAATTTTAACCAGGACATGGACCGTGTCCGTGCATCGCGTATCAATGACATCATACCGGCGTTACCCTCGATGTCCGGTTTTATTTTGTAGAAACCAAGGAAACACCAAAGACACTTTAATATATTATGTGTTTTATCGGACAGGTGAGCAACTGTTTGCATACATTATTCGACAGAAAACTAATCATTGTCATATAGATCAACACAGTTAGTCTCGTTTTCTTATTTACCACGAGTACCATGTTTTACCATGCCTAATATCGATCTAGCTTACTGCAGTATGGAACAAGTGTCTTATAGTAGCCACCGAAGGCACAGAGTAGCATTATAACATAACTTTCAACACACTCAAATGTATCTGATATGCTAAAACAGCGCTGCGTTACCCCACATATGCATGAGCGGAAGAAGTGGAAGCGGTCGTCTGTGGCATAATAAAAGCGACGCGAAATCAAGCCGTGTCTCTCATTAGCAATCGTTCCAGAGGCCTCGTTCCGCTCCAGCGGCTTTCTGCCTCACCCTACTTCATACTACAGTAACATTAATAAATCTTTAATACATTAGCTCATCCATGAATATGATTTCTGCTACGCCTTTGTTTTGAATAAGCGACCTCTAGTGGCGAAAATTACATATTGTGCCTTTAAGGCAATGTTTTGCATATACTAAGGGGTTATTTATAACAAAACAAAAAAAAAAATCTAATTAAACAAGCTAGAATTTGAAATCTCAGTACTTGAAAAAAATATACCATAAGCCTCAGACTAATTATGTATAATGGAGTATAATAAAATAAACACCAACCAGGCAGAGGGCTGCTATTAGTTCTAATCAGCATTAATACAAGCTTGGCGAGAAAGCACATCAAGTTTTGGCCTGGCAATTGAAACGAGATAAACAGAAAGAAATGATAGATGCTATAGATACAGATAACGCATACATGTACAATCCCGCAGAGATTAATGATGCATTTAAACAGTATTACACAGAGTTATATACTTCACAGACAGGCACAGATCGTTCACAAATGGATGCTTTTCTCTCCTCAGTCCACCCACCATGTCTTTCAGAGGAAGACAGGCTTAGTTGGATCAACCTTTCTCTGCCCCTGAGTTGATTACAGCCATTCATCTACTGCCTAATAATACAACTCCAGGTGAAGATGGCTTCCCATCCGAATCTTATCAAGAATTTAAAGATTTGCGTGTGCCATATTTGATAGAAGTGCTTGACCATACCAGGGCAGACAAATGTTTTCCAGACTCAATGCAATAATTTCACTAATATACAAGAAAGGTAAAGATCCACTGAAATGCACCTTCTATTGTTAAATTTCACTCCTTAATGTGGATTATAAGTAAAATGATAGCCAAGAGATTAGAAACTCGCCTTCCTCTGGTGATTAATCTGGACCAAACTGGTTTTATAATTGAAAGACTATCAGCAAACAATCTGAGGAGATTTTTCAATGTCATTCATACTGATAAAGAAAAAATATACCGGGAGTAGTTTCTCTGGATGCTGAACAGGCGTTTGATTGCATCAAGTGCTCATATCTATTTGAAGTACTGAAAATTTTTGGGATTTGGAGCTACATATTCATGTTCAGGACGTTCACGTGTTACTTCTGGGCGCTGCTCATGCGCCAACTGGCAGGGCTGCGTGTGTGCTTCATTTGTATGTTAATGTTAATGTGTTTTTTTAAGTGCTTTTTATTTGTTTTATTAGTCTACGCATATATTTATGTTGTGTGCGTAACGTTTTTTAAGCGAAGATGACAAGTCTGTGGAAGTTAGTGTTTTTGATGCTGCTGATTAACTGGGGAAATACGACCTCAGTTTTGGTGTATGGCGGAGTTTTGGCGGAGAGCGTGCCAGTGATGACCAGGGAGTTCCATTGGGTCTGCATTCGAATTCTGGTGCTGTTGATCCCGCTTGGGATATTCCAGAAGAACTGGTTCGGCCTTCTGTGGACACTCGAGGCCTGAAAGGGAGAATAAGGAGGAAACGCGGGAATCGAGGAGGAGTTCGACGCAGATTAAAGAGAGCTCAAAGATTTACCCCGCTGCCTGGAATACTCCTAGGCAATGTACGCTCGCTTCGCCATAAACTTGATGAACTACAAGCCATTGTGAGTTTTATGCATGAATACAGAAGCACGCATATGATGGTATTCACCGAAACTTGGCTGGATGACTCAGTTTGTGATTGCACCTTACGGATTGAGAGTTTTGGAACACCTATCCGGCTGGACAGAGACAAACATACAACGGGGAAAAGACGCGGAGGAGGTGTGTGTGTTTATATTAAGGAAAGTTGGTGTAATACAGCAACAGTACGATATAAGGTTTGTAATTCGGACATTGAACCTATTGCTGTTTCTGTATGTCCTTTTTATCTCCCTCGTAAGTTCCCCCAGCTGTTTTTTATTGTAGTATATATACGTCCACGTGCCAGCTTTGGCGTGGCTTTTGAGACTGTTAAAAACACCCTGGATAAACTGGATAATTTATCCCCAGATGCACCTAAATTTATTTTAGGTGATTTTAACCATTGTATTATGGACAAACATCTAAAAGGCCATAAATATGTTACATGCGCTACACGCGCTGATAAAGTCTTGTACAGATGTTATGGCCCGATCCCGGGAGCTTACAGGTCTCTGTCTCTACCTCGTCTTGGTTCAGCCGATCATAATATGGTTTTACTGTCTTCTGTGTATACTCCTATTGTAAAGCAGGTGAAGCGAGAGGTACGATATGTTAAAGAGTGGAAACCTTCTAATATTGAGGTTTTGAAGGGTTGTTTTGATTGCACCGATTGGAATTTGTTTTTGAACACATGTTCTGATCTGAACGAACAGGTGCTTACCATTTCTAGATATATTACTTTTTGTGTTGATTTTGTTATAACTACAGAAAAGATCACCTTGCATCCTAATAACAAACCATGGGTCACGAAGGAGTTAAAGAGTATATTAAATATGAAGAAGAGAGTATTTTTTGCAGGGACTAATGAGGAAAAAAAAACAGATAAATAGGGAAGTAAAAAGGGCAATAAAAATAGTTATAAAAATAAGATTGAGGGTGTGTTTATGCAAGGTAATCTTAAAGATGCTTGGAAGGGAATTAAGAATATGGCTGCAGTGAGTACACTAGCATCAAATCAGCATGTATCAATGGAAAATTATAACACTAATTTAATTTTAACTAATGAGTTTAATGAATTTTTTTCACGTTTCGATACATCCTTTGTAGTTGATGATATAACATTTTTTTTAAAGACACCTTGAGCTCTTTTAATAATTTTAAAATGAATCCAGTTAACATATTGAGACAGTTGAAGGCCACACCGCTTAATAAGGCCCCAGGCCCGGACGGGATATGTGGTAGAACACTGAATCACTGTGCTGAACAGCTCAGTCGAGTTCTCCACTTACTTTATCAGTCTTCCTTAGATCTAGGGCTGGTACCTGATTTGTGGAAAAGTTAAATTATTGTACCAATACCTTAAAAAGCTAAGCCAGAATCTTTGAACGACTACCGTCCTATCGCCTTGACCTCTTTGGTCATGAAGGCTTTTAGAAAAAGGGATCAAGAAGTATATAATGACGGTTGCTGGACCAGTCCTAGATCCGTTGCAGTTTGCATATGGCGCTGGAAGAGGTGTAGATGATGCCATGCTGTTTTTGCTAAATGCTGTTTGTCGTCATCTGGAAAAGAGTGGGGCTTTTGCGCAGCTTTTGTTTGTGGACTTCTCGTCTGCATTTAATCTTCTGCAGCCTGTTATTTTAGGGCAAAAACGTATTAGTCAGTTTAAATTTAATCATCGTGTAGTCTCATGGATCATGAACTTTTTAACAGACAGGCAACAGAGGGTTAGGGTTAATGGGGTCTTATCGGATATAGTAAATATTTCTATAGGTACACCACAAGGTTGTGTACTCTCCTATTTTGTTCATACTATATACAAATGATTGTCAGAGTTCACAAGATAATAGTTATATGGTGAAATATGCAGATGATACTGTGCTTCTCTCTTTACTTTCACATTCAGATCAGGAATATGGTTCGGTTTTGTACGATTTTATTTTTTGGTGTAGTAGTATGAAATTAGATCTGAATGTATCAAAAATGAAAGAGATGATTATTAATTTTAGTAAAAGAACACTGGCGCTTCAACCTGTGGTCATTAATAATGCACAAGTGGATGTAGTAGAGGAATATAAGTACCTAGGAACGATTTTTGATAACTTGAAGTTTGACCAAAATTCTGATGCAATTATTAGAAAGTCACATCAGAGATTGTTTGTGCTAAGAAAGCTTAATTCTTTTAATGTACAGAGAGGAATCCTCAGGTCATTTTACAATTCATTCTTTGAAAGTATCTTGTCCTTTTCTTTTATTTGTTGGTTTGCATCACTGTCTACAAAGAACAAAAATCGTTTACAAGGTATTGTTACTATGTGCTCAAAAATGATGGGAGTTCCCTTACGAAGCCTTACATTTTACTATGAACAGCAAGTGTTGAGAATGGCGCACAAAATAATAGGAGATAGCACTGTAAGCCTGCCCACTGGTCCAAGAACAGCAGCCAGTGATGTGAGTGAAGGGTTCTCTGCGTATTACTGTCTTTCCTTTTACGCGACAGAACAAGATTAAATTAAATACATTTCCTTATACAGTGGGGAGAACAAGTGTTTGATACACTGCCGATTTTGCAGGTTTGCCCACTTACAAAGCATTTAGAAGTCTGTAATTTTTTATCATAGGTACTCTTCAACTGTGAGTGACGGAATCTAAAACAAAAATCCAGAAAATCACATTGTATGATTTTTAAGTAATTAATTTGCATTTCATTGCATGACATAAGTATTTGATACATCAGAAAAGCAGAACTTAATATTTGGTACATAAACCTTTGTTTGCAATTACAGAGATCATACGTTTCCTGTAGTTCTTGACCAGGTTTGCACACACTGCAGCAGGGATTTTGGCCCACTCCTCCATACAGACCTTCTCCAGATCCTTCAGGTTTCGGGGCTGTCGCTGGGCAATACGGACTTTAAGCTCCCTCCAAAGATTTTCTATTGAGTTCAGGTCTGGAGACTGGCTAGGCCACTCCAGGACCTTGAGATGCTTCTTACAGAGCCACTCCTTAGTTGCCCTGGCTGTGTGTTTCGGGTCGTTGTCATGCTGGAAGACCCAGCCACGACCCATCTTCAATGCTCTTACTGAGGGAAGGAGGTTGTTGGCCAAGATCTCATGATACATGGCCCCATCCATCCTCCCCTCAATACGGTGCAGTCGTCCTGTCCCCTTTGCAAAAAAAGCATCCCCAAAGAATGATGTTTCCACCTCCATGCTTCACGGTTGGGATGATGTTCTTGGGGTTGTACTCATCCTTCTTCTTCCTCCAAACACGGCGAGTGGAGTTTAGACCAAAAAGCTCTATTTTTGTCTCATCAGACCACATGACCTTCTCCCATTCCTCCTCTGGATCATCCAGATGGTCATTGGCAAACTTCAGAAGGGCCTGGACATGTGCTGGCTTGAGCAGGGGGACCTTGCGTGCGCTGCAGGATTTTAATCCATGACGGCGTAGTGTGTTACTAATGGTTTTCTTTGAGACTGTGGTCCCAGCTCTCTTCAGGTCATTGACCAGGTCCTGCCGTGTAGTTCTGGGCTGATCCCTCACCTTCCTCATGATCATTGATGCCCCACGAGGGGAGATCTTGCATGGTGCCCCAGACTGAGGGAGATTAACCGTCATCTTGAACTTCTTCCATTTTCTAATAATTGTGCCAACAGTTGTTGCCTTCTCATCAAGCTGCTTGCCTATTGCCCTGTAGCCCATTCCAGCCTTGTGCAGGTCTACAATTTTATCCCTGATGTCCTTACACAGTTCTCTGGTCTTGGCCATTGTGGAGAGGTTGGAGTCTGTTTGATTGAGTGTGTGGACAGGTGTCTTTTATACAGGTAACGAGTTCAAACAGGTGCAGTTAATACAGGTAATGAGTGGAGAACAGGAGGGCTTCTTAAAGAAAAACTAACAGGTCTGTGAGAGCCGGAATTCTTACTGGTTGGTAGGTGATCAAATACTTATGTCATGCAATAAAATGCAAATTAATTATTTAAAAATCATACAATGTGATTTTCTGGATTTTTGTTTTAGATTCCATCACTCACAGTTGAAGTGTACTTATGATAAAAATTACAGACTTCTACATGCTTTGTAAGTGGGCAAACCTGCAAAATCGGCAGTGTATCAAATACTTGTTCTCCCCACTGTATGTATTACCTCGTTATTTTATCTGACTCCATTAATGAAAAGGTTTCCAAAGATATTCAACAATTCATAAATATGAATGAACATTTGATTTTTCTATTCAACTCTTTACTTTATATTTTACTCGTTCATTAGGAATCTATGTCGCTTAGAGATCCTCGCGCCGGCCGTAACGCGGGTCTCACGATCACAAACTCGTCAGTCTTGGTCACTAGAAAGAGGTAAATGACTATACTGTTTTAGAGTGCCGCTCTCATGCTTGCTTTCTCTAAAAGTATTTTATTTAGTCCCCATAGATCTGTATACACTTGAATTAAAATAGCATTAGCTCTAGTCAGAGGTCATGACCACTACTATAGATATAGTTGACCAACTTTACTCTTCTGATAGTAGTTTTGGCTTAGTCATGCCGGGTTACCCACGTACACTTAGCTAGAGTAAAATTACTTTAAACAGAGGTAAGGCTCACCCTATTTAGGTTGGTCGATCAACATTATTGTTGTCCTAAATGGAAATTACCTTTTAGCCTTTACAATCTAAGTACACTTGAACTAGTGCCAAGAGTTAATCGGAACCCCAAAGTCTCAGTTAGTGTGCCCTATGCTCCACTCAACTGGATTTTGGTCCGATACTTAACCTGACGCAGATTTGCGGTAACATAAATCTTCACTTAATCTACTTAAGAAAATAATGTCAGAGTAAGTTAGAATGAATTCAAACGTAACAATTTATTAACCAGGTAATCAAAATCATAATTCAAAATCCAACTCAAAGAATAAAAACATCAATCAGTTATATAGAAAATCCACAATTCAGAGATCAAAGAGTTAGAAATATTTACCTGGTAGTAAAAACTACACACAGCAATTCGTGCGGGAAATCTGTCTACAGATTCCCTGAGTTTTGAGTCATCTTTCCTTAAATACCCAGATAATTCAATTGGTTCACCAAATGGTGGTTACTGTAATTATAATTAGATTTTGGCCCCTTATTCAGGGGGTCACAAATGGGCAATCAGAATTTGTGTTTGAATGGGTTTTCAACATCTGTGAAGGAGGGCACTTATTTACATACAGGAGGCATTCTGAATTATAGATCTGTGGGAGGTCACCTTTTTAATGTCATACAATATTTTCTCAACTTATAGAACTTCTTGGAGGTTTGTATTATGGCTGGGAGAATGAGACCATTTTACCAGACGCACTGAGACATTTCAAATGATACTACACATGTATAGTTTCTCATTGTACACACTTAACGTTATATAAGTTTTGTATGGGTTTTCATGGAGGGAGAGAAAAGACAAGTACAGAGGGTGATGGGCAGAGTGTGAGGGTGAGGTGTGAGTGTATCTTTATGGTGTCTCGGATGGTGTTGCAGGAGAGTGTTCAAATGTTAATCCTTAGGAAAGTTCTTTTGTTTTTCAGGAAGTGATTGCTTCTTGGCCCAGACGTCCTGGCATCTGCCTTACAGCACACACCCGTTGCATTTGGACTTTGAGTGGATGCCCCTGGGGTGACATTTAAGGACAATTAGATGTTCTACAAATTGTTATAAATTAACTTTTGTGCCTGAGGCATTTCGTTTATGTAACAAATTTGGCTGATTATTATTATGATTATTATTTGTTTTCTCCCCCTTTTTTTTCTTTTTTTTTTTTTCTGGATTTTGTGTTTTGAGTATTTGAATCTATGTTATATGTGAAGCACCACGAGAGCCTAAACTAATTGCCCCAAGGGGATAAATAAAGCTCTAAACAATATAATTTCATAATTCAATCACTTTATAAAATCACTAAAACAAAAATTGTTATGAATGGAATTCTCTTGTACAGAGGATATAGACAAGATATAGACAAACCCTTGCCATGGAACCTTTAACTGAAGCCATTAGATGCAATCCTGGTATAAAGAGCTTTGAAATCAACCCTGAAACGTATGAAATATCATTGTTTTCTGATGATATTCTTTTATTTATTACTAACCCCATTGACTCTTTGTCTAATTTACAGAATGTGTTCCAATTATATAATAATTTCTCTGGATATAAGTTTGTATAGACAAAAGTGACATTCTGCCATTATCAGTGTTTGACTATACACTTTCAGAAAAAGGTACAAAAGCTGTCACTGGGGCGGGACCTTTTAATGGTGCATATTGGTACCTTAAAGGTACATATTAGTACCTTAAAGGAACAAAAGTGTACCTTTTGAAAAGGTACTGCCCCAGTGACAGCTTTTGTACCTTTTTTTTCTGAGAGTGTACAGCACTGGATGGTTTTTCTTTTAAGTTCTCACCTACTGGTATTATTAAATATTTGGGTATACAAGTATATGGTAATTTAAGGAATCTCTATTAATTTAATTTAGAGATTTAACCAAATGGATGGATTTACCGCTTACTTTACTTGGTAGAATAAATGCAGTTACAATGAATATTTTGGCCAAAGTTTTATACATGTTTCAATCGCTCTGATTTTTTCACTTCTCTTAAATGGATTGATAAGATCATTTATTTGGCATCGTATGTTCAGCCTTGAGAAACTGGCTTTGGATTACAATCAAGGAGGACTGAGGCTTCCTAATTTTAAGATGTACTATTTGTCACGTATGGTTGTTGGCAAACAGAAGAGGAAGACGAAAAATGTCCAATACGAAGTTTCATTTACAAAGATCCAACAGAATGGTGAACGGGGAGCAACACACACACACTTAACATAGACGATACCGGACAATGAACTGAAAACAGGCAGGAACTTAAATACACAGAGGTAAACGACGAAAAGCTGTGATGATTGTAGTTAGTGTCCATGGTGACAGATTGTGGCAGGAAAATAGAACAAAGGAAGACATGTGACTAATGAAAACAAACTGAATGTCCATGAAAACTAAAACAAACTGAACATAACTGTGACACTATTGGGCAGCCCAATCCAGGTATTTGGCCCAGATGTTTGCTGGTACCCCCTTTCCCTCTTGGCTTAATATGGAGAAATCTGAGATAAAAGAAGAGTGTCCTGCCAATATATCATATACACGGGATGACAAACTGATCAAAACAAGAACCAATAACCCCATGATTATTATAGTTCAGACCTGGTACAAACTGCGGTCACCGTTGGAACAGGTTGATTTTTGTTCCCCTAAAGCACCTTTGTGGGGGAACAGACTTCTCCCAATGTGTCATCAAAACAAACATTTTAGGATATGGGCAGATAAGGGAAATACACATTTGGAGCATTATTTTGATGATGGTGTTTTAATGTCATTTGAGAAGTTAAAGAATAAATATAATTTGAGTAATAAAGAATAATAGTAGCACTTTATTTTACAACCCTGTTCCCCATGTACATACGATGTACTTATTACAGTAATTACAATAACTGGGTAATAACTAGGTACTAACCCTGAACCTACTCTATAACCTAGTTATCCCTGTAGTTACCTTATATTACCCAGTACACTGTAAGTACACATACTGTAAAATAAAGTGTAACCAGAATAATTTAATTATCTGCAATTACGAGAGTGTTTAAGGATCAAAGCAAAAAGCAAAAAAAAAAAAATATCCTAAGATACCTGATTTGACATATTGAGCAACACTGTCAGAATTATCAGAATAGCACACTATTCTAATAAACCACTATATAAAAATCTCAAGAATATTCAAAGCTCTGGGCTGCATTTCCCAATAACGTTGTCTCTTAGCGCGCTACGAAGACTCTAAAGGTGTAACTTAACTAAAGGTATACTAGGCGTTATAGTACTATATTTCTAGGCGTTTTCCCCGAACTATACCTTAGGTTGCTTAAGGTATACCTTCTTAAGTGCGACATTAGCAGGTGCTGTCCGTGGCAGCAGTGCTGAATTAGTTTATCAATGGCTCAAAAATCGATTATTCACTCTATGCAGGGGCTGTTTAACTGCATTATGTGAGAAAGCGGTGTTCTTTATAATAGAAGCACTTCAGAAATAGTTGAAATTGCATTTATCAGGACTGGTGAGATCTTATAAATATAATCCAAATTGCAAACTTAATCTTAACCGTGGATATTTTATATAATTTTGAAATGATTGTGCAAACCCGCAACCTCTCATGCCCAAACGTATCATGCCTCAACCCACTACACTAACTGGCAGTATGCCATTTATATTATCATAATATATTTTGCCATAGTCTTCATTTACTCCACAAGCAGGGTTAATTGCCCACATCACATTATTGGTGTAAATCATTAATTTCTGTTATTGGATGACCTACTCAATAAAAGCGCAACACGCGAAACATAATCAACAGCTACTGTAGCAGAGAAAAAAGAAAGAAAGAGAAGAGCCACCAGCAGCTGAATTTCAGGGCTGAGGGGGTAGCTCAGTCGAGTTTGTCTTGACAAACAACAAGATCTAAAAGCTGCTGAATTTGCTGCCGTGGCAGGCAAAATTTATTTTGAATTGCAGCTTCTGACATGGTAGCCAGGGGACTAAAGTTTTCACAAATGAAATAGTGCACATAGAAATGGCTCCGCGGACGGCGCCGTCCTTGATTTAGCACAACTATTCGCTGTATCGCTGCCATAGTTTGATCCCCTCCACAATCATTCCCTTTAAATAGACTCCATAATGGTTTGCCAGCTGATGTACCTTTGGATAATATAATTAAAAAGCTAACAACCATCAGTGTAATGACAATTGTATTCTTTGCATGAAAACACTATAATTAGCAGAATTATATTCGTATAGACTGAGATGTAAAGAAACAGTGGTGGCCACTATCGGAATGAACTGTCAATAGTGATAAGGTATAGCTAAGAGTGGTCCAGACCAACCTTACGAAAGTATGACTTACAGAAGGTATTCTTAACTAAGATCGTTTCGGGAAACACGTATTAACGTTAAGATGCACCTTAAGGCATGGGTGTCACTAGGCCCTTTTTAGGGGGGCTTAAAAACTTCTAAACTTCTGCCCAGCCCCCTAAACTTCTGCCCTAAAAAATATGTGATTAACCTTTAAAACATATGAAACTGGTGGGAGGCTTCGGCTTCGTCCCGTCTTTTAGTCTGCGTGTTCTTCAATCCGCAGCAGCGCCGAGCAGAGCGCACGTCAGAAGCAGAGGAGTGTGCATTCATCTGAGCCTCATTGGTCTGTCACCGCTCGTCAATGTCAAAATATTTGAGAAAACCAATCAAATCAGAGTAGGCGGGCTTTAAGTTCACACAGAAGCTGCTGAGCGCGAATTTTAGCAGCGTGACTCGACGTCAAGTGAGAGATATGTAAGTAGATAAACTAAACATTTCATATTTGACAGCTGCTTCTTTAAGTCAGAAATTTTAAACAAATTAAGGCAAATTAATAAACTTTTGTCTAATTTCGCCATTTTGAATTGAAAATAGGCCTATGTGATTCATAATGTAATTAACGAACAAGAAATATTAACAAAGCCGTTTTCATCAGATTAGGCATGAAATAATAATGAATGTGTACATATTGTAAATTAATATAATTCCATTTGTAGCCTTCAGTAAAATAAAAAAGCTCAGCTTTTTTCAGCCTGTATTGGCATAAGATTAGTAATGAATGTGTGCATATTGTGAATTAATAAACTTAGTTACCTAGCTTTCCTAGTAGCCCAGTAAATTAACGTGTCTAAGAAAATGATTCATAAAACATATAAATATCAGTTAACCATATGTTTACTTTCTTCACTGACGAAAATGGAAAAACTATATCAGTCAAAGCTCAGCGTTAAGAGGGGAAGAGACAGGGCAAGATAAAAACAAAGAGAAAAAGAGAGATGTGGAGATAAGAAGAAAGACAAATAATCTACTGCCCACTGACATGGTTTTCAAGCTATTGTTATCTAATATTTTGGCCTTCAGAACATCTTAAAATGCATATATGTAGATCATAGAAATCAAAATTTTCTCGGGGGAGCATGCCCCCGAACCCTCCAAACTACCTTACATTTGGGATCTCAGTGATTATAAAACCCTCCCTACATTCCTGTGTAATGATTAAGGGATGTACAATATGGTCATGCAATAAGGCATTAATATTTGCTTTATAAGTCATAATAAACAGCCGATATCCTAGTAATATGCATGCTAATAAGCTACTAGTTAATAGTGAGAATTGGACCCTAAACTAAAGTGTTACCATTTTTTTCATACCCTCACTGGGGGCTGAGCCCCCCTAAAATGAAAATCCTAGAATCGCCCCTGCCTTAAGGTATAACTTAAGAATGACGTAGTGTTAAGAAGGTTTTGCGAAATCCAGCCCAGATCTCAAACCAGCCTTTAGATGACCCACATAAATACAGAAGTAGATGGGAGCAGGATTGACCTGTGGGGTCAATTATGTAAAGATGGGGTCACCTTAATCTTAAATTCCAGGTATATATTAATTAATTTTTTACACCATGCTTTACTACAGCATCCAGATTACACAAAATGTAACAATATTTGACCCCTCTGCTTTAGATGTGGTACCGAAGGAACCTTTTTGCATTGAAGTGAAAGGGTTTTGGGTGCAAGTATGTGATATTATATCACATATTCATGGAATTGATTTTCCAATGGACCCAGGGGTGTGTTTATTAGGTAATTTAACTCTAACCTCCGACATAGTCACGCTACTGTATTAAGCTTACTGAAATGTTGAAATTGTTGATAGCTACAAATGTATTGCTTTCAAATGTAAAGCAGACATTGATGTGCCGATTGGTTTGTGGTTGTCGGAGGTTTGCAGCTGTGTACCTTTAGAGAAGATTACACATTCAATGAGGGGCAGAAGTGAATAATTTTATAAAATCTTGAAACCCTTTATGAATTATATTAAAAAAAAATCTTGATTCTCTAACTGTTTTACTGTATATTGTATCTCCCTTTCCCTATTTTTGTCTGTGTTTAGGTGTATGTGTGTTTTTCCTTTGTGTCTTATCAGACGTTCATTGTTATTATTGTTATATTTAAAAAAAGAAAAAAAAAAATTAATTAAAAAAAAGAAATTATTAATTCATAAAATGTACCGACGTGTATAGGATAAAAGATGCACTATTGGGAGTTTTAGCCCCACTCCATGTTTACTATCTTGTTGAGGGAAGAAATCTCGGATCTCACATTTGCTGAGGCAATGCATAGTTTACAGGTACGCTATAAACACAGATCAAGCATAACATTATGACCAATATTCCTAATATTGTGTTGGTCCCTCTTTTGCTGCCAAAACAGCCCTAACCCGTCGAGGCAAGGACTCCACTAGACCCCTGAAGGTGTGCTGTGGTATCTGGCACCAAGATGTTAGCAGCAGATCCTTTAAGTCCTGTAAGTTGCGAGGTGGAGCCTCCAAGGATTGGAATTGTTTGTACAGCACATCCCACAGATGCTCAATTGCATTGTGGCAGGGCGTATTATCCTGCTGAAAGAGGCCATAGCCACCAGGGAATACCGTTTCCATGAAAGGGTGTACATGGTTTGCAACAATATTTAGGTAGGTGGTACGTGTCAAAGTAATATCCACATGGATGGCAGGACCCAAGGTTTCCCAGCAGAACATTGCCCAAAGCATCACACTGCCTCCGCCAGCTTGCCTTCTTCCCATAGTGCATCCTGGTGCCATGTGTTCCCCAGGTAAGCGATGCACACACACCCGGCCATCCACGTGATGTAAAAGAAAATGTGATTCATCAGACCAGGCCACCTTCTTTCATTGCTCCGTGGTCTAGTTCTGATGCTCACGTGCCCACTGTTGGCGGTGGACAGGGGTCAGCATGGGCACCCTGACTGGTCTACGGCTATGCAGCCCCATACACAACAAACTCTGATGCATTGTGTATTCTGACACCTTTCTATCAGAACCAGCATTAACTTCTTGAGCAATTTGAGCAACAGTAGCTCGTCTGTTTGATTGGACCACACGGGCCAGCATTCGCTCCCCACGTGCATCAATGAGCCTTGGCCGCCCTTGACCATGTAGCCGGTTCACCACTGTTCCTTCCTTGGACCACTTTTGATAGATACTGACCACTGCAGACTAGGAACACCCCACAAGAGTTGCAGTTTTGGAGATGCTCTGACCCAGTCGTCTGGCCATCACAATTTGGCCCTTGTCAAACTCACTCAAATCCTTATGCTTGCCCATTTTTCCTGCTTCTAACACATCAACTTTGAGGACAAAATGTTCACTTGCTGCCTAATCCCACCTACTAACAGGTGCCATGATGAAGAGATAATCAGTGCTATTCACTTCACCTGAAAGTGGTCATAATGTTATGCCTGATCGGTGTATATACAGCTCTGGAAAAAATTAAGAGACCACTTGACATTGATTTCTCAATGTTAAGTGGTCTCTTTATTTTTTTCCAGCGCTGTATATATATTAGGGCTGTCAAGCGATTAAATTTTTTTTATCTAATTAATTACACAATGTGGCGATTAATTAATCTAATTAATCGCAAATTAATCGCACATCAAATTTGGCTGAGAAATTAATCCCAAAAGATCATTTAAAGTCATTATTGTGTAAAAAATTAAATAGACATTACAAAAAGTAGCTTCAGAAAGAAATATTTTGGGGTAAACTATAGCTTTAATGTTTGTTTTTATTAATATGGAAGTATGAAATTATACTCTAAATAAGAAACTGCCAGCAGGTGGGTAAATGTCTAATTGAGTAAGTCATTAAGTCATTCATTCATTCGATTCATTCACGTGATTAATTCAGGAGTGAAGTAAATGGTTCTCTTTATGGTCAATTAAATCATTGGTTCACCCGATTCGTTTGCGGATTCAGAAATGAAACGCCACTGTGTATTGCTCGGAGACGAACAGTTCTGCTTTGTCTTTATATTTTCGTTGGCAAAACAGACAATATTGTGTCTAAAACAACACAACATTAACTTAGTTATTTATTTTATTAAACTTTATAAGATCAGTATCGCATTTGCACTCGTGCTATTCTGTACAGAAAAACAGGACTCGTGTGATATTGCTTATATCATGATGGCACAGACTACCCACTACTATATTCACACTGACTGGCAGTTTAGTTCGAAACGGGTCACGGTTCACATGAAACATTGGTAATGTGAAAGCTGTCATATGGACCCGGGTGAGCTGAGCTCAGGGGTACCGAACCCGAGACTGCCTAAAGGAGGTGGTCTGAGTTCGGTTGCACAACTTGCGCTCGAACTGTGCCGCGATTCACGTGATTGTGAAAGCAACACGGACTCGGGTGCGCAAGAAAAGTAACCTGCGCATGCGTTTTATCAGATGACGATGTATTTAGGTCTTAGGTTTACCTTGGATACGAGCGAGAGTGAGCCTGCAGTGTATTCGCGCATAGCACAGGCGGGAACAATCGCGCTCTTACACGAACCACAACAAACATGCCCAGTGTAAAAACGCTCTGAGGGTAAAACCCCGTATCTTGAATTTTATGGCCATTCTAACAGCATTCTATAGACTTCATCACACAGTGAGTTGTTGCCCTTCATCATATTCTTCATCAATCAACTGTCTGAAATGTAAGATGACCTAAGTAGGTCTGGGGCGAGGAAGTGCGTTAAATGCGTTAATAATTTTATTTTACCGTAACTAATTAATCTAATTAACGCGTTAAATCGACAGCCCTAATATATATATATATATATATATAAAACGCAGAGGGAACTGAGCAGACGGGAGATTCCCTTTCTCTCTTGTTCCTGATCATGTGCAAACAAATTGTGTGTTTGCAAGCTATGATTTTATGATTCTTTTTGTATATTGAAACTGTTCTAATATGAAAATACTATATTCAGCCTTTCATTCAGAGCATTTTTACTTGTCTGGTTGATATTTGGCTCCGTTTAATTTTGATGAATTAAATGATAAATATTCATCTGATTTTGAGAAGTTAGATGCCTGTATTAATATTCTACATTCAACCTTTCATCCAGACCGTGTTTACTTGTCTGGTTGATCTTTGGCTGCATTTAATTCTGAAGAATTAAATAGTGAAAGCCATCTGGAGATGGACTTTAAGAGCACCGGCTCTGAGAGCTCCTCCCGCGAATAGGAGGAGTAACTCGCCTCAGCGACGGTCTCTCCCCTTCTTCGAGGACCTCCATGAGTTAACTCGTTCATGGGGGAAACCTTATTCTTCACGCGTCATTGTGCCCTCGACGTTGATTTATTCGACTATCGTGGGTGTGAGGGCACATGGTTATACGACGATGCCCCAGGTGGAAGAGACAGTCGCAGGCTATCTCTCCTCTGGGAGCTCATCGTCACTTAATAAGCCGTGCAGAACAACATCTACGCTGGTGGGGAAGGCGTTTCAGTCAGTGGGTCAGGCTGGTGCTGCACACTATGGAAGTGTTACAGGCATACCAGGCTGACCTGCTGAAAGATATGAGACCTGCTGTTCCATCCCTGCCACCTTCAGTGTTTCGGGGGGCAGTTGTTTCCAGCAAAATGTTGAATTTTCAGTGGCTTCCTGCTATCTCCCCGAACACAGAACATTTAACATCCCCCCAACAAGACGAAGTATCGAAATTAGTGCCCCTTTGCGTGGTAACTACTGCCAAGTATCTCTCCTTGGGTCTTAAGTACTGCTAACAAAGATAAATAAATACTGTAACAGATGTATTGTTAGTTATTGCTAGTAAATGCATTAACTAACGTTAACTAATGTGACGTTATTGTAAAGTGTTCCAGTTTCATTTCATGCCAGTCCTTTGACAGTTTAGTTGCTGTGGTCACTGAGCATTTTATATCTACCTTTACCTAAAGTCTGGATTCACATGAAATATCATCAGCATATTCTACTGAAAAATGAGGTTAGGGCCTCAATGGGGATCTTCATAAAATTGCAGGCAGAAAAATGAAGTACAATGAAAAGGATGACAAACCAAGCAAAAGTGTAAGTGATGAAAGTCAGTTTTTTTTTGTGAAATTTTCAGCCATTCAAGTTAGATCAGTAAGACAAAATTATGAGAAAGAAATAGTTTGGGGTCGAGAATCATCCTCATTAGTCTGAGCAAACCAGAGAATTTCTTTGTTTTAACTCACTGGAAAACAGCACAAGAATTCCTCACCCGAAAATCACAAAATAATTTGTTTCAAATTGGCATGTCTTACTTCAGTGCTGATGGAAATTCACTGTTCTGACTACAGTAAACATGATGGAAAAAGACTATATACACCTAGCTTTCAAATTAGTTTTTTTTTTCTTCCCATCTCAACTGCTCCATCAAAGCGCAGTCTAACAGTCATGTAAACAAGTTGATGAAGAAGGACTTAATTAAGAGCATTTCCATCAATGTGTGTGATTCTTGAGACAGCTATTTGACAAAAAAACTTGTTATGACGGTTATAATAACATTGTGTTTGGATGGATTATTTTCTTCTTTCGGCTTCACTCTTCAATGTGTTTTGTGTTTTTCATGAAGCTACATTTTTGTAATAATAATAATAATAATGCAATAAAATTAATGACAATATCAAGAGGGAGCTTCATGAAAAGCAAATGAAGAGTGAAGTTTAGTTTGCTTCTGAAAAAATGCAGCCAGCTGTCCAGAAAACTTGAGTACAACTCTGCCTGCAAGTCAGCGATGCTAAATGTGTGTTTGAGAGAGAGAGAGAGAGAGAGAGAGAGAGATGAATATGAATGAGGAGCTGTTGTCTCTCTACGTCTCCCTGCTGTGCTTAAACAATGCTTGTCTATTGAGAAAGCCAGACAGGTGCATATTAATATGGTCACAAATGCAGCATCTGCAACTCTGGCTCTTCTTATGCAGCGCTGCACATGTAATTGCATATTTATGGCTCCTCACAATTTCTCAAGTGACTTTTATTACAAGGGAGGGTTCAGAACGCAACCAAATTAAACTCTCCTCGCTCTCCGATAGAGTTGTTTCAATTACTGACAGTGTTGACTTGTGTGTTGTGATAATGCATGCTGTATTTATTCATACATATTCATATATACATGCAAAAATGTGATGCTAAGAAAAGAAAATGTTTTCTACGGATGGTTTGGTCTCAAATTGTTCAAAATAATTGAATCTGTCACCCAACACTCAACAGGGTCAACAGGTAATTCATAATATATAGGTACAAAGATATTTTTACAATGTACATAAGTGCATTGTATCAAATGATCAATTTAAATGTTAGTATAGTTAAAGACACCTAATTTATATAGTGGGACCGCACATTTTTTTTGCTAAATGCTTGTCTTTATCCATTTATTGATTGGGTTAAAAATGCCATTGGGCAGTTTGTGCATGGTGAGAACAACCAATGAACTTTTAACAAAATGTTAAGACATTTTAAAGGATATTTCATAAGGATATTTAAGATATTTCTTCATTTTTTTAAGTGTACCTTCTAGTCCTCTTTAAGTGTACCTTCTATTTATTTTGTAGCAGATATTGTAATTTATATCTACATGCAATAGTTTTATATTGCATCATCGATGCTGATCATATCCAAGATCATTTGCTTCTCTGATTTCATAATAAATTGTTGTGATTTGTGTATATTTGAAAAATGAAATACTGCTTTGTGCATATTTGAATACTTTGTATAATAATAGACTCAATAGTCTTTTATACACCGTACAGTACTTAGTTAAAGATAGATTGTCATTCATTCATTCTGTTAAAATTGCAAAGTTATATACTGTGATCTTTTAATGCATTTCTGATTTTTTGCTTCAGATAAAATGCGGTGATTCATCTAGGAGCTGGATGCTTTGGTTCAAGGCTTAAAACTCTTTATTGAAACATTTTGAAATGTCTGTGGAGAAAAAGAGTGGGAAATTCACCTGGGTCATGAACAGTCACTACTGCACTCTCTCATGCTTGCTATGGTTTTGCAGTGAGATTTTTGTTTATGATTCAGAAATTTAAGACAAACTCACACACACGCACACAAAAACACCCACAGGCCTCCTACCTAGAGCCAGCTGAATGACAGTTTCTCTGGTCTCATCCAGAGCTTCGATGGCCACAGTCTCTCGTGTGCACAAAGCTCTTCCTGCCAACGTGTTGTGTAATGCCATTGCCCCAGAGCTGTGCAGCAAATCTGTAAGCCTCTGCTGTCTTCATGGACAGCTGGCTGATTCCACCGCTGTAATCACACAACACATATGCAAAGCACAGAGGCTCAGTGACATGCCAGCTCCCTCTAATACATGGAGACAGAGCACATGGACAGAATTGATCCATTTACAGCCAAATGATCCACCAACACATGGTAATTGTGTTGAAAAATTAAGGATATGTCATGCTCTCAAAACGAACGGCAGACATTTTGCTTTCCATGCTTCTCTTATGAAATACTGACATTTCAGCAAGAGCATTTTTCCAAAAAGAAACAGGAAAAAGAAAATGAAGGGTTTAAGCTATGGTGGCAATTCACTGAAATATCACCCCAAATATCTGCATGGCCCATTACGGGAGCGATTCATTCATTTTTGTGCATCCTATTGAATTCCCGTAAGATCATTCGGTGCATTCTTACGTAGACTTAAGCACTTTCATTGGGTGTTTATGGACGCACTTTACAAAGAAGAACGATTCGGTGAAGCACATATCCACAGGCTCTGTGATCAATCGATAAGAAGTCCTGCAGTTACAGGACCATCAATCTCCACTCAGTGTGTGACTTAAATCAACAAATTGGCTCTGATTCCAGGAGGTAAAATGCTGATGTGAGAGACTCAGCATGTCTCTTTAAACAAGCATTTACTGGGGGGGAAGAGAGAATGAAGCCTCAACAAAGAGCGAGAGTGTCTCAGCAAGACACAAACGAACAAATAAAAAGAATGACTATTATATTTAGTAAATGTTAATTAAATGAGACAGATTTCAATTAAGAGGTTTTAATTAGCAAATGATAATGAATTATGAAGATTTCCTTTCTTCTGTGGAACATAAAGAAGTCAGTCCAATGTTGTTTTGGACCCAGTTTACTTTCATTGTATGAACAAAAATGAAATACAGAAATACAGTATATACCTTTGTTTTCCACAGAAGAAAGAAAGCCATATAAGTTTAGAATGAAACGAAGTTTAGATTATTATTTTTTTCTCTTAATGTTTTGATAATTTATCCGTAAAGGGTAAGTTCAATAAAAAAAAAAGAAAAAAAGAAAATTGCATCAGCATTTACTCGACCTCATGTCATTTCTAAATCCATAAGCCTTTTGTTTATCTTTGAAACACAAATGAAGATATTTTTAATGAAGCCTGTGAGGTTTCTGGCCCTCCATTGAAAGTCCATTCAACCAATCATTTGATGCTTCAAAAAGTACATAAAGAGAGCGTAAAAGAAATCCATATCAAGTCTTCTGAAGAAACATGATCCCTTTATATGATGAATAGATTTTTTTTGTTTATTATATATTATGTACATATTTTTATTATATAGTAACCATTTCTTGATATACAATAAGGAATTTAAGATCTGTGCTATCTTGCATTTAGTCACAGATGAAGGTTTTGCAGGCACAGTAAGAACAGTTCACTCAAAAATGTAAATTCTGTCATCATTTGCTCACCCTTATGCCGTTCCAAATACACAAGACTTTCATTCATTGTTGAAACACAAATTAAGATATTTTGTAATGAAACCTGAGAGATTCCGTTCCCTCCATTGAAAATCCATTCCGCCAAAACTATGATGCTTTAAGATTTTCATTAAAAGAATATTAAATTATCCCTTTTTTTAATTATACATTATTTTTATTATATAGTAACCATTTTTAAAGTAATAAGGAACTTATTATATACTGCAAATTTAGTCAGATGAAGGGTTTGCAGACATAGAGAGAACAGTTAGCAATTCTTCTAAATGCAACTGCAGTATTGTGTTGTAATTGTCTGATCCTATGTTCGACTTCAATGACGGCACAGTTCAAGCACTGCTTGCCAGGAATCCATGAAGCTCTGCATCTCCTAAAAACTTGCCCATTTAAAAACCATCTCCTGAAATGTTAATACACAACGCTGGTGCAATAAACAATGAGTCGGACCAGCTGACAGCTCAGCACACTCTACCTCCACTGAATATGTGACTTTCCTCTAACATACAGTCTTGCGCAAAAGATTACACACCCCTTCCAGAATCTGTGAAAATGTGAATAATTTTAACAAAATAAGAGGGATCACAATGTTGTTGGAAACACAATGCATTAAGAAACCTGGGGGTGAAAACTTTCTGAATTTGAAGATCAAGGTCATTTGTCTTCCGGGAAACATGCAAGTATCTTCTGTTGGTTCCGAAGGGCAGTATTAAATGAAATTTAATCATTTTGTATGATCCCTCTTATTTTGTTAAAATTATCCACATTTTCACAGATTCTGCAAGGGGTGTGTAAACTTATGAACAAGACTGTATATGCATTACAGCAGAAGGACCAGAGTGCAGTCTTTCTCTCTCTATCTCTTTAAATACACACACAAACACAGTCACCCTTCATCTGCTCTTGTCACTGGATTATAACAGCAGCCAGACTCACATACCTTGCGGTGCCCAGAGAACACAACGTGTGTTATTACCTGCCAGCTGTTTGGAAGTGAGGAATTCCCTTATTTCCACAGCATACTGGGGGCCCTATTTAGCAGGCAGAGTGAGGGGCCATCATTTTGCTTTAAGCTGGAGGTGATGCGTTTCCTCTTTCTCAATAAATCATGTAGGTCTATGAGGGTCTCTTCTTATTGCCTGGGCCTATTGCCAGTATATAAGATATAGAGAGACCTGTAAGATGAAGATCTGTGAGAGAATGGACATGTGGGAAGCTGTTTTTTCTGGGTTCAAACCAAGATGAGCTTAACCACCAGCATGTTGCATGGCATAATGTTGATTATCACAAAGAAAAAAAAATTCAGGTTATGATGACACATTTACAGTGGAAGTGAATGGGGGAATGTAAAAGTAAAATGTTACAATTTTTATAAAAGAAATGTGTATTATTTGAGCTGTAAAATTCTTCTCGTCATCTCATCATTATTACTTTAAAAGAGACTCACTGTGCAGCTCTCATTAGCTTAAGACAAATGAAAAATCTGTGCTTGGGGATGGTGCATTGAGGATTTATGTTGTCACACAACTGCTCCTACTGAGAGCTGGAAATAGGAGGGGGGGAAAAGCACAACAAATCCTTCAGAAAATTGCAACTGCTTGGGATATTCTTTGTCAAACAGTGCAATGGACTAGATAGATTCACACAAATTAAGTTTCACACTCGCCAGAAAGGACCGTAGTGCAGTCATAAACTAGTGTATGAGGTGTAGTGTAGCTCTGAAAAGAATCATGTAGGAATACCTAACTTTGAAATACGTGAATAAGTAGGAAAAAGGCTTTAGGTGATGTACTGTACAAACATATTTTTGGAAACAGGTTAGGCAAGTAAGATGCTATTCAACAAGTGAGCTGCTTGTTAAATTTCAAAGCCTAGTGGGAAATCGTTCTCTCATGGGAGCCTTTCTGTTGAAAAAAAAAAAATGGTTTAATGTGGTTCTCTGCATGGCATTTCTGAAGGCTTGTAAATGTAGCTCATGCAGAGAAATATAAAACTTGTGTTTAAAGTAAACTTAATGCAGTCTCGAAGCATACCTGTGAAAAACACAGTAGACTAAAACTTTTTCTACAGTTGTTTGAAAAGGTTACTAGCTTAAATTTAGGCATTTTATTATAGGTTCCAAAAATAAGTGATATGCAGAGTTAAACTCATGTTGATAGCTTGAGTTATTTGAATTATGCCAGAATAAATAACAATAACAATAACCAGTTGCCATTTTCAAAAAATGCAATTGTCTTGTATGGAAACCATCGTAAATTGAAGGCATTATGGGTCATTTTATTTATTTATTTATTTATTTTTACTTAAAGAATGAGTGAATTAAAATAGCTAGATATGTTGATTGTGTGGTATTTTTGTTGCAGTTTTTATCCTGAGCTCCTGGAATCATGCTAGAATAAATTACAATAGTAATAAGTTAGATATTTTAGATATCATTTTTTTCCTATGATTTTCTTGTATGAAAACCAGCCTATAATTTAGGCATTATGAATATTTTTATTTTAAGAATAAAACTACCCTCCTCATAATTTTTTTTTAAAGTTAGACATCAACCTTCTTAGTATTCCTCAATCAATTCATTATAAACAATATAACAAAAAAAATTTCAAAAATGAACTGTGCTGTTTTATCCTAAGTTCCTGGAATCATGCTAGAGTAAATAACAATATTAACCAGTTTTCAACAATAATCAGATACAATTTTCAATGTTTTTTCTATGAATATCTTGTACGGAAACCAGAATAAATCTACACATTATGGATCTTTTTTTTTTCCTTTTCTTTTTTGAAGTTCACAGAATAAGTGAATTAAATACTTGTTTGAATAATCAGCAAACAATCATGCTTTAACAACCTATATGTAACACTTTACACTTTATGGCATGGCTATATAAAACCTGATTTTAGATATCCGGGGGATCATTAGTATTCCATGGCAGTCAGAGCCAAAACAAATTGATATGTTAGCGGCGAGCAGAAATCTGGCACATCAGTGCAAAAGAAGTCGCCTCCCTCTGTCTTTTGTAATAGAAAGGCCCAATTGCAAGACAAGAGGGTGATTTAATCTATGGACTCAGAAGACAGTCAATTGTAGAACAGAGGTCTGTTTCCCACAGATCTATAAGGGCTATGCCGTGATAGCACTGTTGATGTTCACACATCATTCAATGTGCTCTGCAACTGGCTCAACATCCACAGCTGACTAAGTATGAACTACAAGTACTTTCAATTAGCAGTTATTTAGCACTGGAAGAAGTAGTCCTACATGTATAAATAATTAAATCAACTGGGTTAAAAAGATGCAAAAAAAACTAATTTTTGCACTCGCTACTAAACCAGAACACTGTTACTGTCTGAGGTGTGTGGAAAAGCTAATAATGACTTAGACCTTTTCCTCAGCCCTCCGCACATGGTTGCCCCAACGGGACGCGCGGCAGCTGTAATTAGATGATGTTACCGTCAGTGTCACTGCCTGGGTTAATGAGTACCTCTATTTACCATTAATATGGCTACCTGTTCTCAGCCCAGAGGCTAACGTTGCACATTTAGCTAATTACAGAACCTCGTAATACACACCTTGACCTAAAACACATCACTAATTCAGTTACGTAATTTAGTTTTTTTTAAAGAACACATATTTCTTTAAAGATAACTATGCTGTAAGTATTTCCCACAAAAAACAACGACTCCTGTCTTGACATTTTGCTATATAAAGCTCCATATCTGACACATCTAAAGCTGAGCTCCATTCTGTCTTGTTGAAACAAGGTGCGTGCTTTCATCTCAAAATGTAATTTTATCAGCTGAATGAAGTTTAACTGAAAGGATGAGTTGTGTTTCGTGAACAATATTTTTGTCTTCTTGACATAAGAATGTGAGGCACATCACAAAGTGGAATGGGCAAAAAAAAAAAAAAGTTTCACAGAGAGGAATGGATTAAAATACCCCAGCAAATACCACCTGTCAAAGGTTGCACACAAATTTTCTTCCAAAAAATGTCCCATATATGTAAGCCTGTTTCTGCCTCAGAATAAACAAGGTAAATGTAAGCAAAAGTTAAAAAAATAAGAAAGTCAAACTGTGTCACAATTGTGAGATAAAGCAATTGCGAGAAATGGTCTCAATTATGTAATTTGTGATTTGCAATGCAAGATAAAGGCACTTTTAGATAAAAAGACGTGCTGTGAGATATACAGTATGAAGTGAAAATTTGGGGAAAAAAAGTAGCAATGACAAGAAATAACAGCGCAAATTTCACAATTGTGAGACAGTCACTTTACGAGATACATTACACTGCACAGAGAGAGTATAAAAGTTAAAATTTTGAGAAAAAAAATAGCTATTATGAGAAATAAAGGTGCGATTGTGAGATATAAAACAATTACAAGAAATAAAGTAACAATTATGGAAAAATTCACAATTGTGAATGTCACTGAGATATAATATGAAGTAAAGTTAAGAAAGATGTAGCAATTATGAGAAATGAAGTCATCGCAATTGTGAGATAAAGTAGAAATTACCTTCTTAGTTGTTGTTTTTTTTTTCATCTAAGCATTAAAAAAAATCATAAATCATCATAAAGTCAAGTTTGCCATCATCTAAAATGTTTAGGGGTCCATAATCTTGTCCTGCAAGTGTCACGGTTCTGTTTAGTTAGTTTCATTTTCATGGACTTTTAGTTTGTTATTTTCAGTCACATGTGTTCCTTTGTTTAGTTTCCCGCCACAGTTACTATATGGAGGCTCATTAATTATCAAAGGTGTTTGTCATTATTTCCCTCATTTGCCTTGTATTTAAATTGCAGTCTTTTCAGTGTTCATTTGTTTGTTCACGTTAATGGTAGTGTTGTGTTTGCTAGCCTCCCTTTTGTATTGTTTGCGCATGTGGATTATTAAAGCCTTTTTGAACCTGATCTTCATCGTCTGTTTACTGCAACTCAGTGTGACAGCAAGACATTTTTGACTACAAAAATATGCTATTTATTCTGGCCAATGTGTGCCCACTTAGACAGGAAGACTGACTGAACTATAAAGCAGCCAACCATAATTTTTCCTTTGTTTTTATGTGCTGTTTATAGGCGAATTCATCTAAAATACATCATACTACAGCAATAGACCAAAAAAATTATACAATTTTGACATTAAAAATAAAGTCTCAAACGATGAAACTAGCATCAGGTGAAGTGTTGGTTTTATCTACTTGGTACCTTGTAAACACAAGGTGGTTTCCAGGTGGACTGATAAAATATATTGCGGGGCCTGAAGTTGCAGCAAGCTGGCCAATCAGATTAGGGTTAGCCAGATGGAGAAAGTGCTTTCCAGATTTGTGTGCTATATGCATCAAACTGGCAGTGAAGTGTGGACTGTGGATGTGCCACTTAAGGCTCTGGAATGCGATCGTGCATGCAGGACCTAAAGTTGTAGACTGAATAAGATATTACTTTCATCAATGAAATATAGGAGAACCTTTCAGTTAGTGAAGAAAAAATGTATTGCATCTATATACATTTCATTTTCAGTCATCAGGGGATTAAATAAATGAAAAATTCTTACCCTTCTTGAAGTACTATTCCCACATTATTAGAGAAGAAGAGATAGAAAGAGTATAATTAAATATAGTTCAAAATAGCAAAGACCCATATTGCATCAAAAATGTATCTAGCTCATTATCTTATGTTGAAAATGAAAATAAATAGTTAGGCAAATTCATTTTATATTATCATAAAGTTCATTCTGCGTAGTAACTGATCAATGTAATATAGCTATTTCTTTTTTCCCTCTTTGTTATTCTTTAAGGTTTTCTACAATGACAAACCCAAAAAACTAACCCCTCAGATTAATAGGCAGTGTTATTCACAGCTAGGTGACTTCTATGGACTTATTTGGCAAGATAAAAATAATTACCAGCCATTGATTCAAAAGTCTTTTCTAATGTTCGTTATATTCCAGACTGACATAATGGGATTCTGTAAATGCCATCAGTGGAGCCATTTGTGTTGGGCTGCCACAAAAGGAGGCTGCTTGATTGGCAGATGGGAAAATCATTATATTGAAGTCATACATTAATAATCCTCCTACTTTATCTGAAGATATGGGGACTGTCAGCAGCTCCTAGCACATCAAATTAAAAATGGATCCATGCTGGATGCAAGCAGGCAGATGGTGTCCACCCATCTTCCCTGAGAAGAAAAAAAAAAAAAAAAAAAAACTGTATATGTGAATGACTGAGAGAGAAGCAGAAAAGAACTATTGATCGCACACAGTCTCTGCGTGATGAGAGCTATTTTGTGTAACTGACAGTGTGGTCTTATCGTTGAAGCCTTATATTCCACAATGAATCTTCCTTTCCCTGCTTGTTTGTTGTTGTTTTTTTTTTTCATCTTACATTTGATTGCATATTTGTTTCTTCAGTGACAGTGTTATTTGATGGAAACTAAATATGATAAAGGGGTGAACAAGTGAAGTGTTGTAAGCACATTGTTGGCGCATTGCTATTTTGAGGCAACTGAAAACGACTGCGCCATTGACCAACTGAAATCTGGTCTAAAGTCTATGGAGCAAAATATTTTTCTTGTTATTTAAAGAGCGCGTTAGTAATATACGTCTATAGGCGGTTGCACAATGCGCGTACACACACCAGCAGCACACAAACATTTTTAAATATAAAAAAATTAAAGGATTAAAATGTAAAAGATTATTATTGTGTACATAACCCCTAGAGGTCGAAGATCACGCCGACCCGACCGCCTCGATTTTTTTCTTATCAGTGCCAAAGAGACTCTGTCGATTTTTATCATTCAGGCAAGTGTTATACATCATTATAATCTGTTAAGTATTTACTTTTATTTGTGTACACTTACAATAAAAACTAAATGTTGTGCTTTTTGCAAAATAAAGAAAACAAACATGATGCGCGATCTGCAGCCTCCCTGTCAATGAAGTCCAATCTGATACTCTTCAGAAAATGAACTGTAACTTAGCGAATACTTGTCACAGAAACATGAGACATATGCCTAAAGAAACGTTGAAATGTCAGGTTTTAAATAAAATCAAATCGAAAACAAATATTCTGTTTATGTAATCCATTTGAAAAGAGAGAGATGTCAGTCGTTCGCCAGCTTCTTCATCGTCCGCTAATGCGGCCACCCACGTAGCGCGCGTTCTTTTGAAATTCAAATACTGACGCGATCCATGCGAGTATCCCCACCCAGTATCAACTCGAATAAACACATCAAGATTAGTGCATGTACTTTACATCGTTTTGAGACGTGGTGAAGAATAATCCTGGAATAATTTACCTCAGAAGAAAAGCTGTTTATTTTTTAAGAGTAACGGATTCAGCCGCTGATTGTGAGGTAAGTTTATTCTGTTAGTGTCTGTGAATATTAAACCGCAAAAAGATAAATATGAATCCTGCTGCAACATAAAATGTAATAGATGTAAGACTGTTTAGACAAGATTTATTTGGCCTGTTTTGGACAGATTATGAAGTGTTTACTATAAAATAGCCTAGCTTTTGTTTGCAAATTTCTGCTCAGATGCTATAAGTTTTGTGTACAATAGGCTACTTGTTATAGCCATTAAAAAGTATTTTGTTTCATATTGATGTTTAAATATTATAGTCTAATGTTATTTTTTAATTTAATCTATGTTGATTATGAAAAGTGAACAGCACGAGTAAGAAAGGACACGTCATAAGATGTGCAATATGTCGGGAGACATGGAGTGAGTCAGACATAATTTTGACCACTTCATTAAGTTTTGTTTTGCAGAAAGCCTTTCTTTAAAGTGAATTTCGTTTTGTATAAATTGTATCTTAATTTTAATCAATGTTACATCAGCCAATTGCCTGGATTTAATAAATAAAAAGCAAATATAGCAGACAATAGCCTATAATAGGCTCCGGCGTGATCATGCATAAATGAACTGAAACGCGAAATGATATTTGAGTATTGTGTGTATACAAAATCAAATTATTCAGAAAATGTTTGCCATTGAAATGACTGGGAAAAAAGTGTCCCAATCAATTCACACTATACTCTTTGAAATCATAATTGCATTGCATTACAGTTGTGGTCAGAATTATTGGTACCCCTGTTAAATATGATCAAAGATGGCTGTAAAAATAAATCTGCAATGTTTATCCTTTTGATTTTTATTTAAAAATGCACAAAAATCTAACCTTTCATTGAAGTAAAAGAATTGAAAGTGGGGGGTAAATCACATTATGAAATAAATGCTTTTCTCCAAAACACGCTGGCCATAATTATTGGCACCCTTTTATTAAATACTTTTTGCAACCTCCTTTTGCCAAGATAACAGCTCTGAGTCTTCTTCTATAATGACTGATGAGTTTGGAGAACACCTGACAAGAGATCAGAGACCATTCCTTCATACAGAATCTCTCCAGATCCTTCAGATTCCCAGCTCCATGTTGGTGCTTCTTCTCTTCAGTTCACCCCACTCATTTTCTATAGGGTTCAGATCAGGGAACTGGGACGGTCATGGCAGAAGCTTAATTTTGTGCTCAGTGACACATTTTTGTGTTGATTTTGATGTTTGTTTTGGATCAGTGTCCTGATGAAAGATCCAACCACGGCCCATTATAAGATTTCTGGCAGAAGTGGTCAGGTTTTGATTTTTTATCTGTTGGTATTTTCTAGAATCCATGATACTATGTATCTGAACAAGATGTCCAGGACCTCCAGCTGCCAAAAAGCTCTTTTTTTTTAGTTTCATCTGACCATAGAACCAGGTCCCTTTTGAAGTTCCAGTCGTATCTGACAACTGAATATGCTGGAGTTTGTTTGTGGATGAGCAAGGAAGGAATTTTTCTTGAAACCCTCCCAAACAACTTGTGGTGATTTATAGGGGTTGTTAGATTTTTTTAAAGGCTTTCTGACCCCAAGACTCAACTAATCTCTGCAATTCTCTATCTGTGATCCTTGGAGAGTCTTTGGCCACTCAAACTCTCCTCCTCACTGTGCATTAGGATGATATAGACACATGTCCTCTTCCAGGCAGATTTGTAACATCTTTAGTTGATTGGAACTTCTTAATTATTGCCCTGATGGTGTAAATGGGAATTTTCAATGCTTTAGCTATTTTCTTACAGCCACTTTCTATTTTTTGAAGCTCAACAATCTTTTGCTGCACATCAGAACTATATTCTTTGGTTTTACTCATTGTGATAAATGATTAAGTGAATTTGGCCTTTGTGTTTCCTCATATTTATACTCCTGTGAAACAAGAAGTCATAGCTAGACAATTTCATGCTCATAGTCACCCTTGTGTGCTAAAAAATGTAAATATTAATGGGAATATACTTGAGAGATATTTTACTCATAACATTTTTTAGGGGTGCCAATAATGATGGTCAACGTGTTTTGGAGAAAAGCATTTATTTCATAATGTGATTTACCCCCTACTTTCATTTCTTTTACTTCAATGAAAGGTTAGATTTTTGCGCATTTTTAAATAAAAGATCAAAATTATAAACATTGCAGATTTATTTTTACAGCCATCTTTGATCATATATACCAGGGGTGCCAATAATTCTGACCACAACTGTATGTTGTTTTAAATCTCAAATATTTTACTTATAACATTCATCATTACCAATTATTCAGTTATTTGTATTTGTTCAACGTCACAATATTACTGTTTTTTTTTAGCATGAGACTTCTTTCAAAAACATTAAAATAAGTAATGTCAAATCTTTTGATAATTTAAAATATAATAGGCCTTAGTAATGTCCCTTTGGCTCTCACTTTATATTGTTAACTATAATCTAAATAAAATCTTTTTCTTTATAAGCTGTTGCTTTTGTTCATTTGAGTAGGTCAGTTTTAGTGTTTTGTTGGTTTGTTTTCTGTCTGAATTGTTTTGACCTTATTTTCTGTTTATTTGTTTTTGTGTTGTAAGAAACTTATGAGTTTGTAAAGTTTTTTTCTTGGGTTGAAATAAAGACCCATTTTTCAGTGGAAAGCTTGTGTTCCTTGTTCCTGACTTCTTGGTCCCTCACATTTGGTGGCAGTGGTGGGATAGTTTCAGTCAGTCAAGGACACTAAGCTGGTTTGTTTTCCTTTTTGTCCCTTGTGGCTGTGTTTTTTTCCCCCCCTGCTATTATGAGTTGTACCTCAAAGAAAAGTGTGCCTAAAGCGCCACCCTTTCAGCAAGAGGAAGAAAGGGGTGAGGAGGACCAGGATGTGGCAGAAGGAGTTGAAGGAGGCAAGGCAACAGGAGACAGAGAAGTTTCAGTGACTGGGTTGGCAAATCTGCTTCGAGCCCATATGGCCAGGACGGATGGCCGAGAGGTTGTAAGGCAGCAAGACTATGCAGATCAGGAGCGACGGTTTAAAGCTCTCCAGCACCAGTTCAGTCTTTTGCAAATGGAAGTTCAAGCACGCACCTCTCCTAATCTTCACTTACCTGATGATGACCGGAAGGCCCGGGAAAGGCCCGATATGGATCCTTCAGATTCCGATGGACACTCCGTTGCTTCAGCTCATCAGCAGGGTTTTAATCAGGTTGAGGACAATATAGGCCTGCCATTATCTCAGATACCTCGATTGGAAAAGCTGAGGAACACTGATGACGTAGAGCACTTCCTTGTTACTTTTGAAAGGATTGCTGTTGATTGGGTTTGGCATTTAATCCCTTTGCTGACTGGTAAATCAAGAGCAGCTTATGCCAATATGGATTTGATAGATCCAACTGAGAGTCCGAAGGAGCTTTACAACCGGCTCAAAGAACTCTTTGGGAAGTGGATCCAGACTAAGAGGAAAACGGTGGAGGAGGTGAGTGAAATCATCATTCTGGAGCAATATCTTAGAATGCAACAAAGGAAGGTGGAAGGGTCTGCTATGCCCTACATGGGGAAACCTACTTCAGCCAAATTAAATTTTGCTCCTAAACGACCTCCCATACATTACCTGTGTGGTCAAGAAGGGCACACTAAACCAAATTGTCCAAAGAGCTCAGCTCAGCCTGCACAGCTATGTTTTGTTCCAAGGAAGGATGTAACCAAATCCCCAAGCTCTTTGAGAACTACAAATGTAGAGAAAATGGTGAGAAATTGACTGCTTTGATTGACACTGGCAGTGATCAGACTCTGGTAAGAAGAAAGTTTATATCACCCTCTTTGATCAGCACAGTGAACAAACTACCTATTTGCTGTGAACATGGAGACGAGAGATTGTTACCTACCGCCAATGATTATGTCAAAATAGAAGATCACACTTACCTGGTGGAAGTGGGGGTGGCTGATAAATTGTCTTTCCCTGTGATTCTGGGTCGCGATATACCAGTGCTGCTGGAGTTGTAGCATTTTTTTTTTTTTTTAAGATGAGGTTAAGTGCTCACGGAAGAAATGAGTTTTCAGCTGTCTTTTGAATGTTGTCAGTGATTTTGCAATCTGGATGGAAATGGAAAGATCATTCCACCAGCAAGGAACGGTGAATGAAAATGTTCTGGAAAGGGATTTCATGCCTCTCTGTGATGGTACCACGAGCCGTTGCTCCTTAGCTGAGCGAAGGCTTCTGGTGGGGGTGTAGACTCGTAGGAGCGAGTCGAAGTATGTGGGTGCTGAGTTTGTGATGGATCTGTAAGCAAGCGTCAATGCCTTGAACTTGATGCGAGCAGCAAGTGGTAGCCAGTACAGAGAGATGAAGAGAGGTGTGACATGGGCCCTTTTGGGCTCATTGAAGACAAGACGTGCCGCTGTGTTCTGGATCATTTGAAGCGTTTTGATCGCACACGATGGAAGTCCAGCCAGAAGCGCATTGCAATAGTCAAGCCTAGAAATGACCAGGGCCTGGACGAGAAGCTGTGTTGCATGCTCTGTTAGGAATGGTGTGATCTTTCTGATGTTGTGCAGCGTAAACCTGCATGACCGAGCTGTCTTTGAAATGTGGTCTTTGAAGGACATCTGGTCATCAAAGGTTACTCCAAGATTTCTGACCAACCATGAAGGCGAAATCAAGGATGAACCTAGCTGGATGGTGAAGTCGTGTTGTAGAGTCGGATTGGCAGGGAAGGCGAGAAGCTCAGTCTTTGCCAGGTTGAGCTGCAGGTGATGTTCTTTCATCCATGCCGAGATGTCCATCAGACAGCTAGAGATTCGTGCAGATACTGTGGGATCACCTGGTTTAAATGAAAGGTAGAGCTGTGTGTCATCAGCATAGCTGTCTTAGGTCTTCTTTGTCGCATCTTCCTCTTTATGATGCGCCAAATGTTTTCTATGGGTGAAAGATCTGGACTGCAGGCTGGCCATTTCAGTACCCGGATCCTTCTTCTACGCAGCCATGATGTTGTAACTGATGCAGTATGTGGTCTGCCATTGTCATGTTGGAAAAAAATGCAAGGTCTTCCCTGAAAGAGACGACGTCTGGATGGGAGCATATGTTGTTCTAGATCTTGGATATACCTTTCAGCATTGATGGTGCCTTTCCAGATGTGTAAGCTGCCCATGCCACACGCACTCATGCAACCCCATACCATCAGAGATGCAGGCTTCTGAACTGAGCGCTGATAACAACTTGGGTTGTCCTTGTCCTCTTTAGTCTGGATGACATGGCATCCCAGTTTTCCAAAAAGAACTTCAAATTTTGATTCGTCTGACCACAGAACAGTTTTCCACTTTGCCACAGTCCATTTTAAATGAGCCTTGGCCCAGAGAAAACGCCTGCGCTTCTGGATCATGTTTAGATATGGCTTCTTTTTTGACCTATAGAGTTTTAGCCGGCAACGGCGAATGGCACAGTGGATTGTGTTCACCGACAATGTTTTCTGGAAGTATTCCTGAGCCCATGTTGTGATTTCCATTACAGTAGCATTCCTGTATGTGATGCAGTGCCATCTAAGGGCCCGAAGATCACGGGCATCCAGTATGGTTTTCCGGCCTTGACCCTTACGCACAGAGATTGTTCCAGATTCTCTGAATCTTTGGATGATATTATGCACTGTAGATGATCATAACTTCAAACTCTTTGCAATTTTTCTCTGAGAAACTCCTTTCTGATATTGCTCCACTATTTTTTGCCACAGCATTGGGGGAATTGGTGCTCCTCTGCCCATCTTGACTTCTGAGAGACACTGCCACTCTAAGAGGCTCTTTTTATACCCAATCATGTTGCCAATTGACCTAATAAGTTGCAAATTGTTCCTCCAGCTGTTCCTTATATGTACATTTAACTTTTCCAGCCTTTTATTGCTACCTGTCCCAAATTTTTTGGAATGTGTAGCTGTCATGAAATCCAAAATGAGCCAATATTTGGCATGACATTTCAAAATGTCTCACTTTCAACATTTGATATGTTATCTATATTCTATTGTGAATAAAATATAAGTTTATGAGATTTGTAAATTATTGCATTCCTTTTTTATTCACAATTTGTACAGTGTCCCAACTTTTTTGGAATCGGGTTTGTAAATGGAGAAGAGGAGAGGTGCAAGTACTGAGCCCTGAGGAACCCCCGTGGTCAGTTGATGTGCTTTGGATACCTCCCCTCTCCAGGCAACCTTGAAAGACCTACCTGTGAGATAGGATTCAAACAGTGGAGTGGAATTCCTGTGATGCCCAGTGATGAGAGGGTGGAAAGGAGAATCTGGTGATTCACAGTGATCGAGGAGGACGAGGACTGATGATTTGGAATCAGCTTTCGCAATCCGCAGGGCTTCAGTGACCGACAGTAATGTAGTCTCTGTTGAGTGGCCCCTTTCGAAACCGGATTGGTTGACGTCCAGCTGATTATACTGTGAGAGGAAAGATGAAACCTGGTTGAAAACAACTCGTTCAAGTGTTTTCGCTATGAATGGTAGGAGAGAGACAGGTCTGTAGCTATCTACCAGTGATGTGTTTGATGTGGGTTTTTTAAGCAGTGGGGTTACCCGAGCCTGCTTGAATGTAGTAGGGAAAATGCCAGTGTGGAGAGATGTGTTGATGATGTGTGTGAGTGCTGGTAGGAGTGTAGGAGAAACGGCTTGTAGAAGGTGTGAGGGGATGGGATCTAGAGGACAGGTGGTAGGATGGCTGGAGAGGAGAAGTTTAGATACTTCTGTCTCAGTAGCAACCTAATTGATCGTTTGGGCCAGTCCAAATATTTGACAACAATGGAACTCTCTAAAGGTTATTGGCAGATTCCACTGACCATTGACTGCATTCCGGACACCAGGGGGCCTCTTCCATTTTAAGGTGTTACCGTTCGGCTTTCACGGGACTGTGGCAATCTTCCAGAGGTTAATGGATCAGATATTGCGTGGTTTACCTTTTGCTGCTGCAAATCTTGACAATATTGTTGTTTACAGTGACACCTGGGAGGAACATGTGCAGCATCTCCAAAAAGTCTTGCAGCGTCTTCAGATGGCCAGCCTCACCGTCAACCCCGCTAAGTGTGCTGTAGATAAACAAGAGACTGAATACCTGGGCTATGTCATTGACCAGGGTGTTGTGCGACCGCAGGGGAAGAAAGTTCAAGCCTTGGAGAAGTGTGTGGTACCCCAGACACGAAAGGACCTGCAATCTTTTTTTGGGTATGGCTGGATTTTACCATCGCTTTGTCCCTAACTGTGCTACACAATCCTGACTTTAGTCGACCCTTCGTTGTACAGACTGATGCCTCTGAGAGGGGAGTAGGAGCTGTCCTATTGCAAGGACCATCAGAGAGCCGACAGCCAGTGGCTTACATCAGTCGTAAACGGTTTCCAAGAGAGGTATGCTATTCGATTGTAGAAAGAGTGTTTAGCCATAAAGTGGGAGTTGGATTCCCTACGATACTATCTACTATGCCGTGAGTTTACCCTGGAGACTGATCATAAAGCATTGCAGTGATTGGAGAAAATTAATGATTCTAATGGAAGGATTACAAGATGGTATCTCGCCATGCAGCCCTTCAGATTCAAGATTCAACATGTGTCTGGTAAAGTCAACGTTACCGCTGACTATCTCTCCCGCTCTACTGGCGAGATTCTTGAAGGGGGGGAAATGTGACGGCCCAAGTGGTGGCCGCACAAGAGTGGTAATGTGGATGCATCTTACACAAACACACACACACATACACATACATCTACACGAACACATACATCTGTTTATTCATTTAAGGATAATCTTTGTCATAATCTTTGATAATCTTTAAACTTTGTCATTCACATTCACTTTTGTTTCAGTATAATAGTTTATAATAACCACGCAAAACAAACAATATTAATTAAATTCTTTATTGTTAGGTTTCCATTTGTTTCCATTTACAACACATCTTTATATACATGATTACTGATTTGAAGTGCACACAAATTAGTTACTTTGTATCTGTTACTTACATTTGTTTCTATTTTGAGTTTAAGTTTACCCGTGAAGTGTGGCAATGATCTTCAGACATGGTCCGCTGCAGCCGCATCCTGGCGTGACGAAAATTAGAGTCTGGGCAGGAACAAAGAATTTAAGCGTTATTGGTTCCGTCCAGACATACCATTTGCTGAGGTTGCCCGGGGGAGGAGCAAAAGTTGATGTCTTTATTAATTGATTTATTTAGTTGTACATTTATGGTATTTAATTACATTTTGCTTTTCTTTATCTTGATTTAATATATCTCTTTGTTTGGTTAAATTTTGCTTTACTTGGTGTTATGTTTAATGTAAAGTTTCATTGTTTTTCCTCTTAATTTGTAATGGGCCCATCTTTTCTTTTATAAGCTGTTGCTTTTGTTCATTTGAGTAGGTCAGTTTTAGTTTGTTGGTTTGTCTCTGTCTGAATTGTTTTGACCTTATTTTCTGTTTGTTTATTTTGTTCTTGTGTTGTAATAAATTTATGTTTTTTTCAAATAAAGACCCATTTTTCAGTGGAAAGCTTGTGTTCCTTGTTCCTGACTTCTCGGTCCCTCACAGGAGATGAGACTCTGATTGGTTTATTGCACATTACGCCCAAAACACACCCATGACTCATTAAGAGAATAGGGACAACCTTTTAGACCATGCGCCGGGCGCGCAGACCATTTTTCCGTTGTTAAACTAGTAAAAGTGGATTCAGACACGCCCTAAGTGCACTTGCGCCGTGCGCTTTAGACTATGCGCTTAGATTGTTAAAATAGGGCCCTTAGTGTTTAAGCTTTAAACCTTAAAGTCTATTTTCTGAATGCATTTTACTGATCTCATTGTGAATGATTCATATATGCATATCATTCATTTATGCATTCATCACCTATCTTTTTTTTACCTCGTGATATTTAATCATAATATCATAACTTGATCTTCCAGCTTTATAACAGACTTGTCATGGAGAGTGTGATTTTCTTTAAAATGTGTCCATTAAAAAGTTAACAGTGCAAAGAGTTTTTATTTGTGGTTTTCTAAAATGTTAAATGAGTGTAAGTGAACAGAACTATTGCTAATGTTTCTACAACCTATTCACTATCATAATGTGAACACTTTTGTTACTATGGACAGAACAATGATATTCAGTCACAACCTTTAATTTACCTAAATATGGGTTATGTTGATGTCATACAGGTGTATTTGAGAATGTGGGATGACACATAGTTTAAACAGCATGCACTTCTCAAAATACATTTAAAGATTTGTAAAGAATAAATTAGTAAAGACGACTAACCCTTAAACGCATACCTCGGGTCTTTAGTGACCCGGGACGTCATTAACTACCCTCCTCCTCATTCATTTTCAGAAAGTTCATAAAGTTAGACATCAACCTCCTTAGTATTCCTCAGTCAATTCTTTATAAAAACAATATAACAAGAAAAAATAATACAATTATAAAATAATGTCTGTTTTCCCATTCATTTGTTGTAAAGATTGTATAGGGTCTCTAACGACCCGAGGTGTGTAACAGTGTAAGTATATTTTTTTCTGCACAACAATAATTGAATCTTTGATGACTGAATAAATGAAATTCACCTTTATTCCACAAGGAATAAAGGGAAAGTCTGATACACAATGATGAAGTGACATTTCACTCATAGTTACCGCAGGCAGAAAACAAAAGAATAGGAAGTATCATCAGCAAAACTTGGCTCAGAATAAAAAAGTACTGCAGAGCAAGTACTGAACGCAATCAAATATTAGTGTCACTGTCACTGTCACTTGATGGAGGATCTGGTGAAGAAGCTGTCAGTGATCAAACTATTGATTTTGAAGATGTTGAAAATGATAGTTTTGAGAATATGTTTGAGATGGGCGAATATGAGCAAGATGCTGAATGTGCTGGGAAATGAGCTCTGACGAGGACAGTGACGATGGTATAAAACATCTGCTCAAACTGAACCCTTCCAAGCTCCAAATATGCTTTATTTTATTCTTTTGTAATTGTTACTCTAATATCAGGAGAGTTTTATTTTATCACAACAGGTAGAGATCCATCCGTGTTAGATATAGATCCAGGTCACTAAAGACTTAAATACGTAATAATGATTTGCGAAACATTCATGCATTTAAGGGATAAATGAATAGACAAACATAAATAGACGGATGAACAAACAAACTAACGAAAGAATGATTACTCTCTACTGTATACCTTGTTTCACTATTATTATTAACCTGACAACAACGTATTTTTATGATATTGCATCTAAAACTACCTAAATACATAGACCCTACACAGACATTACACAAAGTCTGAAAGGTGGATGGCAACAGTTGCTAAGGTACAATTGGTCTGTAACATTTTAGGCAGGGCTGAGAAAAGGTCAATTATTTGTGTATATTTTTGTTGCTGGGTTTTGACAAACATTAAAAGAGAAGGTTGTGTCCTTCTACAGCCATGTTCCCCCTGAATGAGCAACCACAGCTCATGTGCTCATTTCTTAAATGCATAATTTGTATTTCCCTCACTGTAGCGACTTTATATTGCACATTCTTAAGTGAATTACTGTAGAATGTGAGCCAATCTCTGTGGAAAAGCATACAAAATTTTCTGCTATAGTTTCTCTTCTGAGCGAACAGTCAAAAAAGCTTGTCTGTCTGCTCTCCCACTGATCCTAGGACAGCCGGCAGGGTACCTGCTTGTATTGATTTCCTGTAAAGCAGCATTTAAGCCTCTGGTTCTCAGGGACACGAGGAGTCGACGTGTCCTCTGTGCTTCTGTCCAGGCTCTGATGGGGTTCAGCCTCCAAGGAGCACAACAGCACCGGGGATTCAAACCTAATTATTACTGCATTGCACCAGGGACCTATTGCAGTCATGTGCTAAGGACAATCGCAAACCAGGCTAGATTGCAGATATCAAGACATATTTGCAAAGGAAGATCTATGGATGAAAAAGCCATCTTGCTTGAGCAAATATGCCAAGTATAATTTAGTAATATTTAGCCTATTTTTCTACTTAAATCCATCTATGAGTCCCTAATTGAATGTTTACAGAGAATTAAGAAGATCCATCTCAGTTCTAACCAATACTGCATGGCAATGAAGGATGCATACTAATAAGCAAACCCGTACAGAATCTGCAGAGGGTGTTTTTTTTTTCTGCACTGACTGGGTGAAATTTTATGGAATACAGTACTTTTAAATATGGCAAAATATGTTAAATGGAGCCGAGAACTGCACTCTTAATTGGTAGCTGAAAGCATAATTGAATACACCAAAAACAGTTAATAAATCAACAGGCAAGGGAATTACGGATGTTCTAATTCTGTGGAAATCTGTGGAGCTTTCTAAAGGATTCTGTGGGTGCAGATTCAGTGTGGGTCTGCTAATAAGGCCATGTGTCTGTTCTGGGACACGGACATGACATAAGTGTGATGATATTTTTTTAGGTCACAGGAGGAAAACTGTTGTAATAACTGTAATAAAAAATGCAAGAAAAACTATACCACTCCCCCGTCCGAAATCGCATACTGAGTAGTAGGTAGAACCATTTAAAAAGTATGTTCTATATACACTGAACAAAATTATAAATGCAACACTTTAGTTTTTGCCCCCATTTTTCATGAGCTGAACTCAAAGATCTAAGACTTTTTCTATGTACACAAAAGGCCTATTTCTCTCAAATATTGTTCACAAATCTGTCTAAGTCTGTGTTAGTGAGCACTTCTCCTTTGCCGAGATAATCCATCCACCTCACAGGTGTGGCATATCAAGATGCTGATTAGACAGCATGATTATTGCACAGGTGTGCCTTAGGCTGGCCACAATAAAAGGTCACTCTAAAATGTGCAGTTTTATCACACAGCACAATGCCACAGATGTCACAAGTTTTGAGGGAGCATGCAATTGGCATGCTGACTGCAGGAATGTCCACCAGAGCTGTTGCCCGTGAACTGAATGTTCATTTCTCTACCATAAGCCGTCTCCAAAGGCGTTTCAGAGAATTTGGCAGTAAATCCAACCGGCCTCACAACCACAAACCACGTGTGACCACACCAGCCCAGGACCTCCACATCCAGCATCTTCACCTCCAAGATCGTCTGAGACCAGCCACCCGGACAGCTGCTGCAACAATCGGTTTGCATAACCAAAGAATTTCTGCACAAACTGTCAGAAACCATCTCAGGGAAGCTGATGAATCCCGGTTTTCACTGTACAGGGCAGATGGCAGACTGCATGTATGGCGTCGTGTGGGTGAGCGGTTTGCTGATGTCAACGTTGTGGATCGAGTGGCCCATGGTGGCGGTGGGATTATGTTATGGACAACGAACACAGATGCATTTTATTGATGACATTTTGAATGCACAAAGATACCGTGACGAGATCCTGAGGCCCATTGTTGTGCCATTCATCCACGACCATCACCTCATGTTGCAGCATGATAATGCACGGCCCCATGTTGCAAGGATCTATACACAATTCCTGGAAGCTGAAAACATCCCAGTTCTTGCATGGCCAGCATACTCACCGGACATGTCACCCATTAAGCATGTTTGGGATGCTCTGGATCAGCGTATACGACAGCGTGTTCCAGTTCCTGCCAATATCCAGCAACTTCGCACAGCCATTAAAGAGGAGTGGACCAACATTCCACAGGCCACAATCAACAACCTGATCAACTCTATGCGAAGGAGATGTGTTGCACTGCGTGAGGCAAATGGTGGTCACACCAGATACTGACTGGTTTTTGGACCTCCCCGGACCCCCCCCAATACAGTAAAACTGCACATTTTAGAGTGGCCTTTTATTGTGGCCAGCCTAAGGCACATCTGTGCAATAATCAAGCTGTCTAATCAGCATCTTGATATGCCACACCTGTGAGGTGGATGGATTATCTCGGCAAAGGAGAAGTGCTCACTAACACAGATTTAGACAGATTTGTGAACTATATTTGAGAGAAATAGGCCTTTTGTGTACATAGAAAAAGTCTTAGATCTTTGAGTTCAGCTCATGAAAAATGGGGGCAAAAACAAAAATGTTGCTTTATAATTTTGTTCAGTGTAGTATGAATGTGTATAATATTAATTCAATTTGGACATACTACATCTGCCGGTTACAATTTATTTTGATGCTCCCCTTTAGACATTCTGTTGACTAAGCGCCTACATGTCAACTAACGGCTCTTTCACACTGCAAGCGTGAGCAGTGCGTGAGCTTCACGTCAGCGTAACTACGCTTCACGTCAGCGTAACAGCGTAACTACACCTCCCCAAGTTTGTTAACATGGGGAGGTGTAGGCTACAACATTCGCATGTAAATGGTAAACAAACACAACCAAGAAAACAGCTCTGATCATGTTGTTTTATTCATACTTATCATATCATATTTTCTGGCTAGCTTACTTTTTTTTTTTAAATAATTCATTATACCCAGACTGAATAATTAAAAACAAGTTTAAATGGGTAAATCTTCTATAAATACTTTGATTCTTTCTTTTCTTTTCTGATATACTCCAGTTCTTGTTAAAAGACACTAGACGCTTACTCTGTGCATTTTAAGCACTTTTGTGTGAAATCATATTTATTTTGTCTATCAAAAGTGTGATTTCTCTTTAATTGAGCTTCATCAGCGCAGCAAAAATAGGCTCGGCGCCGAAACCCCCACTTCACTGCTGCTGACGCAACGCTCCTGCTCGACGCTCACGCGCTGCTCCTTCTCCCGGTGTGAATGCACTCATTGCTTAACATGCACGATGAAAAAATATACGCGCCGCTAACGCTTGCAGTGTGAAACGGCCGTTAGGGTTATAACATGTTAACATGCAAAGTTACATATAGGGCCAGATTTACTAAACAGGGCAAATTAACATGAGAGCGCAATTCCATAAATGCTCCGATGGGAGTGGACAGTTCTGCGCATGATCTACTGACGACGTGCAAATTAATGAACACAGCTGGATCATTTCCATTATGACCAACGCAATCTACCCGTTAGTGTCTGGTTTAAGACGCGCTTTTTTTGGGCGGTAAATAATGGCGCAAACACCAGTAAATTGACAAGCGCAAACCTTTGTAAATCACAAAATCATGATTAACAGCTTTTCTTCTGAGGTAAATTATTCCAGGATTATTCCTCACCGTGTCTCAAAACAATGTAAAGTACATGCACTAAACCTGATGTGTTTATTCGAGTTGATGTGGGCGTTGACTCTGTTCTCATGGATCGCGTCAGTATTTGACTTTCAAAAGAATGCACGCTCCGTGGGCGTGGCCGCATTAGAGGATAATGAAGGCGCTCGCGAACGACTGACATTTCTCTCTTTTCAAACAGATTACATAAACTGAGAATATTTGTTTTCGATTTGATTTACATTATTAAAAACCTGACATTTTTCTTTAGACATATGTCTCATGTTTCTGTGACAAGTATTCACTAAGTTACAGTTCATTTTCTGAAGAGTATCAGATTGGACTTCATTGACAGAGAGGCTGCAGATCGCGCATCATGTTTGTTTTCTTTATTTTGCAAATTTTGTTTTTATTGTGAGTATACACAAATAAAAGTAGATATTTAACAGATTATAATGATGTATAACACTTGCCTAAATGATGAAAATTATTTGAGTCTCTTTGGCACTGATAAGAAAAAAATCGAGGTGGTAAATCGGTAAGAAGGTAAATCGAGGTTAATTTAAATACTCTCCTCCCATAAATTTTGCGCCTGAAAGGGAAACTCCTACAAATGCATATGCAATAAGGTCAGCCACAAAAATAACGCTAATTTATCACTGCGTGTCTTTAGTAAATCCTGACAGTAGTTTTTTAACTCCAAAAGAGGGTTTGCACTGGCACAAGCTGTTGGTAAATCTGGCCCATAGTCAGTAGAGTCTCTGTTGGGGGACAGTCAAAATAAAGTGTTAGCAGATATTAAGCATGGTCTAATAATACTTTACTAAGAGTTAGTTGACATTTACTGTAGGTGCAATGTTACTTATAGTCAACAGAATGTCTAAAGGGGACCATCAAAATAAAGTGTTATTCATCTGCCATGTTGTCACTGTCGCTTCACCTACATTCACAAATCCTCTCCCGTGACCTTATCGGATAGTAAAGTGTCCATCGTATGCAGAATCTTCAGAATCTTACCAGAAGTAGTAGGTCATCTGGGTACTTTTGGCCTACTGTTTTATGAATATGAATTCAGACATACTACTTGGCTCACATACTGTTTTTGCCTACTACGTAGGCATATTTGGACACAGGATTATTATAATAATAATTATCATTATTATTATTAAGGATTATTATTATTATTATTATTTTGTGAATATGTATTTATAAGTACACTACCAGTCAAAAGTATGGAATAAGTACAATTTGTTAATGTTTTTGAAAGGAATCTTATATGCTCACCAAGGCTGCATTTATTTTATCAAAAAATAGTAAAACAATAATATTGTGAAATATTACAATTTAAAATAACTGTTTTATATTTTTTCTATATTTTAAAACGTAATTTATTCCTATGATGGCAAAGCTGAATTTTCAGCATCCATTACTCCAGTCTTCAGTGTCGCATGATCCTTCAAAAAATCATTTTCCATCACAGAAATTAATTACATTTTAAAATACATTCAAATAGAAAGCAATTATTTTAAATTGTAATACAGTTTCACAATATTACTGTTTTTACTGTATTTTTGATCAAATAAATGCTTGGTGAGCATAAGAGACTTGTTTCAAAATCATTAAAAATCTTAATTATTTCAGACCTTTGACTGATAGTGTATAAATGTTTGTGTATGTATGTTTATGTATTTAAAAGAAAATGTCACAAATGCAAGATTTTTTTTAGTGGCAATGCAGCACTGACACAAATGGGCAAGTGACAATTCCACAACTGCCCTGAAACGCTTTCACACTGGCTTTGAGCCAGCAGACATCCTTATTGTTGAGTCCTGGACATATGCTGTCATATCTACTTTTGTGCAAACCAGAAATAAATGGTTTTCACTGGCAACATTGTCTGATAACAGGTTTGCATTGACAAAATACCTGCAGAATTGGCCGTATTTTGGTACAGTATGTGCCTAAATAGGCTGAGAGAACTCAAGTCATTTGAGTTTGCTGATATATCCCAGAACAGAAGGTCCCTGATTGTTGGACACTGCATCATTGAATGAAGCAGTGGCCACGGTTGTAAAATTGTGTCTGGGCTGGTTTAGTGAGAGAGACAATTTCTATCATCCCTGTTGCAAGCAGTTAAAGATCAGGCAAGGCTGCCCAATCATTGCTCCAGATTGCCTATCAATTTTACTCAGTGTTAACTTTCAGTGTGGAGGTGTGGGGTTATTTTTATCAGTAGGCTGTAGTTAAAGACATACACGCCCTAAAAGAATTAGATTTAACTTGATTTTGCCAAATGTGCTGTCAAACCTAAATGAATCACTGGTTTACTCCTCCACGTCCTTGCACATTACATTTCGACCAATTAAACGACTTATGTTGAGCTTTAACCAGATGCCGTTTCCTGCACTTGGATGGATAATGAACAAGCTCTACATTGGACTTGTTTCTTAAAAAACACAGAAAGCAGAAAATGAAACCATTTATGATACTTGCTTAACATTTTCACTAGCATGACCTCATTTTGCATGGCTGTTCTGCTGTACTGTCAGAACCCATTTCTCATTACAAAATTTGTTCCCCTGTAGACAAGAGGTTTGTGTATCTTTTATGCGGTTGAGATGCTCGGATGGTGTTTGAGGAAAAGTTAAAGTGACATCTGATTGCAGTCCGTAAAGTACCTGTTAAATTGTGAATATTAATGAGGTGGCACTAGGTGTACCGAAGCAAGGACTCCTCTATATAAATGATGTTACAAGTTTGTGATGAATATTTCTGCAAAACAGGAGAGAAACCCAGAATCATTCATTACTAATGCATCTACTGTGTGGTACACAAAGAGAATTTCTAACAGCATGCAGCAAACCCAGTGATGCCTTCAAACTTCTCTCTCAGTTAGTAGAACAGCAGAAGTTTGCCACCTTTGCTCATTTTCATGCAGAGAAACTGGCAAGGAGGAAAACTGCATGTGTCTAATGACTATTTTACAATATAGATTCAAATAAATACCTGTAAATATAGGATACAGCAGGATACACAGAACTGGATAAAAAAAAAAAAAAAGGTCAGTCTACTTGCTTTGAATTATTTATTTTCTAAATGCCACCAGGGCAAACAGGAATAACAGAAACACATGAAAATGGCATGATGGCTTTAATGGCCCTCTAGAAGATTCTGTCCTGATGCCTATAGCAACCAGTGTTTGGAGACATCCAGTTTCCTTTTTGATGAATGCAGGGTCACAACACAAGAGTCTTTGCTTAGTTAAAGAAAGAAAAAGCTGTAAACCTCAACCTAGAATGTGATCACTCACCCCAGTAGAAGAGCCAAAATTTACTCATTGAAGGAAATCACAGCAGCATCCTCTGCTGAAATAATCAATCTTCCTCAATCACGACACAATCCTAACTGCCCCATTTACTCCTGTAAATGTCCTTCTCGGCTTTATAACCCTTCTATCTAGAGCACCAAATGCTGTCAGTGTGTGGAACAGTCGTAGACATGGTCTGGCAGGTAGTGCTGTATCTTCCAACTGTTTCCTGTCACCTCTCAATGAAAGTGAAAAACATTATTAATAATACTAATAATAAAATCCAACAAATGTGTGGAATTATTCACTAGAAGTGTAAGATCTACATTCATAGCACTTTTTCCGATATTTTCTTTCTTATAGGAAATTACAATAACTGGCTGGTGTGTTTTATTACAACATTCGTATGCATGACTTTAAGGCTAAAATGTGAACTAGTAATTTTTTTTATTTATTTATTTTAGGTTGCAATGGCATCGCTTTAGATTACTGACACTTACTGCTGTGGATACAGCTTTGCACAAGACAAAGCAATAATTTTTGGCTGAAAAAATGCACCATGATTCCATTATTCTATGGATAAAAGCTGTTATTCACCTACATATCTGACTGGAGTCTTCAATTCATAAACTATATTGCCAAAAGTTTTGGGACGTCTGCCTTTACATGCACATGAACTTTAATAACATCCTATTCTTAATCCATAGGGTTTAATATGGAGCTGGCCCACCCTTTGCAGCTATAACAGCTTCAACTCTTCTGGGAAGGCTTTCCACAAGGTTTAGGAGTGTGTTTATGGGAATTTTTGACCATTCTTCTAGAAGCGCATTTGTGAGGTCAGGCACTGATGTTGGACGAGAAGGCCTCGCTTGCAGTCTCTGCTCTAATTCATCCCAAAGGTGTTCTATCGGGTTGAGGTCAGGACTTTGTGCAGGCCAGTCAAGTTCCTCCACACCAAACTCACTCATCCATGTCTTTATGGACCTTGCTTTGTGCACTGGTGTGCAGTCATGTTGGAACAGGAAGGGGTCATCCCCAAACTGTTCCCACAAAGTTGGGAGCATGAAATTGTCCAAAATGTCTTGGTATGCTGAAGAATTAAGAGTTCCTTTCACTGGAACTAAGGGGCCATGCTCAACCACTGAAAAACAACCCCACACCATAATCCCCCCTCCACCAAACTTTACACTTGGCACAATGCAGTCAGGCAAGTACCGTTCTCCTGGCAACCGCCAAACCCAGACTTGTCCATTGCCAGACAGAGAAGCATGATTCGTCACTCCAGAGAACACGTCTCCACTGCTCTAGAGTCCAGTGGCGGCGTGCTTTACACCACTGCATCCGATGCTTTGCATTGCACTTGGTGATGTAAGGCTTGGATGCAGCTGCTCGGTCATGAAAACCCATTCCATGAAGCTCTCTACGCACTGTTCTTGATCTAATCTGAAGGCCACACAAAGTTTGGAAGTCTGTAGCTATTGACTCTGCAGAAAGTTGGCGACTTCTGCGCACTGTGCGCCTCGCTCTGTGATTGCTGTTGCTCCCAATTGCTTCCACTTTGTTATAATACAACTAACAGTTGACTGTAGAATATTTACTAGTGAGGAAATTTCACGAATGGACTTATTGCACAGGTGACAACCTATCACGGTACCACACTTGAATTCACTGAGCTCCTGAGAGCGACCCATTCTTTCACAAATGTTTGTAGAAGCGTCTGCATGTCTAGGTGTTTGATTTTATACACCTGTGGCCATGGAAGTGATTGGAACACCTGAATTCAATTATTTGGAGGGGTGTCCCAATGCTATAGTGCAATATAGTGTATGTTGAATATCCACTGTCCATTTCTTTGTGTGTGAAACCGTCTCGGTTACGTATGTAACCCTCGTTCCCTGAAGGAGGGAACGGAGACGTATGTCGGACATCACAGACGAATTGGGATCACTTCTGGGAGCCCCTATCAGCTTCGAGTGTATAGAGAACGGGCCAATGGCCATTGGCGTGCAAGATTTGCATCTCGCGCTCCGCCCCGCATCGCGGGTATAAAGCGGAAGCAGATGCCGCACACATTTGTTTTTCACTGAGGAGCCGAACTAGTGACTCGGCCGCTGCAGTGATGGTACAGCAACTGTGGCGATGGGACGTACGTCTCCGTTCCCTCCTTTTTTTTACATACGTAACCGAGTCCATGAGGAGGGGAATGGCGCAGCAAGCCGACACTAGAACGGGCCCTTCGGTGTTACTGGCTATTTGAAGCGAGCACACGGGAAGAAACCGGCTCTACACGGAGGCTGTAGAATCTAGCGAACGTGTTAGGTGTCGCCCAGCCCGCAGCTCTACATATATCTGTCAGCGAGGCGCCGTGCGCCAGCGCCCAGGAAGAGGTCACACTCCTGGTGGAGTGGGCCCTCAACCCAAGCGGGCAGGGCACGCCTTGGGTTTCATACGCCAAGGCGATGGCATCCACTATCCAGTGAGCCATCCTCTGCTTGGAGACAGTCTTTCCCTTCTGCTGGCCTCCGTAACAGATGAAGAGCTGTTCTGAGGTCCTGAAGCTTTGCGTTCTGTCCATGTAAGTCCGCAGAGCACGAACGGGACAGAGAAAAGCCAGGGCTGGGTCTGCCTCCTCCGAAGGCAGCGCTTGCAGGTTCACCACCTGGTCCCGAAAGGGAGTGGTGGGAACCTTGGGCACATATCCGGGCCGGGGTCTCAGGATTACATGAGAGTTACCCGCCCCGAATTCCAGGCACGATTCGTCGACCGAAAATGCCTGCAGGTCCCCTACCCTCTTGATGGAAGCCAATGCAGTCAGGAGTACTGTCTTCCAAGACAGGATTTTTAACTCTGCTGACTGCAAAAGCTCAAAGGGAGCCCTCTGTAATGCGGTTAGCACCAGAGATAAGTCCCAAGAGGGTATAGAGTGAGGGCGAGGCGGATTTAATCTCCTCGCCCCCCTCAGGAACCTGACGACCAGATCGTGCTTTCCTAGGGACTTACCATCAACCATGCTGTGATTTGCGGCGATAGCGGCAACATACACTTTGAGGGTGGAGGGAGACAGCCTTCGCTCCAACCCTTCTTGCAGGAAGGAAAGCACAGAGCCGATCGAACATCTTCGGGGGTCTTCTCGTCGAGAAGAACACCACTCGACGAACAGGTTCCACTTCAACGCGTAGAGGCGCCTCGTAGAGGGGGCTCTGGCGGAAGTGATGGTGTCTACCACAGCCTGTGGTAGGCCACCTAGAACCTCCGCGTCCCGTCCAGGGACCAAACATGGAGTTTCCAGAGGTCCGGACGCGGGTGCCACAGGGTGCCCCGTCTCTGAGTCAGGAGGTCCTTCCTCAGAGGAATGGGCCAAGGAGGTGCTGTCGCGAGGAGCACTAGTTCCGGGAACCAGGTCCGGTTGGGCCAATATGGCGCAACTAACAAGACCTGCTCCTTGTCCTCCCTGACCTTGCACAGTGTCTGCGCAAGAAGGCTCACTGGGGGAAACGCATATTTGCGTAGGCCCCGGGGCCAGCTGTGTGCCAGCGCATCCGAGCCGAGGGTCCCCTCGGTCAGGGAATAGAACAACTGGCAGTGAGACGTGTCCGGGGCGGCAAACAGGTCTACCTGTGCGGTCCCGAAGCGACTCCAGATCAGCTGGACCACCTGGGGATGGAGTCTCCACTCTCCTGGGAGCACTTGCTGTCGTGAGAGCTCGTCGGCTGCACGATTGAGCAGGCCCGGAATATGAGTGGCACGAAGCTACCTCAGATGCTTCTGACTCCAGAGGAGGAGATGGCGGGCGAGTTGTGACATGCGGCGGGAGCGTAGACCACCCTGTTTGTTGATGTACGCAACGGCCGCAGTGTTGTCCGTTCGGACCAGAACGTGCTTGCCTCGTAGCGGCCCTTTGAGGCGGCCCAGCGCAAGATGAACTGCTAACAACTCGAGGCAATTGATATGCCATTGCAGTTGAGGCCCCGTCCACAGACCCGAAACTGCAAGCCCGATGTACGTGGCCCCCCAGCCGGTGGATGAGGCATCCGTGGAGACAACAGCATGCCTGGACACTTGTTCTAGGGGAACTCCTGCCCGTAGAAACGAAGGGTCCAACCACGGACTGAAGGTTTGGCGACACTTCGGTGTTACTGAGACACGGAACGAGCCGCTCTGCCACGCCCATCTCGGGACTCGGTCGTGTAGCCAGTGTTGAAGCGGCCTCATATGAAGCAATCCGAGCGGCGTCACTGCGGCTGCGGATGCCATATGCCCCAGGAGCCTCTGAAAATGTTTCAGTGGTACCGCTGTCCTGCATTTGAACGAATTCAAGCAGTTCAACACCGACTGGACGCGCTGCTCTGTGAGTCGCGCTGTCAGATTGACCGAGTCCAACTCCATACCGAGAAAAGAGATCCTCTGCACGGGGCAGAGTTTGCTCTTTTCCCAGTTGACCCGAAGTCCCAACAGGCTGAGGTGACTGAGCACCATGTCCCTGTGTTCGCACAACTGCGCCCTCGACTGAGCCAAAATCAGCCAGTCGTCGAGATAGTTGAGAATGCGAACACCACGCTCTCTCATGGGAGCAATGGCCGCCTCCGCGACCTTCGTGAAGACACGGGGCGACAGGGACAGCCCGAAGGGTAGGACTCTGTACTGATATGCCCGTCCCTCGAACGCAAAGCGTAGGAACGGTCTGTGTCGAGGGAGAATCGAGACATGAAAGTACGCGTCCTTCAGGTCGATCGCTGCAAACCAATCTTGGGGACGGATGCACCTGAAGATGCGTTTCTGCGTTAGCAGTGTCACACCCGTGTTGCTCTTTTAGAAGAAGCTCTTTTAACGTGCCGAAGCACCCAGGAACAACCACGGCAAACACAGGGGATAGTGCAGCCTGTGTTTGCACTCACCGTGGAACGCCCCCACCGAACCAACCGGGATGCTATAAGAACAGCAGTTGTTTCCCCGATTTCGGTGAGCTCGCGGTTGTCACTGCACGTGCCTTCTCCCCAGCACAAAAGCCTCTTCTCTCGCTCTCTCTCTTTCTCTCTGCTGACGCAGGAACAGTCTTCCATGAAGCTTGTTTGGCTCCGAAGTGAATGACAAATGTGCGCGGCATCTGCTTCCGCTTTATACCCGCGATGCGGGTGGAGCGCGAGATGCAAATCTCGCACGCCAATGGCCATTGGCCCGTTCTCTATACACTCGAAGTTGATAGGGGCTCCCAGAAGTGATCCCAATTCGTCGGTGACGTCCGACGTATGTCGAACGTGACCGACTGAAGGGGAACTAAAATTACTGAATGCACATTTAAAAACATCTCAATACTGCAAGAAAGTGGCCATTACGATAACTCGCTTTTGACGTTCCTCATTTGGATAAAAGCATCTACTAAATAAATAAATAAATAAATGTAAATGCAGAATATTTCTTCATATAAGAGATCTGAGTATTTTCATACCGATAAATGTACTTGAGTGAATATTTATTGTCACTTTTTCCATTCAATATTTTTCTTCATAATATAAATAATCTATAAATATAAATAATTTATAAATAATCAAGATTACAATTACTGCTGCCACACTGCCACATTAGTGAAATGTTTCGATTACAGCCTCCCATTCAGGTCTATCTATTGTCTTAAAATTTATTTTAATGTAAATGTAGCATAAAATCATAAATAAAATAAAAAAACTTTGTGCGTCCCAAGCCTTTCCTTCATTTTCTCTAACTCTGTTCCTTTTCATGTACACACAAATACACATCTTTCTTAGATATTTGCTGTTCTTGCTCTGTCCAAAACATCTCTTAAGTCATCTGTATTTAGACAGGCTAATTTCACAGCAGATTTCAGGTGGATAGTTAGATTAATGTAGCATGGAAAAGCAGAGAGGTTGATGTGACCCAAATGCCTGTTGTTGGGCGACCAGCTCCAGCCCTCATGAAATGGATGAGAGACTGGCTGTAAACCCATTTCATGGCCAAATTTAACAGCCTTCCTGAATCTCCTAAACACAAACACACACACACGAACAGTAAAACGTATGTCTTTATTTTCTATAAAATTTCACATAAGATGAAATTGCTTCTGCATGAAATTGAACAACCAGATACTCTAAGAACATCATTTAATTCGCTAAACAAGAACCAAGAATTTGTCTATATGAGACTATATGTGACTATCAAAGCCCATGTTATTATAGTTTCACCAAATATCCTTTATAAAGATCATTAACAAAAAGCCAAACTATTTCATAGATCCATTTGCTATAGTCACAAAGACACTACACTGCTAGGAAATTGCTATATGCCCCTTTTATAAGAGAAGAGCCTTGACAGTAGCGGCCTTTGCTATGTTTCACCTGTTTCACTTGAAACGGGCCTTACAACAGAAGGGGCCTCCAGGTTCCCCCTTCATCACACCTGGGTTGGAAATTATCGGGGCTTGGGACAAAGATGCCACAGAAATTAATAAAAATGCTCCTAAAATTCAAGATAAATAGGGCAAAAATCTAATCACTGTTCTCTAATTTGTATTTCTTCACTCTCAAGCCTGTCATTATCGCTGTCCAATGTGCTATGTGAGGGAAAGATTGAATTGACGAAGATTGAATGTTGTTTTCGGTCGTGATTGTAATGCGTGGAAAGTGGTAGATAGAATGCAATTATAAATAGACTATTAGGAGTGAAATATGAGTTAACATTGTTAAATAAAACAGAGATAATAAAGTAATTGCAGTCGAATTTCATACAATATTTTAATATTTGTCTGTCTTTTTTTAAAGGGGGGGGGGGGGGTGTAGTCTTGGGGCCCAGACTGTTTCTTTGAAATGGTCCTCCCAATTGCAAAGGCCACCTCTGTACCTTGAAGGCAATCATAGAGAATACCACTCAAAAAGTCTGTTCAATTATTCAGCTGTCACCTTATAATCTCACCGTACAGTAGCTGATCTGAGATATTGTGTTTGTGGATGAACTTTTTTTTTTGTGATGCTGTTATCATCTCCAAATAAAACATATAGTTGTACTTTATGCAAACTATAGCACCTGGAGTAGAATTATTAATGCATTGCTCTTTCTGCGCTGTATAGTGATTAAGTAGGTTCATGAGTTAAAAACAAAACAATGAACAGCTCAGAATGTACAACTTTGCTCTGAATACACAGCCTGAACTCATAAGAAATTGTAGGCATTTTCATATATAACATTTAAAAATTTGGATATAAGCCGAAAGGTACAATATTGACAGTATCTACAATGTAGATTTACTTGTGTAAAAGCTTTATGCTTTAAAAAAAGCTTTTATGATTTTTTTTACTATTAAATATACATTGTTGCTCATTGACAAGTGGTTACATTTATATTATGGGTGAATTTAGGGACATATTAGGATAATATAATATAATATAATACTAAAAATTGACTAGAACATAATTCTAGTCAGTTTTTAGTATTATATTATATTATATTATATTATCCTAATATGTCCCTAAATTCACCCATAATATAAATGTAACCACTTGTCAATAAGCAACAATGTATATTTCATAGTCTATGCAAACGTGGGAAAATGTATGTGAATACTAATGAATACTAATGAGATCATGCTGGAACACACCTTTCTTCTGAGTCAGTGGTTGTTTTTATTTCTAATATTACATTTTGCTGCACCCCACGCAACATTTTGATCCAATGTTTCAGTTCACCAGATCAGAGAGAAGATGATGTAATGTCTCTTACATTTAAGTCTTAACATTTGTAGCTCAGGACCACAGCAATACTTCAAAACTGAAAGAATTGTTTCTTTCACTTCAATTTTAGAGAGACGATGCAAGCGAGACAGAACTGTTATACGAAACATACTAATACAAGTCTATTCAGTATTGACTGTAATGGACACAATGAATGCAGAGACAGGTGAAGACATTGCATAAACATTATGAAAATTCTGAAAATTCTTTTAAAAAAAAAAAACAATACATGAGAAGGCGACACAGGAAATAGATAACAAGATTAATCAAGACTCTGGGAGGAGGGGGATGGGGGGTATATGAAATGCTGTCCAGCGTTTTACAGAAATATCATTCTGAGAAAGGTCATTAGGCAGCAACTTGGGCAAATTGAAAGCGCAAAGATTGTCGTGTCATAAATAAAAGCTTGTCATTTCACCTGCCACCATGCATGCAGAAAATTCCACCCTGACATTATCTGTGTCACTTGGTCATTACTCTTAATACCAACTGCTGCTCTGCAATGCAAACACAATCCCCTGACACCAAAAAACCAATACCCACATTTCCTGAAGCCCTTCGCTTCAACTGTCAAAAATGATATGATATATTAAGATTCCTTCCTGAGACTGCAAAATGTCCCCCCCACCTCCCACCCTCGGAGAAAATCCAAATCAATGTAACCTTTTCAGTGTTGAATAATGAAGCTGAGGTAAAAGCCACCAAAACGCTGACTGGATGTCACCAAGCAAACAGCGATAATTACATGATTAATGTCATATGGAGAATAGCAATGGCATGGAGAGAAGGAATCAGCCACCTCAACTGCTACAAGATATTACATATTAAATAATTTACATGATAATGGCATATATAATCCAATTTTATAATCCAAACCTGCATGTTGGACCAGCTGTTCTACAAATCACAATATAAGTATAAATAAGAATTTGGTTTTGTTTAACAAAAAAAAAAAAAAAAGATTAAAAAAATTTACAAATGTACATTAAACACCCCATGAAATGACAAGCGCAATTTCCTCTTCTAATGTGTTTCCTATTTTTTTCCTTTTAAAAATAGTCAAACAGAATTAGTTATGGCACAGGCATTGATTTATTGCTTTCTATTCAGTTGAGGTGTTATTAGTGGGGGAATATTCTCAATCTAGAGAACATTTGATTGGTCATAATGAGCAAATGCAGAAAAAGTCATCAATATTTAATAATCAATGTTGAATATTGAAATGTGTATAAGCTTAATTATATCGAAAAAGAAACACCCAATTGTATTGAAATCTATCTAGTAATTTAAGTAATAAACATAGTTAAAAAAGTGAGTAAGATAAAGGTGTCAGTGGTGAAAAAAACTTTGAAAGAAAAAAACAAGCTATTCTTGAATGTAGGTTTTAGTAAAGAAAAAAGAAAAAAAGAAAAAGAACCTACTCTCCACAAAATGCATTCTGAATTACATGTAAATGTTGTATTTCTTTTTGTTAAAAAATAAGGGTAACACTTTACAATAAGGTTTCAATTGTTAACATTAGTTGATGTATTAACTAACATGAACTAACCATGAGCAGTACATTTGTATTCCTTCATCTTTGTTAACGTTAGTTAATAAAAATACAGCTGTTCATGGTTTGTACTTCACAGTGCATTAACTAATGTTAACAAGATTTTAATAAAGTATTAGTAAATGTTGAAATTAACATTAACAAAGACTAATAAAGTGCAGTTCATTATTAGTTCATGTTAACTAATGTAGTTAACTAATGTTAACTAATGAAACCTTATTGTAAAGTGTTACCAAAATAAGGCTATCTATAGAATAAAATAATTGTGCTCATTATCTTCAGAAAGCAGAGGTAAAATAAAAATAAAAAAGTTAGAGTAAATCATATTTAATTAATATCTTAAAGGGGTCCTATAATGCCCCTTTTTACAAGATGTAAAATAAGTCTGATGTCCCCAGAGTGCATATGTGAAGTTTTAGCTCAAAATACCCCACATATCATTTTTTATAGCATTGTAAAATTTTATAGCATGTTAAAATTTTTGAGGATGAGCAAAAACACGCCGTTTGTGTGTGTGTCCCTTTAAATGCAAATGAGCTGCTGTTCCCGGCCCCTTTTCAAGAAGAGGGAAGAGCTTCAAGAGCTCCTGTTAGATGCTCAGATTACCTCACGCAGACACACTGAAAAGGTCTGAAACTGTTCAGCCTCTAATGTTCAAGCCAGAGTCGGACTATAATGGAGAGACTCAAGAAGAAGTGACAACATGTAGAATGCAACAGGACGTTTCTGAATGGTTAGTTGATGAATTTATGTAGCTGATGTGGAGTTAACTATCTTAAAGTGATTGATTAGCATATTCTGTCAGGATAATCTAAAAATCTATTGTGAGATGCCTACAGAGCCAGAGAATATATGCTGCATGAAGATAGAACAGTATAGTTTCATTTAATTACGGTTATAACTTTTGTCATCTTGCTTTTATGACATGCCATTGCATTTGTGTTATGTACTCTATTGCAATAAATGTGAAAAGATGGATGCGACAGCTTGAGCAGACGCCCAAATTTGCTCTACTACAACATCTCTTCCTCTTCTCAAAATGGCCTCACCCCCTTTGTTGCGTGGCAGGGTTTATGTAACTTTTAGGGTTAGTGATGTCACTAACCTGCGAAGAAGCTCGCTGTAGTCCCTACCAGCCATTTGTTGTAGTCCTTAAAAAGCGATTTCTTTAAAAGAAAATATCTCCCTTTTCTTTGAACTTTGAGCGTTGTAACATTGCAGATGTTGTTTATGCTCAAACAGCAACATACTAACTAGAATTTAAAAAAGTGAAATCATGATCAACCACCCCTTTAAGAAAACGTTAAATGTATCTAAAAAAAAACATTGGTAACACTTTCTATGAAGCCTGTATTTATAATACATTATAAGGGTATTCTTAATGCGTTATAATACATGCATAATGCCTTATAAACAACCTTATACCATGCATCATCTTATAAATAATCATAACAACAGGTACAAAACATTATAATACTTACCTATTTGTGGTTATAACTTTTAAGAGTACAATGCGTTATAACCCCAGATGAAGCCTCATAAGGGTATTCTTAATGCATTATAATACACGCATAATGCCTTACAAACAACCCTATAATGTGTTGTATCATCTCATGAACAATCATAACAACAGTAATAATACTTATTTTTGGTTATAACTATTAAGAGTGTGATGATTCATAACACACAATAAACATAATTGTATCCACTTAAGTTATAATGAATCATCTATAGTTTTATATATTTTACTTCCCCAAGTCTCATATCTTGACATTGTTTACTAAAGATCTGCATAGTATCATACTACATCTTATGAGTGTCTTTTACTGCTTAAAGTCTTCTTTTAAACATCTAAAGCGCTTTATAATGTTTATAACGATATTTATAAGTGGTCTATGTCTGCTTTAAGTAAAGTAACAAAAGTTAAGTCTTCTTTTAAACAGCCTTAATTAAATAAGAATACCCTTATAATGCACTATAAATACAGGCTTCATAGAAAGTGTTACCAAAACGTTTTGTAAAATCTTTTTTTTTCCTCTCAAATTTTGCACAGGCCCCCTGAACTCTCTTGTAGCACCCTACAATAAGTCTGAAACCCCCTGCATTAGAAAATTAATGTCTTCAAAAATAGCAGATATAGAATGAACTTAATGCCACAAAACTCCAATTTTGACTTCATGGGGTATTTTATATGACAGACGTATACAGAATATGTTGAATAATAATAATAATAATAATAATAATTTAAATAATTTAATGGGAACTGGGAAGCTCAGTGCTTAAATAATTAGCCTTATTTCATGAAGAAGGATTTTTACATCAAGTTTGCATCAGATTAATCTCTTATTGTGCACAGGACCAGAATTTCAATCAAAACTTTATTATACGATTGATGTAAGACAGAGGTGAGCTAAAACTGCCTCCAATTTTGCAGTCTGAGGCAAGGCTGTATTGAAAGCAGATGGTCAAGGCTGTTCTTCTGTAATTAAGCTCTCAGGCCTTTCAGGAGCAGACACGCATTCGAAATGAAATCTCTTGGTTAATAATGCAGCAAACACATAAAACATGGTCCTATAATCACTGTCTGCTTCATCTATCTCCCTCAGAGCCCTGTATTGATTTGGCTGACACGCTTCCTGCTGAAAGGACACCAATAAAGAAAAGAACCGATGAAGGAGCAGGCCTCCTCTCTCAAAATATCCCGCCCTCAATGCAGGGCAAAGTCAAGTAATTTCCACGTCTGGAAAGCCAAACAGGTAAGGCATAGGCAAGATAACAGCTTCCTTTCCAGTAGCAAGCTCTTTGTGGGTCAGGGAGAGTTACTGTAAAAAAAAAGCCTCGGCAGTGAGTAATTGGCTGCCTAATGAATTGTATTGGCAGACCTTGTTCTGTGGAGGGTTGAGTGTGTCACAGGGCGTTTGGCTCACACTCAAGGGCGGCGCTTTATTGGCTTCCTCTTCGCTTCTGCGGCCAGTCGTTCACCTCTGCTGCAGTGCAATCGTATGAACCTATGGAAACGTACGGATGAAATCATTAAAGAACATTCGATACTTATATGTTTTCTATGTATAATGAGGGTACAGGGATACTGACCACAAACTCAACCTTCAAATTCCAATTAAAGTTTCACATTCAAAATATTTGAATATTATAAGTCATAAAAAATTTAAACGGACTTTTTTGTCTCTTTTGTTATTAGAAGACAGAAAGTATAGGCAGAACTTAAGCATTATTATTTATAATACACACTCTAAAAAATAATTCAGTGGCTTAGTAAATATTACAGTTATAATTAACTTTATTAACTTAATAAAATCTCTGAATATCATTTACTTGATGGTTTGAGTTGAACATACCAAAATAATTGACTAAAAATCCAACAGTTAATTTTGTCTAAAATTTAGTTATACTTAAGTTTTTTCACTAAAAGAATTTAGTATTTGACTAACCAATTATTTATTTAAAATATACTTAATATATTTGTGAAATTTCTATCATCAAAATATTTGAGAATGGAGAATTAAGCTGATCTGTTTCAAGAACCAAAAATATTACTTAATTCAAATCAACATTATTAATCTTTTACCATAGACTGTAAAAAAATATGGACGTAGTGTCCGTGACGTCACCCATAGGGTTCTGAAGAGCAGTTTTGAAGCCTCAAAGTCAGCCGTTGCCATCTTGGCAGTGCGTCATTGCGCATCATTCCCGGATAACAGAAAATAGGCAAAGAGGCGGGACGTGGCTGGAGCTGAGGTGACGTGATGACTAACAGACAGCAGACAAACGGCAATCCACCTGTCACTCAAAGTGGCCACGCCCTTAATTATGCAGAACTTTAAGGCTTTATATAATGTAAACGAATGAGTTATAAAAAAATTCACCCCCCTCACAGTTGTCATGAAAGGCAAAATAAACATGATTTTCTGCTGTAAAGTTAGGCATTTTAACATGGAGCTCAATGAGATTCTTCTCCCTTTTGGAGCCTATTTCTAGCGGCCAGTTGATAAATTGCAGTTTAAGTCACTTCCATACTGGCTTCAAGAGAAACTGGGGGAGGTTGCCGCTTGTCTTTAACACACACTTAAGGCCATTACATACTCCGCAAGAACAGAGAAAAAAGTTCTCGCTCTCAGGGCTGGGAGAACTAAATGATGTCATTTTATTCTCTCAGCCCTGGTTTGGGAGTTCTCGCAGCTTGTTCTGGACACATCATCTGAGCAGAACTTTTTTCTTGTGGGTGTCCGAGAATTATTGTGTGATTGGTCAGAAATTTAAAGTGGGCGGGGTTAATGCGAAGAAACGGAAATGTTCGGCACCTGCTTTTCTCCTGAAGTATGGAATGTCCTGGCCAGAACAAACTTTGTTCTTGCTCTTGCCACCTCTAGAAAACGAACAAATTTCTTTGTTCTTGCAGAGTATGTACCAAGCTTTAAGAAATTGAGTAAGTTTACTCAATTAAAACAATGCACCCCTCCCCCAGCCTCCGACCTGACCACAACTCGACGGTTGAGTGAGCGCGGGCTGTTTGAATTCTCTTCGGTCTCCAGCAGAGCAGTTCCTTCTTCTCAGCGTCGCAGAATTGGTGCATTTCCTCTGTGAAATTCAGGTTTGTGTGTCTTATTTTATCTATAAAATTATTAATGTGCTTTAAATTATTTTATTTAATACAAAACCACATACAGGGATGCAATGTGAGTCACCTAAACGAGTGTGGCGTCTGTCTTTGAAACGCTTGGTGCCTTTCTCAAAACACACGACTTTATTCCTCAAGATAATGAATATAATTAATTTGGATGATAAAATGTTCTCAGAACTGTGCACTGTTTGTTTATGGGCAGGTTATGGAGTCAGACACGTCGCAGCATCTTTCGGCTACGAGTGAAACGCAGGACGGCGGTCTGAAGTTCGAAGTTCACCCGCAGAGAGAACCAGCGCTGATACAGTGAAACGGGATAACAGACCAGTTGATTACACTTGAATTACTTTTAAATGTTTAATTTTTACTTCTAATATGTTTGTTACATGAGTTTAAATGTAGGCAATATTGTATATACATGTTAAAACAGTATAAAATATGCTGTATTGTTGTACTCATCGACAATAAAGGCCAATGTCATATATACCTGTGGTTGTGTGGAGTATTTTACAAAGGTTTAGAGGAAATAAAAAAAAGTTAATATTAATACTATAAAAGTTAATATTACTCATAAATAAAAACAGTTAATATTACTCATAAATATTGGTTTTTAAATATTTTTCCCCCAATTATTTCTACTCAATTTTATTTGTTAATGTACCAAATTTGTTAAAGAACAAATAAAAAGTTACTCAGATCTACTAAAGTGTAAAAATGTTTAACCAAAAATATTGAGTAAATCATAGTAAAAGTTTTTAGAGTAAGTTATATTGGTGGCTCTATATGTTACAAACTCTGGCTCTGGCTTCTAGAGACAGCATGGGAGGATCTTTGACACTATATTTGGCTTGCAAATGCGTCTCATGTGGGGGGCTTTTGGCTCTGAAGTTTGGCCAATCACGTGAAACCTTCCAATGACAGCTGATGCGCGTTACAGTTCACTTATAAGAAAAAAAAAAGAAATATATGTTAAGTAACAGCAAATACAGCATAATTAACTGGTTACATAATGCTAATTAATTTGGCATGCGCCACTTCTTTTTTTTTTTTTACAGGAAATGTATCTCTTGTGCATATACCATCTGACATTACAATATTTATTTAATATTTCAGGCAAATTTATATTAGTTATTAACCATAAAGCAAATATTAATATTGCATAACGGGCAGAACAATTATCACACGTTAAATGTGAAAGAATCCATGCGTGTCTTACACATAAATAAAGCAAATGTATTTTGTATTGGCAATTCTGATAAGTCAATGACTATTTTAAAGGGGTGGTTGATTATGATTTCACTTTTTTAACTTTTGTTACTGTGTAATGTTGCTGTTTGAGCATAAACATCTGCAGTTACGACGCTCAAAGTTCAAAGCAAAGGGAGATATTTTCTTTTAAAGAAATCGCTTTTTAAGGACTACAACAAAGTGTAGTCCTAGTGACATCACTAACCCTAAAATTTAAGTTATAACCATAATTAAACTAAACTATACTGTTCTATCTTCATGCAGCATTTATTCTCTGGCTCTGTAGGCATCTCACAACAGTTCCCACACGAGCGATTTATAGATTATCCTGACAGAAAATGCTAATCAATCACTTTAAGATAGTTAACTCCACATCAGCATGAATTTTAGAGGCTGAACAGTTTCTGACCTTTTCAGTGCATCTGCTTAATCGGAGCTTCTAACAAGAGCTCTTGAAGCTCCCCCCCCTTCTTCAAAGGGGGCCGGGAGCAGCAGCTCATTTGCATTTAAAGAGACACACAAAAACCTTAAAAAATTACAATTTTAACATGCTATAAAAAATTATCTGTGGGGTATTTTGAGCTAAAACTTCACATACACACTCTGAGGACATCTTGTAAAAAGGGGCATTATAGGACCCCTTTAACATGTTATTGACCAATAACCAATAAATGGCCATTATTAAAACTCTATTTGTATAAATAAATAAAAAATAAAAGACTAAAAACAAAATTTGTTGTTTTAAATGCAAAGATCAATTTAGGCATTACAACATTAAATTATGTACATAATGAGAAATAATGAGCATAAGATGATGACAATAAAGCAATGTAAAAACAGGGGAAATAAACATGCACAATTTGTAACCCAGTATAAGCAAAACTATATCCAATATTGATTAATATTTTTTTTTTTAAATCTAATATTGACCTATATGGTTCTGATATATTGAGAATCCCCATATTTTGTATTTATATTCTAAAATTATTTTTACACCATTCATCGCTGGAGCACCAAAATATTGAAAACACATATACTGAAAAAAAATGAGTACTACTATATGGGTAGAAAGGCCTTTCTGTGTCACAAACTAAACTGAATTGAGAACCCCCTTACACTCAAAGTTGGAGAGTAATTTGTCATTTTCATCGCAGTATACTTTAATCAGGTGGCGCTAAACAAAAACACAGTAACTTTAAACACAGTTTTTGGCATAGTGGCCATATGAGCATTAGAACCCATGTCCCAGTAGGGTAATAACTATATTGCGAACACAAGACTTCGGATCCATTGCTCAGAGGCAAACTAAGATTGCAACATATGTTATGGTCATTTTACCTACTGTAAGATCCAGTCAAAGATTCACACAAAATGTTTTACAATATAATTTTAGGTCTGACGCTGAAAAGTATTCAGAGAATGTGGTAATTACTGCTAATTAAGTTACTGCTGTGAAAATGCTGATTGTGTCTGAGGGATAAATTATTTAAATTGAAATGTGGTGGCATTTAGCATGCATTTAGTGCATTGTTGACCCAGAGCACAGTTTGACAGCCGAAGAATGACAGGACAGCTCGTCTGCAGAGCGCTGAGGAACAATGTACACACAGTCATTACAGAAGGCATGAAAAGCCATGCCTAATTGTCTTTCCTAGGGGGAAGCCATTGGGCTTCAGATGCACAGAGGCTTGTTCTCTCCATTCTAGGGTATAAGCATAATCTTGAATGCACCAGAAGACAAAAACAGCTAATTATAGCAAACATTTATGGTCAGGGGATGATTAGCATGCTTAATATGCTCCAGGATGCATGTTTCCATTTCAAAATAACCCAAGCAGACTAATGTGGATCAGGACTAGCTTTTTCCCCATTTTTATTTTCAGTGAGTTCTGGTGTTGAGTAGATTGGGTCAGGTTGAGTTATGCCCTTAGCAAATAAGTTAGAATAGAATCCAGACTTCCAGAGAGCAATAACCATACATCAGGCAACCAGCAATGGTGAATGTGAAGAAGGGCAAATAAAAAGCCATTACTAAAGACAAGAATGTGATATATAGGATGACAATTTATTATGTTGAGGTCTAAGAGATGCATGTGCTAAATTCTATAGCAGGCGGGATGTGAAAAGCCTATTCTGTGTTGCCTATTCTGTCAAAACAGAGGGCAACAGTAAGTCGTTTTGGAGGTGAAAGCAGTTTTTTTTTTTTTTTTCTGAAATGTATGCAATTAAATTCAGTTGTGCTGTTTAATGAGATATTTATGTTAACTGTCAAATAATGATGTTTCACAGATTGGCCCCTTTATTACACACTAAACGTTTATTAGCATTGCCTGAAGAGAGATGCCACATATATCTGAGGTAAATTTGATTTAAACACAGCAAAGTAAAACCCTTGTACTTTGTTGGTTGATTACCTTACCTTACTTGGTAGCTCCTACTAGTAGATGTTGTAACTACAATATGTGGTTCTATAAATCGTATTTCTCTAATGACAGCCATTTAAAATTAGCTATGCAGTCTGATTTTGTACATAGGGCCTACATATTTCAGTCACCCTATAATAAATGTGCGTATGTAAATGTGTATACACACACACACACACACACACACACACAGTTTATCTAATATGTATGTGTATATACACGTGTGTGTGTGTGTGTGTGTGTGTGTGTACATATTTACATAAGCGCATTTGTTATACTAGGGTGATATGTTACTCAAATATGTGAAAAATCAGACTGTATAGCTCCTTTTAATTGACTGTCAATAGTGAAAAATACTAAAATATTTTTTGCAATTTTTTGAACCAACAGTTTACAACAGTAACTTAATATTACAGTTTATTTGTATTATAGGTCAAACTTTACCATATGGTTCCATTTGTTAATATGAGTTGCTAACAATGAATAGTTGTACTTAACATTATAAACATTAACAAAGATCAACAAATACTTTAACAAATATATTTCTCGTTGTTAGATAATGTTAGTTAATGCAACCTTATTGTAAAGTGTTACCATTTTATATATGTAAAAGTTTATTTAATCAACTGCCAGAGGAATGAGAATGCTAGCTTTCTCTTTGTTTGCCATAGTTATTGTACTGCAGGTCGCTACTGCTATGATAATGCTAACTAGTTTCATCAGTCAATGAATGAAATCAATGAACAATCCGACAATCCAAACCTAGCCATTACAGTGATCCAAATCATTCAGCATCCCTAATCATCATAATTTGCACCATCTAGCTAATTTCAGTGTAGAAAATGATTGAATTTCTTTTTTTCATTTTGTATCAATGCACATAAGGCAGGAAGTCTCTGGATCTGTGTACCAAGGCAAACAACTCCTTCAGAGCAGAATAAAATGTTATGTGATGACTTAGCAGGGATTTAGTCACCAAAGACCCTGAACTTTTAGGAAGATAAAACACATGGACACAATAAAATGATTTTGCTACAGAAAGTCAGAAGGTTTAATTGAGTCCCATGTGGATACGGACTCCCCGAGCATTGCTTTCTTTGGGTTAACCACACTTAAGAAAGGATCAACAAAAGCAGCGCTCAAAGAAATTTGTGTCGTTAGCTTTTTTAATATGGTCCAAGGGAAATTAAAAATGGTTTGGCTTAAAACTGTGTTTGTATTTTTGTAAGGAAGGCACTTTGAAGAAGTACACAGTAATGACCGATAACAAATAAAAAAAAATGTCAAAACAACACAGCATACACATAATCTTTCTACCAGAAAAGATCCATATAACGAATAGTATGTTGGTGAATTGTGTTAAATGTGATACTACCGCGCATCTCAGGGGGCTGAGGTTTTCCTTAATAATGAAAAAGGACTGCTGCCTCAAAAACAGCAGTCACATCATGCTTATTTTACCAACAAAATTGCTTTGTAATAGTATATTTGGAGCCAATATTCCAGTGGGGACAATTTAGCCCTTCAGGCGAATGAACTGCAGTGAAATGAGAGCCTGAAGTGTGGGAGGAGACCACTGGGCTCATTTCAGGGTATTCAAGGTATGACTTTGCCTCTGATGTATTGATGTTGAAGTTTATTGCTTTCTCAAGCTGTTCTAGGAAAGCACTGGATGTGGAGAGTGGTTTCTTCATTCTTATATGTCCACAGGTTCATAAAAACATAAAGGAAGGTGCACATGGTTCAAAACTTAGCTCACTCTCTCAGCAAGTAGTACATGTAATTTAACACAAAGAGCAATTTGGGCCTATTTTTTTGTTCATTTCTGTTTAATACTGAAGCATGTAATTTATTCCTGTCTCAAAGTGTGCCATAAGGGAAGATTCATCATCAGCTGTGCAATAATGCTTCTTTCAAATGTAATACTGTCCTGTGGTTTATCCTCTGAAACGTATTAATAAAAGCAAGGGCAAGCTAAAAATTTATGGTTGTGTTTATGTTCCCGGGTGAATAGAGCAAAAGATGGGAATATTTTGGTTTTACTCATCTGTCAAAATCTCAGTGACAGTGACTATAAATCAAATGCAAATCTGCCTGACATTGGACTGGGCCTGAAACGGTCTTAAAATTCATAGGGAGAAAAACTGCCTCCAGAGACATCTTATATCCTCATTAAACTCTCCAACATTGATCTTTTTCATTTCCCCCTTTGAGAGCATAGCTGCTCGCTAGAAAAAAGAAATACACATGTTGAATAGCTCTGGATTACAAGAGCTTTAGTTTTCTGACACATAGGTGCTCAACTCTCTAAAAACATGAAACCTAGTAAGTGTAGCTGATGTAGTAGTTATGCAGTTTCCAAAATACATTTGTAACATGAAACACTACATGTCAGTTAATGCCTCCAAACTTCTCATGCTTAAAATTATTACAGTATATACAAAGGTATCACTTCAATAAAAAAAATAATAATAATAAAAAATCACAAAACCTAGCTAATACATACATAACATTAAAAAAATAAAGGAAGCATTAAACTGATCAACAGTGATAGTTAAGACTTACTGACACGGGTTGTGAGGGCGAGACTAAACACACGTCGAAGATGATGAAGGTTAACAGGCTTTAATATCCAAAAGAGTAATTCCACAAAATTCACACACAACGTACACATTGACGAGACCCGACAAAGACACACAAACTGAATCGAACTTAAATCGGGGAGATAAAGACACACACACACCTGAGTACAATGACTAAATCAAATGATCGGCCGATGTAATGGAGCGACAAAGACCCCATTGGCCACGACTGAGCCACAGCGAAGACCTCCCGTGATGATGGTGTGGGTCCGGATATCAGAGGGCGAGCTGGAGCAAATGAGGGTGGTGGCGGAGCAGGCCATAGTCGAAGGGGTGGAGGGCAGAAGAGCAGCGGACGGCCCGTAAGTCCGAAGTAAAGGTGTGGTGAGGTCTGACCCAGGTGGAGCCGACTGACCGAGGGAACTCGGCAAGGCCGAATGGCGATGGTCCAAGCTGGAATCGTGGGCGGGAGGAGGATAGACGTGGGAGTCAGGGCGACAGGTCGAGGAGGAGCGAAGTCTGCCGAGGTTGTAGGTGGAGTCGTGGGCTCCTCTTGCCCAGGCGAAGACAGTTCCCAGCTGGCCCAGGGTGGATCCTCGCCACTGAGAGGAGGAGTGGATTCAGAGGGAATGGTGGGAGACTGTGACGAGTGGGTGGCAGGAGTGGCTGAGGGCTGAAGACGAGGCTGGAGAGAAAGAAACAGTCCAATAATAAGGGCTAAATCCTCCAAGGTGGTGGGAGAAGGAGGCTTGGTGGGACTGACGGGACAGATAAAGAATCTTTTAACTGAAGGTCCAAATGTGGTACTGCCAGAGTCTCACTCTCAGTGGCCTCCTTGCCCTCCAGTTCCACGCCAGATCCAGGAACTCTTCCAGGTGTTCCTCGAGGGACCGGTCTCCCTGCTCAAGACATAAAATTAAACAAAAAATTAAACAAAACACGAACAATTCGTCGCTTACTTTCCACTTTTTTGGGTCGGATCTTCTGTCACGGGTTGTGAGGCCGAGACTAAAACGAAGACAAAGATGATGAAGAAGGTTAACAGGCTTTAATATCCAACAGAGTTATTTCCACAAGGTAAATTCACACACAACGTACACATTGACGAGACCCGACAAAGGTAAACAAACTGAATAGGGGAGATAATGAGACACACACACCTGAATACAATGACGAAATCAAATCTGTGACTATGACAACAAACAAGGCAGGGAGAAACGGTGCGAACGAAAACGCAAATTAAATGTTGTTCTTTGTAACTTTCTATTCATCAAAGAATCCTGGAAAAAAATTATCAGTTTCCACAAAAACAGCAGCAAAACTGTTTTCAACATTCATAAAAATAAGAAATGTTTCTTCATGTCATAAAACAGTGTGAAACGAAGATAAACTTAACAGATATTTATTCACAGATAGTTTATATCATTCAGGATTGTCAAGCAGGGGGGTATTCCAGAAAGCAGGTTATGTGACATACCTGGGCATGTTTAAGAGTAAGTAAGCGGATAACCTCAACTTTCGGTTCCAAAAAACGGAGGTAACTTTCAGGGTATGTAAGTAGCCATAGCAACTCACTCTCTGAACATAACCTGCTCCAGCGTTAGTTTGCTTAAGAGGTATTCAGATGCGTGTTATATAATTAATATAGTTATATTAATATAACCAAATTTATTTTATAGTTACAGGTATATAATATACAATATTATATATTAATTCTAAAGCACTATTATAACAAGGTAATGTTTAAATGTTAATTCAGTTCAAATATATTTATTATTTATTTTATTGTCATCTCACACATGGATCTGCATTCAATTAATTAGCATCAAACAAACAATATAATCCTTATTTTCAGTGAATAAAGATTACTTATTAAATGAAAAGGTTGAAAAAATGATTGCACAACCACCAAATAGGTGGCGATGTGCACTAAGTAGGTTATGTAAATTGCCATTAAACAAAAGAAGAAGAAGGAAGTAGAATGGCATGCTTTTTCTTAGCGTCTGTTTCCATGGTGAATCATCGATTCGTCGCTCTGTTGAGAATGTCTTGTGTGTTAACCGGGAACATACTCTGGGTTGTCTAAACTTACTCCTGGACGCGTTTTTGGAACCAGCATACCTCGAGTAAGCAAGGTTTGGGTTAATCAACCGAGAGTTCAGGGTATATGTGACGGTAAGTTAACCTTGCTTTCTGGAATACCCCTCAGGTAAGCGATGAGCATAAGCAGTTCAATGAGAAGTCACACTTAACGGAGGAGTCTTTGTTTCTTTTGCAGGAGGGTTAGATGAGCATACAGATGATGAACAGTCTGATGGATCGACGGATTGAGGAAGACAAATAAGGTAAGTAATCACAGGTAGGTAGTCGGGTAGATACATTCTCTTGCAGAGACTGATGAAACTGGACAACAAGTGAGTGTGTGCTGTGTGCTTTTGAAGAGTGCTTGATGAGGGTGTGACAGGTTAATATTCCGGTGATTGTGAATGAGTGGGTGGAGCTGAAGGACCTGGTGCTGATGACATGCTGGCTGAATCTGTGACACCTCAGCACCAAATCAGCATATTAGAATGATTTCTAAAAGATCATGTGAAAGTGAAAAAAGGAGTAATGGCAGCTGAAAATTCTGCTTTGACATCACAAGAATAATTACATTTTAAAATATTTTTTAAAGAGAAAACAGTTATTTTAATTATAATAATATATAATATTACTGTTTTTACTGTATTTTTGCAGCTTTTGATTAGTATAAGCAACTTATTTCAAAAACAATTAAAAAACATCTTACAGAACCCAAACATTTGAACAGTATGAAATCATGTTGGCATAACCTCTTATGAGAATTTCCTATATTATTTTGCTTTTAGAATCAGGGAACAAAAAATCTAAATTTATAGCAACAAACTTGTGTTTGTTGCCATTTTTTGTTTTGGGAGAGAATTAAATTAAAAGGTCCATTTAGCCACTTTGTACCATTATACACAGACACACACACAAACATTGGTACACTTTCCATAGGCATAATAGTTTTTACACACAGACGTACGCTGGGTTTCCATGTTATATGGGGACATTCCATAGACAATGATTTTTAACTGTACAAACTATATATTCTATCCCCTAACACTAAACCTACCATCACAAGAAAAAACTGTCTGCATTTTAACATTTTCAAAAACATCACTTAGTATGATTTACAGTCAAACCAAAATGTATTCAGATACCTTCAACATTTTCTCACATTATCACAGTTTATTCGCTATAGTTTAGAAAATGGTAATAAAATATGACAAGAACTCAGAGTTAAACTGTGTCAAAACAAATTCATCTTGATAATGTCAGATAACTTTGATAGAAAGGTAATGGATTACAATCAACCAATCAGCTGTCAGCTGTTACATTTAAGTACACAATTAGATAATACCAATTTAGGTCAACCGATTACCAAGCAATGCTTCATTTTGTTCAGTCTGTGGTGTAAAAAGGTTGCATTAGCAATTAAAGAAAAAAAACTTCAGCAAAACATGGTCAGGTCAAAGTATTTGAATAATTTGGTCTCAAATTTTTATCAATTTTACTGGTAGTCCACTGTATGAAGAATTTATATTTTGGGTATAATACGTCACAGTTTACTTTATTTTGCTATCTTCACTTACATAAATGAACTATAGTGTCCTGCACCCACTAGTAAAAAATTATATCTGGTGTCTGAATAATTTTTGGTTTGACTGTATAAGCAGTTTTCCTCATGGGGAGTAAAAAATGTCTGTTGTAAAGGACAAGGATTTTGGATATTGCCATCTTTGTGGGGATATTTTTTCCCCATAATCTAGGGTTTACCTGAACGACACACTTTCATTTAGTGTTCATATCTATTTGTTACATCTCACAGGAATGGTGTCTCTCAGCTGCAGCAGGTGATGGATGCTTTCTGACATCTCTTTATCTGACTCATCCTATTTCTCTTCATGTCTTTCTTCTTTCCTGTCACAACCACGACGGCATGGTGATGCATCACGGCAGCATAAACAGATGCAAGCACATAGAAACGTACATTTGCACAAGCACATAGACACACAAAGTACAGTGGAACAACCCTCAAATACTGCATGCAGAGTAAAATTAGGATCGAACCCATTAATAATACATAATAAAAAAGTATTGCACACCTAAAATGTATGTGTAATTATGTGTAAATGTTGCAAGTGTGAAAGCTAAAGGGTGACCAAGAAATTCTGGGAACTATGAGCAACTATAACTATAAAAAAAGTTGGCCTGGTGAGCTATGAGAAGCCTATGGAATCCAAAGAGTAACTTAATAAGTTCAAGATGTTTAGCACAGTTCTTCATTCAGGCTTGGCCTTGGGGTTTTGTGAATGTAGAGTAAATACATTTATTAAGAGCTTTCTTTGAATCAATAGCAGTCATTCTATGCTTCAAAATAATAACACTCTGCTAGCAGGTCTGCTAGTGCACTCACCTCACTTCTTCCATTACTCACTTTCACTTGTTTTTGCCACTTATTGTATATCTCTCTATTAAGACACTGACACACTGCATTGTACATGCAGGCAAGTGCATTGGCCTGAAAGTGTAGAAAGAGGTGGTCAATGACATGTCCTTCATGTCCAGCTGTGATATATCACAGCTACAAACATCACACTGAAGCTGACACATTGAACTCTTGTTCAAACATAACATTGTACAAATTCATGCACTGACCAAAGAATATAGGGCACAATTCATTTATCTAAAAGGTAATGACATGGTAATTTTATCATTATAAATTGCACCATAAATTACATGCTTTTCTAATTATGAGATTCATGTTGTATATAATGCAAATCATTATCTTGAACTCTGATGACGTGCATTAAAGTTCATGTACATGTATATAAGTATAATAGGGTCCAAAAGTCTGTAGTAAAAATGCTCCTATTTTGTATTATTTTAAAATTCAATACAAAATGTTTCTTTACAAAATATATTCAGAACAATGATTTGTTAAAATTTGAACTGAAAAAAAAAAAAAAAATTAGTACTGTATAGGTCCCATTTTTTTTATTTACAGTAGCCCCCAAAAGCAACATGTCCTTGAATTACTCTTTGATCATATCAAATGTTTTCATATTTAGTTCAGTATTAATACAAATTAAAAGAAAAAAATCACAAGGTTGTTTGTCATAATGCCACTAGAGTATGTATGTACAATGATCAGGCATAACATTATGACCACTGACAGGTGAAGTGAGTAACACTGATTATCTCTTCATCACGGCACCTGTTAGTGGGTGGGATATATTAGGCAGCAAGTGAACATTTTGTTCTCAGAGTTGATGTGTTAGAAGCTGGAAAAATGGGCAAGCGTAAGGATTTGAGCGAGTTTGACAAGGGCCAAATTGTGATGGCTAGACGACTGGGTCAGAGTATCTCCAAAACTGCAGCTCTTGTGGGGTGTTCCCGGTCTGCAGTGGTCAGTATCTATCAAAAGTGGTCCAAGGAAGGAACAGTGGTGAAATAGCGATAGGGTTATGGGCGGCCAAGGCTCATTGATGCACGTGGGGAGCGAAGGCTGGCCCGTGTGGTCTAATCAAACAGACGAGCTACTGTAGCTCAAATTGCTCAAGTTAATGCTGGTTCTGATAGAAAGGTGTCAGAATACACAGTGCATCGCAGTTTGTTGTGTATGGGGCTGCATAGTCGCAGACCAGTCAGGGTGCCCATGCTCACCCCTGTCTACCGCAGAAAGCGCCAACAGTGAGCATCAGAGCTGGACCACGGAGCAATGGAAGAAGGTGGCCTGGTCTGATGAATCACGTTTTCTTTTACATCACGTGGATGGCCAGGTGCGAGTGAGTCGCTTACCTGGGGAACACATGGCACCAGGATGCACTATGGGAAGAAGGCAACCCGGCGGAGGCAGTGTGATGCTTTGGGCAATGTTCTGCTGGGAAACCTTGGGTCCTGCCATCCATGTGGATGTTACTTTGACACGTACCACCTACCAAAGCATTGTTACAGACCATGTACACTCTTTCCTGGAAACGGTATTCCCTGGTGGCTGTGGCCTCTTTCAGCAGGATAATGCGCCCTGCCACAAAGCAAAAATGGTTCAGGAATGGTTTGAGGAGCACAACAACGAGTTTGAGGTGTTGACTTGACCTCTAAATTCCCCAGATCTCAATCCAATCGAGCATCTGTGGGATGTGCTGAACAAACAAGTCCGATCTATGGAGGCCCCACCTCGCAACTTACAGGACTTAAAGGATCTGCTGCTAACATCTTGGTGCCAGATACCACAGCACACCTTCAGGGGTCTAGTGGAGTCCATGCCTCGATGGGTCAGGGCTGTTTTGGCAGCAAAATGGGGACCAACACAATATTAGGATGTTAATAATGTTATGCCTGATCGGTGTACGTATGTATGCATGTATGTATTGTTGTGTAATATGCATAAGATTACAATTACCCTGCCTCATTGTTTGACGCATTTAACTAATATATTATGTATAATGCTTTATTTATTTTTTGTTATTTTTATTATCAGTTTATTCCCTGGAAAATTGCCTTATATGGGCAATGATGTAACGGTTACATAGATATTTATTTTTTAATACAGTGAATATAACATTTGTATGACGTGTTATAGTATTCACCCAGTAGTACTGTGAGTGTTAGGCTGGAGAGCGTTTCAGAGTTATATGTGTGTGCAGAAGTGGCTGTACAAATTTTAGTTGAATTTGAGGTCAAATAGAGAAGGATGAGACCACTCTACATGACCTATGTATGCTCAAAGTAGAGAAGAAAACGTGTATTAGAGCAACTTTATAACTATTATGTGTTAAGTATGTTGCCGTGGATGAAGTGATGCAGACAAGAGGAGAGGAAATGCGCCAAATGCGATGGAGAACACAGAAAACAGGCCTTTTTAAAGGGTGCATTCTCAGTCTGGATGACCTCATTTGGGGAGGTCACAAAACCGTAGGAGGCTGGTATGAGCAGTTTTATTCCGCACTGTCGTTTCCGCCGGTTTCAAAACATGTCTGCGTTATATTGTCATTTTCTGCTCGACCGGCACTTTGCAACAACACAACCTTGTTTCTGAAGCGACTTTCAGCATGTTTTCTATAACAATGTCTGGCGTTTACATTTTACGTGGCGTGAGAAAGTCACATAAACCACGCGAAATCCGATCAGAGCGGTCAGACTGAAACGGATTTCCAGAAATGCAATTTGAATAGGATTTTAAACTACATATGAATGTAGCTCTAAACGGATTTGTAAAAATCGGATTTCATGTGATTGCTGGCCATTCAGACTTGCTATATCGGATCGGATTTCAATCGGATATGCACAAAAATCGGATTTGCACTGACAGTCTGAATGAGGCTTAATTATCTTTAAATATCCGTGACGATGACAGTGACATCACATACTGCTTTGTGACAACCTGAAGAGCATCTCCGGCACCAGAACCATTGCTGAAATTGCCTTGATTGAAAAACGTTTTGCTATCTGTACTTTAACTTATATAGAGTATTTGTAGAAAACTTATACTGCTAGAGAAATTAATTTATATTCAATAAATTGACTTCTATTTTTATAACCTCCCGGTGTGCCTCCTGGTGTATTGATTTATGACGTTGAGCCAGAACAGACCACAGAGAAGTCTTCTGTCCAATTGTAAGTATTTTAAAGAGCTTATAATTTAGGTCAGATTCCACTTACCTAACCTGAGAATAATAAAAAATAAGGTAAAGTTGTCAAATTACACACCGTAAAACAGTATGCATGCATTTAAATCACTCCATTATTTATATATGTACTTAAATATAAGCAACGCTGGATAATAATTAGCAAGAAAATATTAAGTTATCATAGTTTAAGTTAGAAAAAAACGGTTGATCGTTTGCAGCTGTGTTTGTGGGGTAAATTCTAAAATCAGAATATTTTGTGCATATCCACTGTTTTCCTGAATGTGGAAGTCTCACTCGACTCATAGCGGAATTATCCAATATATTTCTGGTCTCTGGTGTTTCTAGTCAAGTTAGAATACTTTCCAAGCTGATAAAGTAACAATAAACCTATGAAAGTGGTTTTAAAAAGTACATGGCTCCATAGTACCATCACTTTACAGTGTCACAATGACCATCTTTTGTCAGTGCCTCACTCATTAAATCAAAGTTTAATGAGGGCGTAGATGACATGAAGCGGCCCAAAGTTAGCTACATTGAAAACAGATGGCTGCTCATATCCTACACACTTCCCGATCGGGGGAAGTTCGGGGGGTTTTGTCCTCAAAATGATATGAGCGCACATATACCTTTTATGGGGAGTATTTTAACTTAAGTGCTGCAAGCCATGCTCGTTTTCTCTTGTCAGTCTTGTCAGTGGCATAAAATACAAGGCATATGGTGCCATATACGGGCAAAAATATACCCGAAAATCTTTTCAGATTTGCTGGTGCTCAAAACACGTACTTTCCAAGAATTTCATCAGTTTATTGCTGTTATTGTGGCAGACAACAAAAGCACAGCTTAACCCTGTGCTAATATTCATTTTTAGTAATGTTCAAAAAGTTTATGTTTAATTAATTCAGTTGCTATTTTTACCCCGTTTTAACAATGGGTTGCTATGTAGAACGGAACAGAAGAGCATCATGGCTGCACTCATCATTTGCTCCGGAAAAAGGTGGATAGCAAGAATGTTTAAAAAAAAAAAAAAAAAAACTCTCTCACACGCACACATATACATACAAATATTATAGGTAAAACTTTACAATACAGTTTCATTAGGTAACATTAGTTAACATGAACGAATGCATGTCTACAGTTAATCTTTGTTAATGTTAATTTCAACATTTACTATTAAAATCAAATGTTGTATTTGTTAACATTAGTTAATGCACTGTAAAGTAACAAACAATGAACAGCTGTATTTTTATTAATTAACTTTAACAAAGATTAAAAAATACAGTAACAAATGTATTGCTGGTTACTTCATGTTAGTTAATACATTAATTAATGTTAACAAATGAAACCTTATTGTAAATACAGTTGCAAGAAAAAGTATGTGAACCGTTGCAGAATCTGTGAAAATGTGAATAATTTTAACAAAATAAAAGAGATCATAAAAAATGCATTATTTTTTATTTAGTGCTGTCCTGAATAAGATATTTTACATAAAAAATGTTTACATATAGTCCACAAGACAAAAAAAATAGCTGAATTTATTAAAATGACCCGTTCAAAAGTTTATGAACCATTGATTCTCAATACTGATTGAGTATTTGAATATTTGAACCCTTTCCAGCAGTGACTGTATGATTTTGAGATCCATCTTTTCACACTGAGGACAATTGAGGGACTCAAACACAACTATTATAAAAAGGTTCAAACATTCACTGATGCTGCAGAAGGAAACACGATGCATTAAGAGCCAGGGTGTGAAAACTTTTGAACAGGAAGATGTCCAAATTTTTCTTATTTTGTTTAAATATAATTTTTTTTCATTTAGTACTGCCCTTTAGAAGCAACAGAAGATACTTACATGTTTCCCGGAAGACAATTTACCTTGATCTTCAAATTCAATAAGTTTTCACCCCCTGGCTCTTAATGCATCGTGTTTCCTTCTGCAGCATCAGTGAATGTTTGAACCTTTTTTAATAATTGTGTTTGAGTCCCTCAATTGTCCTCAGTGTGAAAAGATGGATCTCAAAATCATACAGTCACTGCTGGAAAGGGTTCAAATATGCAAAAGATGCTGGAAAACTGAAGAATGTACAGGACCTGGAGGATTTTTCTGAAGAACATTGGGCAGTTTAACTGCTCAGGACAAACAAGAGACTCAAGAACAACCATCAAAAAACCAAAAAACAGCCGTGGATCATCTAGGTAACGACACACAGTATTAAGAATCAGTGGTTCATAAACTTTTGAACGGGGTCATTTTAATAAATTCAGCTTTTTTTGTCTTGTGGACTATATGTAAACATTTTTTATGTAAAATATCTTATTCAGGTACTGAATAAAAAAAAACGCATTTTGTATGATCTCTCTTATTAAGTTAAAATTATTCACATTTTCACAGATTCTGCAAGCGGTTCACATACTTTTTCTTGCAACTGTATATACATACACATACATACATAGAGAGACACAATATATCACTTGAAGGAAAAAAGGGCAAGAGACATGTCTGACAATAGAACATCAGTTTTCTGTTCTGAAATATGTATTTGAGCTAAAGTGAGATTGAGACAGTGAAGGAGAGAAAGTCAGACAGACACAATGAGTTGGGAAGGGAAGTGAGAAAGAGATGTTGCACATCAAGGCAAGAGAAGGTGAATGTGCATTGTCCTACCAGATGACAGCTAAAGGAGCTTTAATTGCACTTGTCAAAATCCAGTGCTGCATAAAAAGCAGATTGTATCGCACTGTCACTTATTCTGAGCCAATATCACAGACTGGCATGCGAAACGAGATCGAGAGAGGTTATGAAAGTTGTCATTACAGAGTGCTTCTCCCTTAGAAGGAGTGAAATGGTTATTGTAAAGGTTCTGAAAGGCATGAATTAAAAAAAGGAGAGAGAGAGAGAGAGAGAATGAGAGAGAGAGAGCATAGCCTGAATGATGGGATCATGGGCATGGGAAATGATTGGATACAATCATAAATAACTGCATTAGTCCACCATTAAGAGTAATTTCATAATTTGTGCAATTAAAAATTTCTCAGTGCAGCGGCTGGACCAATCAGACACACAATTATTTGTTATATTTAATGAATAATTCAACAGACCCTAACTCAAAAACAAAACTAGGTGCCAAAATGTCTGTGACAACCCAAAAGGCATAGCAGTCACTTGGATACCAATACTACAAAGATATGACCCAAAAGTCGTAGATTCATAGACAAAAATTAAACAAGCATATTCCCAGGACATTGAGTGCAGGGGTCAGTAACCTTTTTTGACCAAAGAGCCCTTTTTTCATTTTTGGTTAATGCATTTTTCCAAAAGAGCCACAGTAAAAAAAATAATATAATATTATTATTAAAAAAACGTTTAACAATAGTAATTATTAGGTCCATAGACAACTAAAAACAAACAAATATGCAACACACAATAAATAAGTTGCAATATGGAATTAATTGTGCACGGGTTTCACTGTGAGGTTGATAACAACTGAAGAACATAATCCTCTTCTTGTTTGTGTGTGTGTGTGTGTGAGAGAATGAACTCACACAGTGCTTACATCTACTACTGTGTTTATGTGAATACACGACTATTTTGATATATTTCTGTGTTTATTTGGTAATTTAGGTGCCCAACCGAAGACAAAGGCTACTATGCGCACACACTGATAACCTCCTGTCAGTCGTCGATTCAGTTATCTTTCACGGTTTATCGTGCTTTTAATATTTCTTTTCAATATACTGTAAGCACACCCTGCTCTTTTTTTCTCATTCATTCATGTTTTGTTATTAATAACTTCAAACAGTATATCGTCAACTGAAATCTGTGTGGATTATCATAAATATGATTTATAGGACATAAAAGGTCTCTGTGGCAAAAGCGAAAGTACCCGCGGGTTAAATGTTTCGAAATGTCTCTTTGCACAGCAAAGCACCAGTTTCAATAAAAGGATATGTTCAAGTTTATATAGCCTACTTTTACATTTTTGCTACTGTTCTAAAAATGGTTTTCACCATTGTCTCAAACAAGCTACATAGCTGCTTGAATCCGAGTGCAGGAGCTGTAGGTTCACCACAGAACAACAGGACGACCACCTGGACGAACAGCTTAAAGGTGCTGTGTGTAAGAATGACAGCTAGTGGTTGAAATGGGTACTGCAGTCCAAATTGTTTCCCCCGCCCCCTCCTCCTCAGACTTGATGCTCACACGGGTTGCCAGTTTGAGGACACACAACAGGAACGAGCGCAATTGACAATGGAAGGCGAGGAGACTTACACACCGTAAGTTGATGACTTGATTTATCCGCATTTTAATGTGCTTTTTTTTTCAGATTTTTAGATGGACGCCAAGGCTTTTTAGGTCGGGTAGAATCTGCGATCTCTGACCCAGTTTGTTCGCTATCTTCCATGGCAGCAATACGTTGTTTTCCACCAACTGGCAACCTGTGGTGTTGAAATACTATTGGGTAAACTGGCAATGTGCGGTATTGCACAGACCAAAACAAAAAGACATTCCGACACGGAACGCACATTTCAAAGTACAATAACTGGCTGTAGCATTGCTTTTCAGAGAAACGAATATGTGAATTCAGCATGTTTCCTAAATATCTGCAAATATATTATGGTATTTTTATGCTTCAGTACAGTCAAAAACTTACATACAGCACCTTAAATTGATTGTAATAATTCTGCTACATCACGTTAATTCTATTATCTATTAACAATTTATAATTAATAATTCATATTTTTTTTTAGATAATTTGCTACAATAGCTTTGAGAGAGCATTTAAGAAACATTATGCTGAAAACAGACCATTCCAATCCATTATTCAGCATTTAGGGGGGAACAAATGTTTCAGGTGACTTATTTTGGATGAGGCCTAAACACAGCTCTGCTCTGCTTTAGCTTTACACTAGCTGACATTTATACTAGAGGGAACATGCATCAATGACAATGTATTTTTAAGGTCCATCAGCTTGCTGATCAAATGACTAATACACATACATAAATATTACATTACCTTATATCCATGTTGGACCTTTCTGGTCTTAATGAAAGAGTGATGTGCACTGAGCACATTCAGAAAAGGCTGGCCACACCAGTCATATGAAAGATTTATAAATGTGTTGGTGTTCAGTAATGATAGTCTGGGGCCGTTCATCACTGTGGTTGCGGCAGGTGGCCGATCTTATCAATAACAGCACAGTCTTTCCAAGACTCTAAAATCAAATGCTCTATTACACTGACACTGAGAGAGGGGGTGAGATAGAGAAAGAGGATGATAAAATGGAGAGAAAGAGTGCCCATGCAGTAACAACAGGGTGATGTCATCTTCGTATAACAAAATTATGAGTAGAATGGAATTTTATATATGACTACAGTAAATCAATCGGCTGGTCTTTGTTAAAGTGTACAGCTCAGGATTTTTGTCTAAGTTGTTTCTTCATTTGTACATCCAAAGTTTCAATCAGAATAATAATCAGTCCATCTTTAAAGGATCTAGCAACAAAGTCAGCACCAAATGAAAGAATGGAAAATTGTCAGCATTTACAAAAACATACTTGTTGTTCCTTGAAACACGAAAAATGAGATTTTCTTTTTATTTAATGAAAGTAAATGGTGGCCAGGTGCTGTCAAGCTCCAATAAATGACACAAACAAAACAGTATAATGAAAGTAGTTTGCTCAAAATGCCATTATTGACTAAAATCTTTTAAATCTCACCATGCTCCCGTATACTCAAACTTTGCACGTCACATTTGGTTACAAGACACGTGGAACCAATGCTGTTTAGTGCAGTTAACTTGGAGCAATGTAACTTCATACATCTTCAAAGCAAATTAGATTTGCCAACCACAGCAGAGGGCAAGATTTACGTTCAATAACAACTTAAAGGGATCATGAAATGGAAAATGATAATGTCCTTGATATTTACATATATAAGGGTTTTCTCTAATAAAAACACTGCACGTTTCAGACCTCAAAGCTTGCTCCCTATTTTATGAGTTTTTGTTTTCCACTCTCCTGAAATGCCAGTATTTGAAATCGTGACATCACAATTTTCCTCAACATGCGTGTATAAATCAAGAATGTGTGCTCTTAACAACTCATGTCTTTCCACTGGGATATTGCTGTATATGATGTAGATATACACTCACCTAAAGGATTATTAGGAACACCATACTAATACTGTGTTTGACCCCCTTTCGCCTTCAGAACTGCCTTAATTCTACGTGGCATTGATTCAACAAGGTGCTGAAAGCATTCTTTAGAAATGTTGGCCCATATTGATAGGATAGCATCTTGCAGTTGATGGAGATTTGTGGGATGCACATCCACGGCACGAAGCTCCCGTTCCACCACATCCCAAAGATGCTCTATTGGGTTGAGATCTGGTGACTGTGGGGGCCATTTTAGTACAGTGAACTCATTGTCATGTTCAAGAAACCAATTTGAAATGATTCGAGCTTTGTGACATGGTGCATTATCCTGCTGGAAGTAGCCATCAGAGGATGGGTACATGGTGGTCATAAAGGGATGGACATGGTCAGAAACAATGCTCAGGTAGGCCGTGGCATTTAAACGATGCCCAATTGGCACTAAGGGGCCTAAAGTGTGCCAAGAAAACATCCCCCACACCATTACACCACCACCACCAGCCTGCACAGTGGTAACAAGGCATGATGGATCCATGTTCTCATTCTGTTTACGCCAAATTCTGACTCTACCATCTGAATGTCTCAACAGAAATCGAGACTCATCAGACCAGGCAACATTTTTCCAGTCTTCAACTGTCCAATTTTGGTGAGCTCGTGCAAATTGTAGCCTCTTTTTCCTATTTGTAGTGGAGATGAGTGGTACCCGGTGGGGTCTTCTGCTGTTGTAGCCCATCCGCCTCAAGGTTGTGCGTGTTGTGGCTTCACAAATGCTTTGCTGCATACCTCGGTTGTAACGAGTGGTTATTTAAGTCAAAGTTGCTCTTCTATCAGCTTGAATCAGTCGGCCCATTCTCCTCTGATCTCTAGCATCAACAAGGCATTTTCGCCCACAGGACTGCCGCATACTGGATGTTTTTCCCTTTTCACACCATTCTTTGTAAACTCTAGAAATAGTTGTGCGTGAAAATCCCAGTAACTGAGCAGATTGTGAAATACTCAGACCGGCTCGTCTGGCACCAACAACCATGCCACGCTCAAAATTGCTTAAATCACCTTTCTTTCCCATTCTGACATTCAGTTTGGAGTTCAGGAGATTGTCTTGACCAGGACCACACCCCTAAATGCATTGAAGCAACTGCCATGTGATTGGTTGATTAGATAATTGCATTAATGAGAAATTGAACAGGTGTTCCTAATAATCCTTTAGGTGAGTGTATAAAGATCTGAAAATGCATTTCATGACCCCTTTAACTTTCATTCTGTCCCTCACACAAAACTACTGTCGGTTTTTAGAAGACTTCCAACATAATGCAAGTTGTATGGACTACTTTTATAGACCTTATGCACCAGAGAAACAAGCATGCAGCCATCTTTAGTATTTTGTCTTGGAACTTCCATTTTTGCAGTAGCTATGTATATTTCTATGGTATCGCTGTCGAAGAGTAATTAGCTTTCGATTAACTAAAATAAGTAAATCCACTTCACCAGCTATCATAAGCATTATAATGTTTGAAGTGGATGCCAAAACAAATGTCAGAAGACTGAAAAGATTTTAAAACGAGCAGTTCATTCATTAATCCTTAAGATCTTACTTTCATGCTGTGGAAAGACAGAACACAATGAGCGCAGTGTTGAAAAGGGGCGGGGCTAAATAAGGTCTATTGTGTGTTTTTCGATCTTGACACAAAACACTGTAATCAGATGGCTAAAGTGTGAACATTCTTCCTAACTTTTATTTTGTGTGTGTGTGCCACAGAAGCAGAATTTTGATTTTTGAACTATCCTTTTAAGCAACTCAAGGACTGTCAAGTACAGTTATAAGAGTTCTTGGTAATTCTGAAAGCCAAGTTGAGAAATAATTAAACTATGAATGCCAGTCAATGAGCCAACATAGTGGATAAAAAGCTGATGACACTTACTCAACCTATAATAAATTTGGTTTATTCAGTGGAATACAAAAGGACAAGTTTACACTCTTAGAAGAAATGCGCAGACAAATTGTAAATCCATGAAATGTGTAGCACTCTAGTGTTTGTGTCAATATTAAATAAAACTGTGTTGTAAGAATTCATCCATTTTACACACAGTTATGTGTAGTTTGGAAATTAACCTGTGAATTTGATCTGCTTTACAAGTAAGCACACGGTCATGAAACAAAAAATGAAAAATAACATTTTGGTTTGTAATGACATAATTTAAATAGATAAATGATAACAGAATGTTAATTTTTAGGTGAACTATATCTTTAAATTTTGAGAACAGACCAGTCATATCAATATACAAAGGTTGCAGAGTTAGCGGTTAAGAGTTAATATAATTTATTGTAAAATAAAGCATTTGATCTATTTGCAAATAATATTCTTAATTTAATAGGCTAAATGACTGTCCTAACCACAACATATAAATGCACTTGTCAAAGCCACATGCTTTACTATTTTCAAGTGCAGGTCTGAGTAAATTCACAGAAAGCTATCAAGAAAAAAATCTGCTAAAAAAATGCATTCACAATAAGCACACATTCATTCTTAATCTCACGCTAATATGCCTAAAAATGGCTCCGGTTGAGTTCTATTCTAACAAAGTTGTCAAATATGAAATGTTTAGCTACTTACATCTTAAATCTCACTTTCTGACTGTCTCACTTCTTAAGCTGTGTGCTAAAATTTACTCTCGGCTCCTCTAAAGTCGACCTTCTTTGATTTGATTGGCCATTATTTTGATGTTGACAAGCGAATATCCCTTGCCTCAGAGCCACTTGTCAAAAGCGCAAGGAAGGACAGGGAAGACATTTCGTGCAGGTAAATGCTAAAAAGATTATTTAACTTCACTATTTACTCACAGTCATGTCATTCTAAACCTGTAATATATTAGGTTTATTCAGTTGAATAGTTTAGCAGAATTTTAAAAGGATAGTTCACCCAAAAATGAACATTCTGACAATTTACACACCCTCGTGTGACTCTAAACATGTATGACTGACTTTCTTCTGCGAAACACAAAAGAAGACATTTTAAAGAATGTTGGTAACAGTTTTGGTTACCATTGACTTCCATTGTATGGAGAAAAAACACTGAGACATAAAATCATATTCATACTTTTTTTTATGGTCCCCCAGAAGAAAGAATTCCATCTAAGTTTGGAAATTTAAGTGTAAATCGTAAGTGTAAAAAAGGCTGATCTTTGCCATACAACAAAAGAGACTGATAAATCCAACTTTCGAGCTCCAAAAAGGCCCAAAAAAGTGCCATATAACGCTTGTTTTAGAAAGTCTTTTAGCATTTTAAATTTTTGGAAAATGTGTGAAAAGAGCCGGGCATATTGGAGAGAATATCAGAGTTATCAGAAAGTGGGAGAATTATTGGCAGATATGCATTCAGATATTTCAAATATAAATTTGGATTTCATTTGGCTCCTGGTAATAGAATACACACAATGATATTCGCATACTCACACCTACACACAGGACTTCAGGGGGGAAGATAGAGACTTGTAATATTCACAGCTCTTCAAATTTCTCTGTTCTTATTGGCTTAACTGAGAGAGAGAGAGTTTAGTGAAGCGAGAAGATGGAGAGCCAGGCAGCACAGTATGAGAGAGAGATCCAGCCTCTCTGCAGAGGGAAATTACGTCTCTGACCCCTGAACACAGAGTCTGTGATGGGCTCATTATCACGCTGAGAGCCAGAAAGCTACGAAACGAATAAAATGCAGCGCTCCCCTGATCACGTCACAGAGTCCCACTGAGGGATGAAGTCCAGACTAATGAAGAGTAATGAACAAGGCCAAGCTCCTCACCTGGACCACCGCTTTACCAGGGAGAGGATATGTCTGCAGCGACATCTTGGCAAGAATCCCATATGACACAGCCTTGATCAGATTAACCGCAATCATGGCTGCACACGTTATCTCTCTTTGAGAGACACACATACGTCATTTACCTTCCCAAACATGTATGACTTTCTTTTTGCTGTGGAGAAATTTTGAAGACATTTTTTCCATGCAATTAAGATTAATTTAATTATGTCTTCAAAATGGAAGCTTTTCCAAAAAAAAAAAAGAAAAGTGGTCCATACGACTCATCCATACGACTCATGGTTCCAAGTCTTCTGAAATCATAAAATAGCTTTATGTGAGAAAGAAACCTTACATTTTAACTGTGTTATTCAAAATCTGCTAAGGGGTGATTGAATGTAACAAATCTTCATCTTTTATTGAAGAAAAAAAAAACATTTTATCAACCTTTGATAATTGCTTTAATCTTTTAAACAACTGAGAAGATTTTATTAAAAAAATAATCTGTCAAGTTTATAATATATATTACATCAGTCAAATTGGACGACTACAGGGACTCATCTCAAGATCACTTTTTTAACAGTTCACCTATTGCCAAAATTATGCAAAAAACATCAGTCAAAAATAGAAAATTACTGAAAATATTCAAAACAGGAACGTCAGAATCAGAATGCGTAGTTTGTGCAAAACGTTGAACGATGTTCACCAACCCTGCAAAGTTTTTCAATTCGATTGACATTTATTCTCTTTAGCATGCAGTGTGAAGTATTTCACTCTGGTCACTGATCATTCTGATTCAATTTCAGCGAGTGAACAACAATTTATAGTTACATTATTTATTTATTAGCCGGCAAGTATTCAGTGAAGTGATTGATACCCATGATTGTGTTATGTCGATGTTTTTAGTTCTAATATTTAAACCGACAGCCAGCTGGCAAGTTTTTGGCGGACGTGATAGGGGTAAGGGGTGAACTATGTTTGATTTTTGGGTAATTATAAAACATGCTGGAGATGTTCAAAATGCTTTTTGCATAGTTCATTGTACAAGATAGCGGGTGCAGTTTTAAGTACACCAATTTTCCTAATATTGTGTTGGTCCCCCTTTTGCTGCCAAAACAGCCCGGAGCCGTCGAGGCATGGACTCCACCTTCTATCAGAACCAGCATTAACTTCTTGAGCAATTTGAGCTACAGTAGCTTGTCTGTCTGATCGGACCACACAGACCAGCCTTTGCTCCCCACGTGCATCAATGAGCCTTGGCCGCCCATGACCCTGTCGCCGGTTCACCACTGTTCCTTCTTTGGACCACTTTTGATAGATACTGACCACTGCAGACTGGGAACACCCCACAAGAGCTGCAGCATACAAGGCCTCGTGTTAATTTGTCAAAGCAATCAAAATGCATTAGAACCGCTAACCTCACAGGTGGGCTGTGTGCCGACAGAGGAGGAAAATGCTTTGCAAAAGCACATGGGGATTCCCCAGGCGATGCCTGGGGATCCTCACTGTCTGCCTCAAGCGTTGGCGTGCACACACACTAACACGTGGCTTCTTCGCATGATTCCAGTGTGGCTATCGGCTGGTGTTTCTTTTCCGCACCCCCTGTTTCGGCGGAGTAATTGCAACTTTGGTGTCCGAGAGGGCTTCCCCATTCTCCTCAGCAAAGTGGCAAATCTGGTGGTGCCACAAGGGAACATGGAGGAAGAGGTTTTTCAGCCATTAATGTGAATTTGTAAAAACGGTGACGTCAAGCGCATGCTTATTACATGTTCACACATGCATATTACGTGTTTGCGGGGTGTTTCTTGACAAAGTGTCATCGCCAATTACTGGCCTGGCATGCATAATACAGTCTTTTCTAGTCATTTTCACAGATCCGTGTGAACGGGGATCATTTTGACAATGTTGTTGTCCGTTTTTAGTACATTGTTGTCCTGTAAACATACCCTTAGATTTGCGGCAGTTGAACAAGCACTTTAAGGTGTTACAAGGTCAAAATGCTTACAGTATGCCACCTGTTATGCCCTTTGCATCCTCGGGATTGGCTTACATCGCTGAATTTGCCAGATGCATATTGCCTTAATACACCCAGGGGCACAAAGAATTTTCTGAGGTCTCTGTTGAAGGGATTGCCTACAAGTTTTAGGTCCCTAGCGCCGCACATATGTACCTTAAAGCATGTGAATACGATTGACTGTCAGTTGCTAAACATCTAGCCGCAACATTCTAACACTGCATCATTTCACACTGCACAAGTTTGGAACCGCAATGCGGAATTAACCCTGCAAAAGCAGAGTTAACACACCGCAAAAGCAGCTCTAACCCTGCTCCGAAGCAGAGACTCATAAACCCGGGTAAAAAGCAGCACTAACCCTGCTTTTAAATTACAAGTGTGAAACGTTCCTTTACCTTGGGTTAAAAGCAGGGTTCAGAATGACGATAACCTGGGGTTAACCGCAATGTGAAAAGCACTAAACAGTTCAGTTACAGTACCCAGCTGAAAATGATTTTAACAGCAAGTAAAAGAAATAAAAAACAAAAGGTTCCTTCAAAAGATCTTGTCAACCTTGTGCAACAGTTTTGTTGCAAACAGCAACTATCTCCATTACAATACTGTGAACCGTTTAATAACACTTCCTGCACTCAAGCAAACCATGTAAAACTTGAGTGTGTTTTTATGTTTATGACCCAAAAAACGCTTGTCTTTATTGAGCCTGCATCGCTCAATATTGATGCATGAAGTAATGCAGTTCCCTCCTCCAGAACGCCACACCCAGCTTGGAAATATCTACATCCCATTTCTTTTAATACCTCATAATCAAGGCAGCTGACACTGTCATTACTCAATTTAATATGTCTGTCATCAAGATCCCAAATGCAGCATTGTGAATCTAATCCCTTGTCATAACAGAGGAAGGAAGTTAAATCAGCAATGTTTGACACATTGATAACAGGTTAATATAAAAATCTCATCATAAGATTCAGCCCCCCCCCCACCCCACCCCCCATACCAGTGCTTATGGAGATGAGATAATGGGACTGTACAGTATGCACACTTTAGTGATGTTGAAATTTACTGCACTCTTAAATAAGTGCACTTCACATGACCTAGATGCAAAATGTTAAACTAATGCAAATACTTTGTCTTTAAAGATAAATAGGGTTTCAAAGACATTCAGAACCTCTACGGCTTTAAATAAAGCGGGACATGCATCTGCTAATTAATACTCTTTACCCTTGAAATGATTATACAAGATCAAGCATGAGAATGCAAAACACTGCAGCAGAATTTAACTTTGAATATGTATAAGCTTCTATATCCACCTACATGTGCATTCTCTCATTCTGTGGGTCTAGCTTTATGTCATCATTTTTCAGTCACCTGAATATTTATTCTCTGTTCATTATCATATAATAAAATGTCAGCGTATCAGTGAAGCGAGATAAATTACTCATTGTTCTTTGACCTTGTCACAATTTAAGACTTCACTCTTTTTAACTTGGCCTTTTTCTCCACAGTAATAAAAGCAAAATGATTCAAATTGGTTTTTGAAGCATGACTTATATATCATTTCATGGATTTACTATTATTTCAGTACCTGGCCCATAAGTGAGAAGCAGGAGGGGTCTGCACTCAGTTTCGAATCTAGGACCATCACACTGAATAACTCACATGTCGATATCTGTTTATGTGCTGCGAGACATCGGCAGGCCTACTTTGAAGTTTAAGAGCATTGATTGGCTGTGCTGTAAAACTCAGTTAGGAGATGTATTTTCGATTGGAGATGAACCTGGGAGTTCTTTTCCAGCGGGCTCTGGAGGATCCGCGTGCTGCCCTCTCTTATCTATGCACATGCAGGTGGTTGCGGCATCGATTCAAGCAGCAAGTACTGTATGGGTTTATCCACAGCCTTGATCTCCTGCAGTGGACCTTCCATTCAAAACTGTCTTGAGAGTGGCAACATCTAAAGCTGGACTTGACTGAGTGACAGGCATCATTCTGATTTATCCATCTCTCTAAATCATATTTGATTGGGCAGACGGCAGGGGTGAACGTGATTTCACTAAGCACAACATGTTCCTAGATCAACATCTTTGTTGATCCCTGGAACAACATTCCTAGATTTGAGGGACACGTTTACAGTTTATGTCAAGTTTAGACTTACAACAAGGGTTAGCTGCTTCTACATCAGTGTTATTCACCTATCATTTCCCCCTGATTTTAGGGATAAATTATGGGTAGGGATAGGGTTAGGACAAAATTTTCGGGCAGGAATGTTGTTCCAAACTGTAAAAAAATATTTGTTATAACTTTTTATCTTTTGTCAAATCAACTTGAAATTTTGTTACCCAAGAGTCATAATAACTCAAAGTAGTATAGGAACAGAGTAAAACAAGGTAAAACATACATGAAAGTGACTCACGTTTTTTTTTTTTTTTCATTGAAATTCACTTAGGGAAAAATGGATGAGACTTTAATGTTAAAGGCATGAAAATATCCTAAAGATAAAACTGAATGTCTGATCATGTTTTGATTCAAATTTGAGGATGATACTCTCAAAAATGTAGCTTCTGTAAGCTTTTATGTCAAGAAAAGTCTAGACGTCCTTTCAAAAAGGCTATTTATTTCAGAACGTTTGTAATTATAAAGAGTAATTTTTCGTCCAAATAAATCTGCAATAAACTGCTAATTATAATGAATATACAGTTACTGAAAAAGTAAAGCAACTATTTACAGAATTTACAAAGTGTAAAAAAACGTATTTAGTTGATAAGAACTGTCTGCCATACAGTCAGCACGCTCCACTGCGGTGTGTGCGTAAACTGGCAGAAGCGCGCGGGAGTCAATGGAAACGTGAGCACGAGTAGTATTCTCCAATGCTGTTTACATAAACTGTGCAAGATGTCGCCTTTTGATTGGTTACTACGTCCATCCATTAAAAATTTAGCTGGCAAGGCATTGGCTAGGCATTGACTGGCTTTATCCAACGAAACCCATGAGTGCTATGATATGACACCTGGCCAAGTCTGTAATGCGCTTCCTGGATATGTTGAGTCACCACAACGCCTGTGATTGAAGGAGAGAGAGGAGGGAGGGCTCATATTGATCGGAAGAGTCTAAACTGCAGGGGAGATCATTGGAATACTGATTAGAATCGATATTTCATTGAAAATGGACATGACTGATTACTCTAACTCAAAACGCTTATGCAAACAAACAATTTTTTCGTTGTTTTGGATTAAAAAGTGGGATGCATTTTGAAGAGTGGACCCTTACATTGAAATGTATGCAGGTGTTTCTTGGATTCGTCCAATCTGATCTGAACCATAGGAGATGAAAGATAAGTACTGCGTTTATTTTGTTCATGTTTACATGGCAGGTCCTTTAGTATTTCATTTAACCCTTTCCTCTCTGGTGTATTTATTGCAAAAACAAGTTCAGAACATGATTCTTGAGTGTTTTAGCTTTCAAATGATGCATAGTTTATGATATTGATTGAATATTTGTTATAAAACAAAAGTCATAAAAGTATGGCCATGCCCCTACGGCCCGTATATGTGCCGGTGCTAGTTAACAGGTTTTAAACCAATCTCCTTCATCGTATTAACTCAATTTTTTTATTTCAATGAACTCAAAATTGTAAGGCAACCAGGTAACCAGTCAACAAAATATGTTGATCCAGGAACATGTCTTACTTGGCAAAATCACGGTGAGTATCCTGGAAAAGAAATGAACTGACTTAAAAAATATGAAACTGATATGTTTTAATAAAACTGCTTCACTGCTTATTAATATTTGAAAAAACTGTTGTCCACAAAATTTAAAGGCATGTGGTGCAATCAACATGTAGAAAAATCCAGAAAAAAATACACCCATACATGCTTGGGTTTACCTGATTGGATTATGGATTTACATTTACCCAGTGTTTATCTATCCTTGAGCATCAACTTCTTGTCCTCATATAACCGCGTGTTTTTCCAGCTGAATGCCAACATAACATATTTTGCAATTATAGCTTGAGGCTTGGCATTTAGCTCACGGCATTGTACGTACAGTAACTAATTAAGCCAGTCTGAATTAAGCCTCTATACCCTGTTATGTAAACCATTCTAAAGAATTATGCATCAAAAACTAAATAGGGTTGGCAATTTTATGGAGTGGAAAGCCATGTGTGTTGTGCACTTATCAATACATGACAGAAGTAGCAGATATAACTGAATAATTTACCAATACAAAAATATGTATATTGATTTCCATGCTCTAATCTGGTAAGTCTGTGCATGTAGTACTCCATAAGAGTATTAAACCCCTAAACACAGTTTAACTTTCAATAAATAGCCCAACTGACCCAAACCTCAATTAACGGGCTTGTCAGCTTATCATAATCATGATACATTCCACCTGACCCAAATGCCTCTCTGAATTCATTTCCATCTCATTAACAAAGGCTAATTGTGAACCCAAATACCGTATAACAGAAACATGTGGCCACTGATAAACTCAACACCATGCTCTCATATACTCAGGGGCTGGAGTCCACCAGAAAACCGAGGTCTTTTAAAGGTTGTACTGAAGACCATACAGCCCCATGGGTATGATTAATACTGCATGCTGAGAACCAAGCAAGGCTGCTTAGAAACCCAACCAGTCATAACGGGTAATGATATCTACGTGTTGACAGGACACAGGGTAGAGAAAATGGAATATTTTGGACAGGTGACCTTTTCTCTGGCAGGACCTGGCCTAACCTCTACTTCGATATCTGTCGACTGTAATAAGCCAGTATAGGAGATCATAACATGATGCTATTTCGAAGTACAGCTGAAAACTAAAGGAGCGTTCAGGGAGGTTTCATTGTTCACCCATTCAATCACAATGAGTTTCCATGGCAAACTGTGGTTTGGGTGCTCTCTCTGCTAAATAACATCTGGTCGCATTGATTTCAGTTAACCTACCGTCTACACTTAAATAAGGGATAAAAGAGCACTCTGAGGTGGTTTAAAACACAACTGGGGATGTGCGTGTATCATCATCCCCAGCCAAACACAAAGAATGGCATTCAATAAACACTTTCCAAGAGTGGTTCATAATCATGTTAATTGAGGGCATAGACTGAACATTTATTACAAGGCATATAGTTATTAACTCGCAGCATGGGCAGAGCCAACAGTGGCAGCGACGTGGACCATAGCTTTTTAACGGAGTCTAATGTATTGAGGCACCTCAGGTGGCGGCCTCTTTTCTTTGATGAGGATGTTTACTTTTAATATCTTCTTGCTGGCGAGCTGCAGGGCATTATTAAAGCAATTTTCTGACTTCAGAGAGCCAATTACATCAACTATTTGGGGTAAACAATACCCCTGGTATGGCACCTTCTCAATGGAATACTGGGTAAATCCTCCAGATAGAGGTAATGGAAATTACACAAATAAATAAATAAAGCTTATTTCATTTTCTCAGGGTTAGTTTTTGTGAGTCTATAAATAATCCAGTAATGCTGACTTATTAAAATATGTCTGAAACTCAGCAATTATTTTTGTTGGTTAAATTAGGAACGTACAAGGAAGAAACAGTAAATTAAGGCATAAAATTGGCAGGATTTTCACAGCTTTCCAGTTCTAGCATTTTTATGCTTATGACAGTGATGCAAATTATGCTGTGTATGTCACAACTAGAAGAGGAGACAGCAGACTCAAAGATCTGATTCTTTATTGAAAGTGCAAACACAAGGAAAGAATCCAGTAAGCCAACAGTATCAAAGAAATTCACCACTTAGCTTGAACTTGAAATTCTCTTTGTCCTCAGTAGGTGTGGATGAATAGAGATTGTCAATGCAAGGAAGAGGATGATGATAGCAAAGGGTAAGTATCCACAAGGCCAGAGTGTGGATGGCATGCTTAAGGGTATGTTTACACGACACTGTTTTCAACTGAAAACGGAAAACTTTTTATGTGTTTTGGCCATTCATTTACACAACAGCGGCATTTTTGGGGCCTGAAAGCGCAAGCTATTGAAAACGGGCTTCAAACTGCAAGGTTTTTTTAAATGATGCCTTTACCGTCTCCATGTAAACAACAAAAACGTGAATTGCACATGCGTATTACATGTTCTTGCATGCATATTATGTGTTCGCGTGGTGTTTCTTGACAAAGTGACCGCCAACTACTGACCTGGCATGCATAATACAGCCTTATTAGTCATTTTCGCATATCCGCCCGTTGTCATCTGTATTTAGTACATCGTTGTTGTGTAAATATACCCTAAATGTGGTGCTGCTGATGAGGGTGATTGATGGCAGGTGCAGTTGATGATTGAGTGTGCAGGTGGGAGCCAGGAGGGATGCTGGGAAATGTAGTGCTGTGGTGACTGAGCTGGCGACTGGAGATCATGACAGTGTAATTTTACAAACAGTGGAGAGGCTCTCTTTATTTCACTGGTCAATTACATGATATATAGTTTAAAAATGTGTTAAAGGGGTCATGAATTGAGAAATCAACTTTTCCTTGAGCTTTTGATATATAAAAGGTCATCGTAATATAAGAATATCCTGTAAGTTTCGGAGCTGAAAACTTCCTTGTTAGTCAAATAAAAGCTTTTATTAACAGCTGGCTCATCAAACGGGAGATTTGCGAATTTGCTTCCCTGTGACGTCAGCGAGCAGCGAAACGCCGCCTCAACAGAAGAAGAAGAACGCCTAATTCAGCCCACCGATTCGCGCATGACATGTAACATAAATAACACAGGCCTACGTGGAGCTAAACCGGATCAAACTACCAAGAAATAAACATGCCGTTGAAGATTACAAAATATTGTGCAGTGTCTGGTTGTGGAAGAACACAGTCGCTGCATAAGCTTCCTTCGGATTCCAGTATTAGGAATGAGGTTGAACTTTATTTTTAATAAAGTTCCAGGTCACGTGGGTAAGACATTGAGCATTTGTTCGCTTCATTTCACCGCGGATTTGTTTATAAACAAGAGACTGGATTTGCAGACAGAATGAGATTAAAAAAACGATGCTGTGCCTTCCATATTGGATCCGACAGGAATGGTGCAACACACTTATGTGAGAAAAAAATGTTTATAAGTGATAGTATTGCATTGTTACAGATCGTTTGATATCTACTGATTATGTGTACGTGTCTAACTAAACATAATTAATGATAAATTACCACGCTGACACAGGCTGGAGTATCCTTTGTATTTGAGGTGTTGTTGGTTCATTGTCCTGCAATTCGGGATCAGACTCGAACATGTATGGGCCAGGGCTCGCAAAAAAGCCAAACGTCCCGGGGCTAATGTGTTTTCCAGTCGGGCTACCAAAATGTATCACCAGCCTGCCCGACGGGCTATCTTAAATAGTGAAATAACATTCCTTTCTTGATGTGCGTTGTTCACTCTCTTGACTGGTTATTTGAAGGAAAAATACAATCGCGGAAGTTTTGATCATGCTGATTTGTCTGCAGTGAAGTTTTGCTGATGCACGTACTGGGCAGGCCAAGTAATAAAAAATAACATTCCAATTAATTGCAGGTGGATGAGAGATAAATCATTATGTTTGTTTGATAAAGACATTTTGCGAGCCTTGTGGGCAAATCATTGCGGTTGCCGTTTTTCCACATTGGAAGTTTTCAAAACAATTCCCCACGTGTACTGACGGGGGAGTCGAAGCTCATTATAATATGCAAAACTGTTATCCAATCATAGCAGTGGGCATTTACTTCCAAGTCTTCAATGCGGCACGCCCATAAAAACCGAGCATTCCAGGAGCTAGGCTCAAAACCAGGGTACAAAATAGCCTATTACTTATTCATTATGATGTTTTTGAATGTAAAAACCATGTGAGCATCATAAGTTGACCTCAGACAACAGTATAAAAAAAAAAGCCAGTTCATGACCCCTTTAAGGTCATGATGGTTTGAATGTCATGTGGTGTAACCATCATGTAAAAAGTTATTTTTCGCACACCTTGAATAAAAACTTTTTTTTTTCAAATGATTAATTCCATGAATTTTCTTATGGCTATGGGGAGTTGCACCACATGACATTTATGACCTAAACTAACCCCTTGTCTTGTTATAAAACATTAAATTATCTGATGGTTCTGTCTTCGCTATGATAGACATATAACAAGGTTTTTCCAAATATTAATAAGCAGTATTTTTGCTGGATTTTTTTTTATTTAGAAAAACAAATGAAAGATTATGCCAAAATACTCAAAGGTTTTTTTCAAGATTTTTGAGGCTTTTTTCTCTATCTCTTCATTATGATTCAGGAAATTTATATCACTCTGACATTTTTGACTTTATGTGCTCAAGATCAAACAATATCAAAACAAATTTTATGCAAAAAATAAAAACATGGCCAGCATAGAAGAAGTGTGTTCAAGTTAATGTATGCATGAATAGGATTTTTTACATATTTTTGAATAAACTTATTGGTTAAAAAAAAGAGCTTCACGTCATGACATACAACAGCTGTGTTACTCAAATTCTACCAAGCATGTGACACATATAGCTCATGAAATATTGTGCATTTTACACTGCAGTTAATTTGTCATCAAATCAAACTGTAATTGCTTTTCTTTCTCAATCAGTGGGACTCCGTTGTGCAATCATGCAGATATTCTACACTTTTTCAGCTTGGAAGGATGATAAATCATGTTTTTCGTTCCTTCAAAATTTTTTCCAATATTTCTTTTCTCTCCCTGTTAAATTGCCTTTAGATGGGCTTACTGTTCTCTGTCATATCAAATATGCTCTCATCAGTTGCTTGATGGATATGCAGGCCTGGTCTAATTACAATGTGGGGGAGCCTGCGCCAGGTTAGGTAGAAGGACTAAGCCATTTTGCCAGGTATTTTTAGAAGCACGGGCTTCCAATAAGACATACATTAGCTTGAAAACAGATGAGGGCTGTTTTGAACAGATGGTGCTCTCATTAGAAAACCTATTGAGTTCCAAAGGCTAAAACAGCCCAGCATCACAGCAGACAAAGTCTCTGGCTCCTAGGGGAGGAAGCCACCTGTAGATATAACAGGCTGAACCTGAATTAGCACAGATACACAGGCTTTGGTCCCTGCGGGTAAAAAGCAGGTGCTGAAAGCAGTTTAGGAGGTGAATGTTAATAATTTTCATCAAAAACATTCATGGACTCACACTGCTTATATTAGAATAAATATGCTGTTTATTTTAAACTCTCTATAGTGGCACAATTTTTTCAGCATCCTCATCATTCTGAATGGATTACATGGTTTTGAGAGTGATGCCAATAATCATGTGGTTGTGTTTGCCTGCCACCCAATTTAGGATGAAATTATTTCTCAGCTATATTCTATCAAAACGGAGGTATGAAAAGCAGCGAGTGCAGACTGAAAAATTATATTCCTGAATGACAAAACTGTAGGCTTTCAATCTCAGGCAATTGGGGTGCAATTGGTTATATTGCAGGTTGAACATTGTTCCGTCTTGATTGTTCTATTACGTGTTTTTATGTCTCAGAGACATGAAGAGTGTGTCTGACAGATTTACTGCTGTCTCATAAGGCAGCTTTGACCGACTCCTCAACCTAAGTGTCTGGGACTGGGAGACCGATGGCTCTTGTATTTATGGCTCCTTTCCTCAGAGCATGTGTAGATTTACAGCATTTAAATCTACTGCGTGAGGTCACACTTGTCACGGGTGAAACATACCCACCGTAAAGTTGGTTAACAATGCAGCTGACAATGATTGTGGTTGGCTTATGGGATTATGAGAAAATAAGACATTAACAATCTACTGCATATACAGTCATTTTCAGTCAACTGTGTATGGGTACCTGAGGACTTTTAGAAAGTAAACGCTTTCAAAACAGAAGGGTCCTCAAAAGACACGCTCCTCTCTCTTTAGGCTGCTGCTCATCTTCTTTTCTGTGATTTATATCACATCACACAAACTTATAGAGCCCATTGTAATTACACTTTACTGTTAAAATTAATATGGATGACAGCCAAAATCATCTGCCAAGTTCTACCTCTCATCCATGATTACTGGCAGATAGGGAAACAGTTCCAGCTTTTTCATGCATTATTTGGGCCTATTTACACATAGACTTGTCTCTGCAAAATAAATAAAAAGCTAAAATTTAACAAGGTTCACTTGTGTTATAATGATAATGCACCAAGCTTAAATACATGGTGTATTATTTTCAAAGCAACTTAAAAGGAGTAGTTCACCCAAAAAATTAAAGTCCATATGCATTTTTCCCCCTGTGCATCACAAAAGAAGACATTTTTAAGATTCATTGTCATACAATAAAAGTCAATGAGGTCCAATATCTTTCTCTTTTCATTTTTGGGTTATCCCTAATTATCCCTTTAAAAATGGCATTTGAAAAAAGGCATCTGATTAAAAAATAAATAAATAAATTACACTTTACAAAAGGTAAGTGTAATCTGGTTTAGATCTTTCATTTGTTAGAAGGTTGCACAGAGGAACAGTGATAGTGTCACGATCACCAGATGGAGTGCCCTTGATATCCACCAGAACTCACTGCCCAGGGTTCATCATCCCTGATTGTTCTCAGCTGTTTCTCTAAAGAAGACATGGTATTGGAGAGAAGACGAGACAGAGTTCTTTATTAAACTCATAAAAGATAACTCACAAAATAATTACGGGATTATTAAACAAGGAAATGCCACAATTTATCAAGACCTTGAAGCAGATAGGAGGGAGAAACACCCAGAAACACCTTATACGTGGCCACTCCCAAGGGGCTTTCCTTGCCATTAATGCTTGGATAACACTCCTACGTCTCCTTCAATTAAAAATAATGGCTAGTGCAGTGGCTGCGTTATATGTAAACCTACCAACATCCGTTGCCATGATTTTTGGAATGACTTATCGCGAGAGAAAATTATGTTTTAGTCGCATAACATCAGTTAATAGAAACGCAGTCATTTCACAATAGTTTTTTATCGACATTTAGAAAATATCGCAAACATTTTTGTGCAAATCTGTAATGGAAACACAGCTACTGCTGCATTTCTGAGTGTTCTGTCTTTGGTTTTCTCATGTTCGTGGTTTTGACCCACTGCCTGTTTTCTGGATTATCCTGTTTGCCTGAGATTCCTGCCTGGTGTTTGTTTTGGACTGTTTGCCTGTGTTGTGACCCCTAGCCTGTTTTTGGGATTACGTCCGTGGATTACTCTAATAAACTGCATTTGGATCCTCAACCTTCGCGTCTCCGAGCAGTTACATGACAGATAGAGAGAGGATGCTCTGCTGATTTTGTCTGTTTGGGTTACAAATTGACTTTAATTTTCATTTTTGTGCAGCTCTCATATGGATGAGTCTCCCCATCAGCTTCATTTATTAAGATTTAGCACTAGTGTTTATCCTCTAGCACACTGATTAAAAATGTAATTACCGATTAGAAGTGGCATTCTTGTCATTTTGGTCAAAAATGAACAAATTCAAGTTTTCCAGTAGGCTTTCACTCATACTTTGTTAGAAGCAAAAGCAATAAGTGACATTTCTGCCATAACTAACCCAGTGTTCAAGGTATCATCTACATACATACAATTAAACCACATAAAATATGAAATGTGATACATTTTACTACTTTGTCGAATTTTAAAAAATATCTCCACAAATACATGAAAAACTATAACTATTCCTTGACTGTTAAAAAGAGATAAACAATAAATTTGCCTCATTCACCTGAAAAACATTCTCCTACTCATAAGATCCTTGACTAGATCTACTAGCCTATTTCTTGTTCTTTGTTGCACACTTGCCAATGGGAATGTCACTCTAGGTGAGGATCACAACCCCTCTGACAAATGCACCTGTCTAGACGCCTGTAAGGTCATATCATGAAGCGTTGATATGGCCCTGCTCAGTCGAGTGCAGTGAATTCATAAGGTTAATAAACAGATTCTTACTTCAAGTGACTGTGAGGTAGCTTATTTTGAACCACAAATACATCATCCATCTGTCAGCCAAACAGAACGACTGACCTTAACAATGTTTACAACCCTAAACACTATGAGCAAAGATTCATGGACCACCACAAAGAGAAAGCCAAGACTCATAATTTCTTGCAGCTCCACAGTGATTAGTTACTTAGCATTTACTGCTAAGATTTTTGGAACCTAAAGCGATTTTATTGACTGAGACAACTTTTTACTCTACTCATTGCCTGATTAGAAATTACACAGCCCTACATCAATTTCTGCTGATTTGCAAAAAGGCCTAATATTACCTAATTTGATGATGCTGAGTACAAAAACTTTCCATACATTTTTCACAAAATAATAATTAAGATTATACATGTATCAGCTTTAATCCTAAATAACAAAAGCAGTCAAATGGTAAACGTTTTGACAAAAATAAGTATTCAAAACATATTTTACTTACAATCTGCAAAGGAGTTAAAAATATGTTGAAATAATCCATTTAATGTCAACGAACTTTACCTAAACACAAGTTTATAAATAATTAATATAATTTTAATTAATAGTTTATAAATAAATTAGCTTGTGTCATTGTCATTTTCTGTCACTTTTTGGATGTAGACACCCACAGATGTACCAGAAAACATCTGGATCATGTTTGCATTGTCTTCTGTCCAGGGTTTGAAATTAACTTTTTCACTCACCGGCCAATTTGGATACTAAATTTTTAAGTTACCGGCCATTCAGAACTTTTACTAGCCAAAAAGAAAAAAGAAAAGAAAAAGAAAAAAAAGAGAAATAAACCAGATTAACTACGCCTATATATATTTATTTATTATACTTTGTAAAATTTTAATTTCATACATTAATTTCTTATTCAAACAAAGTCCTGTAATCCAGCCATCTCCTCCCTTCCTCTTTTATCCTTATCACCAAAAGTGTATTTTAGGTGGACAGATCAATACAGTACAAAGAACATCAAACAACACGCGGAACAAAATATAATATAAAAATTCTGCGCAATACGCTGTATCATGATGACTCACGAGTTGAGTATTTGCGCTAAATCTGCATGAATTTGGCTTACACGAACTTCCCCAGCAAAGTGAGTAAACATAATAAGCCGCCAAATTGGCTAGTGATTTGACAGCGTTACCCGCCACAGTTGATTTTTACCCACATTTGGCGGGTTGACGGGTGTTAATTTCAAACCCTGCTTCTGTCACTGGTCATAACTCTAATCTCAAAATCAGGATTATACATAAAATAATGTCATACATTTAAAAGTCAGCTGATAATTGAACAAAAAAAATGTAACCTGGCTCAGAGGAAGATAGAAATCATGTTTTTCTGGAGATTATACTATATACACTAGCTATATAGTTTTATAGATTATAGATCATACTATAACGACGCAGATGAATCACCAGAACAATTTTCCAGCTGATGAATGATAAAAAACATTGACAGCCAATCAAACCTGAATTAAAAGAGCTCAAGCATTTAAAGAGGCAGACAACATAATTGCAGCACACGCTTATAATAAACAGTTATCGTGCATTGGTGTGGATGCTAATATAGTTATTTTTATAGTGCAAATGCTTTCCAAACCATTACAGCTGTTTTCTGATTATCATTCCATAAATTAACATGCTTTCATAGACGTTGAAAGTTCTTCACTAACACTATTATTTTTCCTACAGTATAATGATTTTAAGCTTAACATTTTAGTTACAAACAAAGAGTGTTTCAGAAGGCATCCTTTTTTTGGCCAAGGAACACTTTCAGCAATTAAAACCAAGGGGTAGAACGCAGTAAAGTGCACTATAATGACGAGAGTATAGCATTCAGATCCCAGATGTTCTACAGCTTGAAGCCAAACTAGTTAGAACAACAAGGCGCTCTCGAGAAACTGAAAACTCTTCAAAACAGAGAGACCGCTAACGAGGAGAAGCTGAGCACAGTGTGTTTAAATGCATTAGAAAAAGCCATGTAACTCATGTCCACGTTTAGTGGCTGATTAGAAATTCTGAGAGCAGATTGAAATAAACTGCAATTTGGTCAAGACCACTTACGGTGCCTGTAATTGTTATTTCCACATACACATGCAGCTGTCCATGTGCTAAGCCTGTCAGAGAGCTACCCTGTGCTTTCTAGAAAGTAGAATCATTTCAAGCTAAACAGCTTGTAGAATGGTTTTCCTGCCAGGTCCTATAGTTATATATATCTACTGTACTTTAAATATTTGACTAACAAATAACCAGATGATTAACATATTTATAATAATTCAATCTTTTATAATTATAAAAGGAATTTACAATCTTAAACCTGGAAAGAAACAGCGTAGGAGACAATTAAAATTAAGGTTGAACCACTTGAGTCACATGGACTATTTTAACAATGTTTTTACTACCTTTCTGGGCTTTGAAAGTGTTACAGTTTTTTACAATCGCTATGACAACTCTTAACACAGTTAGCACAACATCTGTCTGTGTAGGCTATACAATTAACACATTTATTGTTGCTTTGACACAAAATGCATATAGTTAACACAAATTTAAAATGCTTGAACTTCTTTTACACACAAGCTCAACCAAAACCAAAACAATGGATTTTTACTGCCAAATTTACCAGTGCTTTAAAACTGTATGTCAGAACAGATAACACCATGTTCTAAACCTAACCTTATAGGCTAAAGTCAAGGTAAACAGCTGTTTATATTGTGAATTGAAACACAAATATATCCCCTGTATTTTATTCCATTGCTACTGAGAAACAGCTGATTGAAGTTATGCAAATATATAAATTACAACTGATTCCCATCTAGGAATTGTTCAGGTGTTGATGTTCTTTCAATCACATGGCCATATGGTATCCAGTAAAAGAGGGCCTCTTTGGGCTGATCTTCTGTGAAAAAGGAACAATATAGAGCAACACAAAGAAAGTAAGAAAAATGCCTGCACGAGGGAGAGGAAGATGAGTACCAGGACAAGGCAGAGAAGTGGGACAAGGGTAAGGGAGAGGAATGCCTGGACAAGGACAAGGTAGAGATTGAGGAGTTAGAAAGGCGCTCAAAGAAGGGCCAGAATTAGGGTAACTGATGAAGTAAGAGCTACTATCATAGACCATGTCATAAACCACAGGCTATCATACAGAGAGGCTGGTGAATGAGTACAGCCAAATCTCAGCGGGACACAGTGGCATCCATTATCCAGAATGTTCGAGAAACCAACAGGTAGGATATTGTATAAGGGCTTCTCCTACTGCAAAGTGTAAATACTTTTACCATGTATTACAGTGAATGTATGCCTCTGGTCTCTAATACAAACCCGATTCCAAAAAAGTTGGGACACTGTACAAATTGTGAATAAAAAAGGAATGCAATAATTTACAAATCTCATAAACTTATATTTTATTCACAATAGAATATAGATAACATATCAAATGTTGAAAGTGAGACATTTTGAAATGTCATGCCAAATATTGGCTCATTTTGGATTTCATGAGAGCTACACATTCCAAAAAAGTTGGGACAGGTAGCAATAAGAGGCCGGAAAAGTTAAATGTACATACAAGGAACAGCTGGAGGACCAATTTGCAACTTATTAGGTCAATTGGCAACATGATTGGGTATAAAAAGAGCCTCTCAGAGTGGCAGTGTCTCTCAGAAGTCAAGATGGGCAGAGGATCACCAATTCCCCCAATGCTGCGGCGAAAAATAGTGGAGCAATATCAGAAAGGAGTTTCTCAGAGAAAAATTGCAAAGAGTTTGAAGTTATCATCATCTACAGTGCATAATATCATCCAAAGATTCAGAGAATCTGGAACAATCTCTGTGCGTAAGGGTCAAGGCCGGAAAACCATACTGGATGCCCGTGATCTTCGGGCCCTTAGACAGCACTGCATCACATACAGGAATGCTACTGTAATGGAAATCACAATATGGGCTCAGGAATACTTCCAGAAAACATTGTCGGTGAACACAATCCACCGTGCCATTCACCGTTGGCGGCTAAAACTCTATAGGTCAAAAAAGAAGCCATATCTAAACATGATCCAGAAGCGCAGGCGTTTTCTCTGGGCCAAGGCTCATTTAAAATGGACTGTGGCAAAGTGGAAAACTGTGCTGTGGTCAGACGAATCAAAATTTGAAGTTCTTTTTGGAAAACTGGGACGCCATGTCATCCGGACTAAAGAGGACAAGGACAACCCAAGTTGTTATCAGCGCTCAGTTCAGAAGCCTGCATCTCTGATGGTATGGGGTTGCATGAGTGCGTGTGGCATGGGCAGCTTACACATCTGGAAAGGCACCATCAATGCTGAAAGGTATATCCAAGTTCTAGAACAACATATGCTCCCATCCAGACGTTGTCTCTTTCAGGGAAGACCTTTCATTTTCCAACATGACAATGCCAGACCACATACTGCATCAATTACAACATCATGGCTGCGTAGAAGAAGGATCCGGGTAGTGAAATGGCCAGCCTGCAGTCCAGATCTTTCACCCATAGAAAACATTTGGCGCATCATAAAGAGGAAGATGCAACAAAGAAGACCTAAGACAGTTGAGCAACTAGAAGCCTGTATTAGACAAGAATGGGACAACATTCCTATTCCTAAACTTCCTAAAAGTCCCCAGACGTTTGCAGACTGTTATAAAAAGAAGAGGGGATGCCACACAGTGGTAAACATGGCCTTGTCCCAACTTTTTTGAGATGTGTTGATGCCATGAAATTTAAAATCAACTTATTTTTCCCTTAAAGTGATACATTTTCTCAGTTTAAACATTTGATATGTCATCTATGTTGTATTCTGAATAAAATATTGAAATTTGAAACTTCCACATCATTGCATTCTGTTTTTATTCACAATTTGTACAGTTTCCCAACTTTTTTGGAATCGGGTTTGTATGTAACTGTATTTTGTCTATCTAAGGATTCAACACCTCCCTCAGGGGGCAGAAGAAAGCTCCTGAATGAAGAACAGAAACTTGCTATTGTCAACATGGTGATTGCTGATAATGAAATAAAACTGAAGGGCTTTCTATAAAGCTACTCTGAGATGGGTCATTTATTTTTTGTATTGAATTTCTGCAGCAAAAGAAACAAAATGCATGCATTTACTAAAACCAACAAAACAAAAATGTGGAGAGGCTTCAAAAGACACTAATGTCCAAAAATATACTGTCTATTGTATAAGGGCAGACCTGACACATAAAATAATGCAGTTTCTGTAATTCCATCTGATGTTAGTGTTTTTATGACATTGTGCTATGATTGACTAAATGTTCCTGCTGGAAGAGAACATGTGTTAGAGTTTTGGTAGACATAGTGTATTGTGTTAGTGTATTGTTGTATTTTGAAAATTAGTGCTGGAGTTTAGTTTACAATGTGTGATTTTGAGCATGAAATTAACCGTTTTGGCAGTTGTGTGTTGTAGGTGTGTTGGTGTGTTAAGAGTTTAGGAAAATTGTTAAAAGTATTGAAAAAATTGTAATTAAATAGCTGTCTATAAAGAGAGGTCAGAGAGCTCTCGGATTTCATCAAAAATATCTTCATTTGTGTTCCGAAGATGAACGAAGGTCTTACGGGTTTGGAACGACATGAGGGTGAGTAATTATGACAGAATTTTCATTTTTGGGTGAACTATCCCTTTAAAACTGCAGTGAACCAAAGACAGTCTCAAAAATGCTGTTTGAAATTGCCGGTGTTTCTTAAGTCAGAAACTACCTTGTAACCAGTCACGCCAACGTGCAGGTCGGGCTTTAGCATATCATGAACTATTCTCTATAGCAGGGGAGTCTCAAGAGAAGCCAGGTTATCCCGGTATATTTTTCTGATAATATGAAAAATCGTGTACATTTAGCAATATAGCAGGTGAATTATGTATATGATGTATATTACGATGTTATGATGAGCTATGTGCCTTTCTCCACTGACGTTCTAATTTGTTCAAAGCGTTTCTAAGGATACTGATTTTTAAAAGGCAGCTGTCTGACTCTGAGATGGAGAATGGGAACATGGTTTGTGTAACATTAACAACACATTATTAACTGTTTGATAACATAGTCAAGCAAAAGGCTAATCATATTAATTACCGTTATGTGTCCAACGCTGTAAAGGGTGATACCATTGTGCAGCGTTTACTACAGTAACCTGAGTAAAAGTTGACCGAGTGGATCTCTGAGCTGGTGTGAGTGAGTGGAGGCAGGGCTCATTTGCATGTTAATGGATCCGCGAATACTAAATGAAGCAATCAGCTCTGCAGATAACATTTCAGAGAGGCAAGTTGGCCAAAAGGATATAGTTGTACAAGGTACTTGAAAGTAATATAGAAATCCATGAGGGGAGAGAAAGAGAGCGCAGAAGAACACAGACATCTGGAGTTTTTAATTTCATGAGGATGATCCTGGGTAAATGAGTCCTGCCCAAATGAATAGAGTCATAAAAAGAAATAAAGTTTAAAAGCCCTGGAATTAATCATGTTACAGACACGCTGTGACCATCAGGAATGTTTCAGAAATTGAATAATGTGAGCTAGGTGTTGTGTTGTTTGTTTGTTTGTTTGTTTGTTTGTTTGTTTGTGTGTGTGTGTGTGTGTGTGTGTGTGTGTGTGTGTGTGTGTGTGTGTGTGTGTGTGTGTGTGTGTGTGTGTGTGTGTGTGTGTGTGTGTGTGTGTGTGTGTGTGTGTGTGTGTGTGTGTGTGTGTGTGTGTGTGTGTGTGTGTGATAATCACAGTGGCTTCTATGCTCTTCTGCAGCCACAGATTGTCTGTATGGGCAGGTGGGGCAGAGCCAAAATATTCATCCAAAACATAGACCTCTATATAAGCTGAATCAATAATAAATTGCAAATGTGTTCAGCATTCTACAACAAATATTTTTTGGATATTTTAGACTATTTTAAGTTGCAAAGTGAGCAGGATATATTAAAATTTAACGTATGGCTTCGGCAGGCATGTATTATGAGTCTAAGCGGGGCAGAGGGTGCCTGAGCTCTCACCATCTCTACAGCGCCCCACAATTTTCCAATTTAAATCAAGCGGCAACCTCCCTCGGTCTCTCTTGAAGCCAACATGGAAGTGACTTAAACTGCAGTTCATCGACTGGCCGCTAGAGACAGGCTCCAAAAGGGAGTCAAATCTGTATCTCCCCCATGTTAAAATGCCCAACTTTACAGCAGAAAAAAAATTGTTTACAGCCTGGTACAAAAAGTGGTTTTGGGCTATACAGCTAATTTTGCCCTTCATGACAACTGTGAGGAGGGTGAATTTTTTTATAACTCATCTGTTTAAATTATATTAAGCCTTAAAGTTCTGCATAATTAAGGGCGTGGCCAGGAGTGACAGATGGATTGCCACTATGGTCGAGCTAGGCGGGCATACTACTCTCCTGTAATTTCAGCAGATGTTTAATCTCTCTCCAGAGGAGGTGGATGTTGCTCATGCTGAACAGTATCAGATCTGGAGTCCCTCTCCCTACAGGCCACTGGAGGTTAATGTAAATATCAAAATCAGCAGCATGTGACTTTTGGAGCTCCAGTGCACCTCACAGAACTTTATCTTATGCATGTGCTGCTCCAAAACTTGGTGAGACACCTACAAAAGCAGCATTTGCGTTAAAGAGTTAACGCAAAGGCTCACATTTATCCTTTAGACATAATGTAATCTCATAATACACTGCGACACACTCACTGAAAAACAAATCCAAGATAAGATAAGATGAGACAAATGTCAATTATGAAAAGTATTACTAAAAATTCAAATTAAAAACTAAGTGTAATTAAAAAATTATTATTTTTGACAATAATTGTGCATGCCATGTATTTTTATTCTTAACATATTGGGGTGGTTTCCCAGAGAGAGATTAAGCCTAGTCCTTGACTAAAATGGCCTTTTAAACCAGATTAACAGAAATCTGATTTCTTTAAATAGCCCTAGACTTGGTCTAGTCCAGGGTTTAATAAGCTGATTTCCTGGAAGAAGACTAGAGCTACTCCAGGACTAAATTGAGGACACAAATATATACATGTGTGTGTATGGATATGTATGTATGTATGTATGTATTAGGGCTGCACGAATAATCGCAATTAACATGAAATCACGCTTAAACCAATTTGGCTATCGTGATTATGAAATCACAAAGGCTGCGATTATTTTTTATGTGCAGTTTGTCAGTGCAGGATGGCTCTGTGATCAGTAGTAAATGCTGCTCCATCTGAAATCACTGCGAGTTTGAGTCGCTTATAACGTGCATTTGAAAAAGCAACGCGTCAAACATCTTTCCAAACATGAGAAGCATTTAGTCATGTTTAATCAATCAAAGCATTTCAATCTTCTGTTTATTCAGCTCACCGATAGTATGATGTTCATAGGGATTTCCGGGAATGACGTGCGCTATTGTACTTCTGTGGTGCATATTTGGAGTTTCTGCGTGAGAGCGCCCTCTGGCTTGTAGATAGAGCAGCATTTATCACTGATCACAGAGTCGTGCTTCACTGAGAAGCTGCGCATAAAATAATCGCCGCCTTTGTCAAATCACGTGCGGTTTAATTGCGTGCAGCCCTAGTATGTATGCATGTATGTATGTAACAGAGGCAAGCTAGTAAGAGCTGTATATAAACTTCACTTCCCTGGCCTCAAAAGGTGCATTAGCGACTGACACTAGAGACTAGCGTGCTTGTTAGCACGTCTGCCTTCTATGCTGGAGACTCTGGTTCAAATCCTGCTTGGAGTGGGTAGAGTACGAAGCTTTGTATTCGCTCACAATATTTTTGTAAACGCCAAGTTTCTCGAGGGAATACAACATTTTGTGAGCGAACACAAGGTTTCTAGGGGGAACGCAAAACGTCCTTTTTCCTTCACAATGTCCCTTTAGGGGCTTCATAGATTCCACAGCTTTTCAGTTTTTCTTTGAGTTTTCTCTTGTTCAGTCATTTTATTTGATTGCTGTCTTTGTTTTCTTTGGATTTGCTTCTCAGTTCCATGCAATTTTAAGCTTTTCTTGGTCCATTCCATGTTTTATAGGCAACCTCTGTCATGCTAATTCAGATTAGCACAGTTGGTTTTAAATTAATCTGGTTTATTTTAGTTCAAGACTCCATAGTCCAGGTATTAGTAATCTGTAATTAATCTGTCACAATTAACTATTATAGATTAAGGCCTACTCCTGTCTTAATTTAAACCCTGTCTGGGAAACCACCCCACAGTGCTTTTAGCTTAGCAATATGCTAACACCAAAATCTGCCTCCTTAGAATCCCCTCATTCTGGAACAAACTCACAGACAAATACACACTTGGTGTTTACAAAAATACTGGTAGTTCGATAAGTCGATAGGGGAGAGTGGTGTAAGATGAGCCCACTTTTACTTGCGTTGTCCTCTATGCATGGAAAAATGAGACAGAAGTCAAACAAAAACATCAACCTTTATTTCAGGATGTCTCCTGTCAAATGAAATCATAAGAATGCATCAACAACAAAGGGCCATGAAAATGTGGCTTCTCAAAAAAAAGTGGTCTTGTGGCTCAACTTGCCCCAGCTGAGGGGTAAATTGATCATAGTGAATGGGTAAATTGAGCCATGTGGGTGTAAACTGACCCACTGACTTTTTTCAAGTTTAAACCGGAACATAGTTAAAAAAAATAGTTGTTTACTTTTAATGTAAACAACATAAAACCAATCAAAAAATAAGAAAGAATCTGTTTGGCATTTCAACAACTATTCAACATTCCACCCATCAAGATTGCAGGGAAATATGAAGTGTTGCTCCCTTCTTGCAGTTCCCCCAGCCATTTGAGGTTGAGGTAGCTTCTTCAGTACATCGCTTTGTGGGAAAAAAGCCACATCATTTTCCTTGAATGCAAAATTGGGTTTCTCATTGACAGTGCTCCCCCAGATTCTTCTGAGAAATCTTGCACTCACTTCGTCGTCCTCAAGTTTCTCAATCATGCCAATGTAATGATAGCTCCTGCATTTGGTTTTAAAGTTAACTACAACAAAGTCACCAACCAACAGATCTGCGATTTCTGATTCGCTACTCTCATCCTCAGAGCTCTCATGCTCAGGAATGTCATCAAGTGGTATGGGAACATCATTCTCATCAGAGCTGCTGTACACTGTAACTTTTTTCTTGGTTTGTTTTTTTCTTGAGCTTTTCTTTTTCTTTGATGTTACTTTGCTTTTTCCCCTGCTGTTTATTATTTTCTCTCTTCATGAGCCCTTTCAATTGCTTGCTTTTCAGGAGTATCAGTTAGGATTCTTATCTTTACACACTTTCTCTTTGTTTGTGCCCTGGGATTCGGACTTTTGGGTAGGGGTAGAATTTCCCCTGCAGACACATATGCAGTGTGGCTGGGATACAAATCTGTGTCACTTGGTGAAGCACATCCATATACGGGGCATGATGAAGGCAGCTCAGCAGTGATGGAGGTTGAAACAACTGGTGGATCATCTGCAGCAGCAGACTGTAGCTCAGGGTTTGGCCTGTCTGTTACCATGGATGGCTCAAACTTCTGATCAGAAAAAAAAATATCTCTGTTGTAAGAGGAAATCCCTGTGGACCTGAATCCAGAAGTTATATTCCGTGGTGTCATCGCTGACATGAAAGTCTCATTCACACATCCAGGGAGCTGGTATATGGTGGCTGTTTTGCCTGGGTTAGATCTCATCCAACCATCAAGAGCTTTGTTGTAATAGGTCTTAAATGGACCATAAATGCTCTTGTCCAGTGGCTGCAGGCGATGGGACATGTGGGCTGGAATGGTGAGCAGAACAATACCCTTTCTCTTTGCTATATCCATTGCCCTTAGTGAAATGTGGGCATCATGGTTATCAAGGATTAGCAGCATGGGATGGTCAGAGGAGCAGTTGGTGTGCTGAACCAGATGTTCAAGGAACTCAGCAAAGGTGTCTTCATTGATCCAGCCAGATCTGGTGGAGGTACCAGTTGATCCTTAAGGTGCTCCTGTGATGAAGTGGTCTTTATATTTAACCCGTGGAAAGATAAACATAGGAGGGATTGCATTCCCGGTAGCATTGACTGCACAGACCACCGTCACAAGCTCTCCTCTTTCAACAGATGTGATGGCGCCCACTTGCTTTTTTTCCTTTCTCTGCCACTACCTGCTTTGGTGTCTGCACTGTTGTGACACCTGTTTCATCAACATTATAAATCATGTTTGGAGGGAATTTATGCCTGTAAAACAAAGATAGGACATAAAAGAGCCAGATCAGAATCAGAGTGGCTAAACCTTACTGGTAATGCAAGAAGCATTTGCAACTAAACAGCCCTCAATTGATATCCATGTAAACATAGTTGGTGGAAAAACACATGTGCCAGTGTTACCTGTTGTGTATAGTCATTGTAATGAAGATAATCGAATGTGTTCTGTCACCTGTCCATCACTTTAGCCAGATTGTCAAAGAACTCCTCCACTATAGTTTTATTGAAGGCTGAAGCCCTTCCCACAGATGTCGCTTCAGGCATATGGCAGGGGAGATGGTGGCGTGCTTTAAAATTGTTCAACCAATCCCGACCTAAAAAAACAGAATTATAATTATATTATATCAAGATGCTGTATTTAGCTGCACAAGATCAGTTAACCTTAGCTGACCTACTGAATTAAGTGATGTCTTGCAGACCCTACCTGCAAAACCCTTCTCTTTCCAGTTGTTGGGGACAGGAATGTTGTTTCTGTCTGCCAATTCAAATGCCAGTTCACAGCATTTTTTGTCGGTAAGGCCATGGAACTGGTCAGCCAGCTTCTTGATGTGGTCTGCAAGTTCCTTCTCTATCTTCTCTGTGAAGACTATCTTTGCCTCTGCTGTTCCACTGTACCCTACAGTTTTCACTTCCTTTCCCTCCTTCTTATTAATATATCTACCTAAGGTTGACCAGTCAATATTTCTTTCTTTTGCCACAGCTCTGATGGATTTTCCACCCTTTACATCAGTTGCTGCTCTCTTCATTTCCTCAAGGGGTGTTGAGCCCCAGTTGGTCTTCCTCTTATAATTTCTTGGCATGATATCTTTTCTGCAATGTTTAAAATATGAAAAACCAAATCAGTTGTGTAATACTACACTGAAATAAAAATGTTTTACTTAAAAACTCTAACTTAACTTCAGTGCCTCATAGTGGGGTAAGTTGAACCGCTGGCTGAGTTTACCCCATAGCATTTGGTTCACTTTGCCCCACAGCCACCATTTTGGAAAAAAACTGCCTGGCCTAGTAATTAAGGTTAATCTTTAGCTAAATCATTCACATGGTTTTATACATTAGCAAATCACCAATATGTATGGTATATATTTTTAGGCCTGGATAAATTTGCTTTGACATAACAGTCATTATACCTGACATGTATACAATTTACTTTAATAGGATAGAAACAGTTTCTTGTAAAAAAAATAATACCACTTAAGCATGTGCTTCTCTCCACCACAGCCAGAAAAAAATGATAGTTGCTTCCTGGATTTATGGTCACATGACACCAAATGTGTACAGTTGCCTAAATCAGCGGTTTTCAAACTGGGGTCCAGGGACCCCCAGGGGTCCTCCAGAAGGTTCTAAGGGGTCCCCAGAAATTTTCAGAGAATAAAAAGACAAAGCAAAAATGGATCAAGTCTACCAAACATTCTAACTGTTTAATTTCTAAATGTTTCTCTTCTTTCTTGCTATATACATACTTTCCAGAATTGTATATGTTTGCTTTGTATCTTTCTATTGAGTTTTTCTCACTATAGTCCCCTTTATCATGCTCACTGGGGCTGTAAGTGAGTATTCTTAACGCAGTATGTAAGCTGCTTGCATACATTTATTGTGAAAGTTGCTTATACAAATAATTTTTAATTGAAAATGTTCTTCTTCTGGTTTATACATCCAGCATTAAGTATAGCCAATTTAAGTTTGGAAACAATATGTTGTTAATATCACACTTACTATTTAACTTACTATCTAACAGTTTAAATGTTTTTTCATACATAAAAATATATAGATGGATTTTAGGAAGGGGGTCCCTCATAAAAGGTTCATCATATTTGGGGGTCCTTGGCATCATAAATTTTGAAAACCCCTGGCCTAGATACAGGGGGTGGGTCAACTTACCCACTGGCTCATTTTGCCCCACTCTCCCCTAATCTCAAAAATGTAACGATACGAAGCTTTTCTGCAGTATCGGTAGAATACCAACTTAATTTGATAACAGCTGATAGGCGGCTGCTTTTAAACATTCCTGTGCATATTCGTGTGAGCAACCTAGTAACGACAACTTATGACTACACTACATACTGTAAGCCTAGATACTGTAAATTGTAATAAACAGAGGCCAATAATATGTTCTATTTGTCTCCCCTACTTTATTTCCTCACACCTGAAACAAAATAGTGCCAGAGGATAAACTCCCCAGCTTTTTTATCAGATCTTTTCATCATCTTTTGTATCTTATTCTTCCCTCTGGATATTAGAAACACAACATGGTTTTGTCTTCAATTAAGGATGGAGCGCTGATAACACACAATGCAGAGGCTTGCAAAGCACTGCTCTGCTGAAAGCTAACGAAAATCCTCAAAAGACATCGAACCTGGAAGGGAGACATGTAACACACGCCACTGATGAATAATGAGATTACAGCAGCACACAAAACATTCCTCCCAGAAAAAACAACAATGATCTAATCGTGCATTTTGTGCGCACACTTGTGCAGAGAAGAATGGCCCATTTACGAGAATATACTGTGGCCAGCGGTTATCACCTCAGTACACTGAACCAAGTAAGTGTGCTGTATAAAATCAATATTATGAATGTGAATAATCTACCCCAAATCCTAAAGCACAGCCACACACACACACACACACACACACACACACACACACACACACACACACACACACACACACACACACAAACAAATGTAAGACCAATTAAAGGGTTAGTTCACCCAAAAATGAAAATTCTGTCATATACTCACCATGTCGTTCCAAACCCATAAGACTTTCGTTCATCTTCAAAACACAAATGAAGATTTTTTTTTTTTAATGTAATCTAAAAGACTTCTGTCCTCTATTGACATTCTATGCAACTACCACATTGACATAAAAAAAATTTTATAAAGAGATCATAAAACTAATCCATATGATTTGAGCAGTTTAGTCCAAATTTTCTGAAGAGACTCGTTTCATATGATGAACAGATTGAATTTAGGCTTTTATTCACATATAAACTTTCATCAACGCACACATCAGAAATGGTAAACAGAAGCTCAAGCATGCTTGCTTGACGTGTGATAACCAATGAGGTTCATTCTCATGTTATGCAGCATGTTTGAGCTTCTGCAAGAACCAATGACTTTTGTTGTCACGCATCAAGCATGTGCGGTTGAGCTTCTGTTTATGATTGCTGATCAATGTTTATATGTGAATAAAAGCCTAAATTCAATCTGTTCATCATATACAATGATTGAGTCTCTTCAGAAAATTTGGACTAAGCCGCTCAATTCATATGGATTAGTTTTACTATCACTTCATGAACTTTTTGAAACGGCAAAGTGGTAGTTGTGTAGACTGTCAATGGAGGGACAGAAATCTCTCAATTCAATAAGGAGCTGGAAACATTCCTCAGAGATTTTGTATATTGACATGATAGCATCACGCAGTTGCTGCAGATTTGTTGGCTGAACATCCAGGATGCTGATCTCCCATTCCACCACATCCCAAAGGTGCTCTATTGGATTGAGATCTGGTGACTGTGAAGGCCATTTGAGTAGTGAACTCATATCTGTGTTCATGTTCAAGAAACCCATTTGAGATTATTTGATTATTTGACATGCCACGTTATCCTGCTGGAAGTAGCCATTAGAAGATGGGTACACTGTAGTCATAAAGGGAGGTCAGCAACAATACTCAGGTAGGCTGTGGTGTTTAAACAGTGGGTACTAAGGTGCCCAAAGAGTGCCAAGAAAATCTCCCACACCATTACACCACCCGCAGCCTGAACCATTGATCCAAGGCAGGATGGATCCAAGCTTTCATGTTGTTTACGCCAAATTCTGACCCTACCATTAGACCAGGCATCGTTTTTCCAATCTTCAATTGTCTAATTTTGGTGATCCTGTGCAAATTGTAGCCTCAGTTTCCAGTTCTTTCTTAGCTGACAGGAGTGGCACCCGATGTGATTTTCTGCTGTTGTAGCCCATCTGCTTCAAGGTTCGAAGTGTTGTGCGTTCAGAGATGCTCTTCTGCCTACCTCGGTTGTAGCGAGTGGTTATTTGAGTTACTGTTGCCTTTCAATCAGCTCAAACCAGTCTGGCCATTCTCCTCTGACCTCTGGCATCAACAAGGCATTTTTGCCCACAGAACTGACATTCACTGGATATTTTCTCTTTTTCTGACCATTCTTTATAAACCCTAGAGATTGTTGTGTATGAAAATCCCAGTAGATCAGCAGTTTCTGAAATACTTAAACCAGCTCATCTGGCACCAACAACCATGCCATGTTCAAAGTCACTTAAATCACGTTTTGCTGCATTCACGCCATGTCGTAATTACCGTATTCTTGAGATGACATCACGTGACGTTATACTCGGACTGGGGAATTATGTATTTCTATGGCACCACTATCAACGCCTAAATGAAGGCGGTCAGATGGTAAAGCAGTCACGTGGTCAAGTAGGAGCTCTCAGACAATTCCCATCTTGCAAGCTGTAATTACGAACTCTATGAGGACGTGAACGCTTTTTACATATATTTGCGTTAAACAGTTGAACAGGTGTACATAATAAAGTGGCTGGTGAGTGTATTTTTAAATTATTTGTTTTCCTTAAGACAACTCATGTTATTTTAGTTACAAACCCGATTCCGAAAAAGTTGGGACACTGTACAGATTGTGAATAAAAACAGAATGCAATGATGTGGAAGTTTCAAATTTCAATATTTTATTCAGAATACAACATAGATGACATATCAAATGTTTAAACTGAGAAAATGTATCATTTTAAGGGAAAAATAAGTTGATTTTAAATTTCATGGCATCAACACATCTCAAAAAAGTTGGGACAAGGCCATGTTTACCACTGTGTGGCATCCCCTCTTCTTTTTATAACAGTCTGCAAACGTCTGGGGACTGAGGAGACAAGTTGCTCAAGTTTAGGAATAGGAATGTTGTCCCATTCTTGTCTAATACAGGCTTCTAGTTGCTCAACTGTCTTAGGTCTTCTTTGTCGCATCTTCCTCTTTATGATGCGCCAAATGTTTTCTATGGGTGAAAGATCTGGACTGCAGGCTGGCCATTTCAGTACCCGGATCCTTCTTCTACGCAGCCATGATGTTGTAATTGATGCAGTATGTGGTCTGGCATTGTCATGTTGGAAAATGCAAGGTCTTCCCTTAAAGAGACGACGTCTGGATGGGAGCATATGTTGTTCTAGAACTTGGATATACCTTTCAGCATTGATGGTGCCTTTCCAGATGTGTAAGCTGCCCATGCCACACGCACTCATGCAACCCCATACCATCAGAGATGCAGGCTTCTGAACTGAGCGCTGATAACAACTTGGGTTGTCCTTGTCCTCTTTAGTCTGGATGACATGGCGTCCCAGTTTTCCAAAAAGAACTTTTCCAAAAAGAAATCAAAATTTTGATTTGTCTGACCACAGAACAGTTTTCCACTTTGCCACAGTTCATTTTAAATGAGCCTTGGCCCAGAGAAAACGCCTGCGCTTCTGGATCATGTTTAGATATGGCTTCTTTTTTGACCTATAGAGTTTTAGCCGGCAACGGCGAATGGCACAGTGGATTGTGTTCACCGACAATGTTTTCTGGAAGTATTCCTGAGCCCATATTGTGATTTCCATTACAGTAGCATTCCTGTATGTGATGCAGTGCCGTCTAAGGGCCCGAAGATCACGGGCATCCAGTATGGTTTTCCAGCCTTGACCCTTACGCACAGAGATTGTTCCAGATTCTCTGAATATTTGGATGATATTATGCACTGTAGATTATCATAACTTCAAACGCTTTGCAATTTTTCTCTGAGAAACTCCTTTCTGATATTGCTCCACTATTTTTCGCCACAGCATTGGGGGAATTGGTGATCCTCTGCCCATCTTGACTTCTGAGAGACACTGCCACTATGAGAGGCTCTTTTTATACCCAATCATGTTGCCAATTGACCTAATAAGTTGCAAATTGGTCCTCCAGCTGTTCCTTAGATGTACATTTAACTTTTCCGGCCTCTTATTGCTACCTGTCCCAACTTTTTTGGAATGTGTAGCTCTCATGAAATCCAAAATGAGCCAATATTTGGCATGACATTTCAAAATGTCTCACTTTCAACATTTGATATGTTATCTATATTCTATTGTGAATAAAATATAAGTTTATGAGATTTGTAAATTATTGCATTCCTTTTTTATTCACAATTTGTACAGTGTCCCAACTTTTTTGGAATCGGGTTTGTATTATTTAAAATATACTTAATTTATCTCCTTTTCCAGGAGAGATATGCATGCAACCGTTAGACTAGGGTACCTAGTTTACCCCTTTTATTCTATGCAGATCCCATAACATTACAGCACAAAAGAAACCATCCATGCAAGGTGGGAACATTTGATGATTATGACGACATTCTTTAATGGTCTCACTTGAGTAGGGCAGTAGTTTACGGTTCCTGCCAGCGAGTAAATGTAAGTCAGCAGGGGGTTTTATTGATCCGGTGGAATTTACAGTGCGTTAATAATGTTAAGACTTTCTGTATGCATCACATGCCCAAAGCCTCTGACAACAAATGGCCTTATATGATGCTTTTTAAACATCACATTATGGTGTGTGAGAGGGCTTGTTAACCTAACGTTAAAAAAAACCTTTGATTGTGTGATTAAATGTGCATTTTGATGGGTCGTAAAGAAACTCTTACCTCACCCTGCATCTTCGTTAATGCATCTCTCACAGTCAATGATTCAATTTACAGTTTAACCACTGAATATATTGAGACACTTTGTTTAGTGTTAATTAAATCAGATATGCATGCATTTGATATTGCTTGGTCACTGGCTGAAATGTAAGGTGAACTACATATATTTTATACACAAGTAAATCTACAGTTAAAAAGACTTCGAGACATTTTATCAGTTAATCCTACAATTAATTACACCGTAATAAGTTAGAAGAACTAAAAACATTTGAGACAAGAAAAGCTGAAAACAACTAAAGAGACATGTTCATTAAAACAATAAAACAAAAGACATAGAAAGTTCCTAATTCTCGTCAAGGTTAATTTATTTCAACATACATGTATCACGTTCACAGCTTTATTCTAATGTATTTAACTCAGACTGAATTAAAGGACGCATTAGAATTTAATCTATCTTTAACAGGCACGTCACCTGTTCATCAGTCATGAACTACTCGCTGCTCTGATGCTCCTTGATTAACAGCACTTATTAATAAAAAAAGTATGAATTATCTTTCTGCAGGCGAGTATTAAAATCGAGTCACGTTTGACAGTAAGTGGTCAAGAAATTGAACTGAATTGCTTTACTTAATTATGCCTGCACTGCAAAAACTCTCGTCTTTAGCAAACTGATTACATGCTCCAAGAACTGTGCTTTAGTACAATTTCTGAAAAGGTTTCTTAACCTGACCTCCCCATGAGTGATTAATACAGTGTTGTTTCTCTTGTATCTATCTACATTCTCTGTAATCATTAGTATACCAAGCTGCCTCAAATTTGACTCCAAAAGCAGGAAGTGTGAAGAATTAATACTAAACAATAACATGTGGGCGTTCTGGAAAGATCAAGAATTGTTTTTGAATGCAATTCATGTTCTGCAACCATTTTAAAGGGCTGTTGGTGTCCTGTGTGGGCGTTCCATCTGAGTAATTATGAACATAGGAAAATGTTGTTTTCTTGTACAATAACCATGAACTGTATCTATCAATGTTAGAAACACTGTGCATTATGTTAAATAATGTAGATTACACAGGCTAGATATTTATTACAAAAAAATTGTGTCATTGAGGAATAAATACACCACACCAGTCCTTTGTGTGCTAGATTTTTCTAGACTTTTAATGTTACAACTTTTTTCCTCTATTTTTTAGGCAAACACTCTATTGGAGAAAAACATGTTTAAACTGATTAAACTGATTAAACTGCAACAGCTTGCACAGTGCAAAGAACTGATGCTCTGTGTTTGGTGGCGGTGATATAAAAGCCTCGTGTGTTTGCCTACCTGCTGTTATCAATAAAAAGACTGCTCTCTGTCCCACAGATGCACCGCCACCTCACCTTATGAGGGAGGCAGAGTAATGACCGCCAGGTGATGTGCCTGATGTGGGGTGTTTATTTATGTGCAGTGTAAGAGCCTGTAGTGCTCAGCGTGGGATATGTAACTCTGCTTACAGACAGTATATGAATAAATGTCTCAGCATGGTCCGCACCTGCCGCTACTACACTTTTGGAGAATTACCATAGAATTTTTAAACAATGATGAGGAATAAAATATCTAGTAGAAGAATTATTAAATGTGTCATCAACAGTGGGGCTTCTCTACAATGGTGAATGTGATTTCACCAAGTAAAACATGTTCCTGGATCAACATCCTTGTTGATTCTGGAACAACATTCCAATCAACCAATCAGACTTGAGGAATAGGTTTACAAGTTTAGGCTTGCAGCAATGGTTAGGGGCTTCTACACCATTCTTACTCACCTTTCATTTCCCTCTGATAAGTTTAGGGATAAGTTATGGGTAGGGTTAGATTTAGAGGCAGGGATAGGGTTAGGACTATGTTTTTAGACAGGAATGACTAAAGATGTTGATCCAGGAACATGTCTTACTTGGCAAAATCACAGAGACCTCTTTACAATAGGGGTCGTTGTGGTGCAGAATTCATTGCATGATCATCCATCATTATTGTCTTAAAGGCAAAGTAGAAGACGGTGACGAAGACGAAAAAGATGAAGACAGAAGAAAAAGAAGAAAATGAAGACAATGAAGAAGTACAAGAAAAAGACGAAGACGACAGTTAAAAACAAGATGAAGAAAATGAAGACTAAGAAAACGATGAAGACGACAACAAAGAAGATGACGATGAAGAAAAGAAAGAACAAGAAGTAAATGAAGACAAAGAAGATGAAGACTAAGAATACGATGAAGATGATGACAACGACGACAAAAACAAAGACAAAGATTATGAACACAACAACGAAGACAAGCAGAAATAAGATGAAAAATAAGATCATAACAACAAAGACGAGGAATAAGATGACTACGATGAAGAAGACAAAGAATAAGATGAAGATTAACATGACGAAGATGAAGAATAAGATGATGATGAAGAAGTTGACGACAACAAAAAAGATGACGACAATGAAGATGAAGAATAAGAAGAAAATGAAGAATAACATGGCGACGACGAAGAAGACCTGACTGTGCAGACCTCATTAACTACATTCAAAAGTTTTGAATCATTATGAAATGTAACATTGAAAGAAACTGATACTTTGAATCACCAAGAAGGTTTTAAATGAATTCTAGCTGTCAGTTTAAGAAGATATTCAGAACTTTCATCCCATGCACCTCCCATTGATGTGACTGGCTTGTAGGACGCTTCTCACAGACCTTCTTTTCCCACAACAGCTCAACACCTTAAACTTACATTCATCTATCCTTAATACTCTTAAATCAACCTTTCCAATCCAAGCTTTATGTTCTCTTGTACATCCTACCCTTTTCTGATTTGCCAGTGTCAGGATTTTTCTTTGAAACACTGCCCAAAGGGCCAGCATCCCAGAGACCTCTCTGCACTGTTGCAGACGAAGCTGGTGTATAGTGTGTCCTGGTCAATGAATCTACCAGCTGAGCCCCAATGGGAAATCTGTTTCTCAAACTAGAGCCACTTGTCCTTTTGTTGTGCATCTGAGCTGTGCACTTCTCTCTATATCTGTCATGATCCCAGCCTGTGTTCCCCTGGCCTTGTTATGTTATATCCTGTTCTGTGCCATGTTTAACCCTTCTATTTAAACCCCAGTGTTTCCTGTGTTCCTTGTCGGGTCTTGTCCTACACGGATGTTATGTTTGGTGCACTCATTCTGTTCCCTGGTTCTCTGTGTTGGATTTGTTATTATGTTTATTGTATTATTAAACTCCCTGCATTTGGATCCAGCTCTCTATACGTAACAATATCCTGGTCAGAGGCAGTTTGCTTTATTTTCTTAAGAGTCTGGAACAGTCATCATCAAAATCAGTAAATTGAAAACAGTGAAATATTACTATATCCCTCGGGTCATTTTGACTCGAAACTCATTTTTAAAAAATGTTTAAAAATTGAGAGTTCATCAAGACCCTAGGACTTTTGTCGCACTTGAACCACGAAAGCACAAAACATTTTTTGACTGGATTCGAGGGGTTTTGTGGTTGAAATCGCGGGTCAGTTTGACCCCCATAGGAATGAATGGAATGCGACGAGTACTTCAGTACACATAGAAAAATCTAAAAATGCTCAAAATTCAAACGAAAAATGCTAAAGCTTAACCAAAAAATTATTTTATATTGTCATGTGTATCTGAATGCATATTGAAGCGAACTGATTTGGGACCCAGCAGAACAGCTCATCTGCTCCATATAGAGCTATAAGGTCATCTAGTGGCAAGAGTCATGAAATTTCATGTTATATTATCTTTTAGGTCGGCAAAGACACCCAATGTAAGATATTTTGTGCTGAATTAAAAGGATTATGCATGAAATTGTGAGTTATTTTGAATTTAAGTTGAAAGAATGTGCTTAAATTACTATTTCTTACTATTTCAAAAGAAATTACGTATAATTTTAGGGTTTCGGGTCATTTTCACCCGCGACCGCGAGGGAAGGATTTGTTACAAAGTGTGAGGGAAGGATGAGGATAACCATTTTCTATTTTAATATATTTTAAAATGTAATTAGCCTATTACTGTGATGGCAAAGCTGAATTTTCAGCAGCCATTACTTCAGTCTTCAGTGTCACATGTTTCTTTAGAAATCATTGTAATATGATGATTTGGTGCTCAAGAAACATTCATCAACATCTTCAGGATTCTTTGATAAATAAAAAATATTCGAAAGAACCATATGGAATGATATTCCGGACAATATTTAAAAGCAATTGCAAATTGTATTTGCAATTGCATTTTGAATTTGTGCACACATACGTTGTGACATAATGGAAACACAAATACGTGATATGCAATTGCGTTTGGATTTTCTTTTCCGTGTATGTAACATGTCTGCCAAATTTCAAATGGAAACACAAAGTCCATTTGCAATTGCATTTCCAACGTCTTACGAGTTATGACACTGCCATTTTGGAATAGCAATAGAAAATCACCCATTTGCTATTTCACTTCCTCCGCGTCCTGCCACAACCCTCACAAAATTCAAATTGAATCGCAATCCCCTTTGCACTTGCATTTTCGATGTCTAACACAGTCAATTGCCAATCAGTCTTGAGGGCGGGGTTTATTGATATAGCCGGAAAGTATCCCACGCCCTCAAGTGGTGGAAAACAAAGCACCGTTTTCATCGTTATGGACCCTTTTCACAGACTGTGATGACACGTTTTAACGGTCATCAATATTGTAAATCCTGCAAAGTTTTTTGTATTTTCATTTTTTTTTTTTTAAACGTATGTACATTTATAACACTAATACTTTGTATTATATTACTTTTGCATCAAATTACAAAAAACAAGTTACCGCTGCTGTGAGGGTGTTTCTAATACAGCGTCTATGGGAGTGACGGTAAAATTAACATATTTCTCTCTTTTCACTGCCGTTATCAATCTCACTCTATTTTTTCCCTCTTTTTGAAAGTTGTGAAATCACTATTGTGGAGTTTTTCTTTTGCTATTTGAGCAAATGGGGGACACAAAAAATATATTTAATGTATACTTTTATTCACCGCTATAAAAGTTAACCCAACTATGACGACTTCCGCTTCTGAGAAACCCGGAAATGTGAAAAGGATCTATTCATTCCTAGAAAACGGGGAGAAATATCCAATAAATGTGTCTATTTTTTAATAAAACTGCTGTGTAGTTTTTTGCACTGCAAACAAAGCCAAAAACCTGGAACTAAATATTTATTGCCTGCCAACCAAACAAAAAGAAACCAAAAGAAGACTGCTCTGGTTGCAAGCAACCTGTCAAGAAGAAATTAAGATACATTTGTTAACCCCACAACTAAGCAGCATGTGTATGTCTGAAAATGTTTTAAATGAATATAAAATTAAAATAAAAATAAAATTGAATGAATATGAACACATTTAAAAAAATGATGAGGGCTAAAATGGTGCAGAATTCAGAGCATCCTCCTACGAAACGAACAGCGATTGAATGTCACTAATGTAATTTTCTTTTTTTTTGATCGCTTTGATCGTGAGCACAGTCATATGGACAACATCATGTCAAGTTTCTACAGAGTCTCTGATTTTAACTCATAAAGATAATTCACTGTGTCTGCTGGAACTGATGATTATGATATTCGTCTGATACATATCGAATGCAGTCAAGTCAGTTTTCTTTTTTTTTTTTTTTTTTGGTTGCCAGGTAAACATAGACCTACAATCAGTTCTGGATTTTTGACTTTGAACTTAAGAGAGAAAAAATAGCCAAATTCCCCGTTTACCACCACTTGAGGGCGTGGCATACTTTCCGACTATATCAATAAACCTCAAGACTGATTGACAGTTGACTGTGTTAGACATCGGAAATGCAAGTGCAAAGGGGATTGCGATTCAATTTGAATTTTGTGAGGGTTGTGGCAGGACACGGAGGAAGTGAAATAGCAAATGGGTGATTTTCTATTGCTATTCCAAAATGGCAGTGTCATAACTCGTAAGACATTGGAAATGCAATTGCAAATGGATTTGCGTTCCCGTTTGAAATTTGGCAGACATGTTACATACACGGAAAAGAAAATCCAAACGCAACTGCAAATCACGCATTTGTGTTTCCATTATGTCACAACGTATGTGTGCACAAGTTGAAAATACAATTTGCAATTGCTTTTGAATATTGTCCAGAATATCATTCCATAGGAACCATTTATATTGAAATGCAAATCTTTTTAACATTCTAAATTTCTTTACTCTCACTTTTGATCAATTTAATGCAAAAAAAAAAAAAAAAAACTTTCTGACCCCAGATTTGACCCCAGATTTTTGAATGGTATATAAAATTTACAATATCCCAAAAAAAAAAAAAAAAAAAAAAAACCTGTCTATTTGATTAAATACTACATTGGTAAAAAGAAGCTTCAATTTAAAAAACAAAGTCTTCCAGACATTTGAAAAAGTAGTGTAATCTTTGAAAAAACGGAAAAACTCAAATCATTCAGCTAATTTTAAAACAGGATGACGAGTCCTTATCTTCTAGTTGCAGCAACAATGACCTTTTGCCCTAATCTATGGCCCATCACTTTCCACAGTATCACACGACTTGCTCTAAAACATATGCAAAATATGTTTCATATATGTATTTTCATGTGTGAGAGGCAAAAAATCCTCCTCCTCAGTTCAAGCATTTCAAATAGCCTCCAGATAACCACCCATGTACACAATGGCATGGTTCAGCTGGACATATGACATTATCTGGCTATTACTATGCAAATGGTTGCCTCTTCTTCTCCTGATATTACATATTGTAGAATTATCTGACAGGGCAGACGGAGCTGCACCCTGTTTTAGATGCGGGAAGAATTCATTTACACCACCAGTGATTCATGAACTCATCTCTCTGATTCACTTTAACTGTGCATTATCAAACATACACTCTATTCACATCTGTTAGTAAATGCCTACCGTATTTCCTAGCAGATGTGAATGTAGTCCATGTGTGATAAACACTAATGGTGTGACACTCAATTTGCCCTGTTTACAGGTGTGGCTCAAATACAATCTGAAAGAACTAATAACTTAAGACATGCGCCTTTTGTCACATTAGCCATGGATATACCTGTAACCATAGCGACAGTGACTAAAGTATCACAGATGCCGACTTCCAAAATTCCTGTCAGATTATTCAACATTAAGTCCAACTGAGGCGCAGGTTTATCTGTCAAATTGGATAATTAACTGACAGCAACATGAAATAAGTGTTAAGCACAACATTTAGATCACACACAAACCAGAGAATGGACTGAAAAGCTTCAGATAACATACAGCTCATATCACCATGTCTTTGACTGAGCACAACCCTACATGAAAAAAAGAAAAAATTCACAGCACATGATACAAGTCAGGACAGGAGGGCGAAAAGTGTTTTGTTACCAGGTTTTGTTACCAAGTTTTCCAAACAACAACAACAGTTTGACTAGCTAGCTACTACATTAATACACGCAGTAAGGAGTAGTTCATTACTGTACAACCAATAACATGTCTGAAAACAAAGGTGTTCTGCTCTACTTTCTATATGGTCTACAGAAATCCAAGATAGTGGTGGAGCAGTATGGATTTTGATGCCGATATCTTAAAGAATGGTGTGGCCAATGGCCAATATAAAGCTGATATCACACTATAGAATTAGTGGATAATACATGCATAATTTCTGCAATGAAATTATTTTAAATAATATTTGCTAAAATAATTAGAAATAATTTGTGGTGTAACTGAATAATTGGAGATGAATCGATTTGAAAAATTGATCGGTAAAAATCTGTAAAATAAACAGCATGCCCACTGTGACAGATGAAGTGTCCTGCTCGCATCTGATGCTGTGCACAGATGGCTGTGACTCACAGAGTACACATGTTTTTTTTTCTAGGTTATGCACACTAGAACATTTAACGGCTGGAGTGTGTCATTAAATGTTTTATATATTCAAAGGCTTTTTTGTTGAATGCTGATGGGTTATGAAAAAAGTGCCTTAATTATTAGACAGAACTATTAAACAAAGATAGTAAACTAAGGAAGAAGGAGAATGGGCACTCATGCGAGTCTGTGCTCAGGCGCTGAAAAGCCAAATATCAGCTCATATACAAGGTGATATCAGAAAAGTGGTAATTTTCTAAAAAAAAAAAAAATAAATAAAAAAAATAAAATGTATATACTTTTTAACCTAAATTGCTCATCTTGCGCTGCTCTGCGACACACCACGGATTGTGCAATCACGTCGGAAAGGTCACTCTAGACGTAGGCAGAAGTACCGCCCCCGTGTTTACAAAGCGCTCGTGTGAAGCAAAAAAGGTTAAACAACGATGTCAGACGATTTTGAAGTTGGAGTTTTTTTGTAAAGGGCGTTTGTATTAGTCTTCGCACGTTCGCTTGGGGCGGTACTTCCATCCTACGTCTAGCGTGACCTTTCCGACGTGATTGCGCAATCTGTGGCACGTCGAAGAGCAGCGCAAGATGAGCAATATAAGTTAAAAAGTATAGAAATGTTTATTTTTTCTTGAAAATGGCCGATGGTTTCGCTAGATAAGACCCTATTCCTCAGCTGGGATCATGCAGAGCCTCTGAAGCCCTTCGAAACCCTTTGAAACTGCATTGATTTGGACCTTCAACCCGTTGGTTGCAATTGAAGTACATTATGTGAAGAAAAATCCTGGAATGTTTTCCTCAAAAACTTAATTTCTTTTCGACTGAAGAATGACACGAACATCTTGGATGAGATGGGGGTGAGTAAATTATCAGGAAATTTTTGTTTTTAAGGGAACTAATCCTTTAAAGGGGTCAACTGAGAAATAAACTTTTTCTTGAGCTTTTGACATACAAGAGGTCATCATACTATAAGAATATCCTGTAAGTGTCAGAACAGTCCAACAACTGCTTTTATTGTAACCAAGCCCAGATATTCATTGTGGAATGTGCCTATGGTGAAAGACCACCTCTGCAGATGAAAATCAATGCCTACTTCATCATTGCAACTTTGGCCCCGCCCACTGGCGTGTTAGTGAGATGACGAGAGAAGAGTGATGGATCACTGGACTAAAAATAACATTACCTTCCGAAAGGATCCTAATGTTATGAATGTGGTTATTTATTTTCAACAATGTGAATGTCTCAATTCAGCATTATTTATTTGTATTCGGTACATTTCACTGTGGATTCTTTGGTAAATCGCAATTTCAGCACAGGCTTTGCAAACAGACTTTTACGACTCGACAGTAATGCAACAACATGTCTGATCTGTGACCAGTGATTTCTGATATGTATTGATTCATGTAGTCAGATGTTCTTTACATTGTCTATGCAGATGTGTCAGTAAATCAAATCAGTGACTAAACGGTCAACATCACATTGTTTCTCTTAGTAGGATGAATCAATTGTGTATAGAAAAGCGATCAAAGAACACTCCCTTTACAATTGCTGGAGCTGTCAATCAAACAGAGCGAGTTTATCAGTGACTGAGTTCTGGACTCGCACCAAAACTCCCGTTATAATCAATGAATCTCTTATTTACATAGTATTTGCACTGTTAGTTAGGATGAAAGCATTCATTGTGCAGAAATCGAGTTGCAATGACAAGATCACTGTATTCATGCGCTCAACATGTCTGTGATTGGCTACAATGCTCATCACTGCAACCTTTCATGCCACGATCTAAATATAATGCTATAGATCTTAATATAATGCTATTATCAACACTTTTCACTATTAGTTAACCTTGAGAGCTGTAATAGTAAAAACATGCTAAAAGTTTTAGGGAGAGTTGTATGTAATACTTAGCTATTTCATATGCAAACTTTTGTTAGCCAATCACAGTAGTGGGTAGTTTACAGTAGTTTACACTGAAGTCTCATAAAAAAAAATCATACTAGCATTATAAGTGCACCACAGGAAACATTATAAAACAATAAAACACTGCAGTTCATGACTCCTTTAAGTCAGATGATCAACACAAAACATGTAACCTGTTATGTCACAAGTTTTTGTGCCATGTAAAAAGGTTACTTACACTGATTTTGACAAAAAATATATAGTAGCATATTTTCTGATTGTACATATTTGTACATTTTATATGGTATGCTAGAATCCTGCTTTCAATGTTACAGTTCGCCACCCAACAGAATAAGCTTATATTACTGTGCACAACAGAATAACCTATTTAGTGAAAAGTTTCTGTAGGTGTCCTGTGGGTAGATCACAAGGCCAAATTTAGCTCCTGTTGGCTGGCACAGTCGCTGAATCTGGCTTACGGTTCTCTCTTCCAAATTTCCTTTCAGTCCATTTAGAACAGCAGAGAACGAAAGCCACACTGAAGGTCTGGGGACACAGAACACTTGGGAGAGGTTACTTTTATCAGCTTTGAGCAAACACGCAAAATGTAACTGCATTAATAGTGATTCTGTTGTAAAGGAGTGATGCTTAAAGAGCACACTCTAAAAAATGCTGGGTTAAAAACAACCCAAGTTGGGTTGAAAATGGACAAACCCAGCAATTGGGTTGTTTTACTGGGTTAAATGTTTGCTTAAAACAACCCAATTGCTGGGTTAAAACAACCCAATCGGTGGGTTAAAACAACCCAATTGCTGGGTTTGTCCATTTTCAACCCACCTTGGGTTGTTTTTAACCCAGCATTTTTTAGAGTGCACAGACCACCAGAGCATTATTTGCTGCTTCTCTAATAAATATATTAGGTAACCAAAACATGCACAGACAAATGGGGCTGGTTAATTAATGGCTGAGATTGTCCTATTTTTGCCTCCTTCCAAACGTATTATTAGCCTCTGAGAAGACAGTTGGCGAGAAGCATTAGCAGCAAAAATTTATTTAACAAGTTCAGCAATGAGCATTTAAAACTCTACATGAGAAAACATGAGAAAAGGTCATCTGAATTAACCGCGGTCGGTGGCTACAAATGCGTCATTATGCTAAACCCTGTAGCAGTCTGTCTCCAAAAGGAGCTCCAACCTATTTGAAAAAAAGGCTACAGTGACTATCTTCCCTTCACAAAAGAACTTTTCCCCTGCCTTCTGTCCCTGAAGGAAATAATAAACATCTCTATTTTTCCCAGAACTCTCCTTCAAAGTTACATTACATCTACATGGAGTTAGTATTATGTGTTTTTGTGTAACATTTTGCTTAAAGACCACATGAATCAAAATTAAGAGATTTGTGTTTTTTGAGAGCACCCAAAAGCTAGTGTACCCCTATATGCAGTAAATATCATAATAGTAATATCATAATATATACTATACAGTAGGCCTATATAGTAAATGTCTCAGAAAAATGCACTAGTCAAGCAATTTCATTCTTTAATCTTGTAGACTACATGCCATGCTATGTCTGCTGTATTCATTCTCAAAGTCACGTTGTGAGCCATGGCGAGTCAATTTTAATTTAATTAGGTATTGTAACTATTCTAATCTAGAATGGCATGCAGGCTGCATGACTGCCTCAGTTACAGTAAAGCGAGCAAGCAATCAATTGTGTCCTTTGTTTGCAGAGTCATGTTGTCTTCCAGGATTGGTGTATTAGATTATTAACTTTCACCACAGAAATTAATTTATTAACTGCAAATATTTAAACATATGATCCTGGCTAGTGTCCATACGTAATTGTCACTGGCCTCGCTGTATGTTTTTATTGCACCCAGCTATCCAGCCAAACACCTGCAAAAAAATTACGCTGAACAAAATAAAACTGTTTTCAGTAGCCCACACGATTTCAACCAAGCCCACAGCAACAACCTGCACCAAGACCCTGGATACCCTAGCTATGGTTTACAGTATAAACACTATATTTCCAAAAGTATTGGGACACCCCTCCAAATCATTGAATTCAGGTGTTCCAATCACTTCCATGGCCACAGGTGTATAAAATCAAGCACCTAGGCATGCAGACGCTTCTACAAACATTTGTGAAAGAATGGGTCGCTCTCAGGAGCTCAGTGAATTCAAGTGTGGTACTGTGATAGGTTGCCACCTGTGCAATAAGTCCATTCGTGAAATTTCCTCACTACTAAATATTCCACGGTCAACTGTTAGTGGTATTATAACAAAGTGGAAGCAATTGGGAACAACAGCAACTCAGCCACAAAGTAGGTAGGTAGGCCACGTAAAATCACAGAGCGGGGTCAGCGCACGCTGAGGCGCACAGTGCGCATTAGTCGCCAACTTTCTGCAGAGTCAATAGCTACAGACCTCCAAACTTCGTGTGGCCTTCAGATTAGATCAAGAACAGTGCATAGAGAGGTTCATGGAATGGGTTTCCATGGCCGAGCAGCTGCATCCAAGCCTTACATCACCAAGTGCAATGCAAAGCATCGGATGCAGTGGTGTAAAGCACGCCGCCACTGGACTCTAGAGCAGTGGAGACGTGTTCTCTGGAGTGACAAATCATGCTTCTCTGTCTGGCAATCCGATGGACGAGTCTGGGTTTGGTGGTTGCCATGGAACGGTACTTGCCTGACTGCATTGGGCCAAGTGTAAAGTTTGGTAGAGGGGGGGGTTGTTTTTCAGGGGTTGGGGTTGGCCCCTTAGTTTCAGTGAAAGGAACTCTTAATGCTTCAGCATACCACGACATTCTGGACAATTTCATGCTCCCAACTTTGTGGGAACAGTTTGGGGATGACCCCTTCCTGTTTGAACATGACTGCACACCAGTGCACAAAGCAAGGTCCATAAAGACATGGATGAGCGAGTTTGGTGTGGAGGAACTTGACTGGCCTGCACAGAGTCCTGACCCCGATAGAACACCTTTGGGATGAATTAGAGTGGAGACTGCGAGCGAGGCCTTCTCGTCCAACATCAGTGCCTGACCTCACAAATGCGCTTCTAGAAGAAGTAGTTATTCATACAGTCACTATTGTCACCATTATCACCATAACGTGATGGTGATAAGTGTGCTCTTGCTGACAGAATATTAAATGATTCGTTTCCCTGATAAATATCAATTTCTGAGGGGTTTTAAGATATGTTCTCCCAGTTCACCATATCAGTCTTGAAGTGATTAAAAGTCTGTTTTGCTACACTTCCTATTTTAAATTAATCAGGCCCTGTGGGCTTTTGGATTCCTGAGGATATATTTCCAGCTGCAGAGACGAGGCCAATAGCTCCATCTACAGAAACTCAAGACAAGCTAGCAAGGATTTCTGCATCTTTTTTATGTGTATGTGGAGCCCCAGCGATACCAGAAATATGCTGGCTTCATGCAACACGTGTCAAACCAAACAATGCAACATAAAAGGCTAGAGTCATTACTGAACATGTTCTCAAGTTATAATTAAGCCACGGCTTCTGCATTTCCTCACACATCAGTCATCATTCGTTATGGCGAGTAGAGATCCTAGCGAACATTGCTATTGTACAAGATTGATAGGAACGAATTTCTTTGCTTTTTAAACGCACCTATGGTCCTGCTTCATGTTGTGCGATGCATTCAGCTTGTGGTTTGCAGCCAAATCCAGTGGCATCAGAGAGATAGAGAGAGAACATCAGACTCTAGAGACTCAATTAGATTCTGCATGTCAGACAGATTTCTCTGTGTCTCATCAAAGCACCATTGCTAAATTGTGGCTATTTGTTTCCACGCCTACATGCACCACAGTCTCCACATAATAAAGGCTACAGAAAACTGCTGGTTTTCTGCTCGGGGTGTTTCGGGGGTTAGAAATAGGATTTTGCTTGGGGAATAAGTTATTGATTTCTCTGACTGGACCAGCGAGGCTGGGCTGAGCACAAGCAGTGATAAGGGTAAAAGTTAACAAGCACCCAAAAGTCTAGAGCCTCTCAGCATTCGGGCTAGTTTCATCTAACACACCATTACCGTTATGGATACCAAGATAAATCTCAGCGCTGGGCGCATTTATAATGTGCAACTGCATGCGTGAAAGAAAGGACGAGCTAATGTGCAGTGAGTTACTGCGTTTGTAATATCATGACTTGCAAATCAGGGCCATGAGGAAAACAGACTCATAAGTAAAATTAATGATTCATATATAGCTTGAATACAAAAATGTTTTCAAGATCTTAAAGAAAATGCAATGAGTCAACGATCAATTACCTACAAACAGTGAATAATTTCTGACCAAGACAGCATTTTAAATGTGCAGGGTTGCCAACTCTGCCAACTCTTTTGCCAACGCTTTCAGGCTCTGTCTCATGCTCTCACTCTGCCCAAGTAAATCTCACGACAAATTGGCAACCCTGTTTTTGATATAAAAACAAAGTCTCAGCGTTCAAATTTTGTATGTTTTAATCCGAAATTCAAACAATAAATACCATTTTGGCGCACTTAATATGGCATAACAGGTCATTGTAGCGCCTCAGTTAAAGCCAGAGCGGTTGAAAAACAGAGTATGCTTTGATTTCGCTGGCGCCGCCGCCATGCGGTCATGTGGTTCATGGAGCTCTCAATAGTTCCAAACAAACCAGCGCTGTCAATACATTTGAATGGCTTTAAGCAGGATAGACAACAGCTTCACTATACAGGTATTTGCAGCAATTTTTGGTAAACATTACAGCATAGTGTGCATTATTACGTCAACAACATTTACAGTATCGTTTTAATCTGGAGAGCGATGGAGAGGCAACATTAATGTTAAAGTTTTTCTTGTATTTAACCCTCAGGTATTTCTTACTAATTGGTCACACTCATACTCCTTGGTGGTCAAATGTGAGCATACACCTTAACTATTTTTCAATTGAATAAATGTTCTATATTTTAGTTCAATAATATTTATTTAATATTTTGAGGAGAACTTTTGGTATTAAATACTATTTGTGCAATAATTATGGTCCCTTAATGACCACTTAAAATAATATTTTTTTCTAATATTTGTATTATTTATATTACAATTAGTGTAGTATTTAAGGTTCAAATAGAGAAAAGGGTTTTAAATTCCAGTGCAAAGAGGCAAATTGCAGTCATTTTGTGGCTGGAAAAAATAATAATTTTCATTTGTAATGAAATGTTTTACCCACTAGGTGCCTGTATGGCTCTTTAATAAATATACATGTATCTACTAGTCTGGTTGCTCATGAGTATTGCAGGTCATAACTGCTTGCTTATTTTTAGGTTTTGCATTTGAATAAATATTTAGACATGATCAAACACTAGATTTTTTTAAATGTGAAATTTAAGAGTTAACTTACATCCTAATATTTTTTTAATAATACTCGTATAAACACACAAAAGTGAATATTAATGAATGCAAGCAAATACTGAATTTAACCCAAGAAAAGTTTAAAATAGTGCTAAAAAGGCAAACTGCATTCATTTTTTCCCCCTTATACGTACAGTAGGCTATTTCCATACGAATTGTTACTGAATCAAGATCGAAATCTATATTAAAAATCTCACTCCAACCTGAACTTAAAAGTTGGCAACCCTGAATGTGAATCGCATGAAATCTTTCAGTATAATACTGAAGAGTTGCCATGAAGAGCACGTTATGACATGATAGCTTTATAAATACTTGATGCAAGCAGTCTAAACTGAGCTCTTACACAATTGCTGTGTGCATGGATTTGCATTCAAATCACGTATTAGTGTGTCAGGCTAATTACCTGAAGGATGATTATTTATATGGAGACAGCTGGCAAAAAAAGGTCAGATTTACCGGAATTCTGAAGTACACTCTTAGAAGAAAAGGTACTATTACCTTAAAGGGTTCTGTCAGGCACTTCAGCCCTTTTAGGGGTTTTGTTTTAATTCAATTTTAATGACATTTTATGAATTTAACAGCCCATAAATATACTTTATCATTAAAAAATAATGCAAACGTTAAACATTAAAATATTTTGCAATCTGTTTATATATATATATATATATATATATATATATATATATATATATATATATATACACTATTTTGGCATAGAGGGTTCTTTAAAATTAAGTCAAGAATATAGAACCCCGTTGAACCTTTTTTCCCCCTAAGCATATATAGTCCTAAATTAAATTAAAAAACGTATAACTGTTGTGTTTAAGACTGCATTTTATCAGCACAAAGCCAAAGCAGTATCACCTTTGATACAATATGCTGTAACGCATCTCAAAACGCATCCTCTATATAATGACTAGTACAAAAGCCACAGTTCTAGACTGTTTAGAATGGGAAGGGGCAGTAATATAAAAATGGTAGGCACAATATAGTGTGTGCGGGAAGGAGCAGACAGCTCTGATGTCATATATCGACTATTGTACAGTAATAATTAAGATGTAAAGTAACAATTTCTTAACTGCAACAAGCAATTTTAAATTTAGCATCTGAAATATGCTACACAACTTCATGGGAACAATAACATGACAGACATTACAGGTTCCCAGATGAAAGAAAACAGGATCTATTATTTGGCAAAGTCCACCCAGGTTTTCCTCTACCACACACAACCTGTGTCACACCAGCCGACTTGTCTGTTAGAGGTCTGTCTCAGTCACCTATTAAGAATGGAAGAGGGGTGACTTGATTAAACGACTGCCTCTGACATGCATAAGAGAACAAGAGTGAAATGCTAATGCGCAAATCAATGTGAAGCCTGCCAAAATAAGAACAGGAGTACCTCATAACCATAAACTATAATAAACTGAATTTGGATGCAGTTCTTGGAGTAACTTTACGCTTTGATTGTGTCTTTGTCCCTTCAGGGCCTGCTGTAAAAAGTATGTTCAAGTGCAGCTTCAGGAAGAAAATGAATGGAACTCCAGCACAGACTGTACTGTCGACTGAACCGTACACCATAAAAATGCTCACTCACAATCACCATGGATAGCAATCACCATTTTGCGATATGTCATTTTGCATTTGCTGAAGAAAAAAAGTTATGTATCAGATTCAAGCAAGACGATGGCTGGTCAGTGAGAGTCTGTAGGTTGGTTGCAATACCTTTCAGAACAAAAGACCTAAACAAAAGAGAGAGGATGTACCTCAGCAACACACTGTCTCCTCATTATCCACAAGGTCAACACTGGCTACAAATCGTATTATAATCTAGCGAACAAACTGTTCTCCACATTTGTTGTAGCACTGTTAAGCATGCATTAAATAAACTAAACACCAAAACACTCTCTAAAAGCCTGTGGGGAAACAAGTTATTCTCTGCAAAGACGCAACCTTAACGACACAGTGTGCTTGTGTCTATGCGTTTAGTATTGATTTTGCCACTGTGACATGGATCATTCATCGATCTCACCAAGCTGGCAAGAAGGATGGAGAGGACTCTGTGTTAATAGAGACTCTGATGTGGCTCTCCTCTGAAAATTTAGAGTGGTTTCCAAGCCCGCCCCAGTGGATCTACATTGGACTTCTTGAAACAGCTATCAATTAAAGTTATGTCACACCATCTCAAACACAGATGATTGAAAATCGGTGGGATGTTCTTTTTGAAGGAGAACTAGGGTTCCATTTACACTTCACATACTGAATTATGATTATTAACATCAGAATTTATGAAACTGTATTACTGACTGTATTCATTTTTATTGGATTCAAAGTCATTATAAAATGACTGTAAAATTACTATTTATGTACCAATTTGCTTTGCAACCACAAAAGAGCCTGCAGGCAGTATAATGAACTTGGTAGAAGATTTGTTTGTTGAAATTTATTATGAATAGGGTTGGGTATCTTTTGGGTTCTTTACGATACCGGTGCCTAAACCGATACTTTTATTTTTTATAAAAGAGCAACAAAAAAAAAAGTATTTAAATTGAACAATTTATTAAAAGTTTAAAGTATACTTAAATATATAAATATAAATAAATACAAAACACAACAAATTTACATAACAAATTCACAATAAAACCTAAGCCACCTAACCCAACTACAATAATTAACACTAAATAACAGTTACAGTACTGCAAAGTAGTCTGTATTCTTGGTATGCTACAAACCAGCTTCAAGTTTCAGCAATTCTTTTGCAGAAATTTGACCATATTGCCTTCTCTGGCAAAATATTTTAGAACTCATCACCTTATTATTTCCATGGCGACGCGTCATGCTTCTCACGTGGCACACCAAAAGTGCTGTATGACAGATATATCGCTTTTATTTCGTTTTTCCTTTTTTATTCAAAATACTCACTATGTCATGAACTATCTGATTCTTTTCAAATATGTGTAAGTGAATGTGTTTTGTCATTTAAAACCCTTTGTAATGATCATCTTAGTTGATCTATAATGCGCGATGGGCGCCGCCATGTTAGTTTGCGCTGCCATTCAGAGAATCGGATCTGCCGGATTTACAACACGTCAATTCATCCACGTCTCCTGAAATACATGAAAGTAAGTGACCGGTGAACTGGGAGAAGAATAGAGTAAACTATATAGTTAACTATACAATGTGTATCTGATATGAAATGAATAAAACATGTAGTCAAATTATTATTGCCACTTCCATAGACATGAGTGTGTATTTAACAAACTATAAATGCATTTTTTGCTAGTAGGCCTACTTATGTGCATTTAAATGTCTGAAACCTAAAATAAACATTATGTGGTTGAAAACACTGCATAATTGTAATATGTGACAAGTGCTGATCGAGCGCGTCTGTCTCTGGCTCAGCGCCAGCCAAAGCGCGAAAGTACGTTTGAATTTAAGTGGCACTGAAATAAGGCACCGAAACCTGTGTTCTGATTCGGTCCGGTTACATACCGGTTATATGGGTTTCGGTACCTAACCCTAATTATGAACGGATGGATGTTCACTGAACATTGGTCTTTTTTAGGGTGTTTACATGACAACCATGTACTAAAAACAGAAGACAATGTTGTCAAAACAGATCTGCGAAAATGACTAAAAAGGCTATATTATGCATGCCAGGTCAGTAGTCAACGATGTCACTTTGTCAAGAAAAACCCTGCGAACACATAATACGCATGCGTGAACATGTAATAAGCATGCTCGTGACATCACCGTTTTCATAAATTCACGTTTTTGTTGTTTACATAGAGATGGTAAAAGCATTGTTTTCAAAACCTTTGAAACCCGTTCTGAAAAGCTTGCATTTTCAGGCCCGAAAAAACACCATTGTCGTGTAAATGCACGGCCAAAACGCATAAAATGTTTTCCGTTTTCAGTTGAAAACAGTGTCATGCAAACATACCCATAGAAGGTATGCATTGACGTCACTTTCCCGCTGGAACACGCCCCCTCAGCCGGAATGATCCTGCTTCATCACTGGATTTAATAGGGGAAACGGTGAAAACGAAAGTAAAACAAATGATTATCAGTTTAAACTAAAGGTTGGACTTAATATGTGTTCCTGACAACTTACCAAAGATCCCATGATCCATGGATATTGACATGCAGCCAGGAATCGGAATCCAGGAGTCCAGTTGTTTCTGTGAATTGCAAGTCATTTGCTTCTCTTTTCTGTAGCTTTTGCCAGTCTATAAAAATACATCTCAGATTTCTTGTCAAATCTATTTGTACATTCATTCTTCAAAGCTCTTTCCTGTTTTAGATGTGTTTTTCTCGGCAAGCTGAAAACAAATGCTGCCACTTTTTGCAAACAGCAGTTAGTCCGGCTGACGGTGACGTCACGTGCATACCCTCTATTGTCAGACAGCAATGCTGTGTCTGTGGATCACCCATCTTGACTTTGAAACTCTACATTTAATGTATAATATAAAATAATATAATTTTATATTATATCAGTGTTATTTCCAATTCAATATTTATTAAATTTATATTTTTCTATTTATTTGTATTAATTGTATTTATTAATCTCTATATTTATTGATTCTTTTTCAAATTAACATTTATCCACTGATTTTTGGTAGTAAGTCCAACTGAAACGGTGACTGTGGAGTATTGCTCCATCACAGGACACAAGCTCATTACTGTGACAATACAAAGAAAACAAACACAAAATGTAAAAGTGCATAGTTTGCAAGCGTGGCAATGAACTGTGATGCAAACTATACCCAATACTGTGTTAACTCTCAGAGTAATTGAATGGGTTTTTTTTTAATGAATTGCCTCATTAGGATTATGAACAAGCTTTCGACGATCTACAGAAATCATTTAGGCTATAAGTTATCCTCCTGCTAAATGAAATCCAATTAACATCTGTTTATCTGGCTGAATCAACAGCCATAAGTTTAGCTGCAATGACTGTGACAAACAATTAGCTCTAATTGCAATATATGCAGCAGGGAAGTACAGTTTGTGTGAGCATTCTGGAAGACAACAATAACTCAATTACACTGATACTCACCCTATGCAGCCTAAAGATGAGCCCCAAAACATTACCAAACATTTTCATTACACCTTTTTGTGACCAGGAATAAACGACAAAAAAATAAATAAATAAATAAAAGATGTTTTTGTTTCTTTATGGGAACCATGTAAACAATGTTCGAAGAGAAGAGAAACTCTCTGCAGAAACTCATTAGAAAACTTCCAGTATGTTACCAGAGATGCCCCATCACTATTATTTTCACATCTCTAGAGTGAGGGAAAATTCTGAGGCAGATGACAGGTTTGATATGAGCAGTAGTTCCTCATTTTTTACCTCATTATGATTTGTCAAGTTTAACTAAGGATGTTCACACAATCAAAACTTAGGAATGTCCACTGAAGAAAATGCAGGCAGACGTTTGTCTACCAAACTTGGATGTGACCAGTGTTATTTTCAGTATTATTTACATATTAATCTTGTTTTTATTTGTATTTTGAATTAGCTTTTATTTTATATTTTCAGTTTTATTTTTATTTAGTGTCCACTCATGATGGGGGAGGAGAGAGAGTGAGCAAGAGGGAGATTTGAAGAAAGGCTGTAGAAAGAGAGATGGCTGAGAGACATTACAAAAGAGAAAAGGATTATCGCTGGAAAAACAAGGGTTATGATCAGGCACGAGCTTTAGGACCCACGTTAATATTAGAAAAGCTTTCAAGCGCTGGAGAGTACGAAGCAGGAAAGCCTGAAAACAAACGCAGAGGTTGAGTTGTTTCTGCTCCATATGGGAGTAACATTGGTTTTGCCATGTTTCACAGAACCAAGATATGCTGTTGTTGTAATGTTACCTATAGTAACAGGACAGTGTCATTGGCTGCATCCGAGAGAAGAAAAAAAGGTATGTGACAAAAGAAGTATGTCCAAATTCACAGTACTCATAAAAAGAGTGGGCAGAAAATCCCCGGATGACCTACTTCTTCCGTCGAGATTCTGAGGTGTGCATACGATGGCCACTTCACTATCCCATGAGGCCACGGGAAAGGATTTATGAAATCCAGATTAAAGCCGCATCTTTTTAGCCAATCATTCACATAATGCATCTCATAACCTTGTACTCTAGTTATATCAGATCAAATGCACATAATTATTGCTTAATGTTATGAACAGCAGCTACGCTAATTATTTTCCTTTTGCTTTTCTGTTTTATCACCGGACGCCCATCCCAAGGTAACTAGAGTCCGTCAGCTCCAGTCTGGATCCAGCCTCATATGAAGACTTCAGACGCCTTAACACCTGTGAAGAGACGACTCCAACTCCTACGAGGACTTCAGATGACACAACTCTGAATCAACATGCACCATTGCTAAATTCTGCTATATATTCTAATCATTTGTTAACATGTATTCATTACTTCAGTGAGCTCAATGTTTCTATAATACATCGTTTAAATTAATACTTTGTTAGCTAACTGCGTACATTTCTGCAATAAATAATTTGGATAGTCACCTCTGATAACAGATCACTCTAAATTGTAATGTAGACATGCATTTTCTGTAAAGCTGCTTTGAAACTATATGTATTGTGAAAAGCGCTATACAAATAAATGTGAATTGATTTGAATGAATGGAGGTGACGCAATGCAACTGACGCTGGTAGGTCACATGATAAGGGCAACAAGGCCAATGCAGTATGTCCAGATTACAATCATACTACACACACTCATATTATATAGAACATACTTTTTTTTGTGGTCGTGAAGTAATTACTTATTCAAAATAAGTACCTCAAGAGAGTATGAGATTTCGGACGCAGACCTTGTTTGTCTGGAGCTGGTGTTCTGCTGGTGACTAACAACAGACTCTTGCTTATACTTATGTGCTGGGTGTTTTTTTTGTTTTGTTTTTTTTTTTCCTTTTGTCATTCGTTCGCCATCTTCACTTTATTTTCCACAAAGCATTACTTTACTTCAGCTATGACAAAGAGATATTCACTCATGCATTGTCTGTTTGTGCATTTTGGGGCGGAGCAATGAAGTGAGTGGTGTGTTTGGGTTACACTTTATTTTAAAGTGATGTAGTTACATTGTACTTACTCAGATAAGTACCAAGTAATATTAATTAACTACATGTAGCCTACTTACTATAGAGTTACAGTCAGGGTTAGGATTAGTTACTTGTAATTATGCATAATTTACTTGTATTGTCAAAAATCGCTTATTGCACCCTTAAACTTACTTCAGTTAGTTGCCCAGGAAACATTTCTAATTTCGGTTTAAGTTTTTCATCTTATACTTATATTACACTTTATTTCACCTTTATTTCTGTCATGTTCTGTTTTGCGTTTTGTTATTTCCTGCCTCAGTCATTTGTTACTATGGTTACTCATTTGATTTCGTCATCTCGTTCAGCTGTGTTCCCCTCATTATCCTGTGTATACAAGTCATTGTGTTTCATTCCTTGGTTGTTAGGTATTGTCGATGTGTTGGTTGTATTTTCTTGCCTGTTTCTGTTTGGATTAATTTGTGGATTATTAAAGACTGCTTTGAACTTTCATCTTCCTCGTCATGCGTTTGATACATCGTCACCTTTATTTATAGCTCTTTTTACAATACAGATTGTTTCAAAGCAGCTTTACAGTGATAACAGGAAAATAGTGCAACAAAGTTTGTTTCGGCTGTATAGCAGATCTAAAAGGAAACAGTGTCAGTACAGTTTAAGTAACTTCAGTGATGGTTCATTTCTGTTGAAATGTTCAAGTTATTAATTTAGTTCATTTATCTATACAGCGGAGCCGCTCTGGAGAAAACAGTGATGTCATTGTCCAGCTCAGTTCAATTCTCATACAATGGTGTCAATGCAGGCAGATCAATAATATTGTTAAATATTTAGTGTCCCCAACTAAGCACGCCAAAAGCCAAAGCCGACAGTGGCAAGGAACCAAAACTTCATCAGGTGACAGAATGGAGAAAAAAAACATTGGGAGAAACCAGGCTCAGTCGGGGGGCCAGTTTTCCTCTGGCCAACGAACGAACAGTGTATGATTATGATTCACGATTAGTGGTCGACCGATATTGGTTTGTTGATAGACATTAAAGTGCAACTGAATATAGCTCAGTATATTTTAAAATCAATGGTTTAAAGTTTCTCGATCGTTTGTCTCCAGTCCGCATTCAATTCACACAGACCGACCGTCACGCACAGAGTAACGCGTTCATGCAGGCTACAAATGCGCACTTCAGAATCTCTGACAGCTGCATTCGATTAAATCTGCAAGGTTTGTGAAATTCAATGTGTATTAGATAGTCAGAGTTTTATTGATTGTTTTAATGATATAGATACACTGGCTGAATCCGAAATCGCCCCCTAAACCCTCATTCACTATTCCCTACGTTAGTCCACTAATATAGTTCACTTGAGTGAGTGAATTCGGACAGCCGTTGAGCGTACATCGGCTGTACACTCGTTATTGCGGTGCAATGTGGGATTGAATGAGTGCACTCAATAACGTCCATGGTTTCGGACACCACTACAAATGGCTGTCCCCTCAAATAGTGCCCTATTTGAGGCTATAGGGGGCGATTTCGGATTGAGCCACCATATTGCCAAAAGTATTGGGATTCCAGTTCCCCTCCAAATCACTGAATTCAGGTGTTCCAATCACTTCCATGGCCACAGGTGTATAAAATCAAGCACCTAGGCATGCAGACGCTTCTACAAACATTTGTGAAAGAATGGGTCGCTCTTAGGAGCTCAGTGAATTCAAGTGTGGTACTGTGATAGGTTGCCACCTGTGCAATAAATCCATTCGTGAAATTTCCTCACTACTTCCACGGTCAACTGTTAGTGGTATTATAACAAAGTGGAAGCAATTGGGAACAACAGCAACTAAGCCACAAAGTGGTAGGCCTCGTAAAAACCACAGAGAATCACTGACAATTTCCAGGAACAAAACAGGGCTTAAAATTAACACTCGCCAAATGCGAGTAAAAAACGGCGTTGGTGAATATATGAAAGTCAGTCGCCAGTAACAATTTTTTAAATTCTAAGTTTAAACATCCGATCCGAAGCGCACGTCCTGAACTTGAGCTCTCTTTCATGCCTTCCTGTGCTTGAATGGACAAATTCACTCAAAATTATGTCAAAAAATCCCCGTCTCTGCGAGTATCCTAGTAAACATAGTCGGGTATGTCTTAAGTGAACACAAACACAAAACGCATGATCCGTACATGGCGTGCATTGTCTTAAAGTGACAGCATCCTAATAATCCTGCCAGTGTCTGCATTTATAATGTTAATCAAACAACACAGGGAAAAAGAAAAGAGAAAAAACGCACTGCTTTTGAACTTTTAAAAGGATATGAAGACTATGCTGTTATTTATTTGATTAGCCTATTTTATTACATTTCAGTACCTGAAAACTATTAGACCTGCCTGATGAGCACTGTTTCATTTGTATCTTTGTTGTATTGTATTTATTTGTGCTATTGCTTGTAATTTAAAGCGCTGTGGCATCGAAATTGGAATAGAGGATTGTAAATTTTCACTAGTATCAAAAATTTTGGTGTCATAACTGCCTGTTTTTATGTCATGGTTGGTAAAAAATATTTTTGGCCACCAGCCATTGGCAGGTGTGGCAAAAAGTTCCCTGGGAACAAATATGGTTTTTAATAGTTTTAGTTAACACTCAATGTGATGACAGAATAGGCTCAGATATTACTCAAACATAACACTCAAAAAACACAAAATACTACTTTTGCATATTAACAATATAGTAACAGATGTTTAAATTAAATTTCACAACATTTATTTACAGACTCAGCATCTATCATCCATGCTAACCTACACAACTTTCTAAAATACAATAAAATACAAGAACAAAACTACGGTCTAATTTAAAACAGAGGTGTCTTAAAAAACGAGCCAGAGGGGTGAGGGTAAATTGGATGAACAGCTTTTAGTACAACTGCATTTGATTGAATTGAAATTTAATTCCATTAGAAGGACATTTCATCCCAACCTTGAACCTTGTGCGACTCAAAAAAATCAATTTACAAGCTGCGTGTAAGCCAGTTACATAGACCAACTGCAGCAGCCTGGCTTAGATGTGCAGGAACACTCATTATCCTTTTCCTTGGTCAAATTAAACAATGTTTCAAAAGTAGTAAGGACTGAGATGGTTTTGTAGAATGGTATTTTAGCAAACATGTAAATATGCTCTTTGATTGCGCTGATAGAGTTACATGAATATTTAATGAGGCCTTCTTTGCCGTGTAAGATTCATCTGAATATTCAGAGCTAGAAAGGGCAGGAAGGTTGTGAGCTTAATTTGAAATCAATAAACTGACAATCTCTGCCAAAACAACTAGGTATGACCTGAGGAGACTGGACTTCTAATATTGAAGCTTTTCATGTATAGGCTATGAATAATTCATAAATCAAAGTTTAAAAAAAAAAAAAAAAAAAGACAAAAAAGTAAGAAATGTACCAAGATTTTATCTCAGACCAACACACACCCAAAAAAAAACCCATCAAATGCAAACCTTTATGATGCTACACAAAATAACTATGATAATGCTCAATAATAACACACAATTTTCTAAATGCATGGAATGGTTTCCATGACCTCTTTCCTCTGTAATTTACAACAGTGATCGCTAAATGGACAGGATGATACCAGGAGGAAACTCACAAAGAGCCGGATGGGGGATCAAAGGGGGATGTTTAAGTCAGATGCACTCTAGTCACACAACCACACACATTTCTAACTGCATTCCCTAACAGCACATCTCACATGCACCCTCTTCGTACTCCATTAAAGTGTCAGAGAGCCCTTGAAGTGTCACCTGCTGTACACCATTAGCTGTCTCATCTAATTCATACAATGCTCTGGGGCCACGGCCAAACAAATATGCCAGTGCTAACATTGGTTTTCAAAAGTCGGTGAGGATCATGTTTGAACATCCTCTCCTAAGAGAGTCATTTTAGCATTCAGATGCCTAACATGTTTTCAAGGATCAGAGCAAGACCTGATGAAACCTCAGAGAGCTTCAAAACAGACTTGCAAATCCATATATATTCAGACATATTTGATAAAAGCACACACCAAAAAGAACACTTTAAAATAAACGTTTGCAGAATGAAGAAATATGCGAGTTTTGTTTAATAAATGCTAAAGGCTTGTATATCCTAACTAGCCTCGAAACATTTTAATGCATCCAAAATTGCGCTGATGTTATGCTGCCCTCTATTGGAAAAGTTCTAGCAATGATCATTCTTGTGGCATGTGTTTCCATTTCATTTTAGTTTTTAATTCAGTGTTTCCCATGCTTTATTCATATAACTAGCCTACGCGTGGAGCTGTAAGCATCAGTTTACAGTAAGTTAGCCTAACACATCCAAGTAATGAATAAGCGACCAAACGTCAAAGCTGTCCGCAAATGATATTCTATTTGATGCCAAAACTCGAATACTCAATGTACCAGTGATAAAGTTCTCTATATAGCCTAGATCAGTTGCAACTCCTTAAATTATAGCTAAATGTGAAATGCTAAAATTCATATGCCAGGCTGTCTTACATTAAAATGAATAAAAGTTTTAAACTGGATTTATACCATTAAATGTTGTTTGTCCTCTCTCTTTTCAGTATGTATTTCCATCTAGTCCTGACTGCAGAATTGAGCTCCAACCCCAGTTAAGCAGACCTGGGGGGTATTCCAGAAAGCAGGTTATGTGACATACCCGGGTATGTTTAAGAGTAAGTAAGCGACCTCAACTTTCGGTTCCAAAAACGGAGGTAACTTTCAGGGTATGTAAGTAGCCATAGCAACTCATTCTCTGAACATAACCTGCTCCAGGGTTAGTTTGCTTAAGAGGTATTCAGATGCGTGTTATATAATTAATATAGTTGTATTAATATAACTAAATTTGTTATATAGTTACAGTTATATAATATACAACATTATATATTAATTCTAAAGCACTATTACAACAAGGTAATATTTAACTTTTAATTAAATTCAAATATATTTATTATTTTATTGTCATTTCACACATGGATCTGCATTCAATTAATTAGCATCAAACAAACAATATAATCCTTATTCTCAGTGAATAAAGATTACTTATTAAACGAAAAGGTCGGAAAAATGATTGCACAAACACCAAATAGGTGGCGATGTGCACTAAGTAGGTTATGTAAATCGCCATTAAACAAAAGGAGGAGGAGAAAGTAGAATGGCGCGCTCTTTCTTAGCGTCTGTTGCCATGGTGAATCATCGATTCGTCGCTCTGTTGAGAATGTCTTGTGTGTTAACCGGGAACATACTCTGGGTTGTCTGAACTTACTCCTGGACGCGTTTTTGGAACCAGCATACCTCGAGTAAGCAAGGTTTGGGTTAATCATCCGGGAATTCAAGGTATATGTGACGGTAAATTAACCTTGTTTTCTGGAATACCCCCCTGAACCAGTTGATCAAGGTCTTCAGGATCAGCAGAAACTACAGGCAGGCTGGAGCTCAACTCTGCAGGACGCTGGTCCTCCACGTCCAGGACTGGACACCACTGTTGTAAGTGACTGATCTAGCAGTCATTCTGGATCTCTGAATTGTCATGCTCAGAACATATTGCAGGGGATCTTAGCTCTGGCCCTCGAGGACCACTGTCCTCCAGACTTTAGCACCAGCCCTGGTCCAACACAGCTGAACAAGCTAATCGAGGTCTTTTGATTTACTGACTAGAAATTCACAAGCAGGTGAGATTGATCAACCCTGCAAGATGGTGCACTTCGACGGCCAGAGTTGAGAACTCCTGAAAAAATGAATACATTTTAATTTGTATAGATTTATGCAATATTTGATTAATATTCTGTTATCTTCTCTCTTTTTCTCCTTTGTGATTGTGTGTCAGCCACAGCTAAATAAACCCAAAGGTCACTCAGGCAGAGATCACTGCATCTTTTGCTGTGTAAGTATACATTTTTGACTGTCAGACACATTCTAAGTGTTGGCATTTATTTTAATAAAACTTGCATATTCATGCTGCAAGTTAAAGTCATCAATGATTTTTTAATAAAGACATTAAAGGGATAGTTCTTCATGTTGTTCCAAACCTGTATTACTTTTTTTCTGTGGAATGCAAAAGATTTTTTGAATAATGTTTCATCTGTCTTGTCCATACAATAAAAACAGCATTGACATCCCATTAACTTTTTATTGAATTGACATTTTTTTAAATATCATCTTCCACAGAAGAAATTGTGTAGGTTTGGAATGACATGAGGGTGAGTATAAGCTGACAATTTCTTTACATTGTGTTGACAATTTTAGTATATTGTTCTCATGCTCTCAGTTCATCATGCCCTGTTTGTTCTCTTTATCTTTCTCTCCCAACAACACAGCCTACATTTTTAATTTAAAAAATTTTTTTTTTAAAAAACTATTTTTTAGGAACTCAAATTATGACAATTACATTACAATTGGGACAATCTTTGTTTTATTTTTTTTTTTTAATTTTTTTTATGTTAACATTTTAATTGTAGTTGTTGGTTTTTTTCCCTTCACTTTAGATGCTGGCACAAAAAGCAGCCAGGCCGGAGCATCCGAAGTGGAAACTCCTGTTAAATCATGGCTCCACAATGCAAGATGGTGGGAGGAGCGGAAGAACCAAAAGACTGGAGATCAGGCAAAGATCTACTGGTATCCGAGGGGATTGATATATTTTATTAGAGGATTCATAATCCACTTAATGTGTTGTGATGTGGTTATAATTATAATTTTATAAAAAGCAAGATTTTTTTTTGTTTTGAGAGAAAAAAAAATAAGCAAGGATGCATGAAATTGATCAAAAGTGACAGTAAAGACTTTTACATAGTTACTCGAAAAATAGTTCCTTTGTAAAATATATTAAAACAGAAAACAGTTATTTTAAGTTGCAATAATATTACACTCTTTAATGTATTTTTTTTATCAAATAAATGCAGCCTTGATGAGCAGAAGGGACTTCTATTTTAAAAATCTTACTGACCCCAAACTGTTGAATGGTAATATATTATATATTTTATTTTTTTTACAATGACTGAATAAATTAAATTATTTGAAACATGACTTATAATTTATTTCTTCTACTTTCAACAAATTAATTTATTGTGTGTGTATTGTGGCAAATGCAAAGTAGAAACAAACTAATCTTGTTGTTTGTTAGGGCTACAGGTATATTCTGACACATTGCCCACAGTATGCCCACACTTTTTCCAGTGTACCCACAGAATACCCACAGTCAGCCCACACTTTGGGCTGTCCCACTAGGGCCCCACCTGGGTCCCATAGTGTGGGGCCTACACGTGCCCCGCGTTTCACGCCGGTATCTGGGCCCACAGTGAGCTGCCCGCAATGGCCCCATACGGGCCCCAAAGGAGCATGTTTGCTGGGATTAGACAAGCTGTTTTTCTAATTAAAAGAGAAGCTTTAAAGATTGATGAACTGATTTAATCAATTTGAAGACTAAATAAAATATATTGATATATTCAATTTGAAGATTCATTAGTCAAATGCATTGTTCTTTTTGAGTCGTGCCTTTCATAGCTTCCCTTTTTCAATTAGCGTGAAGTAGGCCTATCTCAGCACAATAGAACTCGACTTCACTTTTCACATGCAGATGTTTCAGTGATATAGAGTATTTGTTCTAAAGCAATACAAATCAACAGTAGGCCTATCGTTGGCTTGTCTTGTGCATTACCTTTGTTGTTCCACTGACCTCTTTTTACTTTTCTCCAGAATCCTTCCTGCCATTTTTTATTTACTCTTCCTCTGAAATCTTAGCACCAGGTGGTTTTATCTTATCAAACCTGACAGAGTGAGTGTGCAATAATGTGCATGCAAAATCTGTAATCAAACTAAAATGGTTCAACTCTTTTAATCTGCCTCAGAAAAAAAAAAAATCCAGGAAATTCTGTTTTTGGGAGATACTGACACCTGTACTCAGACTGCAGTAAGGAGGGAATGAAATAGTTCAAAAGTGATCCCTTTTAAGTTAATGAACTTCTTTTTCTTGCGTATTAGTTTAGTCAATTAGGCCTATTCATTAATCTTACAGAAAAGGAAAAAGAAGAAAATAAACAGAGCATTTGTCCATCCATTCTCCGAACAACTTGAGGGTTACAGGAGCTGACAAGTGTCTCATACAGCTTTAGGCGACACGTATTTCCAAATTATTGGAAATGCGTGCTACGAAAACTGATTATACAAGGTTATTTGAGATCATTGTCCTGAAATGATGAAATACTGTTCGTTGCATTGAGGCAGAGAAGACAACCATGCATCAACTGTTCACAGAAGTCCGAATTGCGCTGCAGACAGTTCTGACAGAAGTAATTTAATGACTTCCTAAGGGTTTTTTTTCCAGTTTTTTGTTTGTTTTAATTACAGTGGTCATAACCCACACATTTCTTTTCCAAACACAGTAAACGTTGTAAGTGTGCATAACAAAGATTCCAGGGCTTGTGACAGAGGACATAAAACGTCTCGGTTACACATGTAACCCTCGTTCCCTGAAGGAGAGAACGGAGACGTTTCAGTCGTTCCGTTTCAGTTTTCTTTCAGTCGGTCACGTTCGACGTACGTCAGAATGTGAACCAACGAATTGGGATCCCTAATAAAACGCCACAGTTTCTGACCCTTCCAGTGCCTGGCATAAGCCTCACATCCTTCGCATCTTTCTAGCGATAGGGGGACTTAAGTCAGGAGAGCCGACTGCTGTTCCGCATGACCCAAAACAGTCAGACTTGGATAACACCGGGAAAGCGTGCCAAAGGAACGCTGCGGAGACCACATCCTGCCCGTAGGGAGGTATATGTGGTGAACACATATGGTCTGGCCAGGGGGGCAGAGCACATATGGAATGTCCCTGGGACGGCTCCGGCCATAGGAGAGAGACAACATCTGGCAGGGACGACAGAGCGGACTCTATCCAGGGAAAGACACAGGCTCACCGAGGGGAGCCTTGCCGTGGAAGAATACACATATGGGGCCGCCGGAGGGGCCGCAACATATGGCACCCAGCCAACACAACAATATTCAGTGCTGGCCTAGCAACAGACACTCCGCAATGTCTGAAGCCGCAAGGGGTGGCGGAGGAGCTTGACAGGGTTCACCAGTGGGGAACTTACTGAAGCAAAATAGCACACTTATCCACTCCAAAGAGGGGAATGGCGTAGCAAGCCAACACAAGAAACGGGGGCTCCAGACGTTACTGGCCACTGGGGGCGAGCACGCGGGAAGCAACCGTTTCTACACGGAGGCTATAAAATCTAGCGAACATATTCGGTGTCACCCAGCCCGCAGCTCTACATATATCTGTCAGCAAGGCGCCATGTGCCAGCGCCCAGGAAGAAGCTACTCCTCTCGTGGAGTGAGCTGTCAACCCGTGAGGGCAAGGCACGCCTTGGGCTTGGTAAGCCAAGGCGATGGCATCCACTATCCAGTGGGCCATCCTCTGCTTGGAGACAGCCTTTCCCTTCTGCTGGCATCCATAACAGACGAAGAGCTGGTCTGAGGTCCTGAAGCTTAGTGTTCTGTCCACGTATACCCGCAGAGCGCAGACGGGACAGAGCAAAGCTAGGGCTGGGTCTGCCTCCTCCGAGAGCAGCGCTTGCAAGTTCACCACCTGGTCCCGGAAGGGAGTGGTGGGAACCTTGGGCACATATCCGGGCCCGGGTCTCAGGATGACGTGAGAGTTAGCCGGCCTGAATTCTAGGCACGCTTCGTCGACCGAAAATGCGTGCAGGTCCCCTACCCTCTTAATGGAAGCCAATGCAACCAGGAGAACTGTCTTCATTGACAGAGTTTTTAACTCAGCTGATTGCAAGGACTCAAAGGGTGGCCTCTGCAGTGCGGTAAGTACCAGAGGTAAATCCCAAGAGGGTATAGAGAGCGAGGACGAGGTGGATTTAGTCTCCTCGCCCCCCTCAGGAACCTGACGACTAGATTGTGCTTCCCCAAGGACTTACCATCAACTGCATCGTGATGTGCGGCGATAGCGGCAACATACACTTTAAGGGTGGAGGGAGACAGCCTTCGCTCCAACCCTTCTTGCAGGAAGGAAAGCACCGATCTAACCGAGCACGTTCGGGGGTTCTCCTGTCGAGAAGAACACCATTCAACGAATAGGTTCCACTTCAATGCATAGAGGTGCCTCGTAGAGGGAGCTCTAGCGGAAGTGATGGTGTCTACCACACCCTGTGGTAGGTCACCTAGAACCTCCGCGTCCCATCCAGGGACCAGACATGGAGTTTCCAGAGGTCCGGACGCGGGTGCCAGAGGGTGCCCCGTCTCTGAGTCAGGAGGTCCTTCCTCAGAGGAATGGGCCAAGGAGGGGCTGTCGCGAGGAGCATCAGTTCCGGGAACCAGGTCCGGCTGGGCCAATAGAGCGCAACCAACAAGACCTGCTCCTCGTCCTCCCTGACCTTGCACAATGTCTGTGCAAGAAGGCTCACTGGGGAAAACGCATACTTGCGTAGGTACTACCTTACTACCATACTACCTTGGTCAGGGAGTAAAACCACTGGCAATGGGTCGAGTCTGGCAAGTCCTTCTCTCCCAGAAGGAGGCAACGCAGCCGAGTCGTCATCTCCCGATGACAGCTCACCTTCCGATGCCGCGATCAACATCTGATCATCGGCCGGTGCACCGAAAGAGATGGTTGGTCGCTCAACCGAGGGACCGCCACGCTCTTCCGGCATCACCACAGGGTGCAGTGTGGAGGGAATAGGGGCCCGCGGATGTTGTCTCGGCGGGGAAGCCCTAAACGTAATCCTCAGGTCCCCCGGTCTATTCGCCGAAGTAGCACTCTCCCGGTTTCCACCAGAGGGAGCGTTAGATCGGGGCATAGGGCGGAGGCGGAGTGCTGCATGCAAAATTCACACGGCGATGTTCATTGGCCGGTTAGTACACACTCGAAGGTGACAGGGCTCTCATGCGATATCCCAATTCGTTGGTTCACATTCTGACGTACGTCGAACGTGACCGACTGAAAGGGAACTTGCTATGCAAATTGCACCAGAACGATGTTAATGATGTTAAAGATATTGTCCGTTATCAATTTTTCATGTTTAAGATTTATTTTACATGTTCATAAAAAATGCTAGGTGGATTTAAAAAAAAATAATTATTGATTCATTCATTCAAGCCATTTGGAATAAATATGTAGGCGAATTATTCGACAACAAGCACATATAAGAGCCATTTTTCTTCATTATCTAAAATAATTTTGCAACATTTTTATTTTGTTCTTTTATTCACTATGTAAACTTTTCCCTCGCTGGAATGCATACAAAAACACAAACTAAAACTACACCTTTTTAATTCATTTTTTTAAAATAAACTAAACAATTAACTATAGTTCCTTTTATTATTAATAACCAATATGCTACACAATATATTGCATAAAAAAGAAAAGGTTTTTAGACATTCTTGTCCATCATGATCATTACACATACAATAAAAAACAGTACCATTTCACTGAACAGACCTCCCGTATTATCTATATATTTCTTCAAAGAAGAGACAACCTTCATTTGCTCCTGTTATAGCTCAGAGATGCTTGTTTAGGCACTCGCTCGTGCTCAGAACAGCTGATTGGTATCCATATCCTCTGTAGGAATGAAAATATGGAGAAAGTTGGGTTGTTTATAAAGTTTTTGATTTATTTAAAAAGTGTGCATAAATAATGCATTTAAAGAGAATGAATAATAAATTAAAAACTCTTTGAGCTTTTTAAGACAAGGCCTTTAAAATACTCCTACCTTCCTTAATGCCAAAGCAGCTGCACCACTCTTTGAAGGAGACTAGTTTGTCCTTGTCAGCATCACACTTTTGGAAAAAGACTGAGGTGCAATGCTCCATGGGAACCAGGGGAACGCGCAGTGGAGCCAGCTCAGAGTGAGAAAGAAACCTGCAACAGTATTATGAATATCCACTGATGAAAAAAAAAAAAAACGATTCAGGTATTGTCCATATGTCATGAGGACAAAAATGAATTAACAGAAGAAGGAAGGAAAAACCTTGTAATTAACATACTTCATGTCCATACTGTTCAATGGGGTTCTATATAGTTATTGTCTTTATGCTTTACGCATAAAAGGTTCCATATAAAGAGAAATGTCTTAAATGATTATAAACACATTCATGTTTAACAGGTTATTTCAATTTTAGTATGTTTACGACCTGTTTAATTCATGAAATTTAAAATAAAAATTAATTAAAACTAAATCCATAAAAAGATCCTATGATGGGAACTCCTAAAAGGTTCTTTATATGAAGTGCTTGACAGAACCCTTTAAGGTTCTATATAGAACCTTTTCTTTGAAATCACAAACCAACACAAGATACTTAAAGCTACAATGTGTAATTTTCTTATATCTCAGTGTAATACATCTATAAGTAAGTGATTCGTAGGCAGATTGTGCCCAAAAGCGCACACACTGCAGCTTTAAAGCTTCTGTCTCAAAGGCTGACCGATGCTGTGGAGGATACTGGCACCAAGTCTTTCTTTTTCTGGAAATGTCCCTCAACCACATCCTCACACCAGCTAAAAATATTGCTGAACCTCCTGTATGAGTAAGTCAGAATTAGAATAGTATCAGCGCCTCAGACGTCTTGCCCACGAACTGCCCATGAACCAATCACAAATGCACTCCAAAATGGCAAGCATTTCCTAAAATCGCACTTATCTGATTGGGTAGCTTTAAGCAATTTCAGGAGTCAGGGTCCAGATATTTTTTTTTATCAGTCTTTTAGCCCAGCGTCTGGCTCTGCAAGGCATTCAACAGCCAATATAAATGTCAAGTGAATTTGTCAACATTTACAGAGATAATTAGGATTTCCCCACTTCCGATAAACTAAACAATATTGCAAGGAGAAATTTGTACGGACACTCAGCCCCCGACCTGTCTGAAGGATTTTGGTCCATTTGTGTAAACTGCCAGTGCACTGGATAGATGTACATGTTGTAGTTCTTCTCAAAGTCCTGCTGTAGAAGCTCGACAGGGTGATCGCCTGCATGAAGACGCCTCTCGCTCTCATAGATCTTCTGAACCTGTTGAGCAGAGCATTCATCTGCCTTTATTTTTTTACTGTGAAAAGTTGGGGAGATGAGTGAAATTTGTCTCCAGTTTCTTGTCTTAAATCTACTATTTGTCTCTTTAGGAGACATGTGATATCGAAATAAATAACTGTCTGCCCAGTATCTCTGATAGACATACCCTGATTCTTTGTTTAGCTGTGAGAAAGCCAGGAGACATGGAGTCATGCTCGAATAACTGCAGAAGCACGTTCTTCAGCCAATCCCGCATGCGCAGAGGGAACTGCACCAGCTCTGACTCTAGACATGGAGCAATAACTGCCAGGAGCATTAAATATAGACAAAAAAACAACAACAACAGAAGTTATATATTAAGAGCAGAGGTGCTCAAACTTAAAATGGTTGAGGCTTTTGACTGTGGGGCCCAAAAGTAAATGTTGCATTGTATCCAACTATAATATTAAAATGTACATAAAAAAAAAAATCACTATGTAGATACACATAAGGGTATAGAACTTATGTTATTAAATTAAATGGAAATATTAAATATGGATAGCTTATTCTGGATTTTGATTGCAGACTTTGGTATCTTGTTAAATCAAAGTGTAGTTTCTAAGACATTGTTGAGATCTCTTCAGAAACTCTACATCTAAAACATTTAAAGTCCCCCTGATGTCAATAATTTTATCCCTTAAAACTCATATTTGATCACCAAAATGACATTTTAAGGTTTTTACCTGTGAAAAAATTTCTTCATTCCATAAAATAGCTTGAATGTAACTACACCCTTGCTTCATTTAGTATACGCAGAGCCATGGATATGCAAATTAGCCCCGCCTCCACTCACTCACACCAGCTCAGAGATAATAACATCGTAATAAACATCATATACATAATTCACCTGTTATTATGTATACGATTTTTCATATCAACAGGAAAATATACTCAGATATCCTGGCTTCTCTTGAGACCCCCCTGCTTCAGAGCGGTCATAGTTAATGATATGCTAAAGCCCGCCCACACTTCGACATGATTGGTTACAAGGTACTTTGTGACATAAGAAACACCGGCGATTTCAAACCGTGTTTTTGAGACTGTCTTTGGTTCACTGCAGTTTTAAACACTAGAACCGCCACGGGGTCAAATTTACTCATGGCTGTTTTTCAAATGTACATAACAGATTTTCAATAAAATATCCAAGTCTCCCAGTCTACCCATTGTGTTATTTACAATCCCGTGTTGTTAAAAATTGTTTAGATAAAACCAGATTTAAAAAAACGGGGCATTTATTATACCTAAAACCGCCAGCAGGTCAGATTTACCCCTATATAATTCCTTTATTTTATTTTTTTGTTTGAGCAACATGTAGGCTTACTGTAGACAGTCACACAACGCACGATCAAATGAAGATGTGCCTACTCATAAACGTTCAAACTTTGGATTAATTATTAATTTTTGACATTTTATTATAATATTACACCACCCAAATATGTATTTATTTCCTTCTAATTCTTGTTGTCATTGCAGGCTGGTTTAGCCTATATTCACCAAAAAGTGATTAGTGTAACCTGCTTAAAATAGCATAAAACAACAGGACAAAAACATAGTTGATGACTAAAAATAATAATTTCATGTATTTAGACATTACTTTGTGAAGACAGTGGCATAATACAGTGACATAATACGTTTTTTTTAGCCATATCAAAACAGTAATCATGTGCATGGGTAAATTTTACCCGCTGGCGGTTTTAGGTATACAACGACCACTGGCGGTTCTAGTGTTAAGGAGAAAATACTCAGCAATGGTGTTAACTTATGAATTTGCACATGGTTTGTCTTAAAGAATATTAAAAACACTACATAGACATATAAACATTAAAAACTTGATTTTCACCACAGGTTGTGTAAAGTCCAAATTAAATATGTATTCTGAGTTTGTCACACCACAGAAAAATGTGTTCTTAACCACCCAGCCAAATTTGAATGATGTGACTATACAGACAGCTGTTTTGTAAGTTATCGCAACCAGGTAATATGCATTTACGTGACAAAGGCATAACTAGCTAGCAAACTGAAGGCTGTAGTAACTAACGGTACTGACAGTAACTCGCGATTGAGTGGGCGAACTGATGCGAAAGTGCTCTAGTTATTATAGTGTTAGGGGAGGGGCCATGCTCAGTGGCTCAAGTGCGTCATCGAGCCACCGTTTTAGCCCCGTCCAAAAAATCCTGTACATAGAAATGGTAAAAGTCTAACTCCACAATTCAGTACTACACAGTTCACAGTCTTTGTAACGTGTTTCAGCAATACATTTCTAACATTTACAATGTGTTTAGAATCAAATCTCAGAATTGCCTTTACAGGGACTTTAAATCTTTACATCTCTTCTGACACACAATATTACTAGGGGCTTTTTCTAATGAGAAACATGGGTTGCTAAAATTATTAAATCGCATTAGCATCACTGGTAACCAAATTTTACCTCTCATGTGCTAACAATTAAAATAAGCATGTCAGAAGTGTTTCTTACATTTGCAGGATCCAGTGTAGTCCAGGTGAAGTCTGTGGCCTATTTTGGTCCCGTCAAGGCCACACTTGGTGGCAAAGAGCTGACAGGATGTGTCATATGTCTTATTGTCAGTTCCACATACCTACAATGAAAATGTCCAGACGAAAATGGCTTATTATTAGCAAATGTTATTATACTTTTTTCTTTAATCAATATCTGTTACTAAAAGGTTTGATCAGTAATAGAATAAATATACATTGGAAATAAAGCCATTTTATTGTAATCAGTTGAATTCCAATCAACAAATTAATTTTCAAGATAACATACTTACATGGTCAAAATCGTTTACACTGGGAGGACATTCTGACGGCTCCTGACACACACAGACGGGCTTGTTCTCATCATTCATTTTGCATGCCTTCCCTCTTTTACAGCGAAAGTTCTCGCAGGGGTCTGGATAAAACAATGAAAGAATGTGCAAATATCCTATAAAATACTGTATCCTCAATTCAGGCATTCACTGCTGCTTAAAAAAAGTCTCTCAGAGAGACATCTAATAAAGGTTATATATAACCACCCTGTAAAAAAGTGCCAACATTCCTTTGCATCTGTTGGTTTGGATAGAGCTTAAACCAGGGGCTAAGATTCTCATTGACTTTTTAAGCCAGGTCGGTTTAACAGTCTGTGTTAAAGAAAAACTCTGCTCAGCAGATTCCTAATAATAATCAAGGGCTATGGAGACAGTGCAGAAACAACACTCACCAGCTGGCTCCCCCTGTCCGCTGGGCCGATGTGTGGGCCGAATGTCAGGGTAAAGCTCCATAGTGGCCCTAATCTGTACTGGATTCATCCCCACCAAACGAGTCTGTAAAGTGGCACAACCAATTCTTATAGACCAAACAATTACGCCTAATGGTTTTTAATAGCATTTTTATTTTACTATCCAAAGTCTGTTCAAATTTCAAACACTTCGGAAGGAATACACTAAGAATATATCAAACACTTTAATAGAGTGCACCTGCTTACACTATCCATCATTTCTCAAATAAGCTATTTCCTGTGAATCTTTGAGACTTCCGATTCATTGCTGCTATAGTAAACTAGAATAACAGTGCAGTAAAAGGTAAAACTATTTCTGCATACAAACCAGTCAATTATGATGTCGATAATACATTAAAACACTAGGAAAACAAATACCAGTTTGCAACACCAAGCAACATAACTGACTGCTTTTCTACAGCTAAAACTATAAGCGGTTGACAACAGAAGCCTTGCACATTTAAGTTAAAAATGTCTGCACTCGCTCTTACATTAAAAACATAATTGGAAAAAAACGTGACCGTCTATCTTCACAATTACTAACTCCAAAACCAATTTAAAGTTTGCATCACATAACCAGCTCTATAAATGTGTTTTTTGCACTTGCAAAACAAAGGCTAAAATTATGTGGTTCCTTCAGCAAATGCGATTTATATATTATATTTGCCTTTGCTCACAATATCGGTTGCTTTCAAACTCGATAGAGCATTAACCTTTCAGCGCCACTGATGTTTCTTTTGAGAAATATCATGAAAGGCACAAGAACCAACATAATAAAATGTTGCTGCAGTCACGTTCATCTGTTTATTTATATTATATTATTCAGAAGCTGAATTATATTGTTTGCACTGAATAACAATGATGTAAATAATGTAAATGCTTATGGTGTGAATAGCGTGTTAAACCGTTTGCAGTGTTTGTTGAATTTATATTTAAAACTACTTTAGCTGAAGAAAAATAATTCATTTGAAATAAATTTCAAGTAATTTGCTAAAAGCACATATGTGCAGGATACAGACTACCAGGGCTTTTATACTTTTTATATTTTATAACAATAACAATGCATGTGTGATGCATTTTGTACCCATTTCCCATTCTTCTTTCTGTGTTTAGGCTCTGTGTTTTCAGTGGCTTCCACCACTTTTTCTGGGTCTTTCCTCTGAGCATGTTCCTCATTGGCTTCCATTGCACTGGCTTGGTCACTCTGCATCTTCTCCAGCCGCTGGTTGTTTTGCTGCTTCTTGGCTTTGGTCTTTCCATGTCTATTACTTTCATTCTTCTGCTTCTTCTTCTCCTTCTTTGCTTTCTTGCCACTAGAAAGAATAGTTTCAGGTTCAATGCTGTTCTTCTCATCCTGTTGATCACTCTTCTTTTTTTCTTTGTCATTCTCAGAGTCTTGAAAAGGCTCTTTCAGCTCATCTTGTGTTTGCTCTGTTGGCACTTCCTGTTCCTCTGCAATGTCCTCTGAGTCATTGATGGATTGCTGGGAATCATAGTCTATTGTGGCTGTGGGGATTACATCTTTGATTGTTTCTGCCTTATCTTTTTTCATAGTGTTGGTTGAAGCTTTGGCCTCCTCTATCTTGATGGATAGTGGCTGTGAAGCATCACGGTCAGCTGCATAGTCCAAATCCATTGGTATCTCTGACTCAGTACTGCTGTCAGTCTCCTTTGCGTCCTCACCTTCACTCTTCTCAGTTTCATCTTCATTCTCCATTGTAGATTCTCCATTTTCCTTTCTTTCCTTCTCCACAATCTCCTTAACTTCTTTGTCTTTTTCTGGACTGTCATTATCATCTCCATTCTCCTCCACATTTTCCTCTGCCTCGTCAGAGACCTGCAGGAGCTGAGTCAGTGCCTCCTCACTCAGGAGCAAAGGTGTGTACTTCTCACCTCCCTCTGAACCTTCAAGCTCTTCTGTCCCCGCTGGCTTCATCTCCACATGGCTTTTCTTCTCTTCACTCATGTCCTCATCCTGAGAGCTGGACTCAAAAGGCAGAAATGTGGGAAGAACTCCATCCTTACTGTCATGAAGCTTCACTGACTTAAAGAAAAAACAATATTGTAAAAAGAAGAAAGAAAAACATTTACAAAGACTACATTTGAGGAACATGTAACATGTAACAGATTGAAAACATTTAAGACAGCAAATTATATTTACAAAATATACCAAAAATAAAATTATGCCTGATTGAATTAGTGTTCTTTAACAAATTGGTTGAGTGAATAATTCAATGATTCGCTAATAAAGACACACTGCAAACACGAATAAGTTGGCAAAACTTCAAATAACCTCACAATTGAGTTAAGAAATTCAAAGTTTAAGTAAGCAGAACTGGCAGATTTTTATTTTGTACTTTTTTTACTTTAATTTTAATTGCTCTTAACTTGAATTATTTGAGTAAGCTAATTCATACATTTAACTTTAAAATGATCATGTAATCTCAACTGAAATATTTTTAGTAGTGGAAACTTTGCTAGTTTTAACTAATTCAATAAATGCTAACCTTTGTTTGATAACATTAGCATAGCAATTGCTGAATAAGTATACAATATAGAACATACATATATCTGTTCTCAAAACTAAACTGCTCTTGTGGAGTTGGGTTATGTTTGACATGCTGATTTTTTCCATGAGGCTTACTTTGTACCTAAAAAATAGTAAAAAAGCAACTTAGCCTTTTGTTTTTGTTTATGAAAGCTAGGGCTAAGCTGTCAAACATAGCTTTCATCTTAACAATTCCAGGTAGCAATAAGTAGGGCAGTACAATACCATACCATGTTGAAGTTTCATGTTCAAAACTATTTTTTTTCAGCATAGAGTTTGCATAGATGTGCCACATGCACACATGATCACCGCACATGATGTTCACTGCTCTCTTTACAGAACTGTAACCAACTGTACCAACTGTATTTACCCAGGCAAAAATCTTGTTTCAGCTGCACGACTCATACAATTACAACATATTGCTTTTCATGTAATCTACTTCCAACTCAATTGTTTGAGATTATCTTTGCCAAACTGCTCTCTTCATGTTCTAATTTCCTGGAGGAATGCAGATATTATTCCAGTGAGGTATTGTCTTTCTACCCTGATAAGCAACTAATGTTGAGAGTCCACTTACATTACATTCTCCTAGATGAATTGGAAAACATGCCTCGGTCTTATGATTTAAACGAGGCATTTTGTCATTTTAAAGCTACACAATTATCCTATCACCAGCCATAGGACTGTGGGATTGATTTACTGCCCAGCAGAACTCAATTTAAGAGTTAGTCTACTCCCTTTCCAATCCCAAGAGTAAGGCAATGGAATAATATATAGCGATGTTTGTGATTAGCTGTGTCAAACCCTCTCGTTTGACCTTGGTCATTTATTACAACAGATTTCATTACAGCTTACAATGTTCTTGTTGATTTATCTATACGCTTGATATCATTTGATTGGCTCTCTAAAAGCTCCTTGTCTCAGATTCCCAGTACGCATACTTGCTTTTTGAACTACGTTCTTGGAAACGTCTTTTGGGTTGGTGTTTGATTTCATTTTGTTCTTTGACCTTTGGTGTCATGATGTTGTAGATTTTGAATAAGAGAAGGATTATAGAAATGTTGCTGAATGTTTGGATATTTTACTTACATATGCAGCCAGTGCAGAGACCAAAAAGCAGAAGAGAAACAGGTCTTTCTTCATTTCTAGAAAAAAAAAAAAATCAAACATAATTTGTATGGATGTCACCACAGTCCTGTGTCCTATCTTAAAACTTCCTGAAAAAAACTTGAAGTGACATGATCTCCCCATTTCCTATTCTTTCTATCTAAGAATTCTGCTTTACTGGCCCCTGGGCTGTTCTCACACAGGGTTCAGAGTTCTCCATCTGTATGCTGGACGTACTCCTGCCATGACACCCCGGCATAAATCAGCCACCTCAGTTGTCGTGGCAACAGGGCCCAAGAGATGAGCCCCGCTCAAAAGTCACATTCAAAGTCCGGAGGGGCAAAGCAAACATCAGAAGCTACTAGACTGGAAAAAGAGTTGACTAAGTACACAAGCTTTTTGCCTCCTGCACAGAGACAATATGCCCATTATATGGCTTTGGTGCAATGGTATGAACTGAAGATATTTAAGATAAATTATTTATGCTTTTTGAAGATAAGTTATTTATCTCCAGAAGATAAATAACTTTTCATTATTTATTTAAATTAGATTTTTTTTTACTATTTTGTCTGTAATATTCAGGTTTAAGAAAGAAATGCAAAGACATTTTTTAAACATTATAAATTCTCAACAATGACTTATAGTATTTGTCCATGCAATGCGTGCATATTTTAAATCCTGATTATTTATCATATTAAATACTTAGAAAACATGCAAAAAGAGATTGAATTTGAAAAATCTCTAGCAATGAAAAAGTGCAAATAAATGACACTATGCATTTTTAATGAATACATCAACATGATTTGCGTCATGCATACAGTATTTGTTTTTATTAGTATTTATTTTATTTATTTTAACACTACATTATTTCAGAAGTGATTATTCAGTTAATTCAATTACACTAGTAGGAAATTAGAAATCTGAGCCTTACCTGAGCTGTGAGGTTACCGATAGAAAGGGGAGGAATCGTTAAATTTCACGTTGCAGAAATTCACCAAAAGTACCTCTGACTCCCTTATGCCTCCCCCTCAGCACTGTACATCAGATGCCCTTCCTTCATCTGTACTGGGTCACAAAGAGAGACAACCAACTGAAGCTTCAGAGGGGGTGGGGTGGGGTGAGGAACAGAGAGATGGAGAGTGACACGAAAATACACCATACTTTGAACTAACTTTCCATTTATTACTAGTTTTGTATTAAAATTATTTAACATTTTACTTTAGCAGTGTAGTTGTGCTTTTCCAAAACGTTTAGTAAATCTATGGGGGAAACAAAAAAGGAATCCTCCTGGTACTTGGCAGATTTTCAGATCTTGAGCATTTCAGCAGCCCTGGGACAGCGAATTTTGACATTCAAAGCTAAAAGCTAAAAGCCTGTAGATGGCGCCCAGTGCTTTTGCAGACCTTGAATTAATCTTTTATTAATTGTACATGTATTTTGGTTACACAGCATCAGTTTATTTAGGTTTATTTAAATAAATAATTTAAATGATCACCTGAAGATGGGTAGCATGCTTTTTAAATAACTATTGAGAACGAGTGAATTGTTACACTGACGAAGGCAAATAGCCAGAACGTTTGTAACTTCTTTTATCTCCTTGATCCAAATAAAAGTATTTTCAGAGTGCAAACCTTTTTGCATTTTCAGGGTTTTTTAAATAAAAATAAACATCACACACACATCTGGTTTGCTATCTTTGTGGGGATTCTCCATAGACGTAATGGTTTTTATATTGTACAAACTGTATAGGCCTATTCTATCCCCTTACATTAACCTTATACCCTAAACCTACCCATCACACAAAACTTTCTGCATTTTTACATTTTCAAAAAAACAAATATGATTTATAAGCTTGTTTCCTCATGGGGACCTCAGTTTAGGTCCCCACAGTGACACGAGTCCCCTTGAGTCTGTGTGCATTCAGGTTGAATTCCCCACCGGGATAGAAAAACATGAACAAACACAAACACACAAACACACAAACACACAAACACACAAACACACACACACACACACACACACACACACACACACACACACACACACACACACAAACACACAAACACACAAACACACAAACACACAAACACACAAACACACACACACACACACACACACACACACACACACACACACACACACACACACACACACACACACACACACTGTGAAAAGATTGCATGCTTATGTTTCAACAACATTGTAAACTACAAAACAGCTTGGCATATTCTTAATCAGTTTTAACAATAACACAATCAACCTTAACTATCATGGAAATTGAATAATAATGATAATAATAGTTATTATTATCTCATAATAATAATAATAATTCTTTTTTAATTTAGATCTCTTAAATATTAGTCCCTTTCTCTCGCTTATCTTTGTCCCATCTACCCTTTCCACAGTCACCTCTCTGGAAATCTAATTATAACTGCAAGCAAATTCCACTCAAATTGCAAGAGCTGAATATTCATTAGTAAACCACTGTGCCTTGTTTTATATTTCCTCTGCTCCGTTATCAGCAAACATCTCAGAGCACAGCTCTATGTGGGTTTTTGGGTACACTGCAATGATTAAGAGTATAATTGTGAGGAATGTTTGTAAAATGAAAATATTCCACTCTTCATCAACACAGGAAAAAAAAAAACAGCAGCAGTCCAAATATGGAGCTCCAGGAAGTAGTGATGTAAATGATTTAGCAAGAGAAAAAAGTATGGGAAGATAATATAGGATTATTTATACAAGCATAAACTATGATAAAAGAATGATGCGATTTCTTGTTTTCAATAATATGTCCATAAGGTTAATAAACATATAGAATTTATGTAAGGTATATACAGTACTGCTCGTCTATGAAAGAAAGTAGGTTGGAATGCTCTCATTATGGACTTCCTGTCCCAGTGTGGGATCAGACTGTACTCTTACTTAGTATTTAGAGGCCACACACCCTATAGTTTAGCATCCTAAAATAGACACGTACAGGAGAGGAAGTTTGGGTGAGTGCTCACTGTAGTGTGTGTCATTGCATTATGTAAACATTCTTATTGTGGCACTCTCATTTTCTTGTATTCCAGCTTCAGTTAATGCGCCCCCACAGTAATGTGAGTGTTGGCGAGCAGGAAGTGATGCTGTTACCTTAATGAAGAGTCAGCCTGTTAAATAGCGCTTTCTCTAGACATACCATTAAATCCAGTCTTTAGCTTTAGCTATAAACACTCGCTCATTTAGTCGGTCTCTTCTGCTTTCTTGGACTTTGCACTTGGACTAAAAGAAGAGCAAGGTAAGGTCTTCAAACCCTATTCATTATGTTTATGCAGAAATGTTTTTAAGAAACCTTAAAACATAATAATAAATACTGATTTTGTATTTCAGAATGAAACCTGCCATACTGATTCTCTGTCTGCTGGGAGCAGCCTATGCTAATCCAGTGAGTACTGCAGTGAATAACCTTAAAAAGCATTTCAATGGTCTTTTCATACATTTCAAAGAGTAAAGATTTTTCTTCTTTGAATTACATCACACAGGTCTTGCATAAAATGGCTATGGAAATGATTCAACATGCATCCAACTCTGTAAGTGATGCTGAGATTAATTTAAAGAAACTTAACTTTAGGAGTGTTCAAGTAATTCTGTTCTTATAATTTTGTATATTCCACAGTCGGAAAGCGCTTCAATATCTGAATCCTCTGACCAGAGTAATACCTCAGAACCTTCAGAAGAGGTATGCTTTCAGTCAAATTTCATGTCATTTATGCAAAAATAAACTTAACACTGCAAAAAATGCTTTTCTTGCTTAGTAATTTTGTCTTGTTTCCTGTCTAAATATCAAAAAATTCTTAAATCAAGATGCATTTAGTAGATAAGTAAAATGACGTTATTTTTTCTTGTTTTCTGGAAAATAAAATCAAAATGAAGCGAGTTTTTGCTTAAAACAAGCAAAATTATCTGCCAATGGGGTAAGAAAAATAATATTGTTTTTTGTTTGAAATCTTGTTTCTTGTTTAATAAGATTATTTTTCTTACCCCATTGGCAGATATTTTTGCTTGTTCACTTTTCATTTTGATTTTTTCCCCCCAGAAACCAAGAAAAAATATCTTATGTCATTTTACTTATCTAGTAAAAGCATCTTGATTTAAGAATTTGTAGATATTTGGACTAGAAACAAGACAAAAATACTAAGTAAGAAAAGCATTTTTGCAGTGAAATGTGTAGCCTAGAAGGAGAGACAGTTGTATATGTCTTTACTGTATAACAAAAAAAAAAAAACAAAAAAAAAAAATCATATAGGAGAATATTTTTATTTGCTCATAGCAAGAATATCCAACTATATATACAAATGCATGCATAGTGCAAAAGTTCTGCTGCAGAAAACTATATTGGATTATAGTATGTGCCTTTATGAGGTCAAAAATTTTTAATTTATATAAAAATACATTTAATTTATTTTACAGAAATCCAAGGAAAATGCCTCCGACAGCAATGTAAGAGCAAAGACTATTATGTGAACAAATTTAATGAATATACTATTTCTCTTAAGGATTTCTCACTTCAATTGTTCTGTTTTCTTGACAGAGCTCAGAATCTCTTGAATCTGACTCAGATGAATCGGTATAACTAATAATAACTGTTCATATCTTTTCACAAATTTACATAACCTCTAAACAGATGAGTATGACTAAATAATGTCTGTTTTTTATATATTTTGTTTCAAGATCTCTAAAGAGAGCGAAAGCCATTCTGTGGAAAGTCTGGTAAGTTATGTTGCCTTAATACAGTAGTCTTCGCTATTTTTTTTCATGAGAGCCACACTGATAGGACAAAATCAATAGGAGAGCCACTTTTACTGCAAAGTATCAAAAGTTACATCCAGTCATAAATAGCATGTCTGCTTATCAATCTGTCATCCCTGAACATACAATATGCAATGCAATAAATACAAAAGGTAGATATATAGTGGGTATGCATAATATATTTTTAATGTAAACTTTCTTTTAGTGCTGTCAATCGATTAAAAAAAAAATTAACTAGATTCACACATTTTTCTGTTTAAAACACGTTTTTAATATATTTTATAAGGTAATAATTTTACAGTAAATCACCAAATGTAGAAAAAACAGAGACAGTATATTTTAAATATTTGTTCAATGGCATCTTTTTATGAATGAAAGCCAGTATCACTGATACTAATACTGATACTGATGTCTCTATGAAATTAATTTTAAACATTAATTATAGCCATTCAACATTACAGTGTAATTGAAAGCTTTTTAACTTTTATTAGGCTTCAAACTTATATTAAATATAGATTAATCCCTATTAAAGCTACAAAAGTTATTTAGTCAAGAGCAGTGAGTGATTAACATTAATGACAGACATCATTAGTGTCTGCTGTCACTTTAAGATCTGCCGCTGCCGAACATGACGCGGATCTGACGCATATCTCATTTTCCTACAACTCTTTAAGTTCATTTAAGACGTTATTTAACTCATTTAAAACTGTTCTTATGAGGATACTCGACAAAACGTACATTTAGGCATAATTCTGTGTGTTATATTTTGATCAAGCGCGAAAGATCCCCTTACGAAAATGAACCATGGTTTTACTACAAATAAAACTAAAAAACCATGGGTATTATAGTTAAACCATGGTAACCACAAATTAACCATGGCTTTGCTACTCTAACCATAGTTTAACCATGGTATTTGTGGTAAAACTGTGGTTATATAAATGGTAATCAATTAGCCAAAAAAAACAAACACTTTTAATATAATAAAACCATGGTTAATTTTCGTAAGGGGAGAACTCGATTCTGGCGCGTAACCCACACCACTAATCCTAGTTGACAATGCGTAGCCTATCATATGCACGTAAAAAGTCATTTTGGCTTATAAATCGCACGATAAATACAATTCGTGTTATAGATACGCATTTCATGAGAACGTGTTGATCTATAAGAGCACATTCGCTGTTAAGACGCCCAAACTGGCAACTCCGCAGTGAGTCATGGATGTAAGGGCAGAGCAAGTTTAAATATATTTTCTAGTCTATATTTCCATCTTGTAATGCCGCTGTTTTTGGGTATTTTTTTTTTTAAATATAAATTATTTGTAATAGAGCAGACACTTTGAGTTTTTAATGGGTTATGTTATAGCCCTGCTTGTTTTTATGAAATATAGGCCTATGTATTGACTGCATGATCATTTCACCGTATTTACTGCCATGCGAGCCGCAAATTAAGCTGGGCGAGCCGCGCAATGAGTAACTGCCTTAATATAACAACAACAACAACAGCAGCAGCCCTAAAGCCTATTTATTGAATGTTTATACTGTCCTACGTCTTATGCTTATCTAGATTGGAAAAAGCGAGACTGCACTGACATCAGATAACACTCAAAGCAGCAAAGAGAATGTTCGTAGGGTAAGGAACATCACATTTTCTGTAGCCTATCATACAAAATGTGTGGTTACACTAGAATAATGACCATCATGATGCATTCATACAGGGCTGGATCTACACCCTCAAATGGGTCCGTACGAACAACAGCGGCATAGTGCAAGCGACCAGCCAGCCAGACGAGAATGACATTAAACCCACTAGTGATGCATCAAAAAAAAGCGAAAGCAGTGAATCAAGTGAAAGCCAGGAAACGGTTGTTCTGAGCACAAAGGAAGAGGATAACAGTGCCGACACGAGTGAAAGCAACGAACACAGTTATAGTGTTGAAGGTACTGAGTATAGTACGAGCAACAGCAACAGCAGCAGCAGCAGTAGCAGCAGCAGCGAAAGCACCGAGTCCAAAAACAGTGCAGTGGATAGCGAAAGTCGCTCAACTGAGTGCCTTCCCGGGGCTGACAGCCATGAATGTGACAGCGAGGAAGACTTTCCTCAGGATATCGGTGATGATGGTGCAACCGACCCTTTCAATGGCTTCCTAATGCCTGATGTCACTGAGCCCTAGCAGCAGGGCTCTTAAGACATAATCTTATGACTCAATGCTCTGATATCTGCAAGTGGAAATCCCAGGAACATATTAAAATGGGAATGTTCTATTAAGGAAAATATTTAAAGGAGGGTATGTAAGGAAATTTATAGAATATTAATTAATATAAATGTTAATAATAATGTTTTAAGGTACCTCATCATTCTTAATTTTAGGCATACATTGATATTTTGTTTTTATACTTTACCCTATTGTTAATACTTTACAATAACGTATCATTTGTTAACTTACATGAACTATAAGAAATATATTCTTATAGCATTTATTAACCTTAATTAATGTTAATTAATAAAATGTTAATTGACAGTGCATTAGTTAACAACTGTTAACTTAAAATGTATTAGTAAATGTTTAACATTAACAGATTAATAAATGCTGTAAGAACCGTTCATTGTTAGTTCATGTTAACTAACTAATGTTAACAAATGAAATCGCATTGTAAAGTGTTACCGAATTGTGTGCAGTATTGTTTTTTTTTTATTATTTATAGATTTTATAGTCATTTATTTTTACTGTTGATATTAACCATTTTCAAATAAATAAAGAAAAAATATGCCGTGGTTGTTTTTCCCCATGAATTCTTCATGCTAAAAAGTTGCAAACGCAAGCACCTCCACATTCCTAAAATGAAAGGGTTGCCCTAATGCAATCCAAGAGTAATTACCAACTTCATTGCCTATAATTTCAGATTTAGTTCATACCTTTGCAAAAGCATGTCTAAACAATAAAAATGTGTATAGAGAGCTGAAATGACTGTTGTGTAACATCAAGCTATGAAAGAGCACTTTCAGCATGGAATATTGCAACAATTATATGTGTGTGTGATTGACTTATATTTACAAGTAATATATCATGTCTGTTAAACACATGTCATTGCTGTTTTGATACCACAAGATGGTGGCAAACTTTAAAGAACAGAGGTGGGGTTTCCCTAGGAAGAACATCATAAACTCACACAAACATTACACACCGAGCGGGACTTTCTGCCGTTTCATGTGTGCTGCTTTTGGCAGAGGGATAAAGATTCCTTACGCTGAGAATGAGGGTTTAGACATTGTAAGTGTGTTAATTACTGTATAATTAAAATGAATGTTTTATGGTTCAATCTTCAGATAACAGACTAAGCACCATTGGCTTTCATTGTCTAGACAATTGGCATAATGTGATCCAAGATAATGGTAGGCACAATATCCATAATGACAAGGAGGGATGGTCTAAAATGAAACCTTTAAATAATTGTACTACATGTATGAGAGTACAGAGAGTGTAACAAAAAAATCCCAAACATTTGGAGTAAAACATTTTTGAAAGAAAACCTAAGGCAGTATGAAATTGTCAAGTGTGCTTTCCCTCAAATTTTACAGTTAGAATACATTTAAAAATAATACTGACATAAAGCAGGAAATCTTAACATCTGATTGTTTCATCAGATAGGCCTACAGCTAAAATACTGTATAGCCTACTATATAACACAATGGACTTTTTGTTATTTAGATATTTTATTTAAAGTTATGCAATGCATTTACGAGAATGTGGGTCAGTTACAAACAACTGTCAATTTGTCCAATCAGCAAAAATTTACAATTTCACTTATTTTGCATGCTCTCAATATATGTGTATGTATGTATGTATGTATGTATGTATGTATGTATGTATGTATGTATGTATGTATGTGTTTTGTTTTTTACTGAGAAGAAAAAAAAAAAAAAGCAAAAACAAAAAACAATGGGCGTTAATGTGAACCGAAGCTGTTTGTTCTTCAGAATATCTTCTTTTGTGTTCTGCAGAAGACATACAGGTTTGAATTGGAACGACATGAGCGTGAGAAGCCTAAATTATCACAGAGTCTTCATCTTTGGGTGGACTTTTAAAAATGTTTTTCATGCCTTAGCTTCTTTGATATAGAAGCTTCACTAAGCCTTGCCACCTTGCGAGTTCAACAGGCAGCTCTTCACACGCTCCACGCGTGAACGATAGGGACTTTATATGACTAAAGCGTGCTAAAGTCCAGTTAAACCTGGTTTTTACACAGTCCGCGAGCGACGCGACAAACTAAAACGTCCCTATTATAATCAAGGAAGCTGTCTAAACTAGTTTTTTTTTCTTTTTTATCGCGTCACTGGCAGCGTGGGAGCGCGCATTCTTCGTGCACACGCACCAGGCGGCGTCAAGCTGAACTGTGATCTCCCCAAACCTGATATCACACCGAGGACAGAGACAGCGGTCTCTAAAAAGTGTAAAACCACAATTAAATCGCACACGACTCCACAGTTAACCTCTTTTAAAGCTAAAATAGGGGCTGTTACCTAACTATTTTTTATGTTAAGTACGAGAAAAAAAATATACCCAATTTGAGATGGGGGGGAAGTCCCCGCAAGGAAATCCCCTCTTCATAAGATAATTTCGAAATTAAGTGAGGCTCTCACAGGCTGAAGCTTTCTGCTTTTGGTCTACAGCCGACGCCTGTAAGCCCATGACACTCAAACCTGTACAATCTATGGGAAATTCGTAGTTTATGTACTCATTTTAACGCGCGAGCGGATTGTTCAGCATGGATGAGATGAAGAGGGAGAACGAGGCGCTGAGGGCGAAGTTGCGCAGCTGCTCTACCCTCAACACATTTTACCACGAAACACAACAAGAAATTGCTCGTTTAAATCTCTTGGTTACATCCAAAGACGGAATTATCGCCGATTTAAAGGCAAGACTGGGGAAGTATGAGAAAACCGTGGTCATTGAGGGAGAGGAGCCTTATATTGTAGGGCCGTCGAAATCTCTAATCGAGAGTTTGTGTAAGGAAATTTGCAGATTAAAACAAAAACTCACGGAATCAGAGGCGGACACCGCCCAGAGATTGGAAACCAGTAAAACAGTAAGTTACAACACATTTCTCACTTGTGTTCCTACTTCTCGTATGCAAACATTTACAACAACATGTCATTGTTTTTTTCTTTTCTTTCTTACCAACTACCCTAAAACAGTGTAGTATATCTTCTATGTAAAATACTTGAATTCCTTAAGAAAACATAATAATAATAGTGAATAATATATACAGCTTAATCCAGCCTACAATGGGTTGCTGGTCCTAGGTGGTTTAAGATCGGTCTCTTAGAGTGCCCAAAATCCTCTAAAACAAACAAGACTGACCAGCAAATCAGTTTATCATGGTTTAAGATGTTTGTACCGTTTGTTCGCCTTTAAGAGTATTTGGATACTTCACAGTATATGTTTGAGCTGTGGTGAAACAAGTGCATTTGTTGTTCATGTTCACCTGAACTGTCAGAAAACAGGCATGAGAGAGTCTCCTGACTGTTTGCTTGTTCCAGGAGATTCAGCGATTGCAAGAAAAGTTGAAGGAGAAGGATCAAGAGCTGAAGACCATCAGGGAAAGGCCCGAGCAGGAGAAAGAGAGGGAGATCCAGCAACTACGCTCCACCTTGGCCGAAAGGGATCGGACACAGGCCACCAGGGCCGTCCTTTGCAACTCTCTTGCTGAAGAAGCAGAGCAGTTGAGGGCCCAACTGGGGGCCACCGTGCAGGTGTGCCAGGAGCTTTTGGGGCACATGGAGAAAGAGAAAAACAAGACAGCCATGACAGATCAGAGAGCGCAAGTTAATGAGGTGTGTTGGAAACTATCAGCATTCTGCAAATCTGGACCACCTTTAAAAAAAAAAAACTTAGAAATTGATGTTTAACATTTTTCTATCTTCATAAGACAATAGATTCCCCTGAAGTTCCCCATCTAAATGTCATCATCAGCAAGTTAGAAGAGGAGAATGACCAGCTTAAAAAGAGAGTTGCCTATGTAAGGATCACATGATCACTGACATTTGTTTTACCCATGTCATATGCAGAAAATGTCACTCTTTACCTTTTACGGAAAGAAACAACAATGTAAAATATTCTTGGAAAATGTCTTTTTTTCTGTTCACATCATAAATACATGTTTTTGTTCCATCTCAGGTGGAAAGTTTAAACTCAAAGTGGCAGAAGTATGACTCCAGTAGAGAGGAGTACGTGAGGGGTTTGTGTCAAAAGTTGAAAGAGTCAAACGGTCTGGCATCCGCAGGTCTGACCCTGACCCAAACTCAGGCTGCGGGCAGCACAGCTTTGATCCAGCAGGAGATCGCGCGGCTCAACGGCCTCCTGCAGGACAAGATGATTGAGTGTGAGAGACTCGGCAGAGAGAGGGATGACAATACAAGAAGAGACCACGAGCGCATTCAGATGCTTGAGCAGCAGGTCTTTATCAGTTCAACTAGCAGAATTTGAATTCCTCTTAAACAGGAAGTCATTGTATTTTTGTTACAGCAAAGATGAGAAGTAGTTTGGTTTGGTTTGCTGCCCATAAACCAAGTCCTTGTTCTCTCATACAGGTTCTGGCCTATATTGAGGACTTCAAATCGGAGAGGGCAGACCGAGAGAGGGCTCAGGGTAAAATCCTGGACCTTCAAGACGAAGTTGGGCGACTTCAACTGCAAATACGCACACAGGCAAGTATAATTTAAAAAGCCTTATTAAAAGAATGAAGTTCTTGAAAAGAAAGTTTGACCTTTTTATGACAAGGTTAGTTGGGGTTGTATGATGTCATGTAGTTTAAAATGATTTTAAATAGCATTGTTGTATCGTTACTTACTACTAAACCCAAACAGCATGATATTTTGAATGAATAATTCATGATATCTGAAAAAACATCTCAAAAATATTTCAAAAAAACATTTTTTTAAATTGTTTTTTTTTTTTTTAAGTCACAATGAAATTGGAGTAGCGACAGATCCTGTCTTCCATTTCTTGATGTACGTCCGAGTGCAACAGATTACTGAAAAAATTAAAAAAGTATTTTTTTTTTTTTTCCATTGTTTGTTGATTTGATTTTGTGATGTGGACTTTGCACTCAATAATTAATGCAAGCTTGCAGTTGAGGGTGTAAGCGAACTAAATTATTGGAGAAGTCCAGCATACAACAGAGAGAAGTCTGTCATTATGACATTTTGATAAAACATTACTAGGTAAAATATTTAATATAAATGGATGATTCATTCACAAGAAAATCTGTAACGTATTTACAATATAGATAGGGTGAATTGTTATTTAACGCCAACATAATTCCCCCCCCCATTCTTTGTCGTACTAACCAAAATAACCCAAACCAGCGTGTTTTTTTTTTTAAATCTGAAGGCCATTTCTTTCTAATAGCATGCATCATTTCTTCATCACAGAGCGTCCAAGACGCCTCATCCTCACGCCGACTTCACATGGGCCTTAAAAAAGTTACCCACCGCCAGACGGAAACTGCCGAACCACTAAGGAACAGTCCCCCAGAAACAAGCTCAAAGAGGACTATCAGTAACACTGCACCGCAGGGAGCCGCTGAACTGCAGTGCCCTCGGTGTCTCACCACATATGACGATGAGCACACGGCCGAATACCTAAATCATTGGGACGAGTGTGCCAAGCTGTGAGTCTCTCACCTCACTGACTTTTCACAGGGCACAGAAAGCACTGAGGACAAAATCACTACAAGCTCGCAGACTGTGGGATGTGTGACAGGGTGTTGATGAAGGCAGGGGCACGTTTAAACAGGATGGAGTCGAAGGAAGAGCTTTTTTTTTCGATTGTGGACTCGGTTGATGTTAAGAAGGTTGCTTGAGGCATAGGACTCAGAATATGACTTTGGCTTGGTCATTTCCAGTTCAAAGGCTTACTCACTTGGCTGTCATATAGAATGCAGATGGTCTGGTTATGAAAAGTTATTCAATCTTAAGCATTTGCGGTTTATAAGTCACTGGGTTTTGCCATTTGTTTGGTGTCATGGTTTCAAGCACGGTACGAGTTTCAATCAAATTTTGCTTAATGCTGTATTGCAGATCTGTGTATAATTCAGATGGATCGTAAAATGGGTATCATATACCTCACTGATATGTATTCTCTTTATCAGCTGGTTTGCACTTTTTGCTATTTTAATAATTTCCAAATACAGATGATAAAAGTACATATTCTTTCATATTTAACACATAAGCTTGTTTATTATTAGGCTATCGAATATAATTCATACTTTTGTCATGGTGCTATTTGTAAAGTATATTGTAATGTTTCTATATTTCATTTTCTGTTTATTTGTAGGTATATTGCCTTGAGCTTAAATTTTAAAAACAGATAATTTTCTTTGTACCAAGAACAGCACAGCACGCACTATTAATAATCTTTTGATATTTGACTATTTGATTCATTTATTCATTCATTCATTCATTAATTTATATATATATATATATATATATATATATATATATATATATATATATATATATATATATATATATATATATATATATATATATATATATATATAAAATGTATGTATGTATGATGCCAGATCAAACATCAGTTTCCGATTATAAATGTTACATGGTTCTGACGTATAACATGTCATTACTTTCTCAGACTTCTAGGCACCTTTTGACTGTGAGGTACTTGCCATTTGATCCCCCTCTGCAGTTAAAAACATTCTAGTTTTAAGTAAGAGAGGAAGTTCCCTACATCCTGGTAAATTGAGATGTGAAATGTTCATGTCAGTTGCTGCGTCTGACAAAATGGCCTCCTATTTCAGCACACTTTTACAGGGTTTAAAGGCGCTAACAACACAAATCAATTGACAATAAGGAATTATTCCTGAGATGACAAAGTAAAACATAGAAATGTGATAACTATAAGATGATTTATTTTTATAATAAAATGTTTGCTTAAGGATCCTTTTCTAAACCATGTCTGTGAGTGTATTTGTGCGGTCAAATGTAATTATTAGTAAGATATGGGAAGCCAGACACTGAGATAGTTGTGATAATGCTGGTAAGATCATGAGGCATAGTGTGCCATAACGCATTAAACTCAAGTCCCATGGGATTTGAAAGAGTGTGTATGTGCACAAGTGGTGGAAAGCCCCTTCCCAAGCGCAACTGAATGGACAGGCTATAACTGCAGCAAATTCTCAGCTGTCCTGAGGCCTGGAAGTGAATAGCAGAAGAGGGGTAGAGGGATATAGTGAGACTGGCTATTTAAAGGGGAGGAGGCTATGGGACCAAACAAGGCTAGTGTCTGTAACTATCTCTTATCAAATACATATTCACTGAATCAAATTACTATTGTCTAATTAAGATTATATACACATTTTGTACTTAGTACTGTAGCTGAACCGCTGCCGTAGTTTTGAGAGGCCAGTAACACATTATCCAAGCCTTTATGAAGTGATTCAGACTGCGACTAAAATGCAACAAAAAACATGACATTTTAAAATAGGCTATATTTGCCATTGGTGACAGACTGGAAAAACTTGTGTGCGTCTATGTGATTTGTTATATAATACCTTATGGCATTAGTCAATAGAGTGCTGCTGGGATGATGTATTTTTGTTGGCCAAAACTCAAACGTCCAGAATCATTTTAGCATTTCCGGTTCCATTGTCCTGAAGACACTGTGGTTAAGTACCTGAAGTAAGGTGGTTAACAAGATATTTTCACATTTTATTCTACAACATAAAATACCTTGTGCTTTTTTTTTTTCTTGTCTTGAAAAAGGTTGTTGCTAACAAGTGGCTAAATGAGACCTTTTTTTGTGACCCAGGGCTTGACATTAACACCCACCAACCTGCCAAACTGAATTTCAGCAGTGGTCGTGTAATGCAGTCACTCCTACTAGTCACTTTGGCTGGTTGAATTTTATATATAAATTTTTCAATTGTAGTCTTTTAAAAAGACATCTGAAATAATAAACTAAGTGTAATGTAGTGTTGTCAAAAATAAAAATTTTTCAATAGATACCGATACTGAAATATCTGAAACGCTTCCAATACTCATTTTCCGCAAAATACACAATACCAGCTGCACTTTCTCGCTCTCTCATCTCCCCGAAAGGAAGTTGACACACAAACCCGCCTCCCCTCGCTCACGCGTTTCATTTGCTCCGGATGAATATTGTTGGCAATTTCAACAGGGCTTGAATTTCGGTGTGGGATTGCGCGTCATTTTACAAATTTCCGCAGATTTTGTGCTCACACCCAAATTGCGCACACATAAAGCCACCTCTCAGAACTAAATTGACTTATATTTTTTCACAGCTTATTGCATTTAAACAGTCAAATACACAAAAAATAATGTCAAAATGCCAGTCTTGAGCATTCACATAAACACAGTCAGTTATGTTTTAAGTGAATGTAAACAGTTGAGAAAGAAAACACGTGTAACAGTATAATGGATCCGTGCGTCAGGTTTTAAAGTGACAGCAGCCTAATATACCTGCTGCCAAATTATGAGATAATATTAAAAATATCTATATGGCTGTTTTTCCCCATGGTATCGATGTCAAAATGGTGACTGGAAAATCACTAGCCACAGTGGCTGGTGAGCAAAAAGTCAAGCCCTGAACATCACACCAAATCGAAAACTCATCTAAGCACTAGTCAACTTCTACAACCTCGCTGTGTTTATAATCACATGCTTAAACTATTCTAACTCAAACCTTCAGGGAAAATGCTTTTTAAAGATTTAAAGAGTTTTCGGAAGCCATACAGTGGCGAAGTTGCATGGTGTAGTTCGGTTATAGCCTATGCTTTTTACTTCTGGTGATTGAGTCATGAAAGTGGTTTCAATTGTGAAGATTATCATGATGAAAAAAAAAGTATAAGAATCATATGCTTTTGTTGGTCACAGAGGTTATTTTCTGCAATAATCCAAAAGCCAATGGAAAAATCCTATTGGGTTTCTGTCTAAGGAACCAGGGTGATTCTAATTTACAGGTTGGCCTACAAAAATCCCCCATCACTGCTGCAGTTTATTACATTGTTAGAGTCCACAAGCGTTCCCTGTGCACAACAAGCAGCACAACACCAGCAGTGATGTCCGAACTGCGAAGTATCCGAAGTATACTTTGTTTTTTTACGAGTACGGGTACACGCGTTTCAAATTTCATCATCAGCACAGTACCGCAGCTGTGATTTCTGAATTGTGATTGAAATTACAATCTTTTCAGAAAGTCTTTCAAAAAAGATTTACAAAACGTATTCATCAAAACCGTTTGAATCAGACCAAGTTTATAACCGACTCCTTCCCTGTACTGCAAATCAATTTTTCATTATGTCTGAATTCAAATAAGCCGGAAACCATTACTAACCCTAACAATGTTGTAATAAATGGTATTCTAAAAATATAATCATTGTTTATCATAGTGAGGTCAAATTGAAACTTTGTTTGGGAGTAAAACTGTTAGGTGGGTGACATGTTGGAACCATAAGTGGTAGTGACATTTGTATATATTATACAAATACAATTAGGATTACTAAAGTGACAGCATTAACCAAACGGTTTCTGACAACTTCTGGTTTTCATGTCAACTTAAAAAGTAATTTGTCATCCTGGTCGCGTGTGTGTTATATCTGGGAAACCAGTCATCAGTGCAGGCCCATATTCAGCTTACAAGATCACGTCTGACATGTAAAGGAGCATCATGGTCCCCTGAGTCAATAAACCCTTGATGAGGTCAGACACACGGCCCTAGCTAGCTGCCACGGGGGTAGAAGGGAAAACTCCAGCAGGAGTTTCATGCTCTCTACTTCAGTCAAGTCACCACTCTCGAAATGACGTCGCCCAAGCACAAGCACACACTTCGGAAGATGCATGTGGCCGCAGCAATTCTGCACAGAACAGTGCCATTTTTCTACCAGAGTAATCATTGAGAAAAGTGTGTTGCTGTGAAGAACTAGAGATTAGCGAAAAGCTGAAGTGATGGATGTGTGGGACCCGCTGTAGTTTTGTTCTTTAACGAAACCTTTTTCCTTGGAGAAGTGAAAGGCAGACTGGAAGGGATTCCCCACCTCCACACACATCTACAATAATGTGAGGCCTGCACATGTATTGCAAGAAAAGCACACACACCACAATTCACCTTCAGAAAGTAGAAATAATTAGGTCACATGACTTTTACAGTAAAATAGTAACACAATAGCTCCAGAATTGAGATAAAAAAATTCAACACCAGGTCAGCACAAGAATCCTGCACTGCAACAATGGGGAAAGAAAAACAAGTAGCCTATCATGGTGTAGCTTGTCTAGTCGTTATTATCCTCAACTTCACCTGCCATGCTGTTCCGGCTGGGAAAACTTTGCCAAATGCCATGCCAAAACAGATAAATATGGCCTTTAATCTTTAACGCAGGGAATTCCCGAGCACTGGCTAACTCGTTTGAAAGAGCAGCACCTTATTTAACACTGCTGTTGTTACTGACTGTGTAAGAGTTATCACGACCTGTTGTGTTGTTTTTTTAGATAAAAGCGATCAGAACTCTATTGTCAATTCCAGTATGTGGAACGATGGGGGTTTTCCCTCTTAAGCTCTCTGTTTCTCCTTAGCTCTGGGCCATCCTCAATGAAAAGATCTTCATGAGTGATTACAAATTACATGATCTCATCTCCAATCTTTGATTCCTCTTTAATAAACCCAGCTCTCTCCTTTCTCTTTCTGACCCTTTTATTGTCCAAGTCCCTCTTTGGAAGACTGATTCTAGACATTTTCTCTCTGCACATATTCCTGTCAAGACGGGATAATAAAGGACAGTTGTTATATTTGGATGATGAATATGGCAAGGGAACATACTAGGATACAGTTACATTTATCTAATACTCAACAGATATTTTAATTCCCAAATGTCTATAGGATATTTTTGTGTGTGTGTGTGTGTGTGTGTGTGTATTGATATGTATGCAGTCATCTTGTGTAGTTGTTCTTCTCATTCAGTCAAAACAATTAAAGTTCATATTGAAAGTACAAAATGAATCTGCCATCAACCAGAAATATCTTACTAAAAAGATTTTACAAAAATGAGGTAACTCCAGCATTGCATCACGGGTGACTAAAAGTGGGCAGACTTACAAAAGCACTTCCAGGAGATTCACAAAATCTCCCATTGTTCATTCTCTGATTTCCCAGCCAAACACATGCTGATTTTTAAATTATATAAATAAATAAATATTTTAGTTAATTGAATTACTTTACTACATATTTTTTAAATTTTAAAACGTAAAATAAATTTATATTTTATACATTTATTTTACTATAACATTTAAGTTCTAGATTACTATACTAAAATATTTCATTTACAATTTTTTTGTCTCTTATACTTAAAACCAAAGCTGCATTTATTTGATCAAAAATACAGTAAAAAAACAGCAATGCTGTAAAATATCATTACAGTTTACACAATGTAGAAGTCTTTACGGTCACCTTGTATAAAATTTAATGCATCCTTGCTGGAAAAAAAAAAAATCTTACTGACCCCAAACTTTTGAATATTATATAGGCTTTATGCCGAACGTCACATGAACATACAGGAAAACAGGGTAACACTTTATTTTAAGGTGACGTAGTTACACGTTACTACATGTACTTACTATAGTAATAACAGTGAATTACAAGTAACTAACCATAAACCAAACCCTAACCGTAACTCTACTCTAAGTACATGTACATTAATTAATATTACGTTAATATTATTAATATTAGTAAGTACAATGTAACTACATCACAGGTCTCATCTGATCCACTTGTTGGAGAAAGTGTTAATGGCAGTATCAACTGACGCTGATATGGACTTTTAAGGTAATCAGCTAACCTAGCTAGTTCTTTTTATTGTTGCCATTTTTAAATTTAAATATCTGGACCCACTTTATATTAGGTGGCCTTAACTACTATGTACTAACATTTAAATTAATAATTTGATACAATGCACTTATTGTGTACATACATGTTTTTACATTGTACTTACATTTTAAAAATTACCTGCATGTAATTACTTAATTTCTGTAGTTACATTTATAATTACACTGTTGACACTTCCTTACACCTAACCCTACCCTTAAACTTACCCATACCACCACACCTGTCCCTAACTTTACCCGTATCCAACCTCAATATCAGCAAAAGTGTTCTGGAATACAATATGTGCAGTACATTGTACTTATTTTTTTGATGTAAGTATATAGTAATTAAGGCCACCTAATATAAAGTGGGACCAGATATCTAAATGTTAGTGAGAATAAGAAAAACAATAATAAAAAAAACCTTTTTGTTATCAATCTGCATATGCAATGGCCATCGGTTATGCTCATCTCATTTTAGTAATTGATAATAGCTATATTAAAAAAAATAAATAAATACACCATCACGACATTCTAAAGTATAAAGTTAGTGCCTGGTTTGTCTATAAACCGGGCGCTAACTTTATACTTGCCATTTAGAATGGCATGGTATGAAAATGTTTTAATATATTATCATCAATTACTAAAATGAGATCATCTCTTCCAGAAAAAGACAGGCAACAGTCTCTCTAACCTGTTATATCGGTTTCTTTGTTACACACTAAAAGGAGGTAGGCGTTCCACCACAGCGAAAAAGTTTTTTTTGGCAGGAAGTGAAGAAAAAAAAAAGCCCTACATAAAACAAAGTTTGATGATGACGGATAGTGACAAAAGTTCCCTTTCTGTGGGAGTCATGAGTTTAGAAATAGTCTGTCAAGTAGTTTCGAAGATTAAAAATATGCCCTCCCTCCCATTTTAAAATGTGATTCCAATACACATTTTGAAGAGTGAGGTAATCACACTTTTTGTTGCACTTTAGAAGTGAAAGCCAAAATCATGTAAATACTTATAAACGTTCTGTCACTTTAAACACCAAGTTAAATCTCTCACTACCAACAAAATTATTTTTAACATTGAACAATTTGAATACAAAAATTTTAAATCTCAATGTTTATTTCAGAGTTCCACGAATGGGGTCACCAGAATGTATCAGGCAAAGTTTAGCTAAAATTAACCATATTGCACCAAAATTCCTAAACTAGTAAGAGTTGTCAGATAAACTTCAACTTATCAAACAAAATGATTCACCTTTGGAGGGCAGCCTTTCTGACAAGGTAATGATAGTCTCATAATCAAGAGAAAGAAAAACAACCATTAGTATGATGAAAATCACAATATTTCAAAGGACTATTCCTTTGAAATAACTTGAAATGGAGAATCATGCACAATAACACATGGAACATTTAGAAAGTCCATTTAAATTTCATGTTGACTAACACACACCCTTCATGGGATGGCGGGGAGATTTTAGGGGCTGTAGCCCCTCTTGTATCTGTTGGTTTTCTTATTATTATTATTATTATTCTTCCCAAATGAGAGTCAATGGCAGCCCTATGAACCATAAGTCAGAAAATGATTAAATTTGGCACAATTGTAGAGATGATCATGAAAAGTAATTGGACCAAATTTGGAGTCTCTAGGACCAACTCTATAGCACCACCACCAGTTCAAAAATTCAACACTGAAACGGTTATAACTTTTGAACCATTTGATCTAGAAAAATAAAACTTAGTACACCTGATTCCTCTCATCATGCTGATCACAATAAGACTTTTCAAAGGCCATTTTGAAAAGTACAGTATTACATTTTTTTTTACTACTAATCCTTTAAAATTTGTCAGATGATCAGATGATCTTTGGACTGAGCCGCATAGAAATGACTGAACAGAATTTTTTGACCCACTGGTGAAAAAAAAGTTATGATGTCACAAACTTCGATCGGGTCGAATTTGGGTCGACCCAAAATTGGTTCAGAGGCTGTATCTCGGCCAAACTTTGATCAATCGAAACGAAAATTGGTACACTTCATCGGACCCATGATCTAAGGGTCCATGCCAAATTTGGGAACAGCGACACCTACAGGTCATGAGATATGAACAATTGCTATTTTTGCTCATAACTTCTGAACAATTTGTCAGAATCATAACATTGGTGTCTATGGATTCCTCGTGTCATGCCGAATCCGGTGATATCAGTTTTGCCAGGATTGGACAAACCATGTGACCGCCATTTTGAATTTTGTCATAAATTGCAAAATCTTTTAAAATATTTGACATATCTTCACAAAATTTGGTAGGGATGACCGACAGTATGTCCTGAAGGTACCTGAGAAGTTTCAACACAGCGCCACCTAGTGTTCCAGAAATATACTTTTTTTTTGTTGCAAAAACGCTTAGAACTTTTGAAAACAAAGTTCAAAATTTCATTTCTTCATGTCATTATGTTCCTTGGTTTATGCCGATTCCGACGATGTGTCATTTGTCATTTTCAAACAATGTGACTGTCCACCATATTGAAGCAAATGAAAAACTGTTTTTTTGCTGCTACTCCTACAAAAATTGTGCCCAATTTTGTCCAAAATTGGCTCAGATGATCTTTGGACTGAGCCGCACAGAAATGACTGAGCCGATTTTTGATATTCGCTACCGTTCCAGAGAAATTCGTCTCTGAAGTTGACCTTGTCTGTGTTTGTGTCTTTATACTAGTTAGCTTAGCATGCCAATTGGTTAATTGTAAAATTTGCTTCTGTTTCAGACATTAAGTCATTCTGAGAATGATCTAATCTGAACTTTTTAAATATAACATGCAGTGCATTGATTCTCACTTTAACTATGGTACTTTGGCAGCTGTTTGAATGCATGTCTGCCCAGTGGCGTGTTAAGATGAGCAACAGGCACCTGACCCAGAGATAGTGGGTTCGAGTCCCGGGTGGGACAGCTTTAAAAAATTGTGTGTAATGTTGTGTCATTTAGAGGCAATAGCTGCAGTTCTGCCTTCAAAAACTCAAGTCTTTGTAAAATTAAACAAACCATTGTATGAGTGGCATGCTGTTTAAAGCAACAGGCTAAAGCTTTGAAGATTGTTTGGTCAAATTCAATGTGTAGCAAGTTAAGTTTAAGTTAAGTTGTTTAAGCATGTGAATTGTGCAATGTTCAAAAGTTTCCTAATAAAATCCAAAGTCCAAACATGCCAAAAATAGCCATGCTGGGCTTGGTCCCACAATTGCTGCTAGCATCCATCTATTTTTTCTAACGGCATTTCAGAAAAATGAAGCCAGCTGCTAGCATAAATATCACCTTTATCTCAATATGTATTCAGTAGGGCACGCTTAGTTGAAATAAGTAGTGTTAAATGATAAAATATGAAATACTTTTAATTTTAAGGTTATTATTTTCACCTTCAACATACACTTACCTCTCAGCAGAAACAATAATACTGCGTCCAACGACGCTCATTGATTGGACTGGAAAAAATGGTTTAACTGATCAGTGAAAACACCAGCCTGAACCGGGATTGTACCTGCCACACCCTGGAAATAAGGTAACAGGAAAGAAAACAAAGCTGAATAAACCTTAAACTATTCATAATGACTAACATTTGAAATTATCCCAAATGTTTGGATAGCTATTATTGTTATCACTGTTATTACTGCTTAAGTATGCAGATGCAGCCAGTGTAAAACCGTAAACACTGAATTAAAATGGTTGTGGTGTTTCATATGCATTAGTTCTTACCAGAACGATGGGGACGGACCCTTTGCAAGGTGCCAAGTAATGCAAATTAGGGGTGTTAGGTTGCTCCTTTTATGTTGATCTGTAGTCGGCTCTGTATTTCCCCTTGATTGGATAAGGTTAGGAATTTGGTAAGTGTTATAAGATGCAGATGGAAAAAAGACAACTGACACACAGAAATGTCCTGCCACTCTACTGTATTCCATCTTTCAAAAAGAAAGACAAGATTTTAATATTACTTAACAATATGTTAAAAAGTAGCCAGTCCGGCTTCAGTGTTAATACAATATACACTCTATAACAGATTGATAGTGTGAGTATTGTTCTTTTCGATTCAATTCTGAAAGTATTCTGATACAAGCTTGGTACAAGTTGAAAAAAAAAAAGAAGAAAAAAAAAAAAAAAATGGTAACTTGAACACAGTTGTTACTCTGAACAATTTTAAATGGAACTGACATGTGAACATTGTCAAGTATTAGCCATTCTCCTGATAAAGGGAGAGATAGGGGACAATGACGTGAAGCTGACCAGTCCGATTCTCTTGGCGAGTTGTGAGGAAGTGCAGTGCTAGGTGCAAAGGTGAGCAAAGCCACAGTTGATTTGAATAAAAGGATCTTTTTTTCATATTCATCTTTTTTCTTTAAGCATGTCTTTTGCAGTGCCTTCATCCAAATGTACATAAAGCCAGAGAAAACCCAGAACATGACACACAGACCTAAGAGAAACGGCCCACTCACTGACAAAAAGCACACACGCTTTTTAAAAAGAAGAAAAGGGAAACCAAAATAATAGGGATAAACTTATAGAGTAGCATTTTGGAGTTGTTTTTTTTGACTTTGCTCTTTTTTTCTCTCTCCAGAAGTACTGCAGGAATATAAGCCGTTTTGGGTTCTTTGCAGAGCCCACAGCAACAAGGACAAGGCAAGGCGGCATGGATAATGTAGACCAGAGGAGCGGTTGAAGCATAGCAGCACTGGGGTCAGCAGTCAGTCTGTAGAAATGTGGGAGAGAAAGAAGAAACCAGGGGAACGCTTATCAATTCCTGCCATTGTCTCTTGAAAGGAAGACCCATTAGTGGGCAGCAAACGTGGCCTTCTTCAAGCTAAAATTGGACCAGTTGATGGACAACCTCTGCCTCGTCTGTCGCGCAGAGTCCAAGCAGAACCTGCGAAAAGGGTGAAGAATAAATTCATTGGGGAACAAAAGGTCATGAATGCCAGATCACATTTACCATTGCTCAGCGAAATTCCAAATGGCAAAATCCAGTCATTACAACAGGAATCCGCACAATAGAGAGTTTCATGTGACGGCGGAAAAGTTCCCAATGCAGATTTCGCTCCTGTTCAAGTTGGTCAGGCAAATTTGCCGCACCGACCAACAGAAAGCTGCCTGGTTTGAAAGTGTCTACTGTGTAAGCAGAGCTTTATACATCACTATTGACAATGGACCGATTTTTACAAGGAAATTTGTGACCGCACTTCAAAATATGACTACTACCAAACGGTACCTTTTGAAATATTCCACCTCGCGTTCGGTCTCGTCCATGTCTACGCTGTCCAAATCAATGTCTTTGGGCAGAAATACATCATCTGTTGGAAAATAAGAGAATTCTGACTTGTACAAAAGTGGACAAACTGTAAAATATTCCTTTTCAGACAATTTGGCAGTTCAAAACACTCACCTATTGAGTTATTCATCTTGTCCGATTTTTTCTTCTTATTCTTCTTGGCTTTGCTTTTGGGCTGAGGGGACTCGTTGTTTGGGACTTTGCCATTCTGCTGAGGAGAGTCTAAAGCTGAAGATTCGATAACAGGAGAGTTCCTCTCGTCTTTTCCTCCATTCTGTGGCTTTTTCCCATTAGTCCTCTCTTCCCTCTTGATCTCGGTCACTGACTCCTCTGAAGCTCTCTGCTTGGCTTTGGCTTCAGTTTGAGGGCTGGCCGCATTCCCAGCTTTGGGAGGCTCTGGAACTTTGGAGGTCTCGGCTGGCCTCTTTGTGGCCTCACCGTTGGTTTTGGAGCCATTTGTTTGCTGTTTGGGTTTGACCTTGGTATGGGAGGACTCTGGGTGGGAGGTGGTGCCATTCTGGAGGGCAGGAGACTCTAAAGGTCTCTCTTTGCAAGTCTTTGGGCTTGGCTGTTGCGATGGGCCGTTCTTCCCATTGGTAGGTGATTCAGGTTCTAGACGAGGCTCCTTAGGACCGAGGCGGATGAGACTATGTAGTAGCTGTGTTTTGCCGTTCTGCATGTTCTTTTCTAAAACACTCTGTGCGGTTTGCTGAAGAGGCTGAGGGTTGTTGGTTGTTGGAACGAGAGAAGGATTTTCAGACTTGGTTACCTCCTTGGCTTTATTGTCTTTCTTTTTCTTCTTAGATGCCCGCAAATGCTGCATTTCCTGCAGACGGAGTAGCTCCTGCTTCAGTGCCGCCTCCTCCTCCTGCTGCTGCCTTCTCTGTTCCTTTAGAAGTTGCTGCTGCACCTCCAGTTCCCGAGCCTCTGCCTCTAGCCGGGCTTTCTCCTCCAGCTGCAACCAAACAAAACCCCAGACAGTTAATCTCATGACACCCTCCAAAAGATATATACACACAAACACATGATCCCATGACTAGTGTGTTTTGTAATTTTACTGTATATATTAAAGGTGCTGCGATAAGGAATTTTGGGGTTAATTACGATCACCGGTCAATGCATCATACTGGTTGATGCGATGACTGGTACCGATCACCGAAATAGGAATATTAGGTTGCTGTCACTTTAAGACCGATTGCACGGATCTAATATTATGTTACACATGCAACTTATTTCCCAACAGTTTATGTTGACTTAACACATAACCGACGGTGTTTATGTGAATAAGAGACTTGATCGCTTTTTATGATGAACACATTTAATTAAGGGTTTTACTCACATAAACATTGATCAGCGAACAAAAACAGAAGCTCAACCGAATTTAAATGACGCAAACGTGTTGCGTAACCAATGAGGTTCATTTTCGTGTGTTACGTGTAACTGCAGCACGTTTGTTTTCGCGCATCATTCAAGTTCGGTTGAGCTTCTGTTTATGTTCACTGATCAATGTTTGCTGATCAATGTTTATATGAGTAAACGCCTAAATTCAATCTGTTCATCATAAAAAGCGATCGAGTCTCTTCAGAATATTTGGACTAAACCACTCAATTCATATTAGTTTTCTGATCTCTTTATGTGTAGGTTGTCTATGGAGGGGTCAGAGAGCTCTCAGATTTCATCAAAAAGATCTTCATTTGCGTTTCGAAGATGAACAAAAGTCTTACGGGTTTGGAACGACATTGAGGGCGAGTAATTAATGACAGAATTTTCATTTTTGGGTGAACTATCCCTTTAATGCAGTGAAGGAATTTTAGCTGCACATAGAAAAATTGTCTTGTGAGTTTTGCGTCATCTGAACACCGATAAAACTATATAACGCTACTATAAGCTGACAGCAGTTTGGAAACATTACTATTTATAATGTTTTGGAAAGAAGTCTCTTATGCTCATCATGCTTGCATTTATTTGACCAAAAATACAGAAAAAAACAGTAATATTGTGAAATATTACAACTTAAAATAATGGTTTTCTATTTTAATATACTTTAAAATGTATTTCTGTGATGCAAAGCTGAATTTTCATCAGCCATTACTCCAGTCTTCAGTGTAACATGATCTTTCAGAAATCATTCTAATATGCTATTTAATAAGTATATTAAAATGTATATAAGTATATAAACTGTATTTTAGATCAAATAAATGCAGGCTTGATGAGCATAAGAGACTTCTACTGACTGACTGTCTGTATGTATGTATATGTGTATATGTGTGTGTATATGTGTGTGTATATGTGTGTATATATGTATATATGTGTATATATGTATATATATATATATATATATATATGTGTGTGTATATATATATATGTGTGTGTATATATATATATATATATATATATATATACACACACACACACACACACACACATATATATATATATATATATATATATATATATATACACACACATATATATACACACACGTGAAAATGTTAGGGCACCCTATTGAATTCCATGGTTTTCTGTATCAGGACATAAAAAAAAAAAATAATCTAGTGCTTGGCAGGTATTAAAATTTGGAAAATAAAACCTCAGATGAACAACAACACATGACATATTACACTGTGTCATTATTTATTTAGCAAAAATAAAGATGGAAAAACCATGGGTGACAAAGTTAGGACACCCTATCATTCAATTGCCTGTAGATCCACTTTTAGCAGTAATAACTTGAAGTAATCATTTTCTGCATGATTTATCAGTCTCTCACATCATTCTGGAGGAATTCTGGCCCACTCTTCTTTACAACGTTGCTTCAGTTTATTGAGGTTTGTGGGTATTTGTTGATGCACAGCTCTTGCCACAGCATTTCAGTCAGGATGAGGTCTGGATTTCGACTGGGCCATTGCAACACCTTGATTCTTTTCTTTTTCAGCCATTCTGTTGTAGATTTGCTGGTAATCAATTTTGGCCAAGCTTTAGCTGTCGGACAGATGGTCTCACATTTGACTCTAGAATACTTTGGTATACAGAGGAGTTCATGGTCAACTCAATGACTGTGAGGTGCCCAGGTCCTGTGGCTACAAAACAAGCCCAAAATCATCACCCCTCCACCAGCATGCTTGACTTTTTGTATGAGGTGTTTGTGCTGATATGCTCTTTTGGTTTTCACCAAACTTGGCGCTGTGCATTATGGCCAAACATCTCCATGTTGGTTTCTTCTGTCCAAAAGACATTGTTCTAGAAGTCTTATGGTTTGTTCAGATGCAACTTTGCAAATCTAAGCCGTGCTACCATGTTTTTTTTTAGATAGAAGAGGCTTTCTCCTGGCAACCCTTCCAAACATGCCATACTTGACCCATCTTTTTCTAATTGTACTCTCATGAACTTTAACATTTAACATGTTAACTGAAGCCTGTAGAGTCTGAGGTGTAGTTCCTGGGTTGTCTGGAATTTTTCTGAGAATTACACAGTCTAATCTTGGGGTGAATTTGCTGTGATGTCCACTCATGGGAAGATTGGTGTCTGTTTTGAATGCCTTCCACTTGTGAATAATCTTCCTCACTGTAGAATGATGGACTTCAAATTGTTTGGAAATGGCCTTGTAACCCTTCCCAGACTGATGGCAGCAACAATTGCTTCTCTAAGATCATTGCTGATGTCTTTCCTTTTTGGCATTGTGTTAACACATCTGAATGCTCCAGACCAGCAAACTGCCAGAACTTCAGCTTTTATAGAGGTGATCAGTTAATCAAAGGCATTGTATGTATGTATATATGTATATACAGTGGGGAGAACAAGTATTTGATACACTGCCAATTTTGCAGGTTTTCCTACTTTATAGAAAGCATGTAGAGGTCTGTAATTTTTATCATAGGTACACTTCAACTGTGAGAGACGGAATCTAAAACAAAAATCCAGAAAATCACATTGTATGTTAATTATAAATAATTAATTTGCATTTTATTGCATGACATAAGTATTTGATCACCTACCAACCAGTAAGAATTCCGGCTCTCACAGACCTGTTAGTTTTTCTTTAAGAAGCCCTCCTGTTCTCCACTCATTACCTGTATTAACTGCACCTGTTTGAATTTGTTACCTGTATAAAAAAACAACTCAATCAAACAGACTCAAACCTCTCCACAATGGCCAAGACCAGAGAGGATATTATCAGGGATAAAATTGTAGACCTGCACAAGGCTGGGATGGGCTACAGGACAATAGGCAAGCAGCTTGGTGAGAAGGCAACAACTGTTGGCGCAATTATTAGAAAGTGGAAGAAGTTCAAGATGACGGTCAATCTCCCTCGGTCTGGGGCACCATAAAAGATCTCACCTTGTGGGGCATCAACGATCATGAGGAAGGTGAGGGATCAGCCCAGGACTACACGGCAGGACCTGGTCAATGACCTGAAGAGAGCTGGGACCACAGTCTCAAAGAAAACCATTAGTAACACACTATGCCGTCATGGATTAAAATCCTGCAGCGCACCCAAGGTCCCCCTGCTCAAGCCAGCGCATGTCCAGGCCCATCTGAAGTTTGCCAATGACCATCTGGATGATCCAGAGGAGGAATGGGAGAAGGTCATGTGGTCTGATGAAACAAAAATAGAGCTTTTTGGTCTAAACTCCACTTGCCGTGTTTGGAGGAAGAAGGATGAGTACAACCCCAAGAACACCATCCCAACCGTGAAGCATGGAGGTGGAAACATCATTCTTTGGGGATGCTTTTCTGCAAAGGGGACAGGATGACTGCACCGTATTGAGGGGAGGATGGATGGGGCCATGTATCGTGAGATCTTGGCCAACAACCCTCAGTAAGAGCACTGAAGATCGGTCGTGGCTGGGTCTTCCAGCATGACAACGACCCAAAACACACAGCCAGGGCAACTAAGGACTGGCTCCGTAAGAAGCATCTCAAGGTCCTGGAGTGGCCTAGTCAGTCTCCAGACCTGAACCCAATAGAAAATCTTTGGAGGGAGCTGAAAGTCCGTATTGCCCAGCGACAGCCCCGAAACCTGAAGGATCTGGAGAAGGTCTGTATGGAGGAATGGGCCAAAATCCCTGCTGCAGTGTGTGCAAACCTGGTCAAGAACTACAGGAAACGTATGATCTCTGTAATTGCAAACAAAGGTTTCTGTACCAAATATTAAGTTCTGCTTTTCTGATGTATTAAATACTTATGTCATGCAATAAAACGCAAATTAATTATTTAAAAATCATACAATGTGATTTTCTGGATTTTTGTTTTAGATTCCGTCACTCACAGTTAAAGTGTACCTATGATAAAAATTACAGACTTCTACATGCTTTGTAAGTGCGCAAACCTGTAAAATCGGCAGTGTATCAAATACTTGTTCTCCCTACTGTATGTATGTATGTATGTATGTATATCACCCGTATATACACAAACACACACACGCACATATACATACATAATGTATTTTTGTATAAATTAACAGATACAGACAAAAGAGCATGATGTCAAATTACAAAAAATGAGTTTACCTTCTTCTGTTTGTGGCGGGCACGTTTGGCTGCTTTGGAGCTGGTGGAAGGTTTGTTGTCTGCACTGTTGATGAACTGTAGCAGGTCCTCTACCTTGCGATGGTCTTCCACCCCGTCCCGCTCCAGCAGCAATTCTTCCTTCTTAGGCTGTTCCTCCTTCCGCTTAGTCAGCCTGAGTCGCAACTTTTCCCGCATCTCTGCATAGTTCCTACTGGTGGGTGCGGCAGGAGGCTACAAACCACAAACAACATGAGTTTGATTAGTTTATTCATGACACTTTCTATGGTAAATGCTTAACATGAACTGTTTCCACAAATATTCTATTAATAGCTCTATTAATGGAAAATTTGTGGAAGCAGTTAATGCAAATCATGGGTTGATTTACATAAGCACTGAATTATGCAAAACTAATTTGGTTCAGAGCATGTACTGATCCATCAGACAATGTGAACACCACACACTGATTAAAAAGCTTTGATAACACCTCAAAGTGACTGACTATAACTGAAATAAAGCTGGCCGTTCTGATGTATACAGTGTGTACAGGCAGAAAAGAGTCAACTTGTAGAGATTTTACTATACCGTGGGTAGATGTATATTTACAAGGCTATCTGTGAGTAGGGACTGCCTTGTGCTAATTTTAAAGTGAAAGGAAACTGTACTTTGCATCATGGTCCAATTCTTGCAAATACCGATAAGCCAATTACCAGTCGTTTATGTTATGGTCGACAATCAATAAATGGCACATTAATATTCTTTACTATTTTCACTAAACAAATAAATCACTATTTGTCACATATATGTTCTGTTCTAGTTTGGTTTTCACTCTGTTCCTGTTTTCCTGAGTTCCTTTGTTAATTAGTTTGCATAGTCCCTAATTCCACACACCTGTTCTGTTTCACGCTGATTACTCCCCACGTATTTATGCCCTGAGTTTTCCTTAGTTCTCTGTCTGGTATTGTCAACGTCACTATTAACGTAGTTGTGTTTTCTGCATCTCCAGCGATCTCCTGATTTTTTTTTTTGTGGATTTATTGATTTATTGGTCCTGAATTTCCTTTGTCGTTCGCTTCATACAGCCTCCAGCCATGACAGAATATCAGACCCTCAAAACAATTAAAGAAAGATGGACTTACTGGCAGTCCAGCTGCTCTGCTTGGAGCAGGAGCAGCAATCTCTCAAGGACCACACCTGAGGATTTTTAGAACTGGCGTGTTACACAAACTTTCCTGACTGTTCTTCTGTGCATCATCTTTTACACCAGCTTGAACGATCGCACAAAAGCACACCTGCCCGGAACTTCGCTGCATTTGTGGAGTGGGTGCTGGTGAACAACGGATCAGCGTTCACCATTGGAGGACATCACCAGCCCCACCCCGGACCCAGAGCCCAGCCAGCCAGCACCCCACAGCACAGACATGACGCCAGAGCCAACCGAAGACAGAGGGCTAGAACCTGCCGTGATGCATGAGCCAGCGCCAAAGAAAAGGACTGAGCAAACCATCTCCCCCAGAGCCCGAGCCCCACTGGGAGTCTGATTAGGTGCGTGAGCCGGTTACATCATGTGCCACCGTGGGACTGCTAGTGGAGTTCGAAGGAAATGAATGTAGACCCTACCCACACTCCCACTGCTGAGGGTGAGCTGCTGCTGAACTCTGGTAAAAAAGGATATTTCCTTTATTCTCCCTTTCCCGCTGGTTCTCCTGTGTCTCCACTGGTTTTGTCCAGCTCCAAGTCTCCCATCTCCCTGCTGGTTCCCATCAGCTCCTCCCTGGTTTACTCCACTCTGCTTCGCAGATCCACCCCGTGTCTTCCAATCTCCAGCTCTGCCCAGTCAAGAGGATCCCAGCACCACCTCCAGCCATTGATCCTGTCACTCCACCCCGGTCCGTCAACATATCAGTTCTGCCTTGGCTCCTCCCTCCCACGGTTCCAGACACCACCGTCCTTACGGCTTCACCGGTTGGGATGGGTATCGTTAAGATTTTAACGGTATTACTACTCTTACCGATACTGCTTATCGATCCTGTACTTTAACAGTATTCTTATTGATTCTTTTTGTTATTTTTTTTTAATAAAAAAAAGAAAAAGAAACAAATTAAGAACATAAGTAACATTGCTTTACACTCTAAAATGTAAAATAAGCATATATAACAAAAGAAACAGCAATGTTTGAACAAATATAAAACATCTATTTATAAACGTAAAATTTAACAGCGTGCAGGCATTTTTTGTGTGTTTTATATACATACAATAAGATACAATAAGAACAAGAACAAAGAAACAAAGCAGAAACAAATGGTCAAATAAATACAATAAATATACAAAGATAAAACAAAAATAAAACAGATACAAATTATATAAACAGTGCTTTAATTTCAGGAAGGTCTACTAACATTACTGTTCATGTAAGTAATATGGCCTACAAAAGAAATCTAATAAAGTTATTAATGTGTAGTTGTAATGTAATCAAATGCATAATCAAGTTAATAGTTTCCACTGTATAAATTGATTAATGCTTATTAAAGCTAAAGTTATTAATTCAAGAGGTGTGAATAATTTTCTCTTTGCCTTTTGTTGTTTGATTCACATAAATGCCGCAATCGTTAGCAGGTTTATTAGACTGCTACCACTTAAAGACCGAGTGCAGAACTAATAATACACATTTTTTTTCCCAACTATTTATGCCCATTTAAGACAAACTATTTAAGTGAATACTTGCCAAGCCGCTCATTCTTTTTTGCTTGTCTAGCTACAGTCCATTTAGGAGCACAAACACAGTAAGCCGCTTTGAAGTAGGAAACAGAGTCTCTTGCGTGGACTATTGTGCTTTTAACAGCTCTTTTTATTATCAAACACACTGCGCAATTTAGCAACAGTAGAGACTGCATTTTACAACAATCACCGATTGTGCTGAAGGAAAGGAAATTGTGCTAGACGGAAGGCAGCTAGTTTTTAATAGTTTTACCTCATATCTTTTTTTTATAATCGTTGGAAGCCAAAATCGAAATGGAAAATAAGATTAGATTATATCACAGGCCTGAAGTGTAACCAGATGTTTGAATGTTTAGCTCTCTCGACTATCATCACTAATTAAGCAGGGACTTTCATGAGATCTCTCTCTTCTGAATTGCAAATAGCTAAAATGCATCACACAAAAATGGTTTAATACTATTACATATCAAAACGGCTGGCAAGATAGCATGATATTATTGCATCTATATAGCAATAATAAATAGTCCGTTTATTTTCTTAATTTTTTTAGACAGCAGAACCGTTACCGGGTTTCGGTACCCATCCCTATCCACCGGGCTACCTCAAGCCTCCGGCTCTGCCTTGGTCAGACATCGCTCTGCCTGCGCCACGGACTTCTGAGCCTTCCGTTGCGCTCCGTCTCTCCACCCCTTCAGCTCCATCTGGCTTCGCCTTCACCTCGGTCCTCAGTCACACCGGCTTCACTTAAGTCCTCTGGCTCCACCTCTGACACTTGTCACTGTGGCACCGCCTCGGCCTCCAGGACCATCAGTGTCGTCCGGTCCCATCTGCTCTGTCTGCTACTAGGGCTCCACTTCCATCAGCCTCGTCTCCGTCAGTCATCCCCCTGGTGTCGACAGCCAAGCCTCCAACATGGCTCCTCCCTCCCTCGACTCCGCCTTCGTCCTGGCTGCACTCTGGCTCCCCGCCTGGCTACTCCTGGCTCTTTGTATGTTCCTTTGTATGTTTTCGTTTAGTTTTCACTCTGTTCCTGAGTTCCTAGTTAGTTTCCCTGTTTGTTAATTAGTTTCCATCTTCCCTAATTCCACACACCTGTTCTGTTTCACGTTGATTACTCCCCATGTATTTAAGCCCTGAGTTTTCCTTAGTCCTTTGTCTGGTATTGTCAACGTCAATATTAATGTAGTTGTGTTTTCTGTATTCAGCAATTTTTCTGTTGTGGATTTATTGATTTATTGTTCCTGAATTCCCTTTGTTGTGCGCTTCATACAGACTTTATAATTAAATGAATAAATAAAAACTAAAAACACTAAAAATTAGTTAAATTTAAATGCTACAGATGAATGTAGGCATGACAACATTATAATGTACTGTATGAAAAATGGATTTTCATTTTGAGATTTGTTAAAGATCACATTTAACAATTATTAATTTATAGGTGTTTTTAAAAGATAAACTTTAAGTGACTGTTAGATGATGGCAAACAATTTAAATGTAAAAACAGGGAAATGAGCTAAGACAATTAAATATCCAAAACTACTGTATATCCAATATCAACATATACGATAGATTAAAAAAAGCTTGAATATCAGCTGACAACCAAAATATTATGTATATATATTATAAATATTATGTTATTGTGTAATATATTATCATATTTAGTGAAAGCCAAGTGAGAGTGTTTCCATACCCCTCCGTGACCGAAGAATTCACAGTAGCAGCAGTCACAGTACTTTCCTTCCTTCTGATTGGTTGAGGTGGAGGTGGATGAACTGTGCTCCGAGCTGCTGTCATCATCTTGGCTCTCCTCTCCTTCATATGGCTGGTGCTCATAGCCTCCGTTCCCTTCACAGCGATGACCCTCACAGTCTGGATCACTAACAAAAACATGAGTATATGGACTCAGTTCCAGCTCATATTCCAGTTTCTTTATTAAATATTTAAAGCTTTACATGGCATAGAAATTACAACAGCCTGTCTGTTTTTTGGATGGTGGGACAGCAGGAACATCGTACAGAAGGCATATAAATACTATAGATGATGAACTGACCTGCACACGCTATTTGGACCACTGACTAAACCATCAACAGGGGCGGTTGGCTGCTCACCAGATGACAAACACAGACCCTGATGGACATCCATGAAGCCTGGAGTCTGAGTTACAGTCTTTGGGAAGGACTGGGAGCCTATACTTGGTAGGTGTGTGTTGGGGGAAGAAGGGTGTGAGGTTCCGCTGAGAGGGGGGAGAGACGAGAGACTGGTGGGACTATTCCTCGGAGCAACAGGAGTGGGATGTCTATGGTCCTCTTTACCTAAATTATGGAAAACTTCATCTAAATAAAGAAGAAAAAAGGAAAATCAGCAAATGAAAGCAAAAAAAAAAAAAAAAAAAAAAAAAAAAATCAATCTTAAGACTAATGATGGATCATTTAGAAATGTGGAAGTGATTATTACTCGACTGGACAGTGGTGGCGGCACTGGAGACAGAGGAGGTGGCCGAGGAAGTGGCCATCACCACTTCACTGGCCTCCATGAAGGCATCTTGGTAGTTGAAGAGACACTTTTTCTTGGCGCCATTCTTCCTCTCTTTGCCATCTGGGGCAGGATGGGGGTTGACAGTGGGGTCCAAACTGGAGGAGAGAAGGGGCACGTCGGGAAGGGGAGGACCCAGCATGTCACCTTTGTCCGGGAGAAGAGTTTTAGTGCGGTCATAGAGATACTGAAGACAATAAAAGCCACTCGACACATAATTTTTGGTAATGTAGTGACCATTTAAATGTATATAAAATATACAAGTGTATAAATTTTAATGCGTAAGGAGCTGAGCTGAACAACTGTTTGTAACTACAGTGACGCCAACCTCTTTTGGACACAGACTGCTTGTCTGAGGTGTGGTGCAAGAAAATTGCATTTTGACTCATTCACAAATTTTGTCTCTCACCACCAGCCTTGCGGTCTCGGGGAAACCCATCAATTATGGTCCAGAGAGAACACGCCATTTAAAAGCAAAAGCTTAATGAGGATAACCATAACACACCTCCTATGTGGATGACATTTTGCTAATGACTGCTGGGTAATTACACGTGTCTGTTTGCTAATATTACTTTGTCAAAAACAGCTCCACCAAACAGCTTAAAATGTTTGTAGTTTCTAGCTCATGGTTACAAAAAGTCAAAAACGTTCCTATTGTTAACACTATATTAATTCTCGTGAGTGACTCCTGTATCTCATATATAGTTTTAGGGGTTAAGACTTTAGAAAATGAAAATAATTTCATGGATTCACTCAACTACTTCAGTGCGGTTATGGCTGTTCAGAGTTTTGATCAGATTGAGGGGATGGAGTCTGATTTTGTGACTGCATACAAAAGATTCATCATATTTCAAGCTTATTTCTCAGTTATTTTAGTCAAGTATCTGAATTAAACTTCACATCTTGGTCCTTTATGTATGTCTGTGCTTTTCTAAATTATTTGAAGTCCTTATTTTAGCACACTGTATGATTGACAGGCAAGTAGGCAGTTATTTGCAGTTGTCTGGGACATAGTAGTGCTTAACTACAAATGTGATCTGGTCAAATGCGTTTTCTACTACACTCCTAAAAATAAAGGTTCCAAAAAGGGAACCTCTTTTTTGGATCCTCAAAGAACGTTTCAGTGAACAGTTCCTAATTCCAATAATTTGAAGAATGTTGTTCCATTGCAAAGGTTCCATTGATGTTAAAGGTTCTTTATGGAACCATAGATGCCAATACAGAACCTTAATTTTTAAAGACGACATGAAAAGGAAATTCCAATCATCTTTACTTTTTTATTGTGACATATCCGAGTGAAACAGCTACTTGAACGAAAAAAAAAAAAAATGTAGGACAGGACTTGACTTTGTCTATCATATATTGATTAGATTGCTGGATCATTGTCGTTTGCTAAATGCAGCGAACTCATGTCAGTTACAGGTTGCTGGAAGGGATGGATAATTGGCCAGTCCTTACACAGGTGCTCACATCATTAAACAAGAGATGTCAATAGTAGGGTAGGGGAAGTTAATTTTATGGCGACTTTAAGAGTGTACCTCTGAATGTAGTCTGAATGAGCTGATCACCAGACAGATAATACTTGATCTAAATGGAGCCTTTCAATGGTTTAAAACATCTGAATTACTCTTAGAGGTCAAAACTCCCCATTAAAAATTCAAAACGGATTTTAGTTTTACTATTATCTTCTTTGAAGTGTGCAAAACATCTTTAAAATGGCTTGGGAAACTGACCAGGTAATGGCTCCTGGAGCAGCACAGAAGGGTTCCAGTTCTTCATAATGTGCGTGTCCCAGAGGTTCTCTAGTTTGAGCGAGGGGCATGGCAAAGAGCCGTTCCAGTCCCCCGCCGTGCTGAAGCAGCTCTGGTAGACATGCTCCGGTAGGGTGGGGTTGAACACTTGCTGCTTTCCGCCTGTGTGACTGGACATGGGGGTGGGAGGAAGAGTCTAGAGAAGATGATGTGGAGAAAGTTGGGATCATTACATGAAAAATTAAATCAATGAATGTCCTTTTAAAATGATTTACCATGAAATTCAGTGATAAGGATAATGAAAATGTTACAGAAAAATTTATAGTGGCATTACATCATTCATTGATAAGCAATAGTCAGTGATGTGGAAAGGGACATGCCCAGTAGGAAGTGAAATTTTGCACTTGTGCCTCTTTTTAAGATTATGATTTTTGATTCAAGTCATCCCCCTTGTGGCTGGAAAAATAACAGCCACTGAGCACCTACAACCCACGTAACTCTCAATGGGAAAGCTGGGAATTTCCTGTGCGTGCGTGCGTCTAACCTTGCTGTGTGTGAGCGGAGGAGTGGAGTAGAGGGTGGGCAGCAGTGGCCTGGGAAGGTGGGAGAGGTTGTGTAAAGGGAGATGGCCGTGTATGTGGGGGTAGAGGTGGAGGGCAGGGTGGGCTACTGTCTTCTCTGAGAAGAACTGATGACCCCCTGTGTGCAGCCTGCTGGTAGGTAGACAGGTGGAGCTCAGGCTGGAGGTGCTACCATCCCCGGTGCCCTGATTACACACGTGACACTCGCATGGATGCTGTACCTGATCCACCTAAAAAAAAAAAGGAGAGAGGGGTCATTTTTTTCAGATATCATTTACTGCAATGCCTGCAAATGCAAACCACTCAAACCAATGGTCTCTGATATTGTACTGTTGCTGCATAGATAAATCTAATTTTTAAACATAGTTTTCAAAATTGATGCCAATGGGCAGTTGTTTAATAGTCCCTTTTCCTAAGCTCTACCTGTGTATGAGGGTATGATGGCGGCGGACAGTCATTTTTCCCTGCAGAGAGCGGCGACTCATGGCCTGGAGGCTCCCCACCACATTCCCTCTCCCCCTCATCACCTTCAGAGGAACTGCTACTGCTGCTGCTCCCCCGTGAAGACTGGGAAAACAAGAGAGGAGCGCTTATTACCACTGTTCAAACTCAAATGTCACATTTTTCCAGTTGACAAATGTTTTTTGTACACTGTAGGTGGCAACAACACTGTCAGATGACCAGCTGACACCTACTTTATCTTTAAGGGTCATGCTCTCTTCCCCTCCACTCAGCTGGTTGTGGATGCCATTAATGCTGGCCACCATCGAAGGGTCTTCATACCCACTCAGAGGGTAGATGGCAGACAATGGAGGCACTTCGTCATCGCTGAGGCAGAAAAGGCAGAAGAAAGAAAGCAAAAGGAGAATAATGACTCAGCTGTTGGACTTGTGATGTAATAAAAACAGATGACACTGAAGAAAATTCAAAACAGAAACTGAGTGAGCTTAGCAGGAAAGTACATTATGAAGTCACTGAAATCAGAAATACAGTAATGACTATAATAATTGGAACTTGCCTGATCTGACCCATATCTGACTTTTGCAAAACTGTCCACAGGAGACATATTACTAGTACTATAAACTACAACTCAAAAAAATTCCCAAGCTTTATTTCAGCATTATCCACGTAAAAACCCTTGACAGCTCATAAAACTATTAGGAAATGCAGCCGTAAAGCAAGCAGACAAGGAACAACAAACTTTTTGCCGCACCTGCCAATGACAGGTGAACTGAACTGAGATGATTATTTCACTGTCCATGAAACTGATTTACATTTATTTACACTACCGTTCAAATGTTTGGGGTCTGAAATTAACACTTTTATTTAAAAGTGACTAAGGAATTTTACATTATTACAAAAAAAATCTATTTCAATGCTGAGTTCTTTTGAACTTTCTATTCATCAAAAAAATGTATCACTATTTCCACCAAAATATTAAGCAGAACAACTGTTTACAACATTTATAAGAAGATTTTGTTTCCCCTTGTATATTACAGACAAACAGCGTGGTTCATTATGTCACTTGCATCATCACATTAGAGACTTTGGAGCATGGCACAGGAGAAATGCTGCCAGCCAACTGGTACTTTGTTTTATTTACTGAACAAAGTTTTTAATTTCAAATTTGGGGTTTCATAATCGTTAATTTTGGACACGGCCTACAGATGATACCAATACAGATCAAATAGGAAACCTTGAAAATCAAGATTAAAATCAGTGTGTCTTGCATTGCCCTTAGGGCCACTGCAAAAAGAAATAATACTTCATCCAATATTCTGAATGTGAGTGTGCCGTCTGAAAGGAATGCCACGAGAGAGAAAAAAAAAATCCTAGAATATTTCCTATTGTGAGAAGTGAACGATTTCACTTCACACAACTTCACAAAAAGTGACTCTTATCAGCTGGTTTCTTTAATGAATAATTCAATAAGACTTCAAGTTAAAATCAGTTTAAAAAATCCTTTATTGAATGGACTCACTGAATTGGTCAGAGCAGTTACTAAATCAACATTTGACTAACTTACTGAAAGTTGTCATTACTGTCAGTGACGTCCATCCTGAAATTAAGCAAGTTAAGAGTACTTATGGTTCATAAAAATCTTTAGTATCACTACTGACTAGGGCTGGGCAATATGGCCAAAAATCAGTCGCTATCGATAATTATTACAATTAATGTAAAATCTTTATGTCATTCGATTTTAAAGGCAGATCTTTCCTCCTAAGTGAAAGTTGTAGAAGCCAAACCGTTACTTGTGGTTGTAAACTACTCTTTATTGTCAGAACATGACAAACACCTTATGTTTTTGAATTCTTTACACTTTTCCCGTCATTTATCCTTAAAATAAATATCTTAATTTCTCAGTTTCTGCATGCGCTAATGTGTGATATTGTTTCAAATTATGAAACGGGTTTGTGTTGCCTGACTTTGATGCCACGCCACGTATCTTTGGCACAGTTTGCAGTGCAGGCTGCAATATTATTATTACATGTTTTGTCTCTTAGAACATTTGACAGTAGCTTGAGTTGACAGTAGTAGTAGTTTGAGTTAGGATTTAAATGTACGTTCATTAACAAAAACAGTAACGTGTATAAAAAAAAAAAAAAAAAGAAACATTTTTATATGGTAAAATTGAAATATTATGTTAAGTTTTATTATGATAGTTTTATTAAAATGAACCATTAGTCTTCCACAGTATCATACATTTAGATAATGATAACCACAGTTAAAACCACGCATATAGCACCTCAATACCATGGTAAAATGTAATTATATGGTTTCTATGGTATTTGTATGAAAAACAGTAGCCTAAACATTTAGTATAAATGCACAAAAAAAAAATACTGTAATTTTATTCCATTACTCATTTAATACATGTGTCTACATTAATAATATAATACAATTCGATATGAATATCCCACAATACCATGGTGCAGTTAGTGTTACTACAGTAAATCCATGGTAAATGATGGCCTTTTGTAGATTGAAAAGCCTTCTGACTATCATTGCGCACAGTGTTTCGTCTGGTTTTAAACTAGTTTAAATCACAGAGACATTTGTGCTCTTCGCTGAATTCAAGCGCTTCTCACTTGATCTCACAGCGCTGTTTAGTGGTCGCGTGACCAAGACCGAACACATCTGCTCTAGTAAGCTTGCACTGCCATTTGAACTTTGAGCCAAGCGGATAAATGGTCTATATGGCGTAGTTCAAATGAGTAGCGCTGTTTCATTCCGCTTTCGGCGCATAAACATTATAACAAACATAGATCAAACTCTTGTTTTATCGAGGAAAATTATATTGCAATAATTATCGTTATCGTTTTATCGCCCAGCCCTATTACTGACTGACTGTTCATATAGCAATGTGTAGTTAAAACACACACATTTGAAGTTGCTTTTTTGTAATGAACGGTATTTTAATAAAATAAAAACAAATTTAGATACTACATCCCAATGTTTTAAGTGTCCAAGAAATCAGCTGCATTTCAAATTAAGGAGAAAGCATAAAACGGTTTTAACTCACAATGTGGTAGTGCCATCCTGTGGCAGGATGAGGCGTGGGTGCTGCTGGATGGTGATGGGGGAGCCTGGGGCCGAGCCGGACCCCGAGCTGCCCGATGACATGCTGGGGGGATGGACCTCTGACAGGTAGTCCCGGGGAGGCTCCGCCTGCAGGGGCAGCTTTAGGTGCAGGTCCTCTGCCATGGGAGCATCCATGATGCCACAGGTGAGGATGTGAGACAGGCTGCAGTCGTCACAGGTGCATCTGGAGGTAAATATATTACATTTATTATAAAGCATTGAGGCTAACGATATACAACAACAGTGAAGACAAGGATACTCAAAGGACAAAAGACCAAAAGGTTATATTTTTTTTTTTTTAAATATGGCCCCCAAAAAGGGATCACATTCAAGGAAGAACTGCAAATAAGATTTTTATTGAATAAAACTATAAAAGTACCTCCGTCTGTAGTTGCAGTTGGGACAGTCTGGGATGCTCAGTCTGGAGGACAGCATGTGTTTCACTGTGTCTGTGAACTTACTGTCACCACCAAGAGACTTTTTACTGTTCAGTAGGAACTGCAACCACAATATTAAAACAATGATTGCGGATTTTTAAGGCATATAACATACATAATAGAATATATGTGCTGATAACTGAGAAATGGCTCTGAACACAGCTGCTTTTATGAAGAAAACCTCAAGATATACCGGTAGATATGTACATACACACACTACTGTTCAAAAGTATGATACATTTTTTTGTCTCTTTTAAGTCTCTTATGTTCATCAATGCTGTATTTATTTGATTAAAAACACAGTATTGTGAAATATTATTACGATTTCAAATAACTTTCTTCTATTTTAATATATTTCAAATCGTAATTTATTCCTGTGATGTCAAAGCTGAATTTTCAGCATCACTACTCCAGTCTTCAGTGTCACATGATCCTTCAGAAATCATTCTAATATGATGATTTGATGCTCAAGAAACATTTATTATCTATGCTGAAAACAGTCGTGCTGCTTGATATTTTTGTGATACACTTTTTCAGGATTCTTTAATGAATATAAAGTTCCAAAGCTCATTTATTTGAAACAGAAAAAAATCAGTGCTGTTTTTAATCAGTTTTTGTAATCATCCATCTACAGTGGCCTAGTAGTGCTCAAAACAACTAAATTTAACCAGTAAACATAAGTTAACAACAACACAGTGGAAACAAGCCACAACGAGATATATATATATATATATATATATATATATATATATCTCTAGAAAAAAATTAAGAGACCACGTAACATTGATTTCTCAATATTAAGTGGTCTCTTCATTTTTTCCAGAGCTGTATATGCACACAAATACTTATTCATCTGCTACTTATTAACGCGTGAAGCTCCTCTTTAATAACACACTCCTCTTTAATAAGGTGTTAATGCAGGGTCTAATGATATAACAAAATCCAAATTTTACTTTTTTTTTTTTTTTTACCATACCAATGTATGTTTATGGACCCTTGAACTTTGTTAGAGTCGAATCAGTCATTTTAAAGCGCCATTTCTCTGCAACAAAGTATGCTTTAGAGCTAAAATTTGGGCTAATGGTCTAACAAAATCCAAATTTGAAACACCTTTTACTGTACCAGTCTTGGATTAAATGACTTGGCTAATTTCAAAAGCAATAAATGCAGTTGAAGGGTTTACAAAAACAGATTGGTACTACAGTGGGGAGAACAAGTATTTGATACACTGCCGATTTTGCAGGTTTGCCCACTTACAAAGCATGTAGAAGTCTGTAATTTTTATCATAGGTACTCTTCAACTGTGAGTGACGGAATCTAAAACAAAAATCCAGAAAATCACATTGTATGATTTAAGTAATTAATTTGCATTTTATTGCATGACATAAGTATTTGATACATCAGAAAAGCAGAACTTAATATTTGGTACAGAAACCTTTGTTTGCAATTACAGAGATCATACATTTCCTGTAGTTCTTGACCAGGTTTGCACACACTGCAGCAGGGATTTTGGCCCCCTCCTCCACACAGACCTTCTCCAGATCCTTCAGGTTTCGGGGCTGTCACTGGGCAATACGGACTTTCAGCTCCCTCCAAAGATTTTCTATTGGGTTCAGGTCTGGAGACTGGCTAGGCCACTCCAGGACCTTGAGATGCTTCTTACGGAGCCACTCCTTAGTTGCCCTGGCTGTGTGTTTCAGGTCGTTGTCATGCTGGAAGACCCAGCCACGACCCATCTTCAATGCTCTTACTGAGGGAAGGAGGTTGTTGGCCAAGATCTCGCGATACATGGCCCCATCCATCCTCCCCTCAATACGGTGCAGTCGCCCTGTCCCCTTTGCAGAAAAGCATCCCCAAAGAATGATGTTTCCACCTCCATGCTTCACGGTTGGGATGGTGTTCTTGGGGTTGTACTCATCCTCCTTCTTCCTCCAAACACGGCGAGTGGAGTTTAGACCAAAAAGCTCTATTTTTGTCTCATCAGACCACATGACCTTCTCCCATTCCTCCTCTGGATCATCCAGATGGTCATTGGCAAACTTCAGACGGGTCTGGACATGTGCTGGCTTGAGCAGGGGGACCTTGCGTGCGCTGCAGGATTTTAATCCATGACGGCGTAGTGTGTTACTAATGGTTTTCTTTGAGACTGTGGTCCCAGCTCTCTTCAGGTCATTGACCAGTCCTGCCGTGTAGTTCTGGGCTGATCCCTCACCTTCCTCATGATCATTGATGCCCCACGAGGTGAGATCTTGCATGGTGCCCCAGACCGAGGGAGATTGACCGTCATCTTGAACTTCTTCCATTTTCTAATAATTGCGCCAGCAACAGTTGTTGCCTTCTCACCAAGCTGCTTGCCTATTGTCCTGTAGCCCATCCCAGCCTTGTGCAGGTCTACAATATTATCCCTGATGTCCTTACACAGCTCTCTGGTCTTGGCCATTGTGGAGAGGTTGGAGTCTGTTTGATTGAGTGTTTGGACAGGTGTCTTTTATACAGGTAACGAGTTCAAACAGGTGCAGTTAATACAGGTAATGAGTGGAGAACAGAAGGGCTTCTTAAAGAAAAACTAACAGGTCTGTGAGAGCCGGAATTCTTACTGGTTGGTAGGTGATCAAATACTTATGTCATGAAATACAATGCAAATTAATTATTTAAAAATCATACAATGTGATTTTCTGGATTTTTGTTTTAGATTCCGTCTCTCACAGTTGAAGTGTACCTATGATAAAAATTACAGACCTCTACATTCTTTGTAAGTAGGAAAACCTGCAAAATCGGCAGTGTATCAAATACTTGTTCTCCCCACTGTACAGTAAAATTTTGAATTTTAGACCATTACCTCTAGTATAAAGCCCTTAGCTTTAACACACCCTCTATAGTGGCCGAGAAAGGAGCGGGAGCACTTTCGTTGTGTTGTGCCTTGTTTCCGTCGTGTTGTTAACTTATATTTGCTTTTTTACTTTTCGTTGTGTTGTGCACTACTGGGCCACAAAATTATGAGCTGGAAATAAGTTCTGAAACCAGTCTGTCAGGAATGATAAATAAGCTCGGCGAACAGGCCATTACCAATAGAAAACTACTTTGTTATGCAATTTAATGATAGGAAGCTAGGGTTGAGCAAATCCGGTAATCACTTTATAAAAATTGTTGAAGCTAGCGTTCAGACACTCAGTGCTTAGCTTTGAATTTGAATGTATATATGCCTTGAATCTAAGGCTAGAGTGCTGTTTTATGAATGGGCAATTTTCAAGTTAATCAGGAATACATTCATTCAATAAATCCATTAGATGTCAAGAATGCACTGTACATGCAGACTGTAATTTAAGTACACTTGCCTCAACTACCTTTTTTATTCTCAATAATAACAAAAGATCAATCAGAGCAGGTTTGCCTACCTGCTCTTCAAAAAATCTTTTCTGTTTGAAGATCTCTGCGTCTTCTTTAAGCATCCGCTGCTTAGTTCTTAAAGACATCTTAAAAAAAAAAAAAAAAAAGGAAGAAAGCTCCATTCAATCTTCTTTGTAAAAGACAAAATCATGTATGAAATTTAATAACGCATAATGAGTGACTTGTGCTGCAACTTACATTTCTATTAATTAAAGACTTATGTGGTTCTGTCCTTTGATTTGTGAGATTCTGACCTTCAACTTTAAAAAGCAACTGCAAACAGGCAAAACTGGTATTAGATGCAAGATCAGCATTGAGAGCCACAAATGATCACATTAGGCACTAATGAAATATACCTGCTCATCAACATAGTCATCAATCCTCTTCTCACACTCCAGCCATTCGAGAGCCACTGTACTCATCTCCTGGTCCAGATGGTGGTATCTCTCCAGGAGTGTACGGTACATATCCTCACTGTATGAATCATGGGATGTCGTGCCCTGCCTATTAAACAAAAACACAACAATGACATTCTATACAGACGGAGGACTGCTATGAGAATGATAACGTTTTAACTGATTTACTGAAGACCATACCTGAGCTGGGCCACTAAGGCAGGTAGACTGTTGTGCAGGATGGGTTCAGAGAACACCAAGTTCTCAAAAAGGTGCTTATTGTGAAGCTCCCATGTCACTTGGAACTTCTGCAAATGTTCGTTCTCCTGAAAAGAAAGAACACGGCTAGTAGTAGGTCATCCTGATCGTTGTTTTTGAACAGATTATTGTTATTCACACTCATGTATATGTATGCGTGTATAATACGCTTGCATCAACTCACCAGGGTGAGCAGGAAGCTGCTGATGGTGCGGGCTGCCTGGCAAAGAGCGTTGTACTCCTCTAGCAGCAGTGAGATGAACTGGTGGGCCTGCGGAGGCCCTTGAGCCGCTGCACCGGGTGCCTTTGAGCCTGTGGACAGGTGCTTGAGTAGACGCACCTTCATCTCTAAGACGTACTCTCTTGCCTGCTGTTCCAGACGCTGGTACAACTGGTAGGGATCCTTCTCACAAAGCCTAAATAAAGAGAAAGCAAAGTGAGGCTTTGGGAAAAGAAATTAGAAATTTGAAGTGTCATCCAGTGGAATAATTAATGTGTTGTTATAAGGGCTGCCAATAGATTAAAATGTTTAAACGCAATTAAAATCGCACCCTTTTGTGTGATTAATAACACATTTATCGTGAAATTAAGCATACACCATTCATCATGTTTAAACACAATAATTTTGTCATCATTTGCAATATCCAGCAAAGTACACCATCAGATTGAAGGGTAATTCTCACAAAACTGTATTTTCTGCAGGCTTTTTTCAAGGTGAATTTAGGTGTCTTTCCAAAAAAGGACACTTGGAGACTCCAAAAGACCAAATGATATAAAGCGTCCATTAGGGATGGGCCGATAGACGATGCCATCGTCCATCGCCGATGGCTGACAGACATCACGATGTTGAGCCAAATAACTGTTGCTGTTTGATTTACCAAGCCATGAAACGTAGTTTGTGTATCATCTGGCCATAAAGGGGTGGGATGTTATGACGTTCCGTTCAGCCTGTATTTCACACAGCACGTTGCGTGAGGGTTTGCGCTCTTCAGAAACAATCACAGAATATGACAGAGCCCGTGTTTTAAGGCAAAACACTCACTGGAATGAATGATTCACTGAAAATGCAACGTGAGTCTCTATTCTCCCTGCACACTCTGATGTAATCAGCCTGGTTTTCTTTACATTAGCGCTGTTTGAAAGAATTCGCTTACTGGATCACTGGATTGAAAACTTTCCCGGAGTTTAGCGGCTTAAAATGATCTGATCGCAAACTGAGAAGTTTTAAGGTTAAAGGGTTTGAATAGAAATTTTCGCATACCAGGGTTACAGGTGCTTGCGCCATTGTAGATGCTCTCAACATGCTTCAGTAATTTATTTGTTTTATTTGTGTCTTATGCTGACCAAATTATGTCTTATGCTTTCATTTGATCAAAAAACAGTAATATTGTGAAATATTCTTAGAATTTAAAATAACTGTTTTCAATTTAACATAATATATCCAGTCTTCAGTGTCACATGATCCTACAGAAATCATTATAATATGCTGATTTGGTGCTCAAGACACATTTCTTATTAGTAATGTTGAAAACAGTTGTGCAGCTTAATATTTTTGTGGAAAACAAAAAACAAAAACAAAAAACAAACTTTGATGAATAGAAAGTTAAAAAGAACAGAATTTATATGAAATGGAACTCTTATAAATAGCTTTACTGTCACTTTTGAAAAAAGTCCAAGCTGAAAAAAAATGACTGACACCAAACTTTTGAAAGGTACTGTATGTAGTACGTAGTGGTGAATGTGGTTAGAATCAGCCTCTGACCACCTCTGAATGCAGTTTTAGTGATCTTTTTTTCTTCTTGAACACTATGCATAAAATGATCCCAATACCTGAGAAATATCACTGAAATAAATATTGAGAAATCTGAGAAAATCGCACCTGTCTCTGTGTTTAGCCCTAGGCTCTGTTTTTCTTTTTAACCAATCAGAAAACTATACAGAGAAAAGAGCTCTGCCTTTGAATCATTTTGTGTTCAGAGAACGCATGTGTGGTTGTGATTAGCAAAATAGTGGAAGCGGAAATCACTTACAGTGCTTTTAAGATGGCAACCACATGATTTAATTTTTTTTTTTTTTTTTAAACAGCTCTGATGGAAAATTTTCCCATAATTTACTCACCCTCAAGCCATCCTAGGTGTATATGACATTCTTCTTTCAGACGAATACAATCGGAGTTATATTAAAATATGTCCTGGCAAATCCAAGCATTATAATGGCAGTAAATGGCAGCCCAAAATTTGAAGCCCAAAAAAGTGCATCCATCCATTATAAAAGTAATCCACACAGCTCCGGGAGGTTAACCCTCTGAGCCATGAGCTGTTTTCTTTGACATGCCCTGACATTTGTGCTTATTTCTGTTACTTGTAACATTTCCATGGCTAAAGTCTGATTACACTGTATTCAGCACAAACTCTGCTACAATAATATGTGAGCAGCATGTGTGTAAAAGTTTGTAGTTTTGAGAAAATGACGTTTATGCGTGGTTTGTGGAAAGAAAAAAAAAATGATGTCACTGTTATAATGCTATAAAACCCATGCTGAATATTTGTTCACAAGACTTTTGAAAACTGGTCACGTAGGCTAGAATTTTTGCTTCAAGACGACATAAAAATCACTCTGGCCACTCATTCACATAAAACAATATGTTGTTTTAAAATTTGTAAGACATGTTTTGTGTCAGGAAGGCTTATGCGGGGAGGGCGTGAATCATCATGAATATTGATGTGTTTCACACCTGAAAGAAAAAGACACTCCCCTAATGGCCCTATCAGCTGAATGACTGTGAGGGAACTAGAACAAAGAATGTGAAGAGATTAAAAAAATTGGCTTTTTGAATTGTTTGCATTTATTTACAACACAACATAATCCAAACATACACAACGAAGGACAAAAAGTGGGACAAAAATAAGGGACAATAGTGGTTCTTTATAAGGGACATTCAAAGTGTATGTTATTTCAGTGTCTGCAGTTAAGTGTGTATAAAAGGCTCTCAGATATAAATACATTTGATTTGCTTAACCTATTAATGCACAATTTAATAAAAAGAATTTTAACGTCATAGAAATAAATGTCAATTGTTACACACAAACCATATAAAGCTTTTGCAGCATTATACACTACCGTTCAAAAGTTTGGGGTCAGTAAGAATTTGTTTTAAATTAATAGTTTTATTAATAATTAATAATTTTTAAGAAATTAATAGTTTTGTTCAGCAACAATGCAGTAAACGTGTCAAGAGAGACAGTAAAGACATTTTAATGTTACAAAAGCTTTCTATTTCAGATTAATGCTGTTTTTTTACTTTCTATTCATCAAAGAATCCTCTCCCATTACAGTATCATAGTTGAATATCATGATTTGTTCGCAATATAATCTACAAATGCATACACAAACAGATGTTCCTGCCACGTTTAAAGGCGTTTTATTCAAACACACCTAGTTTGCAGAACAAACTAAACACTCCCGTGGTGTCTGTCGTTGCTAAGCGTTTTCATCTCGCTGCGCATAGACGCGCCTGGGAAAAACGAGTGCGCCGCACCGCATGAGCATCACGACGGCGTTGCTCTCTATTTTGTGCACGAACATTTAAAATAACGAACTTGGGTGCGCAAAAGACGCAACATGTGAACGACCCCTCAGTGGTTAGATGAGCATAGCAGTCAATAAACGGGACAAGGGAGGTCACGTACGGGACATTTAGGCCCAATATACGGGACGTCCGGGCTAATACGGGACAGTTGGCAACCCTATTTTTATATCATGCTGTGTTTAATATTATAGAGCATAAAAATACCCTCATGTCGTACGTGAATCTTTATTTAGCATTGAAAGGTTGCCTACCTGTCTATATTTCATTTTCAACATGTTTCCGTTGATTTCACACAGTTAAGTCTAGCAATAGTTCAACTAGTAGCCTACAACGTGAAGTTTATGCATTAATAACGCTAATATAAGTGAGAAGAAATGTTTTACCTTAAAAATTATCATCTTAAAATCGCATTCTGTTTCTTCTGAGGTAAATCCAAGGTAAACTCAGTGTCTCTTCCGAACTCGATGAAAAGCAGAAGAATGAAGAAGCTGATGCTTTGTTTTGAGGTGATGGGGGGCGTTTACAGGTTCGCGTTCCTTCCATGTGGACGATTTGCATGTGAATCTCTTCGCGCGCGCGTGGGTGTGGTCACATTAAAGATAATGAGGCTCCGCTTGAGGAACTCTACCTCTCGCTGTTTTTATACGGATTACATAAACAGAGAATATGAATATATATATATATATATATATATATATATATATATATGGCAATATATGGCAAGTATTCGCTGAGTTACAGCTCATTTTCAGACACATTTCAGGGTGGACTTCACGGAGAGACAGACGGGAGAACACGCATCCTGTTTGTTTTCTTTATTTAGCGAAAAGCACAACATTTAGTTTTTATTTTGAGTGTGCACAAATAAAAGTAGACACTTTAAGCTTTGTAAAGACATATCTTTCATGTCTGTGAGGCCAAAAATTACAGAGTATTTTAAGTTGTTTTACACTGTCATAAGGAAAAATCAAGCAAAACATGCCCGCGCGTTCTTCGGGTTCAGAGGGTTAATAAAGGCCTTCTGAAGCGAATCGATGGGTTTGTGTAAGAAAAATATCCATATTTAAAACTTCATAAAGTAAAATATCTAGCTTCCGGCAGACCACCTTCCGTTTTCAACTTACGAAGAAAGTGTAACGCCTCTCGTGGTTCAAAACACTTACGCTACATCCGACGTCATCGTCGCATCAGTTACACTTTTTTCGTAAGTTGAATACGGAAGGCGGTCCGACGGAAGCTAGATATTTCACTTTATAACGTGTATAATGTGTATAACGTGTATAATGCTATAATGGATTAGCCAGGACATTTTTTAATATAACTCCGATTGTATTCGTCTGAAAGAAGAATGTCATGTACACCTAGGATGACTTGAGGGTGAGTAAATCATGGGGTAAATTTTCATTTTTGGGTGAACTATCCCTTTAAATGTCAGTGTAATTTTGTGTCCTTTTCCCAAAAACTGTAAAATGGATTGGTTTTGGCTCAATCCTTTTGAAAAAAACATTACTAAACAACTGGATCTTGCGGTTCTTAGGAGAATTTAATTCTCAAAATATACCTGTCAACGAGTTCCTTCATGCTCTCTTTGTCCCGGTCTAGAGGCTGATCCTGATCATCAGCCAGCGGAGTCCCAGTTTGACGGTAAATACACCGGACCAGGTATCTGACCTCAGACCAGTGATTCTGCAGTTGTTGTGACTCCCGCTCTGACTCAGCCGTGATCTCCCTAACCAAAGAAACCAAAATTAAACCATTTTAGATGACGAAATACACACATTTAATTAGACTGATCAGTTAAACAACAGACTAGTTGAACACTGCATGGTTATAAATAAGCTGATCCCACAACATATTAAAAAATCCTATTGGGACTGAAGCAGGACAAACCTCCGCTCATAACAGGCCTCACAGCTACACACTGTGTCTGCGGTGAGTGGAGAGCTGAGATCTGGAGCAGGCAGTGTAGGAGCACCGACTGTCAGTCTCCCTCCGGGACCCAAGGCCTCCTGGGACAAACCACCATTACCCACCGGCATGTGCAATAAGAAGTCCTGATTCTGGCGAAGAACAAGAAAAGAATTAGGTACTACCAATTATATCTTTATGCTATTTATACATGTATATATATCCACAGCCATATCACCCTGTACCCCAAGACCAGTTGCCCACTGAAGCTAAGCAGGGTTGAGCCTGGTCAGTACCTGGATGGGAGACCTCTTGGGAAAACTAGGTTGCTGCTGGAAGAGGTGTTAGTGAGCCCAGCAGGGGGTGATCATCCTGTTGTCTCTAATGGCCCAGTATAGTGATGGGGACACTATACTGTAACAGGGCTCTACACTTTGGTCGCATTTGCGACTATGAAAAAATATTTAGGTGCACCGGTGCGAGTGACCCGATCGATTCTCATGAACAGATGTATAATACAGTCGGAATAAAAAGTACAACTCTCAAAGTGCATCAACACTGAGCAACAGTTACGTTTTGTACGGCGATCGGCTGCTTTTCATGCCTTCTGTCAAAGACTTTGCTTCAGTCAGCAGAGCAAGTGTAAAAAACATGTGCGACGGACTACACCTCAAAGATAGTTTACAAGGTGAAACAGGTGTGACGCAGCCATGCGCACTTACCAAACAGTCTCATGCTGATGTTTCTTTGCTGCCTTAACTGAAAATACTACATTTGGATTATCATAAACAAGGTCGGAAATTAACGGGGGCTTGGGGCAAAAATGCCACCAAAAATGTATAAAAAACAAAAAAGTAAAAAATAAATAAAAAAAAATTTGTTAAAGCTGCAGTCCGTAACTTTTTTTTTGTGTTCAAAATTTACTAAATTTATATAATGAGTACATCATGAATCCATTTTCCAAAACTTTTTGTTTTTGTCTTATCCTGAATCACTATGGTGCACATATAATAAGTGTTTATATTCAAACTATTTTAGTCCGGTTCGGGTCGCACCGCTGCGGAGTAGCACAGTACCTGCGTGACTCGCCATAGACATAAACAGAGAGAAGTAGCTCCGGCTACAATGTTCTTCTGCAAGACTCATGAAGTTCTATTTATTAAGCGCTAGAGCGCCAAAAGTTATGGACTGCAGCTTTAAGCAATATCACACAAGTAGACAGACTCATGTTGCTCAGAGTACTGGCATGATGAGTACATGTAGAGTAGGGGTGTAATGGTTCAAATTACTCACGGTTCAGTTTGTATCACAGTTTCGATACGATTTGGCATTTTATATGTTCAGGGAAAAAAGGGCTACTGTCAAATAAAAATTAAGAAAATAAAAACAAAATATAGCTGCAAGAAGTGATGATGGGCCCAAGCCCCAGTGGCTTCAGGGCAACTGTGCATGACTGGCAATATGCATTTAAACCGGGTAAATGTAAAAAGACTTTTAAAATCGTTTGAATATGCCACATTTAATGCAGTAGCTGGTACACCTATGGCCACAATAGCTACACTCATGATGTCATTTAAATTTAGATGAATTTCATGTCAAGTCATGTCAGTGGTGGTGATCGGATGCATCGCTTAGGAGAAGTATATCAAATTCCAGAGCATGCGTTTTTCAAACAACCGAGAATAGCTGACTTCCTGTTGGGCGAAACTTATGACTATGAGTGAGGAAGTTGTTCGGCTTGATGGGGTCTATATGTGTACGTGCAAGTGTGTATGATATGTGACCAAGTTTTTGGACCGCATTCAAGGGGGTGCTAATAATCAAACTACAAGCAACAGCACAAATAAATACAATTGGGCAAAGATACAAATAAAATAAACAGTGCTTCTCAGGTTATTTAGGCATGTAACAGTAGTTTTCAGGTACAGAAATTGAATAAAGTAATCAAATGTACGATAACATTGCATATAATCTTTACTGTATAAATTAAATAAAGATGAATCATTATTAAAGTTACAAAAGCTATTGATTTCCTTGTTTTTTTGTTGTTTGATTAACAATAAAAACACAGGCAGCAGGAATATTAGGCTGTTGTCACTTTAAGACAATGCACAGATCCAATATATTTGTCTTTCTTGGCGGTTTACGTTCACTTAAGACATAATTTACTATGTTTGCTAGGATACTCGCCAAGACAGGCATGTTGACAATTTTTCTGTGAATTTGTCGGTTCAAGTTGTCGTTGTCTGAGACGCATCTGTGTGCACGCTTCGGATGAGTGTGCATGCTAATTTTCCCACAGTGCCCACGAGTTTCCTTTCGCGTCTTCTTGAGCTTGAATGTTTAAATTGCCAAGTCTTAAATGAGTTTAGTTTAAACAGATGTATTCTGTTCAGGTCTCCCCTTCGCTCGTGCTCTATCAACACCCAGGTGATGACGGCGTCAATGACATAATATTTAAATGAACTAGGCTTGCTTCGATAGTCTGTGTTGCCGGTGTTACCGGTGTTCAGGTGAAACACCGGTTACATCACTTGCCCACCGTGGCACCGCCCCCCCACCGTCGTTTTGATTTTTATAATAATAAAATAATTTAGTTTAGTTAGAGAACAGACACTACAATTAAAAACTGAACGTGTCTGCTCAATACAGTGTGAGCCGAACGAGAGTCGCAGCACAAACGCAACAGGAGTCAGATTTCATTCATCACTAGAGTGAGATGATTGACAAGATGATCACGGAAGATTTGGCTTCAAAGCTAAATTTAAAAGCGCCTATTTAAGCGAGTTTGTCATTGTACTGTTTTTTTGTTGTGTTTTTCCATTAAGAATAATAGGCTAATGAACCCACAATTCAAGCAACCCGCCCCCGAATTGGCACTAATTCTAAACCGAAACTAAAATGAGCACGGCCGTACAGGTGCACGCATTTACGGCCGCACTGTCATTCACGGTGCGTGTCCACTGGCGCGTTTTCAGTTCATGCCTGAAAACACTCGCTTTGCTCCGCACTGTTATGAATGCCCGAGCGGCTGTGCGGATTTTTTCTTTCGGTTTAGAATTAGTGATTTAAAAGCCCCCGCCAGTGATACCGGTATTACCGGTGTTGTCACACGTTGATTAACTGGTGGGAAAATTTCCTCACCGTCACATCCCTAAAATGAACAATAATAGCCATTATAAAAGTATAAGTAGTAGCCTATTTGTGTGAGGAAATGTCACATAGTGGGCCTCATTCATGAAACTTTCGTAAATATACAAGCTAATTCGGAGTAATTTGCACGTAAAATGGACCTTTACGAAAACTCTCCTCTGGATTCACAAATACCATTCACAAACGTAAATAGGGCGCGCGTGCACGCTCATTCATAATTAGCATAATCCCCACCCATGAGTTACAACTACGCAAATTATGTGTCCAGGAACGCTGTGGAATCTTCTGGACTTCCTTCTTGGGTTTGGCTCCAGTATATTGCATGAATGCTAAAGAGACTAATTGGCCATATGCCTAGCAATATTCAATTATCGTGTGTCCGCCTGGTGCTCTTCTGAAAACTGCCAGGTGGTGGCGCTTGAAAGCGATTTGCACAACGTTTTTCCAGCTGAGATACTTTGCCTATGTCTAACGTGACCTTTCCGACGTGATTACGTAATCCGTGGCACGCCGCAGAGCAGCACAAGATGAGCAATTTAGGTTAAAAAGTATATACATTTTTATTTTTGAAGCCATTCGAAGCCCTTTGAAACTGCATTGATTTGGACCTTCAACATGCTGGTTGCCATAGAAGTGCATTATGTGGAGAAAAATCCTGGAATGTTTTCCTTAAAAAACGACTAAAAGAAAGACATCTTGGATGAGATGGGGGTGAGTAAAATATCAGGAAATTTTCATTTTGAAGTGAACTAATCCTTTAAGTAAAGCGCTATATAAATGCCTCACTCATTCAACCATAAGCAGCAAACAGCACATGCTCTAAAATAGAGCTTTCAAAACTGTGGTCTGCAGCCCCTGGTGGGCAGCAGAGGTATTGCAGGGGGCCGTGCAGTTCTGGTTGCACCTGTCCTCCAAATACCCTGAGCTCTCTAACAAGGTAATAATGTTTCTCTGCTAATTCAATCTCCGCTTTATTTTGATATTTTAATGCAATAGATTTGTAAACTGTCGAAATTTGTTGAAGATTTTGATGTAATATAATATGCAGTGTTTTGGATTTAGTTGCAAAATTATTTGTAAACAGAATATAGCTAATCATTTCGTCTTTACAAAGATATGGTTTGTAAAATTTTTTGGTAGTGCAGATAATGCTGATGGAGCCCTTCCAACTGTTAATAAATGAAGTTATTCTGTGCAAAGAGCTTTGCTGATTTTTGGGGGGGCCTTAAGCCTCAGACGTTTAGGAATCTCTGCTCTAAAAACATCTTTATCAATAACATGTCAACAGGAAAACAGCACCTGCCTGTGAAATCAATGCAGAGTGAAAATGAAACTACTAGGTCTCTTTACAAACCAATATAACATGGGATGTTAGTGGTAAGACACAGCTGTCTTCACAGGTGCAAAGGGTAAAAAGTGTATCTTACATTATTATGAGAAGTACCCATCTTAAAAATTGATCAAAATGATGCTTGAAGATAGCTTTTTTTTTTTTATCCTGCCCTAATAGTCATCTAATGGCTCGTTTCCACCCAGCAGTACGGTTCAGCACAGTACAGTTCAGTACGATTCGGGACCGTAAATCCTGATCCGGCTTTCGTTTCCACCGCCAACAGCACCCTTATGATAGGCATGGTGTAGCGATCGACGTCATTCTCGCGCGAAGAAGAAGAAAGCGACACAGTAAACAACAGTGGACGACATACAGCAGATCTTGTTCTTGCTTCTCGACATGTGGCTGTTTGTCACAAGAAGACGCTTTGTTTAAGCCAAGGCTGCAGGCTGCAAGGAAAAACACAGCCGAAAAAGCACGCGCAAGTGACGATTCTCTGTCAACCAATCAACGTTCTGCAGTGAGTCTAGTGCCACCCTTTAGTACCGGACTACTGTGCTAGGTACCCCAATGGAAGGGTGCCAAAGTGGTACGGTACGGTTTGGAATTAGGGTACCATTCACAACTTCTGACAATGGAAACAGCAAAAATTGTGTACCGCACCGAACTGTACTGAACCATACCGCTCAGTGGAAACGAACCATTAGACTTATACAGATTCATTTATATCAAGAGATAAGATGTCAAACAAAAAGGGGTTTACTAAGATAAAACAAGAAGTATTTGGCTGGTCATGTGATCTCAACATGAGGCAGCTCCATCCATGTAAAATGATGCTTATCTTTCCTTATTTAAAATATGACTGTAGAGATACTATTGGTTGCTTTAGGGGTAAACCTTTTTTAATGAGGGAAAAATACTGAGTGAATCAACAATTCCTTCAAATTATTAACAATACTCCTCTGACTCAGCTGAAAATGAGCATGTCAATTATAAGAATTCAGACTCATTATTTGCCCAATTATGTTTTTTAAGACTAGAGGCAGAGGAGAAACATGCAAGTGAAGGAAAGAGAAACGTACCAACAAAGACTGGTCAAGGGAGGGCTGGCGATCATCCTTCTCCACGGTGCGTTTGCAGTCAGAGCAGACGTACAGAGGCAACTGAAGGGCACTGGAAGATTTGGGTGACTGGGCTGTACCATTCTGACTGGATCCTCCAATATCCTGGGAGATGGCGTCCTTACGCTCGCTGCGACACAGCAGGCAACGGTCACCAGTGGTGTAGGGCGCCCTCTGGTTCACCCCGAAAGTGAACGGGGTCTGCGTAAGAGACAGCAAAACAGTTCAACTGTGAGAAAGCAGCTTTCCTTTCTGCTAGACACGTAAATTGCCCATACAGAATATTCTCAAATTGCACTAATGGTCATCTGCTACAGGAGATCAATGGTTCAGCACTCTAGAAGACTAGAATAACACTTCAAAACAGTAACTCAACTTATACCAGAGCAGACTTTCAGGAAATCACAGCTGTGGTACCGGCTAACATACAGAGGAAATGCAAATGTGGCAGAGCGCTGTAGAAGTGTTGCAAAGTGAGAGATTTGCCTGTTACCTGAAGGACTCCAGAGAAGTCAGCGTTTACTGGCCCTTCTGAAAACTGTGGAGCGCCATTCAATGGGACCTAAAGAGAAAGCCGGCGATAAATCAACTCATTCCAGGCTCAAGGTTATAAACGCATTACAATAATATAATTACATACACTATGTTGTTTACGACTTCAGCTCAAAGCTAAAAGAGTGCCATCTAAATGCACTACTCGTGGCTGTCAAAACCTTTTGAAACACCATGCAGCAGAGTTAAATCTCCACTGGATAGAGGCTGACCCCGAATGAACCGCTGACAGTAGCAGAACACCTATTTTTATAAAATAATTCTGTGAAGATGACATTTGACGAAAGTATTACTTCCACATGTACTTCATTTTCCAAAGGTACTCTCAACTGATGGGTCACACAACACAAAATGGATTGCGGGTCTTATGATAGAGCAGTGGACAGCAATGCAAAGAATAAAATGCAACTAATGAAACAATCATGCATTTAGACAGCAAAATGAGAGAAAACTATTTCAATATCTTTTGTTGTTGATGTTAAAACCATGATATTTTGGCGTAAATTCATCTGTCACTTAGTAGAAGCTAGACAAATTAGGCAGGTGCCAACATGGACAGGTGGCATGACATGCCATAAACTATGCAAAATAAAAGAAAATACAAACCAGACTACATTAAAAGAGGATAAACATGATTTGTACAGACCATAATTTGCTCCACGGGGTGAATTACTGACATGAATTCATCAAAATACGGCATTTACAAATAAATAATAAACTTTCAATAACAACAACAACAAAAGAATCCATGTAAAAAAAAATAACTAATAAACATTAAAGAATGTTGTTACATAGACTGTGGACATCAAGTGACAACTCAATTCTAAAATCTGGGTCCTCAAGCAAAACCAGAGAAGCATTTCCTTTCCTGTGTTCCAGCCATTTTTAATACGTTAAATAGGCTATTGCAATTTTAATATAGCAGTCAAAACAATGCAACTATTCAGTAATATTAAATTTCCTAATAAACCTAAATTAATTAAGCTCACAAATAATGTCACAGCTGTTATATGTGGCTCTTAAAAGAATCCTCATTTTTTATTTAGAATAGCCAGCAGGTTATCAGCTATTCAATAAATCAATGCTCGTGAGAATACAGACAGCTATGGCCACAATATGAAATTGCTTTAAAGCTGATGAGTGAAATGTTACATGGTAAAGTGCTTGCTCGTATCTCAGTTTAATATGCAGATACAACAACATTTAAGCCAATTGTTGACCAACAGACACACTGGCTTAACCAATAGCTGTCTGTCCGACCAATGGCAGTATTTGGGAAATGTGTTTGACAAAAAAGAAATTGCACACTTCAGTTTTAACCAAAATTGCTAGTTTTATCAGGAACAGGAGCATGTGATGTCTTGAGCATGTGCTTAGTTAAACGCAAAAATGTCACAATAATTCCTGAGACAACAACCTGCCAACAAGCTCTGTACAGTAGATTACAAACAGCTTCACCTGAGTTAACCCGAGGATATTTGGCTGTGTTATTCATGAAAAAAATATTGCAATAAGAAATTCATAAAAGACCTAAACTCTTGAGAGAACGTCATTCGTCAGAAATCATAGACAATCTTCACGAAGTATGGTCGCTGAAATCAAATTAACTGAAATCTGTGCACTGTTACTGTATGCAAGCAAAAGAGCCATAGTCCAGTGATGAAATAGTCTCTTTTGCTTGCTTATGTCAACAGACTGATACTCTTGTTAAGCTACAGATGTGGTTTCCTTGGAAACAGAGGCATACTACCAGAAAGAATAAGTCTCTGACAAAGCCCTGAACACTGGACCCTGTGCTGTAAGTGGCCCATTCATTCCCTGACACTTCTCAGGCTGGACAGCATGAATACACAACTGAAACGAGAGGAGAGCAGCTGATAAAATAAAATGAGGTAAGAGTGTGTCTGTAAATATGGTGTATACGAAGAGTTAACTGTGCTAAGTGATAATACATCACATTACCTTCATGTCCAAATCACAAACTTTGTACAAGTCTCAATTTAAAAGCACTGACAGACGTATTAAAAGGTTTGTTGACATTAACGGTTGAATTTTTCAAGCACTTCCGGTTTGATCATACTTGACAACTGCTAGAGTTCAGAAAGGCAATTATTACCTCAATTTTATTTAATAACGCAATACATAAAGTTTTAAATAGAGAACATGTGCTAAAAAGGATAAATAAAGAAACGTGTAAGTGAATATTTTCGTCTTAAATGCGGAAAAAAACGGTGGACTTTTAGCATTGGGTCTGTTTATAGACATGGTTACATTACTGTTAACTGCGGCTCATAAACAGTTATATTTTCTGCCTCGAGAATACATTTACTACTTTTTATTTAGGAAGGTCGATAAAATCATATGCTTATTAAAATACACCTGTAAACACATCAGCTAAAACTGGGCAGCGCTTGACAAGTTAGCTTCACATCACTCCGAGCGACACAAATCACTCAAACCTCCACATCCGTTGCATAAAATCGCTCTAAATGTGCTTTCCACACGTCTCCACAGTTTTCTTCCCATGTTTCGATGATCAGACCGGGAAATGTGTAAGATTAAAGATCTAGATCAGTGAAGCTCAGCTCAGGCTCCATGTAAACGTGAGATCAGCTACAGGAGCTTCTCTTAGGCCCCCAATATCATGAAATCTGGACTAAACTACACCACATACACCATCAATCACCCCGCAAGCCCCAGCCGCCGCTCACCTCTCCGTTGAGGCTGGGGATGGTGCTCAGGTCTCCGTGCGCAGTGCTGCTGGAGGGTGTTGGCGGAGCTCCGGCCTTCCCTGCGCCGCCGCCCCGCTTATTCTTCCTGCGCTTCGCTCCGCGTTTGGCGTCTGTAGGACTCATATCTACCCACGAAATACACAGACAGCGTTCAGTCCACAAACAGCAGGGACTCTGGTGCAATGCCAGGCTCTGACGCTGCGGATACGGGTAAAATATAGCTGTATTTGAGAGATATAATCTAAGAGCCTGCCAACCTGCTCACAGTATAGCAGACTTCAAATTCCAATATGGCCGACCCAACAGGAATTGGCCAATGGCGTTTACGCCATGACGCAATAGCGTCTAGTGCGCTTGGGGCTTATGGGAAATTGAGTTTTAAGAGGATGCGACCACTATTATTATTATTATTATTATTAGTAGTATTATTATTATTATTATTATTATTATTATTATTATTATTTAATTAGATGTTGTGTCTGTGTTGGTGCTGAAAGATTGTTTAAAAAAAAATCAAATTTCTTGTGTATGCGAGCGTAAATGGCGAATAAAGCTATTTGTTATTCTGATTATTCTTGCTCTATTTTATGTTCTCTCTCGTCTAGCTCTGATTATTTTACAGATGCGTTGTTTTCTTATCTATATTTTCGTTTTCTTGTTAATACTTTAAAATGAACGAGGACATTTTTTTATTATTACAGACGGTAATCGTAGTAATCCTTTTTAGTCATTAGATGGCGATAGTGAGCTAATAACCGATGACAGCTCAATGCAACCAGACTAATCAGAATTCCGTTTTCAACATAAGCTGTTTTGTTTGTTTGTTTGTTTTTTACATTAATAAAATGAATGCGGTGTCGGCAACATATTGTTTAACTGATGCCCTCACCTGTGATTGGTGAGTCAAATTTCACCCATAATGAAAACCATTAAAACTAATGAATTATTTATTTTAGTGCAGCTTGTCTAAAAAACTCAAAATGTTGTGTTATTCTTGTTAAGGAATTTGAGAGATTATTTTGTTAGTCAAGGTGTTTTGCAAAAAGTTTATATCAGCTCATTTGAAAGTGTTTCATGTATAATATTTACGGCCTGCAAATAACGTATTACATAGCATTATAAGGATGATAGGTAAAATCATAGGGTCCAAGCAAAACTCAATAGATCCATATAGGATTATATGATAGGGACAGGAAATGGATTGATGTAGGAAATGTAAATGTAGCCTATTATTTATTTGATTGTGTTGATGTATATGTTGTGTAACTGTCATGTTGTATGTAGCCTACAGCGAGGCCAAAGACCAATTTTCAGCCAAGGATGGACAATAAAGTACTTTTTAACTAAACTAAACTCCTAAACTTTTTAAATAAACTTTTCATGTAATATGCAAAACTATTTCTTGCAGTAGGCTTACATGTGATCATTAAAATGGTGTAATAGTTTTTGTTGCTATGTAGGAGAAAATAAAAACCAAAGATTCCCAGTGAGCAGTCAGTAAAAATATTTTCTGGTTCATAAATTGATAAAAGCTAAATACATCTAAAGCCATAATTGTTAAAGGCCTCAAATGGAAGCTCTTCAACCAACAGATGGCGTTGCAGCATTGCGCCTGTTTTAATGCTAGAGAAATTAAAACTGGGCTATTTGTTTGGTTTGTTGAGTTTACTGGGATCATACCGTAATAAGGACAAGACAAGGATCAACAACAGCAAGATAATTTTATTGCATTTCCTTGATTATGAGATGACAAGGAACACTAATAGAAAATAACATCTATTAAACATGAAATCTAGCCTTTCAGAAATGATACTGAATATTGTCATATTTCTCAAAACCTTCAATACATGTCAAAAAATCAGTTCATTATGTCATATACATTTATTAACAAGCTTCATCACTCTATTTGAATCAGGGCCATGGTGAGCAAAGAGATAACAAGTGCAGACAGTAGCTACATGGAGAAATAGATGACAAATCCAAGACAGATTGTAATTGAATACTATTGCGACAGAGAAATCAAAATATCGTGCACTTAATGACTCTGGCTTGAAAATATCAAACTATTCTAAAATACAATTTCACATTATGTCTAATCTGTACAAATAAATTAGCAAAAGAACAGAACTATTAACAATCCCTACAGATTACTTGCTTTGCTGGCTCATATGAAGGCAACTCTAAACTACTGCAGATTGACTCCAGAACACAGTAGTGCTATAGGCACACCCTCTTAAGAAAACACACACCCACAAACGCAAATCACTTTCTTGTGTTTCTTCAGCAGTCAATTTTCAAGCAGTCTATTTTCAAACATACACTTAAAGAAAACATACTTTCAAGTTTCAGCAGGACAAGTTTCTTTCCAGTAGAATATTTAGATCCACCCTAAAACGTGCTTGCTATTCATAATTGAGACGTAAGCTGTTCATGTCAGTAAATACAAAAGCAGGGCGGATCTTTTATATCCAAAGCACCTATATACAATCAATCACATAAAAGTTTTCAAACCCACCCTGTGTGCTGGAATCAGAAGCCAAACTGGAAGAAGAAAGCAGGGAGACGAGCAGACGACCACTATACAGACAGTTCTGACCATACTGTTAGGCTGGAATACAGTACACAAATTTTGTTTCAGTTTTTTGCCCCGATTTGCAGTCTGGATGAGTCGATGCTTATAGCTGCTGAAAGTCGGAGGCTCAGAGCCAGTCTGCAGATTTGAGTTGACAGATTTCCCAGAACATTGCGTAGTGTATGATGGGCACAGACTCCGGTTTTTGTAGCTTCAGACACATTTGTAATGTGTCTCCTAGCAAACGAGGCGAGTGTTTCTGCATGAGTTTGTTGTGTTGGGAATGACCTGAAAGTCTGGTAGTGTGTGATCCTCTGTTTAGTGTATGATGCCTAGTGTTTTAAAATCTGATCAGACTTTAAAAGTCATGCAGTGTATTCCAGCCTTTATGGCACAATGAAATCAAAATTGACAATGTTTTTATGGAATATCGCAGTAAATGATTTTTCTGAGCACATCATAAATGTTTATTAAAGTTCATGTGCCCTCATGATCTTTAATCAAAATAATTTCCTGTCCCTCTTGCAGCATCATCTCTTTTCTTCTCGGATGACATGTTTTTCAGCATGAGGACGGGACAACCTGTTACTCTAATGAGATCAATAGCGGACAACAACAATCCAATCAATTCCTGATGGACAAAATCAAGTCTACCCTATTTTTTTTCTTGTTCGAGAAGCCATTTCACTCAGATGTACGTCACAATAGGTAAGAAAACAGTCTTAACTTCCGTTTCATGCAGACTTGACTGGATGGAATCATACACTATGTTATTTTCTTGTCTTTAAAATCTGCAGACTGGCTCAGACTTTTGCCATCTATTGTCAACTCTTCCAGACTGTAATCTGGGCAAATCTTGTGTAGTGTATTCCAGTCTTTAGCTAGAATGAAGCTTTAAAGATTTGCAGAGTTGCTATTTAATTATTTATTAATGTATATTTGTAATTGTCTCCACATTGTTTCCCCTAAGTACAGTTATTCTTCCTTCGGCAAGCCCTTGCTGGTCTCAGCCTCAGCATTGCATTCTGGGAAGTAGGGAGGTGGGGCAGAGCAAGGGGAGGGCAGAGGTGCTGATGGTGTATTGGGGGTTGTTGAGGCTAAAGGCTCAACCAGAGCAGCACTCCTAGAGTCCTCAGAGCGTCGTCCCCTATTAGAGCGTCGTCTCTCTGGGTGGGTGAAGGAGGGGCTTTTTCCTGGAGGGGGGCTGTAGTCCTGATGCCGGCGAGAAAGCTTGATGGTTTCCTTATCTAGAGCTGTGCTCTACAAAAGAGAGAGACAATACTGTATGTTAATGTTCACATGAGGTGCACCACCCAAAAATGGAAAGGAAACTGAAAACAATTCAGTAGGGAAAGAGTAAGTGAGATGAAGTTACAATCTGGGAGGTCAAGAGAGCGATAGATTCAATCTTAAAGGGACAGTGCACCCAAAAATGAGAATTCTGTCATCATTTTCTCAGCCTCATGTTGTTCCAAATTTGTATGACTTTCTTACTTCTTACACACACACACACACACACACACACACACACACACACACGTTGGGTTTTCATGTTTTATGGGGACATTCCATAGACATAATGATTTTTATACTGTACATCCCCTAACCCTAAACCTACTTATCTGTCAAATTTATTTAAATCTTATCTTATTTAAAACTTTATTAAAGCCTTTGGTTGTTACACTGATAACTTACATATTTGACATTTTAATATAAAATGTCTATTTAATCTCAATAGAGTCTTGTTAATATTTTCAAAGTGTCCAAAGTGATAGATCATGAATATCATGATCCTGTTATAAAAAAGTCTGGATTTGTGCTAAATTGTCTGTGGTACTCCCTTGACAGAAATTAAGCGTAGCGTCAGTTCTGGCAGGTCACGTTAGTCAAGCTCGCATCCGACTGTCAGCTGATCACGTCTACCTATGGGAATACGACGTCTATCACAGCATACTCCTTCAGTATTATCAGCAGCTATCGCGTTCTCCAGCTCCTCCTCTCATCCAGTCAGGATTTGGTATTCTGATTCCCCTTGAATCAGACTAAATTCTCAAATTATTTTGTACATTTAATATCGACATTAATGATATCTGCAATACTTTATGTTGGTTCTGTTCTGTTTACCCTAAGGGGGGTTACTGCTGCTCTCCCTGCTCTTATCCATGCATGGATGCGCAGGGAGTTCTTGCCCAGAACAGAACCATACCACCAATCCAAACTGTATGCTAATAGTCAATCATCTTTGACGATAGTGGGCCTAACAGAAATAGTGGTAACACCACAGACATAAGTTAACACCAGTCAGTGCTGTAAGCACAAGCACCAGTATTGGACTACAATTAATTAAAAATGTCCTTAGCTTCCATTTTATATTACATAAAAAACAGTAATAATTTTTTATTATTTTTTTTTAATTCTGCCCCTCGTTTGCCACTCCAATTAAAGAATAACACTAAAACATTATTTAAAATATCATCTTTTGTGTTCTGCAGAAGAAAGAAAGCCATTGGAATGTAATGAGAGTGAGGAAATGATGGCAGAATTCTAATGTTGCATGTCCCTTTTAAGGTTTCAATAAAGCAGCTGTACTGTGTTTTTGCTTGTTGCTGTAAGAGGAAACGTGTTCATACTAAGATATAAAAGACAGTATGCATAACCCGGTTTCATTGAAAAGTCAATACTATTGATTACGTCACAGATGGAAAACGACCACAGCAGTGAAAGAGACAGAAAATGTCAGAGAGCGAAAAAACACCACTGAAGTTCATGGCAGGATTAAAGTGAGTAAAGAACTCTCTAAGCCAGAGATTTTTAAACTGGGGTCCCACAAGGAAGTGCTAGGGGGTCCGTGGAAATGTTTAGAGAAAAACTGTGAAAAAAAAAGTTTGAATAAATAAATAGATTAAAATATATAAATAATAATAAAAATAAAAAAATGAATTAATATTATATGAAATAAATATTAGATTAAAATACAAATGTGATATTAATAAATGAATAAAATAAATAATAAAAATAGATTATAAAGTTAAATTAAAAATAAACTGAATTCAAAATAAAAAATATTTGAATGAATTCAAATAAAGAAATAATATGCACAGTAAAGTACTATATAGTGAGTAGGGAAAAAAAAAAAAAAAAACCCAATATAATCCAAATAATTTTTTCCACATAATATTTTCCACATTTGTAATATTTCTTTTTCAACATATAATTTGGGTTTTTACACATACAAATTTATAGCCTAAAGTTTAGGATGGGTGTCCCTTGCATGAAAATGATCATACTGTATATGGGGGGTCCGTGGCATCTAAAAGATTAAAACCCCTTGCTCCAAGCTTCCAACTTTCCATGCCTTGTATAGGTGAAAATGTGTATCTTCAGTGATGTTACTGTCACTTTCTCCCAGTATAAAAGTGTATGTGTGAGGAGACGGAGGCGGGGAGGGAGGAGCATAGCAGTTAGTGTTAGTACATACCATTGCCTTGGAGCTAGTCAGAGGATGGCAATGCCATGGGAAGAGCAGAAGCAGAGGACAAAGACTAGTCTTACTCACAGAGCACATACAGCACAAATTCTTACACAACACTAACATAACCTAACACTTCAGCTGAGGGACATTTCACAAAGACTACTTAAGAAACATCAGCTTGCTTAAATGAAGCAAATATAGCCACTTAAAGGGGCAGTTCACTCAGAAATGAACATTATGGAAATTGTTTGTTCACCCTCATATTGTTCCAAACCTGCATGCTATTGATTTTAATATCCAAACAAGCTGTCAAATTACAAAAAGGACAAAAACCACTATGAAAGCACCATAAATGTAGTCCATATGACCATCTGAAGCCATATGATAACTTTATGTGCCTATGTTGCATGTCTGATGTCATAATATTGCTAATATTGATGTCAACCATGTGCCATAGACACCATTTTTAATTTGAGAGCTGATTATCAGTGCATAATATAGCAAACAAGTCATATAGACTACTACTTTAGTGTTTTTATTATTTTTTTATAGTGCTTTTTTTGCAGAGCCTATCAGTATGAACTGTTGATGTATGGAAAATATCCTTGTGACAATTATTTAAAAACGCTTTTTCTTTCAGTATATGGATTTGGAATGACATGAGAGTGAGTAATTGATAGAAGTTTCATTTCTGGGTGAGCTATTCTTTTAAACAGTGATTTGATCTGGTTTCTTTGGTACGTTCCTCAGCTGTGGACAAAACCAAAAATTGAAAAGAAAGTTGGTAAAATGAATAAGACCTGTCTGAATCCTATTAGATAAATATACTGGCTGTAAAATGAAGTAAATTAATTAATAAGTAACAAGTAACAAGTACATCCCCATTTCATCTAAAAATATCAAAATAAGTCTTTAAAACCTGTAAAATATTTCACCCAAGGCAATTTTTGTGTATAATTATGCATCTCTCTCTCTCTCTCTCTCTCTCTTTCTCTCTCTCTCTCTCTCTCTCGCTCGGTCATTAGATTTATTCATTTAAATTGCAATACTGTGAAGGTGGCAGAGTTTAATATTCTCAAACCACTTTCTTTGAAATTTTGATGGCAATGGTCAAGGTCCTAAGAATGAGGCTCATTTTGAGGACATTGGCAACTGCCATGAAATACTGTCTCTGGATTAGGTAACAGAGCGAGAGAGAGAAAGAGAGAGAGAGAAGCCATCGGATTGCAGTGTTAATATTCAAGCAGTCAGTAATGCATGCATGCCAATACAAACCTTCCAGCTAAAGCCCAGAGGGAAACAATATACAGCAAAAATGCGCAACAAAGCCATATGGCTCAGAATATTACAGCAATAAAGTGTTCACCATGATAGAGCCACCATGAACATGGAGTGAAATGTGAAGATGGGAACACAGAAAGTGGACCGGATTATGGTTGGAACATGAGGTTCAGTACAGTATGATTATCGTCTAGAATTAGAGGTAAGACCAGCAAATGCTGAAAAACCCCAGAGAGGGTTAATAAGAGGCAGCCAGAGTGCTAGATTTTAGTATAGAGTCATAAGATCTCAAGCTCATTAAAATAGGTTTAGGTTCGGATTCAAATACCCAATATCCAGTGGCAGACATCACTTCGGGTCTTGGGAGAGCAAGGAAGGGGTGTAGGTACAGCCCTGCCATTACAGTTCAAACTGTCAAATGAGATTCGCATCAATACACATTCAGCCAGAGACCCTGCTGCTGCTTTTTCAAGCAGTGTAATGAACAAAAAAGGTCCTTCGATTTTTAAAAAGCTTAGGGTTTTACGATGTATTTTAAGGGAAAATGAGTCTAGAAACAAATGCTATACAATGCTGTCAAATTAATATCATCACAATGTCCACTAATATAATGTTTATTAATTTTATATCTGTAGCAAAATCATTGCAAATATATCATGAATATTCTATATACTGCTCAGCCCATGTCCTGAGTTATTTAAATGTATACTGAGGTCTTTTCAAAACTGCATGATAAGGTCAAGTTAAGTTCAAAGAATGAGTGATAGACAATATTCTTGATCATGACAATGCAGACGAGGTTAAGACCAATGACAACACTGAAAACACATTTACAGAAACTAACACCTTGATGACAGTGAGAAGAAGACACAAGGCTGGCAGTGAGGGGTTTATGGTGCAGTGAACTGGGATGGGAATTTAATAAGACATGAGGGTGGAAAATGCTTCACCCATGTCTCCCTCTGAGCTCATAAAGTACTGCTTCTGCCAAACAATAAAAGGATTATGATGAGTCTTTCAGCCATTTTCAGGCACTATAGAGATAAGCACTGGGTGCACATTTTTCTGTATTTAACACTATGTACAGTATATACATCACCGTTCAAAAGTTTGGTATCAGTAATTTCCACAAAAAAAAACAAAAAACATTGATAATAATAAGAAATGTTTCTTGAGCACCAAATCAGCGTATTATAATGATTTCTGAAAGATGACGTGACACTGAAGACTGGAGTCCAGCTTTGCATCACAAACTAATGACTTATAGTCATTGAATACAGGTATAGCAATATATTCAAATATATAAGAAAGTAGTTCAAAGTGTATGGATCCTTGAATTAATGGGAGTCACAGCTGAGTGATTTAGGTTTGACATATGTCTCTCATTGGTTATAGTTTTTAACCATCAATTTGGCTATTAAACACACTTTTGTTTTGGTTAATTATTTTACATACTGAAATCACACTAGTAGGTCTGTGCTGAAAGGTGTGTTGAAAAAAATACATTATTGCTTAAAGTCAAATACATTTTTTTAAATAGAAAATGAATGGGATATTTTTACTTGCGCCTGATGTGCTGCCTTCTGAAGTAATTTCCAATTTCATAGCTCTGGCATATTTGATGCTGTGCTTGCTTACAATACAATAATCTCTCATATTTTCTGCGATTTAACAGTTATGTAAGTCATGAGCGCTGAGGGAGACAAACTGATTGATTTGATGCTGGTGTCCACAGTGGCTGTAATTTCAGTGACGCTATGCTTTGGAATTTTGTGTAATCCAAGTACTAATCATTAGGGACCGAGAGGATGACATTGTTTTTTTGTTTTTTTTTAAGCAGAGCATATTAACGGATGACAACAGCAGTTATGATGGGCAGACTGTTTCTCATATGTGAGTGTGTGTGCTCACCACAAGAACAGAGACTCCAGGGGAAGTGTTGCTCTGTTTCTGCACAGAGTTAAAGTGCTTTTTGAGTTTACCTGCTACCTCCATCTTCATATTGTTTTCCATTGCCGCATCCTCCTGTTGGTTATTGAAGTGGATTAGGATAGGCCAATCTAATGGTGAGCAATATAACTGTGCCCACCAGAGCTTATTGACTAAATTGTAGGTTTCAGTTTGAAAAAATAATTTGAAACATAAATCAAAACCACCTCTAATACAGCTCAAATGACAAATAATGTTTTATGAGTAAGTGTGCGAGTGAATCCCTTCCATTCATGGGCATTCATGCTGCTCAACATGCATTAAAATAATGCCTAAAATGTATTTTTGTATATTATATCATATGTATAGAATTGTGACACTTTAGTGTAGCATATGCATTACCTAACTCCACAATATTGACAAAAAAAAATACACCACTAAACCCTTCCACACACATTTACCGTGACCCAGGGGTGAGACAGCACATCCTCCGCCGTGTATCTGGCCTCTACATTCACCTGCAGCATGTGACCAATCAACTCCTGTATGAACACATCATGATCATATTTGCAATAATTAGATTTGAAGATAATTTATTAGATTTTTGCATTAAAAATGTACACAAAAGGACAGGAAACAAATATTGTTATATTAAATCTTTGTGCTTAAAGGTTAATGAAGTGTCTATTTACACTTGTTGGAGACACTAAGTTGTTTACAGTAGCAATGGTGTAGGGGTAAGGCGTGGGGCATGAAGTTTTGACGCAAATCGATCCGAAGTTCGAATCCACCTTTTGCCGAACTCGCTCTACTCCCTTTTCCCATCACATATCAGATCGGATAGGCATTTACTTTCAATAAAAATGAAGATATAAAGTGTCTAACGTGTGTTTAATAATAAAGTGTTTATCGGTTAGGATTAGGGGTAGGTTTAGAGAGGGCTTTATTGTCCCAATAAGGTGGCATCCATTTAATAATTTTAATAAAAATAATCATTTACACTGTTATTATTGCGTACCGTTTAATGTACAACAACACTGAGGTGCAAATAGTATCTGCCACTTTTTATGAGTATAAATATCATCTAACTATTACACTTATTGCAAAGAAAATATAGCTATTTTTACAGTGTAAATAGAATGTCACTATTTTTACTTAGTGTAAATAGCAGATCGCTAAGAAATGCTGCTATTTTCACTTAGTGTAAATAGAATCTAATTGCTATTTACACTTAGTGTGCAACCTTGCAAATGCTCCTTTCACACGTTGTTCCTTCCCCACTCAAACATCACCAACACAACTCTTAGGGTAGGGACACACCAAACCAATGCCTAAGAACTAGCGCTGATGAAAGCCGACTGTGTTGTTGCCTCGTGTCAGGGAAAAAATCTGTGCTTGAACACACCGAAAGGACTACAGGTTGAATCGGCCAAAAAAAACACATATGGCGTCCGACTAGAACCAGCGGTGCAGAACACACCGAAAAATTAAGGCTGGCCACACACTTGAAGATTTTAAGCCAGATTTTGGGCAACCCCCGATCTGGGGGGGGGGTATGGTCTGATTCAAGGCTTCTCGCAACCGACTTTACGTCCAAAAAAATCTGAATTGTGTAGTGTCATTACGATTATTTTACTGCTCCCGATCGCATCGGAGCCCGCACGATCCCAGTCCGTAAGTATCAAACATGAAAAGCTCACTTAAAATGTTACTACAGTCGACAGGTGTGTGGTCTGGTCTCGCGGTGGTCTCGTGTGTGCATTCGTAGGATTATAATGCTAAAAATCAGTTGAAACTGCCCTTATGTCTGTGGTCTCCCACAGTTTTAAAATCGGGTAAGATTTGAAAATCATCTAGTGTGTCCCAGGCCTAAGTCGGCCGATGCTCAAAAATGGCCCGATGTTGCCCGACGGCCAACCGTCGGCTTGGTGTGTCCCTGGCTTTAAACAGGTAAAAGTAGGCTACTTTCAATAAAAGGTCCAACATATTATATATAATACTTTTATAATACTTCTCATTTGACTTTTACAATATACTTTTAGCTGTGTTGCTATATGTCATGATGAGTAAGCAAATGAGTAGGCTAATAACACCCTGTCTAGAGCGAACATAAGCATCTCTCTTATATCGACACATTTTACAAGGGTAAAATGTGTCAAATGGAGTGGAAACAAGTACTACACGTTACTGGCAGCAGAAACATTTTCTAATTAGACACACACACACACATTTTATAAATGTTGAACATGTTTAAGTGTATGAAAACATTAATGTTTCACATTTGCAAACACAGCAAAACATTCTGCCATTCAATGAAGAGAAAGTTAGATAATCAAGTATGTAAAAACAGTTCTAAAGCTGGATGGGTGAGAGGAGGAGGATGTGAATGAGATGATGGTATGAGTAGGTTGAAAGAGAGTGGGGTGCAGCAGTCAGGACAGAGAATGCAGGATGTGGAGATAAATGAGTGAGATTGAAAATTCGTTTTAAGCATGTAGCATGTGTAAAACGTGTGTTTGTCTGTACTCACTTTAACAGAATCTGAGATATTGTCCCAAAAGGGTGAAGGGAACTCTAAACGCCCCACCAGAATCTGATCAAATAGGTCATCCTGAAGGTTATTCTCACTACAAAAACAAATGCAATGCACATAGACACACATGAAATATATTTCATGTACAATAACTTGTGAGAACACTACGCTATGAACAAAATAAGACTAAACATTGGATTTTAAACACTCTAGTATATTAAAGTCACCATGAAATCAAAATGGACAATTGTTTTTTTTTTATGGAATATTGCAGTATTTATTATAAATGATTTATCCGTGCACATTTAAAAAAAAAAATGTATTTCATGTGTCCTCATAGTCTTTAACCAAAATAACTTCCCCTCCCACTTGCAATGACATCTCTTTTCTACTCTGATGACGTGTTTACTAGCACGAGCGGGACAAACTGGTCACTCACATGAGATCACAGCAATAGCAAACCATAATGATCCAACCATCCAATCAATTCTCAATGGACAAAATCAAGTCCCGTCCTACATTTTTTCTTCTTCGAGAAGCCGTTCACTCGGATATACGTCACTACTGGAAAGAAAAGACTATCGCAACTACTGTTTCATGCTGACTTTAACATGAAGGACTGAGCTAGTTTTAGTGTTACCTGCGGAAAGGTGGGAAGCCACATAGAAGGATATAGGTAATCACTCCAGCTGCCCAGATATCCACCTTTAGCCCGTAGCTTTGGCAATGCCCAGATAGAAAGACACAGTCAATTACATTCATCCTCCAGCATTTAAAGGCTATTAAACACAGATATTCATGCTTCCATAGCAATATCACTTTTGATGATATAAAAACAAAGCAATCAATGAATCTTACCCTGACTCTGCTATGATTTCTGGGGCAACGTAAGTGGGTGTTCCACAAACAGTGTACAGCGGCCCTTCAACCACTGTGGCCAAGCCAAAATCCCCCAACTTCAAAGACTTTGTACCATTAGGGTACTCACACACCTACGACACACAGTCAAGTGCCTTGAGTCATTTTTCATGTACAAAGTGCACGTTTTTTCAGGTTTTGTGTCTCTATACTGCTGTGTGTGTGTGTGTGTGTGTGTGTGTGTGTGTGTCAAAGATGTGTGAATTAAAGTATTCTTAGATTTATAGTCTTTGTGCAAGATGCATAAGTGTTCATACCAGCAGATTCTCAGGTTTGATGTCTCGATGGACGATACACATTCTATGCAGATATTTGAGAGCTGCCGCCAGGTCGAGTACCATCACGCTAGCATCTCTTTCAGTGTATTTTGTTGAGGAGGTGATTGCATCAAACAGATCTCCACCCTGAAACACACAAATGGCAATACAAATAACAAAAAAAAAACAGTATTTTGTATAAAACGCACTTTCACCTAGAGGTAACAAACTTTTTTTTCTGTCTAAGGGGCTAAGAGTTTGATCAATATTCAAAGTGCCCATTTAGTGCAATGTTTCTGACAATAATACACAGAATTCTCAATGCATTCGACCTACCTAATAATGTATGGGGGATTTTATTGCATCATGAAAAATGTTATTATATTATATTATATATTTGTTTTAGTTTACTCAAATGAATGCTGATTCTCATCTTTTCATCAAAGTATCCTGAAAAATGTATCAAAAAATGGCTGCTGAAAATTCAGCTTTATCATCATAGGAAGAAATTACATTTTAAGATTATATTAAAATGTTAAAATAGAAATTTTTTAATGGTATTTCACAGTATTACTGTTTTTTTTACTTAATTTTAATTAAATAAATGCAGTTTTGGCTTTTAGTGTATGATATAAAAAAATATCAAATGACGTATAAAAAAATCTAAGAATTACATATATTTAATTATAAAGTTCAGAAGTTTCAGAAGCAGAGTAAAGTTTTACATATTTACAAAAGAATTTTTGTCATCTAATGAATCATGATAAATGTCCCTGGTATTATTGTGCAAGAAAAGAATAGCATACATTTTTATTTTTTGTTGTCTTTAAATGCAACATACAAGTGATACTGTATAAAAGGTGACTAACAAACAGTACCTTCACAAGTTCCATGACTAGATAGAGCTCAGTGGGTGTATCCACCTCCTCAATCAGCATGATGATATTAGGATGCTTAACACGCCTCAACACCGCCACCTCATTCTCGATCAGGTGCTCCTGTGTGTTCAAAGCACGTGTCACAACAAATTCCCAACCATAGAGCATTTCATAGCAGTCTTTTGTCTTTAGCTGCAGAGGCATAAAGCCACATGAATTCCTGAGGTTTGCTCTTGCAGGAAACAAGGCAAACAGGAAACTAACTTCCTTGGTTAAAGCACAGGCTGAAATTAGATTATGAGACATTGGCCGCCAATATAACTGCTGTTTACATAGCATTCATACATTGCCAAAAGTATGTGGACAACCCCTTCTAATTAACAGGTTTTACTATTCCAGTAATTCTACTGTAAACAAATCATAATTTAACAGCATTCGGTGACATTACAACATTGTGGCAACAGTTTGGGGAGGGAATTTTCTATTCCAGCATGACAAAACCCTGTGCATAAAGTGACATCCATAAAGAAATGATTCCCTGAGAAATGATATGTGCCTGCACAAAAAACCCTTAATGCCACTAAATGCATTTGGGATGAATCCGACTGCAAACCATTGCCAAACAGCCGTGCCTGACCTCACTGATACTCTTGTGTCTGAATGGAAGCAGATCCATATTTCCAACATATAAGGAAAGCCTTCTCAGAAGAGTATAAAAAGCACATATGGATGTGATATTGGGGTGTCCACATAGTTTTGATCATGTAATTTAGCTAAAACACAGAGTTTCATAGTTAAATCATTTTACCCTTAAATGCATACCTTGGGTCTTTAGTGGCCCGGGACATTATTCACTATCCTCCTTCTCATTCATTTTTTAAAGTTAGACATCAGCCATCTTAGTATTCCCTTAATCAATTCATTATAAACAATATAACAAGAAGAAAAAAAATAATGCCTCTTTTCCCATTCATTTTTTGTAAAAATTGTGTAACAGTGTAAGTATATTTTTTTCTGCGCAACAATAATTGAACCTTTGATGACTGAATAAGTGCAATTCACCTTTATTCCACAAAGTGGCAATGTCTGATACACAATGATGAAGTGACGTTTCACTCATAGTTACCGCAGGCAGAAAACAAAAGAATAGGAAGTATCATCAGAAAACCTTGAAATGGCTCAGCGATTTACTGAAGAGCAAGTACTGAACGTACAAATATTAGTGTCACTGTCACTTGATGGTGGATCTGGTGAAGAATCTGTCAGCAATCAAAATATTGATTTTAAATATGTTGAAAATGATCGTTTTGAGAATATGTTTGAGAATATGAATATGATCCAGATGCTGAATGTACTGGGAAATGAGCTCTGACAAGAACAGTGATGATGATATAAAACATCTGCTTAAACTGAACCCTTCCAAGCTCCAAGAGGTAACAAAATATGCTTTATTTATTCTTCTGTAATAGTTACTCTAATATCAGGAGAGTTTTATATTATTGTGACAGGTAGAGATCCATGATAAATATAGATCCGGGTCGCTAAAGATTCGAAAATGTAATAATGATTGGCAAAACATTCATGCATTTAAGGGTTAAATTAGTTGTGTTGTGTTAGCTGTTGGCCAGCTTTTCTCTTATAACCTGCAAAAGCTGCAGCAGGCTGGATACATGGCAACGAATAAAATATAATCTAATCAGCCATATTAAATGGACCAAAAATTCCACAAACCACTGAGACGTAAATAATTCACATTGCAATAACCCATCTTTACAACCAGGTTCCAGAACTAATAAACAGCTATAACTGCATTGTCATAAGGACAAAATATATGAATCATTAATTAAATCAATGCAAAATACAGTTTTATGCCTGGTATTTCCTTAATTCACTCTCCATTGGCTGTCGTGGCAAAAAACAAAAACAACTCTATAAAGTCCAACTCACTTTGCCTCTGCATTTGTTTTTGTCGATGATCTTCAGTGCAAACTCCTTTCCAGTTGATCTATGGAAAGAAACAGAACAATAGACTTTTTTTCCAAGGAGGTTAATGAAGGTTTGTTTTGAGTGCATTCAGAGCCTCAGGGACCAATTTATAAGGTTGACGTCCTTTGAGTGCACGAGAAATTTTCTTTTGAACCTTTCAGCTTAAAAATATGAACAGGAAAGATAGTACTGTTTATGTATTTTAATCTGAGATCATGACAATAACAAATAAGGGAGAGAAAAAAAAAATACAACAATTTTATTGACTCCCCAAGGGCCATTTTATCTCTTTCTGACAGACCTTAACAGAAATAACATCTTTGTTTAAGTAAGTCTTTCGCAACTAGTCATTTTCTTACCGTTCGACACACTCCTTAACCACAGCAAAGTTTCCATCACCAATAACTTTGCCAATTTTGTACTTGTCCACAATAATGGAATCAGCTATGTTCCTGTTTCCATTAACTAAAGGGAATAAACCAACACATTAAACATATCAGATTGAAACACATAATAACATAATTTTCATACCATATGATCAAAAAATGTTTTCAGAAGAAAACAATGAGACAGAGGGAAAATAACAGATTAGCCCCAACATCCTCATCCAAAAATTCAAATGTGGTTAGTGCACTATGCAGACAAACAACTGAAGGTCATTCTGACTCATGCACTGCTGAGCTGGGACTTTTGCTCATACACTGCCACCACAGTGTGTGAACATGTGGGAGAGTGCCTGAGCAAATGTGGCACAGAATGGCATGTGTCAGCACTTTCACCGCCAAAGCCTGTCATGCCCCTGAAATGCCCTTTGGGGACTTTTGGACTTAAAACACACTAAGATCAAAGATGAGTGAGTGAGTGCATGACAGTGATGAATAGCAGGTGGACATCTTACCTTCAGGGCTCACACTGTTGTTATGTTGTTGCGGCGTCTCAGAGGAGCCGTTCACATTGGTTGCAGAGGAGTGATGAGCTGGAATCTGCAAACAGAGATAAAATAAGTCTCAAAAACAAATTAAAACTCCTTAGACATTTTATTCAAATACTAAAATGTAAGGCTGGGCGATATAACTAAAAAGTATGATATTTGTGCAGTCTAAAATGGATTAAGAGAGTGTCTTTTTTCAAGATGGATCATTAATGCAAACCAACATAAAATGTTGCCTTTATTAAGAAGTAAATAACAGTATTGTGTATTTAAGACATTATTGAGCTTAATGGTGGATTAATTTAAGTTTTTAAATGAAAAATTCTTATACTTTTACATTTGTTACCAGCCAATCTGGTAAAATTGGTTGTATCTTTAAATCAGGGCATGTTTTCCCCAATGAAACAGTGAAGAATGAGCACAAGGCAAAACAATAATTTTTAGTTTGTGTGCACCAATATAGCAATAGCTTCTGAAAATTCAGCTTTGCCATCAAAGGAAAAAAATAATTTTTATATTTTGATAAGTAATTTCAAAAAGGAAAAAATTACTTTGTATACTTTGTATATAAAAGCAATGTGTTTCTTTGATGGTAAAGCTGAATTAAAATAGAAATCAGTTTTTTAAATTGTTACTATATTTCACAACATTATAGTTTTTACTCTATTTCTGAAATGCAGCCTTGGTGAGCATTAGAGACTTCTTTCAAAAACTTAAAAAAATCTTACAGACCCCAAACTTTTGAATGGTATAGTACAGTTTTACTGAAAATAAGACTTCAGTGAACATTTTTTGAGTGATAAATATTATTTAAGTATTTTTGCTGTACTCAAGTACATTTTTCAAGTAGCTATACTTTATCTATCTATATCTATATATTTAGCTATACTGAGTATATTAAATTTGGGAATCTTTTACTTTTTCTTCACTACATACCAAAGCATAATTTTTATTCCACTAAATTCCTTAAAAACATGTCATTCCTTGTTATTTTGAACCGAAGAAATTGTGTGTGCGGGACCAATGGCATAAAAACTAAGTTACTAATGCTGAATTTTAGGATTTATTATTGTAAATGAAAATCATATTTAGGTCACAACTGTTTGTGAACTAAACCTGCTGTAAAAGGGCAAGCTGTTTAAGCCTAATCTATAAAATGCTTGAATGTGGACATTGCCGTCTGAATGTTTCGACAAGTTTTGCTAATAAAATCAAACGTTTTCTTACTCTGCTAAATCTTCCTTATTGACTAGTGCTGGTTTTCTGTGAGTCAGATATGAATCTAAATGAATTCAAAATTCTGATTCAACCAGTGGTGGACGAAGTACACAAATCAAGTACTTGGGTAACAGTAAAATATTACTCCAGTAAAAATATTAAGTACTCTTTTTCAATTTTACTTACAAAAGTACTTAATGTTTTATGTACTTAAGTATTAAAAGTAAAAAGTACTGATTGATGAATGTTTATTTATTGCAGTTTGCAATTTTATATACTCCATCCTCCTGCTCAAAATACATGGGAATTATAATGTAGACAACAGATAGAAATTAAATGGTTACAGCTCAGACATCATTATGAATTTTTGGGTAAATGTGTTTGTGAAAGTAATCATAAAACAAACTTTGTCTGAAAACACTGAAGTTGCATGTTTATTGAATGTGCATTAACTACAAATTTTTGGTAAAAAAATAAATAAATACACATTTGCCACCTTCCTAATTCACAAATCTGTATTCCTGGCAAGTAAACGCTTGTTGTTATTATAAGCATTAAAAGGTAAAAGTTAAACAGTGATATTCGTACATTTCGGAAAATATACATCATTGCCTTACAAATTTTACTTTTTTTATTTTAAATTCTCATATTGACAAGTCACTAGACAAGGGAAGGACTGCAAAACGAGCCAATGTCCAAATAAAAGTGAATTCAAATCATTGTGATATTTATCGCCAGATCTTTATAAAACATGAATGTTCGCTATATTGCCCAGCCCTACTAAAATGAAAAGCATTTTGAACTGGTTATAGAAGCAATGCGATTATACTAAACCTTCACAGTAAAACATAATCAGTTTATCAACAACATATTGCCATCCAACATTGAACAGCTTCCTTAGTGAAATAAATGGTTGATGAGGACACAAAAATAACAATCTAAAAGACAAACTCTGTGCGACTCACACAAAAAATTATGGACCTAGTCTTAAAAGATTTAAAATGGACCGGCAATCAGTATGGTTAAAAAGCCTGCGTGTTATCTTGATTCAGCAGCCAAAAAAGAATTAAACTGAAGTGACAGTGACATGTGAGAAAAGACTAAGTAAGCCAATGGAGACAAATACTGGCAGCATTAAAGCTGGTTTAATAAAGGCTACAGGGTTCCTCTAGGTACACAAGCAACAGTTGGGTATTATGTGCCACTCTGAAGGAATCAAATACCCCAATGCAGCAGAATGATATATAAAGCCAAATACTTGCTATTAAAGTGACTCATACAATCATACCCAACTGAAGACTTGAATATCCAGAAGGAACTGGAGCTCATTTGAATGCTGCTACAGAAGGCAGAGTTTCATAATACCTGTACAGAGAGACGGAGGGGGACTCCTATCCGCTTGTTGCAACTAAACTAAAGGCAAGTGGGAAGATATTTATGTAACCACAACGTTGGCGCGTTTGGACTAAAATTAGCTTGAAATCTCAGGAACAATGTGCAAGAACCAGCAACTTTCCATCAAACCACTTATTCAGTCATATCTTCAGTATAAGAGCACAATAATGGTGGAATACTATGAATAATTTGTTAAAAGCTGTTTCATAATAGAAATTCACAGGCTTCTGAAAATAGCGTATTTTTCAATTTGTGCACGCAGACATTGCTCTTATATAGCTTGTTAGACTTGATACAATGTTTCATTTAACTAACATTTAACTTTGTTTTAGATGTTTATCTCAGAGATCATATTAGGAAAAATAAAAAAAAATATTAAAAATGGCAATTTATTGCATACAAGAGTACAGAGAATTAACTATTTCCCTGCCATTGACGGAAATTTCCGTCATTTGTGAGAAAACGCTTCCCCGCCATTGACGGAATTTTTGGCTTTCCATGTTTTCACTGTTATGTGGTAGGGGGCGCTATTACACATCTTCTGAAAGAGTACAGAATCTCCTGATCAAAACAGAAGAAGTGAAGAAGATACAGAAATAAGTGATATAATATGTAATCATACGCATATGTAAAATAACGCGATCATCAACATTAAAGGGATAGTTCACCCAAAAATGAAAATTTGATGTTTATCTGCTTACCCCCAGGGCATCCAAGATATAGGTGACTTTGTTTCTTCAGTAGAAGACAAATGAAGATTTTTAACTCAACCGTTGCAGTCTGTCAGTCGTATAATGCATGTGAATGGTAACAAAATCTATGAGAGTAAAAAAAACAGTGAGGTCAATGTACACAATCTGGCGTAGAAATACGCACGAGAGATCACTTCCGCCGCTTGCGCCAGATTGTGTACATTGACCTCGCTCACCGGAAGTGATCGCGCGGTGAAGGCTGTTGGACATAGTGGCGTATTAGAGGTAAAAAATGATATAAATACTGTTCGGTTTCTCACACAAACCGATCGTTTCGTGTCTTAAGACATCAATGTGTCGTCACAAGCCACAGTGTTTAATATGGATTTGTCTGTGCATGTTTTTTTTACTCTGATAGATTTTGCTACCATTCACATGCATTATACGACTGACAGACTGCAACTGCAACTTCATTTGTGTTCTACTGAAGAAACAAAGTCACCTATATCTTGGATGCCCTGGGGGTAAGCAGATAAACATCAAATTTTCATTTTTGGGTGAACTATCCCTTTAAACAGCATATAAATAAAAACTGCCTAATGTTACTGAATGAAATGTCAACCCAGGACGAGCTACAGGACTGTGAAGCTTTGGGGGCGTTGATGAACTCGATCTACTCCATCTATGTTTTGATTATCATTCTGAATCTGATCCAGATGTAGTCTTTGACAAAAACATGATTTTCTCAGCTTTTTGCTCAAAATGTTGCTTTTTTATTAAACTTACCCATATTCAAGTGTTGATAAAAAAAGTAGAATGCATGAAGCTAGAATAACACTTTTTTAAGCAGAGGCTCTGTTATTTCTTTTGACATATTGCATGTTCAGATATATTTATACAACAAAATATTCTGGGGGCCACGAACATTTTGTGTAAATTTTAAAAAACGCTGGCGGTGGCTGGCAACTTTTTGCCAGGAAAGATTTAATATGCATAATACTGGTGAAAAAAAATAAAAAAATTTCATTTCAGTTCAAAATGTCTGAATATAGACTGCAGCAGGGCTTGACATTAACTTTTTTGCTCACCAGCCACTGTGGCTAGTGGTTTTCCAAAGTTACTAGCATTTTCACTGGCCACAATTTTGACATTGATACCATGGGGAAAAATTGGCATATAGATATTTTTAATATTATCTCATAATTTGGCAGCAGGTATATTAGGCTGCTGTCACTTTAAGACCTGACGCACGGATCCATTATACTGTTACACATGTGTTTTCTTTCTCAACTGTTTTTCTGTGACTGTGTTTACGTGAATACTCGCTAAAACTGGCCTTTTGACATTATTTTCTGTGTATTTGACAGGTTAAGCACAATAAGCAGCGAAAAAAAAACAACTAAATTGAGTACTGAGAGGTGGCTTTATGTGTACGCACTTTGGGTGTGAGCACAAAATCTGCAGAAATTAATAAAATTATACACAATATGTGCAATCCCACGCCGAAATTCAAGCCCTGTTACACCAACAATATTCATCCGAAGCGAATGAAACAAGTGAGTGAGGGGAGGCGGGTTTGTGTGTCAACTCGCTGATATATGCTGAAAATGAGTATTGGAAGTGTTTCAGATATTTCAGTATCGATATGTATTGAAAAATCGATATTTTGGACAACACTACATTGCACTTAGTTTATTATTTCAGATGCCTTTTTAAAAAACTACAGCTGAAAACTATTATGTATTATATATAAAATTCAAGCCATCAAAGTGACTAGTAGGTCACTAGTTGGCCGGTTGATGGGTGTTAACGTCAAGCCCTGGACTGTAGACTTACTATGTTAGTAAACCTGAGCACAATATGTGACATGTTGAGATGTGAGTTTTTCTCAGGAGAAAAATGTGGAAGTGGAAGACTTGGATCAAAATTCTCCATTTAATTTTATTGCTCTCTCAGGAAAAAACAAAAAAAACAATTGAGATCTCAGTTGGTTTACTTAGTGAGTGTGTGCCAAATAACTCACTATTCACTACTAAATATAACACTAAATCCTCTAAAAATGATGATCAGTCATGAAATTTCTCCTTGTGCTTTTTTTTTTCCAAAAAAGCTTTAAAGATAGCACCCGTACACCAAGAAGCTTACTGTCTGATAGACAGGTCAGTTAAGCAGATTAACAGCAGGAGTTCTCGAGGCTATGATTGTACCTGACTTTGACCTTTGGTTTAATTACATTGTGCTGTAGTCAGAACTCAGCAAGATCTCAATGCATAGACTCACAATGCCTCCAAGAATAGAATTGCTTAGGTCTTTCAGAGTGGATTTTCCATTACAAGTGCTGTCGATTTCTATGTCCTTACCAGTTAATGTAGAAACAACTGCACTGATACTAAACGACCTCTATACAGACAACTACTGAACACTCTCAAGTGTTTTATGAACGCTGCACATGTGAGTTGTGAGGTAATAGGGAACTCCGATAAGGGAGACCAGGGGCAAGTAACATTTTTTTAGGTTTTCCAAATCTGTGATCTTGAACTATAAGAAAGTACCTAAGAGAAATAATATCATTGCTGTAGTACTTTAATAATATCACTGTAAAAGTTTATATAGTGTATTAATAGTGGACCTACATTCTTATATAATAAAACATATGAAATATTATACTAAACTGATAACAATTTACTAAGCTGATCAAGTCAAGGAACATATTTCAGCTAAATACTTTAATGAAACAAAGTTCACTGAATATTTAAATATTTAATCTTTCAATTTAGTCATTAATTTTTTATTTCATAATTTGCCGACCTTATAGCCTAGATAAAATCATAGCTACCAGAGACTGACATTCATGTCACTGTTTAACAAACAACACAGAAATAAAATAAAAGCTTGCATTTATCATTAAAAATATGAAACCCTTTGACAGCAGAAAAAAATACATGACTTTCTGACTCAAAATCATTTTTTTTTCTGAATTGCAGTATAGAAAAAAAAGAGAAGTTAGCATATTCTGATAAAGTGTCATCACTTGAACTTGAAATTTAAGGGTGTTACAACTGCTTAAATTTGCTGAGAGGCAGTAATTTAGGCAGCATCACTAAACTCTTAATCACGAATGAGAGTGTTATGATGCCGTCGTCCATGTGTCAGCATCCAGAAGCTTGGACTTGAAGAAGAAACAATCTATTCTAAAACTAGCAATGTTTCCCTGTAAACTGATTAGCAGCACAGAGGATGCCTGTTGCCATGCCAACGGGTTTACCTTGAAGTTGCGCATGCTGCGGGGGCTGGTTGGGGAGGAACTGGAGGATTTGGCGGATTTGGGGGTAGTGATTTGGCTGTTAGGTACTCCATTTACTGAGGAGTGTAGCAAGAAGAGGGAGGGAGAAAGAGAAAAGAGAAAAGAAACATGGTGTTACTTCTTACACTCATTATTTTGTGTTACACATGAATTGATTTTAACCATTGCGGTTTAAGAGCTACACTGGAGGAGAAAATTCCTAATGAACAACAACTACAAATCTTCTTTTCCTCACACAAAGCTTTAGACAACTTGGAATACAGTGTACTGTATGAGTCATACCTTTATGGTCATTCTATAGTGCTTTTGTTCATTTTTGCAGTTTGACAGCACACTTTCACCATTCACTTCCATTGTATGGACAAGAGAAGTTGTAGAAGATGTAGTTTCCTTATATTAACCACTTTCTTAGGTAAGTACACTGTAAGTACACGTAAGTGCACATACTATAAAATAAAGTGCAACCGATAATCATATAGGTTTAAGAATTATGTAAACAATGACAGAATTTAATTTGAGTGAAATTTTCATTTTAAGTAGAACAAGGCATATTTTTCTACTTATATAACTTGTATAACTGGAGTCTTCATTTAATATTGGTGTACACAATATAAACATACACTACTGTTCAAAAGTAGATAAGTAGGATTCCAGTAAAAACAGTATGTGAAACATTATTACAATTTAAAACAACTGTTTTCTGTTTTAATATATTTTAAAATGTCATTTATTCCTGTGATGGCAAAGCTGAATTTTCAGCATCCCTACTCCAGTCTTCAGTGTCACAATCCTTAAGAAATCATTCTAACATTATGATTTGGTGCTCAAGAAAAATTTCTTATTATTATCAGTGATGAAAATGGTTAATATTTGCTTAATATTTTTGTCGAAACCATATATATTTTTTGATAAACAAAAAGTTACAATAGAAAAGCATTTAGGCATATTTGAAATACATTTTTTGTAACAATGGACAAGTCTGTCACTGTCACTTTTGATCAATTTATGAATTAATAAATATACAATAAGGTTGCATTTGTTGACATTTGTTAACTACATTAATTAACACGAAACAATGAACAATACTTCTACAGCATTTTAGTTCATGTCAATTTCTACATTTACTTCCATCTGTTAACATTAGTTGCACTGTGAACTAACATGAACAATTGTACAATTGTAATTGTATAATGAACTAACATTAACAAAAGTAATAAATTCTGTAAAAAAAAAAAATACATTGCTTATGTTAACTAATGCATTAACTAATGTTAACAAATGAGACCGTATTTGTGAAGTGTTACCATTAATTTGTTTTCAAAAAAAAAAAAAATCTTACTGACCCCAAACTTTTGAACGGTAGTGCACATTGTTGTTACAATACAAAATATGAACAGAACCACCTCTCAGGAGTGCATGTGCATATGTCTCCTTGGCCCAGAATAAGTCTCTTAACACACAGACAAGGGTTCACATGCACCACTCACCTGACACCAAATCCACAACGCTAAATCATAGAATAACCCAGTGATATGAAGCATCAAACACCCTTTAATAGTAAACATCATCCATAAATTAGTAGCAGAATAATTTAACAGAAATAAAAAACAATTATGCACATTATGGATAGCATTCCAAGTTGCGTAAGAATCCACAGGGAGCATTGATTTGTAGAAAAGCTGCTCTTGGCATTTCCCGTTGAGTGTGTGGCATGAGTAGATTTCTCTCCAGGCATGCGATAGAGCATTTACAGTTCAGGGGCATAGGAATTTAGGGTGTGTGTACTGCATTAGCCAGTCTAAGCAGAAGGCATTTGAGGATGACTGCATTTAGTGTACACATCCAATTGGTATGTCTGATAGATTAGAGTATGTGCCAGGGTCTGGGGCAGTGGCCAGTCTGAGAGTTAGCTCTCTATACTAGCTGATGGATTTGGAAGGCCATGCAGGAGAGCTATTAGCATGATTGAATGCTGCACCAAAGGGTTAGAGGTCATGTACAGCTCATTCCACAGATGAATGTCCTTTAGATAAATTTAACATCATACAGGGAGATTCCTCTCGAGAAGCTCAAGAATTTCATAGGGTTGTCAGATTCTCTGGTTGTCAGTTTGTTGGTTAGTCTTGGTTATGGTAAAGGCCACAACAACTAGCATGAAAGTATCTGTTACTCATAATGTAATGGATATGGATTTGATTAAAAGGAATATATCAGAAAATTAACACACGACAGCTTACTTTTTACATAGTAATGCCTATTCGGTTTTCAGCTTGGCAGTGGGGGCGCTGTTAAGGTGAGGTCACATCCAGCTAACAAAAATGTTCTAAGAACGTTTAGCTAATGTTCCCATTAAGTTATACTGTAAAAACATTATTTCTGAATGTTCTCTGAACATTCAAAACATCCAGGTTTTTAAATGTTTAAAATCTATATTTTTTTGGTTATGTGAACATTAAAGGTAGGGTAGGCATTGTTTTTCATAAACACTTTTTGTTATACTGGTTGAAACGCTCTTCAGATCCATATAGCAATCAATAATAGAAGTGGTCTAAATATTAAAAAAGGTACATATATCTTCTGTGGAAGTCTCAGGACCAACAAATGTTCATCCAGACATTGCATTTGGTCCGAATGCAATGATAGGATGCCCTACCTGCCTGTTAACGAATTTGCATATCTCAGCGCACCCTGCTCGCCCAGATATCACACGTCATCAGCGCATTCTGTGAGGCTATGCAGAGTTGTAGACAGTCACTGAGCATCGCAAACAAACAGCAGCCGCCTTTTACAGTTTCTCCTGAACCAAAACAACAAGCTTATGTTGCGTTCAGGCCATGTCGTAGCTACCGTAATTAAAAGATTAAAAGACCCGTGACGTTCTACTCGGAGCTGTTCATGTCCTCAGACTCTAAGTTTTTTTATGTTCATTATTATTAAGTTATTTGCTTTGAGACATGACGTAATTTAACGTCTCTCATGATGCTTTGCAGACTCTGCTCTGGTTGTGTGCATTCCTGTGTTTTGAAGGAGGCGTGGCTTTAGAGAGCCCTCTGAAGGGATGGTGGGATCTTATGCTTTCAAAGCTAGCTTGCTATTGCTAGGCTCTCTGAAAATTGCCTACCCTACATTTAAGGGAACATTCCATTTTATCATTTTGGAAACATTATGGGAACATGACTTTTGAATGTTCTCTGAATGTGAAAAACAAGTATTAACATTTAAAAAAACGTTAAACATCCAACTAAAATGTATCAGAAATAAAACCTTCCATGAACAATGCATAAATAACATTTTTGTGCTCACTTTTGAGAACATTATTAAAGATTAGATAACTCTGAGCGAATGTTCTATTAATGTTACAGGAAAAACGATTGTTAGCCAAAGTTCTGAGAAAGTTTCCAGAAATTTTGCGGACAAAAAAGGTCAATTGTCTATGTGAATAATGATGTATGCACAGCTCACGTAGAAGTCAACTTGAAGCCGTTGCCAAATCTAAAGGGTAAAACTTTTGCCATCATGCAAAGTTCCAGAATGTGTGGATTTCTATTGAAGTGACTGGATTTTGCCCTGCAAAAATTCGTCAAACAACGATAAACGTGACCGCACCTTAACTAACATGAGAAGAGGTTAGCCCATCACAACAGAAGTCATTTACCTTTAGAAGTCTTAAATGTACGATAGAAAAGCATTCTGTTTATTTCTAAGGGTCAAAAAGAAATGGTAACGTAAAACTAAATTATGACTGTTTTTGGTGCAAGAAACCTCAACTAATATTATAATAAAACTTCAGATGAAAAATATAGTGCTGTAAAATTGTTTTCTTTTCAGGGGTATTACCATTGAAACTTACTTGGTGATTTGACTGGAGATTGACTATTTGTAGAGAAGTGTCCAGCAGTTCTTCTTACTACAATGGAGAGGAGAGCAATTGAACAACAGAGTTTCAGAAATTAGTGGAAAAAGAAAAATGACAGGAATCCACATGTGAATCACAAAGTCAGAAAGAGTCAGAAATTCAGTTACAGTTGCTGTTATTCTTTCCAAACCTCCCTTCTGCGAGTATGAGGTAAAGGCTGAAGCAAATGCAAATTCACGCCTGTACAGTAGAAGGCGCAGCTCAAACAAACTTTTCAAACAAATGCAGAAGAAAGTTCAACACTCTTATTTTAGCAATAAAAAAAAAATAAAACACAAATGTGATATTCAACTAAAGTAATTTTTTCTTACTCATATGGTTGAATTGGATTATTGAAGGTCAGCAGCAAAGACATTGGTTAATAAAATAAGATTAAATACATAAAGTATATTTGTATTATTTAACATATGTAATGTTAATGCAATATTCTAAGTTTGCATTTCACTGTTTTTATTCATATTTAGGAATACTGAATCTGTTTCTGTGAGTTAGATGAGTAAATGCATGCTCATATTTAGTCTAGATCTACAATAACTATCATGTTGACAGCGCACACAACGCCTCTCCCAATTTCTCTCAGTATGGGGACAGGAGAGGTGTCAGTCAATAAATGGAAAAACAAAGGAACGTTACTTATTTGTAAAATCTCTGATATTTTGTTTTAATTTAAAAGTAATGCATTACTTTATTAGCTACTTGAACAAGTAACTTGATTACATAACTCACATTACTTGTAATGCATTACACCCAAAATTGAGTGTGACTATAGTGGTGGTGCAGTGTATCCTCACCCGATCCAGGGGATTTGCTGCGGCGGGTGGGTCCTGGACTTTTACTACCAGAGTATCTCACAGGAGGAGCAGAACGAGAAGAATAAGAGGACTTGAGCACCTGACATTCTGGACACACAGACACTATAAATTAGCAGGGAATGTAAATACTTGTCGTATAATGTCTCATGAGGTCTCAGAACGTTTTCAAATACACACAAAGAATTAGGAGCAGTTAATGTCTTTACCCATTTCAAACAATTAACCTCTTTACCTGTTTAACTAATTGTACACTACCATTCAAAAGTTTGGGGATTTAAAAAAAAAAAAAATGTTTTGAAAGAAGTCTCTTATGCTCAGAAAGGCTGCATTTATTTGATCAAAAATATAGTAAAAACAGTAATATTGTGAAATATGTGACCCTGGACCACAAAATCAGTCATAATGGTCAATTTTCTGAAATAAATAAAGCTGAATAAATAAGCTTTCCATTGATGTATGGTTTGTTAGGATAGGCTGAGATACAACTATTTGAAAATCTGGAATCTGAGGGTGCAAAAAAATCTAAATATTGAGAAAATTGCCTTTAAAGTTGTCCAAATTAAGTCCTTAGCAATGCATATTACTACTAATTTTTTATATATATTTACTGTAGGAAATGTACAAAATATCTTCATGGAACATGATCTTTACTTAATATCCTAATGATTTTTGGCATAAAAGAAAAAACGATAGTTTTGACCCATACAATGTATTGTTGGCTATTGCCACAAATATACCCATGCGACTTATGACTGGTTTTGTGGTCCAGGGTCACATATTATTACAATTTAAAATGACTTCTATTTTAATATATGTCAAAATGTAATTTATACATTTGATGTAATGCTAAATTTTAAGCAGCCATTACTCCAGTCTTCAGTGTCACATGATCCTTAAGGAATCATTCTAATATGCTGATTTGGAGCTAAAGAAAGATTTCTTATTAAATGTGTATTGAAACCAGTTGTGTTGCTTAATATTTTTATGGAAACTGTGATAAAAATTCTTTGATGAATAGAAAGTTCAAAATAACAGCATTTATTTGAAATAGAAAATATGTCCAAGCTAAAATAACAGTATTAATTTTTTCAAAAACTTTTTTTATCATATTGACCCCCGACTTCTGAATGGTTGTGTATAAATCTGGTGAGTTATAGCATGTGCAGTACAACAGACACACAGATAGGAACATTCATGCGTACACGCACCAAAACGTACACAAAATGCTTGTATAGTATCAGGTATCCTAAGTAGTGTCTTAATATAGATGTTTGTTAGTAAATGAGTGGTATCTGCATATATATTCATATGTGCCAAGACTGTGAAGCCTTCCGCAGAGGCGTAATCAAATTGTCTACCCAAGACCTATGAGTCTGAGAGCAGTGGGTGCAGAACTTTAGTAAGGAATGACTGACTCATACTGTACAGCAGATATAGTGAGCCCGATCTCTCCTGTCGATTACACGGCACTTGTTAATGACGCAGAGCAGTGATAAATTAGCAGATGAGCACTAGATCATGGAGTGATGAAGTTAAAACAAGCCGAATGGCATTATTAAAATGCCATTACTGCCCAGCTAATCTGTTTCATAGGGCTTAATGTAAGCATTTCACAGCAGAATCTGAGAGAGAACGTGTAATGAGTTCTTTAGTTACAGAAGATTTAGATTTAGGGTGGGCTTGCGTTTTAAGGACACTCCACTTCTGCTGCAGAGAGAAATGGTTGAGCAGTAAATACAGTCAGACGCAAACTTACCGTTTCTTTATATTTTTGGAAAAGTCCTACTTAGTCTAAGTGGGGCAGCGGAGAAGAACTAGGACAAAATGCCAAGAAGCTGAACTAAATTCACCCAGCTATGAATCAAGTTATCACAGTGTGTGTGTGCTAAATGCTACAAGAAATGGAGGCGTTTCAGCAAACAGGACGGAAACTATAGGCAAGGTCATATGATTTTATTTAGAACTTCATGGCCACAGAACATCTTCACTTCCCCACCAGCACTTTCATGTTCACTAGTAGACAAACACAAACTGCACACTGAACAATGGTGAGGAACTTCTCATAACAAGGTCACTTCCTCTGACAATGGTAATCCTTTGATCCCTTGTGTTCATTCTGGAAAATGGATTCATTTTTCAACCCAGTGAATGAATGTGAATGAACGATTCCATTATGGAAATGATACTATTGTGAATTTTTTCTGTAGGAGACAATTCAATGGTGTTTTTGTGCTGATAGCAAGTTATGAATATGCACTGATACAACATCTGTGTGCTGATACCAATAGTTGTTCTCTGCTTTGTTTTTTTCCCCTGTTTCTTTGTTTTAAAGCATTGATGAAAAATAAAAAAAAAAACAGTAATCTTATTCCCTATAAAATGGATGAGTCATGTTCTCGCCATGGCCATCCTTCAGGTCTACCAGGCCAGGATGCTCGCGGTATGCACGAGGGTAGAGCTGTCCCAGGGCTTTGAAGGAGCTGCGTGCCGCCACCGACCTCACCCTCCAGGCGACGAAGGTGACCGTGCGCTCCCTGGGTCAGGTGATGTCCACAGCTGTGGTCCAGGAGAGACGTGGCTCAACCTGGTCGATATGAGAGAGGCTGAGTGAACCTGGTTCCTCAATGCTCACACATCCCAGGCTAGCCTCTTCGGCGGCACGGCCGAGAACTTCGCCCGACAGTTCTCGGCCGCCCAGAAGCAGACTGAGGCCATTAAACATGTACTGCCCCGGCGGCCAGCTGCTGCCTCACTCAGCCGCTTCAGTCTGCTTGCCGCCGAGGGCGCCCTCCTGCGGCTTCCACCCCTCCCTCCCGGCCCCAGCAGCAGCCGCCTTTTCCGGGCCACGGCGTGGAGGTGGTTGCAGGAAGGCGCCCCCGTCTGCTCCCCAGCCCCGCAGCCCACCTAACGCCAGGCTAAGCGGCGCTCCTGACGCGGACAGCTCAGGGATGGGCAGTTCTTTCAAGGAGATGGTAGCAGGACCAGGGCCGGGGAGGGCCGGGGGAGAATCTTTTGTTCCACTACTGGCCCCCGGGTCAGCAGCACCGTATGTGGTTAAGAAAGACTCACCCATCCCTGAGCACCCAGAGACCGAGGACGGCAGTGCGCGCCGCCCCCGGGCCACGCCACTCTCGTGCCTCTCTGACGCCAGACTCCTCTCAGAGCAGACCCCAGTGGAACGCGAGTCCTTCCCTGGTCTCCTCTGTCAGGACACGGCAGATGACCGTGCCCCCACACCGGGACGCTACGCCTCCCACTTCCGGGCTGGTCACGCCGCCTCGCTGCCCCACCCGGGGTACGTCTGTGGTTCCGTGACCCCGCTGGTGCAGTTTTTGGGAACCTGGATAGAGCTTCCTGGACTGTCCCGCTGGGTTGCGAAGACCATCAGGCTCAGCTATGCGATTCAGTTCGCTCAGGCAGTTCGCTCAGGCTGTCAGTTCGCTCACCATACACCATGGTGGGGCCCAACGCCCCTGTCATGCGTGCGGAGGTTGCTACCCTGCTGGCGAAGGGTGCGATCGAGCCTGTCCCTCCAGCCGAAATGAAGTCTGGCTTCTACAGCCCTTACTTCATTGTACCCAAGAAAACCGGTGGGTTACGACCGATTCTGGACCTGCGCATCCTGAACCGATCCCTTCACAGGCTTCCGTTCAGGATGTTAACAGCGAAACGCCTTTTCGAATGCGTTCGTCCAGCAGATTGGTTTGCAGTGATCGACCTGAAGGACGCCTACTTCCATGTCTCCATCCTTCCTCGACACAGACCATTCCTACGGTTTGCTTTCGAGGGGCGGGCATATCAGTACGCGGTCCTCCCATTCGAGCTAGCTCTGTCCCCTTGCGTCTTTACGAAGATTGTCGAGGCAGCCCTTGTGCCACTCAGGCAACATGGGGTCCGCATCCTGAACTACCTCGACGACTGACTGATTCTGAGTCACTCTCGAGAGCAGGTGTGCGAACACAGAGACCTGGTGCTCCGGCACCTCACCCGTCTGGGCCTTTCGGGTCAACTGGGAAAAGAGCAAACTCTGCCCAGTGCAGAGGATCTCTTTTCTCGGTATGGAAATCGACGCGGTCGCCATGTGCGCGCAGCTTACGAGCGAGCGCGCGCAGTCACTGCTGACTTGCCTCCGTCAAATCGAAAGCAAGAGTGCGGTTCCACTGAAGTTATTTCAGAGGCTCCTGGGGCATATGGCATCTGCAGCCGCGGTAACACCGCTCGGATTGCTTTATATGAGACCTCTTCAGCACTGGCTTTGCGATCGAGTCCCGAGATGGGCATGGCTGTCGGGCACGCTCCGGGTCCCAGTGACTCGGGCCTGCCTGCAGACCCTCACCCCGTGGTCGAACCTCACCTTTCTACGGGCCGGTGTTCCCTTAGAACGAGTTTCCAGGCATATTGTTGTATCAACAGATGCCTCCACCACGGGCTGGGGTGCCATGTGCAATGTACATGCTGCCGCGGGCTCCTGGACAGGACCCCAGCGCCTCCTGCATGTCAATTGCCTTGAGTTGCTGGCAGTACGGTTTGCCCTGCACCGCTTCCGAGCGTTGCTCAAGGGTCAACACGTGCTAGTCCGGTCAGACAACACGGCCACAGTAGCGTACATCAACCACCAGGGTGGTCTACGTTCCCGCCGTATGTCTCAACTCGCCCGCCATCTCGTTTTATGGAGTCAGAAGCATCTGAGGTCGCTTCGTGCCATCCATGTACCGGGAATCCTGAACCGTGCAGCCGACGAGCTCTCATGGCTTCAGCCACTTCCTGGAGAATGGAGACTCCATCCCCAGACGGTTCAGCTGATTTGGGAACAGTTCGGCGACGCACAGGTAGATCTGTTTGCCTTCCACGACTCTTCCCATTGCCGCCTGTTTTATTTCCTGACCGAGGGCTCCCTCTGCACGGATGCTCTGGCGCACAGCTGGCTGCGGGGCCTCCGCAAGTATGCGTTTCCCCCAGTGAGCCTTCTCGCACAGGTTCTGTGCAAGATCAGGGAGGACAAGGAGCAGGTCCTTTGGTCGCCCTGTATTGGCCCGGCCGGACCTGGTTCTCCGAACTCATACTCCTTGCGACAGCCCCTCCCTGGTCGATTCCTCTGAGGAAGGACCTCCTTTCTCAGAGACGGGGCACCCTTTGGCACCCATGTCCCGATCTCTGGAACCTCCACGTGTGGCTCCTGGATGGGATGCGGCAGATTTGAGTACCCTAACACCTCAGGTGGTGGCTACCATCACTTCCGCTAGGGCCTTGTCTACCCGACACGCCTATGCGTTGAAGTGGAACCTCTTCGTCACCTGGTGTTCTTCTCGCCAAGAAGACCCCTGGAAATGCCCGATCGGGTCCGTGCTCTCATTCCTCCAAGAAGGGTTGGAACGAAGGCTGTCACCTTCCACCCTCAAGGTTTACGTGGCTGCTATATCAGCCTACCATGACCTTGTGGAGACGAAAAAGGTAAGTCAGCACGACCTGGTCATCAGGTTCCTGAGAGGAGACTGAATCCTCCTCGCGCTCCCCTCGCACCCTCTTGGGACCTCTCAGTAGTCTTAAATGCTCTGCAGAGGGCTCCCTTCGAGCCATTGAGGTCAGTCGAGCTTAAGCTGTCTATAAAGACAGCGCTCCTGATTGCTTTGGCCTCCATCAAGAGGGTAGGGGACCTGCAGGCATTTTCGGTTGACGAAGCATGCCTGGAATTCGGGCCGGCCAACTCTCACGTGATCCTAAGACCCCGGCCTGGATATGTGCCCAAGGTTCCCACCACTCCATTCAGGGACCAGGTGGTGAACCTGCAAGCGCTACCTTTGGAGGAGGCAGACCCAGCCTTGGCACTGCTCTGTCCAGTACGCACCCTCCGTGCTTACGTAGACAGAACGCAGTGTTTCAGGACCTCTGACCAGCTCTTTGTCTGTTATGGTGGGAAGCTGAAGGGAAAGGCTCTCTCCAAGCAAAGGTTGTCTCACTGGATAGTGGATGCCATTGTTTTGGCTTACCAGACGCAGGGGTGTCCATGCCCCCTTGGGGTCAGGGCACACTCCACCCGGAGTGTGGCCTCCTCTTGGGCTCTGGCGCATGGAGCCTCGCTAACAGACATCTGCAGAGCTGCAGGCTGGGCGACACCCAACACATTCGCCAGATTCTATAATCTCCGAGTGGAGCCAGTGTCCTCTCTTGTACCCGCCTCTACTAGTGGCCGGTAATGGACTAGGCTCAGGTGTCTTCGCTTGCTCGCCATTCCACTCCACGGACTGGATACGTGCGATATTTTCCTCAGGTGAGTTTCCTGAAGCCCTGAGTTCCTCCAGCACTATCGATGCCGACACCAGTGCGTCTGCCCACTCGGCCAGGCCCTCGTGTTAGGCTAGGTGCCACCGTGTGCATGGTTCCCCCCATGGGCGACCCCCACATGTGTATTTCCACTGTAAGCCTCTCCGAGCATGTGTGTTTCCCTCGGCAAGCCCTTGCCTCCCCTGTGGGTAAAATTCTTCCACCTTCGGCTGGTTACCCCAGAGTTCTTCCATATGCAGCCCCTCGCGGGTCATATGTGTATCCTTAAGTCCTCCCTACGGGCAGGCACTTGGCGCATACTTCCACCTGGAATATGCTTCCCAGTGTACCTTGGTATTCCAGTGTTAAGTGGGAGTCCTTCGTCCGTACTAGGTTACGACAGGGAGCTCAAGCTTACGCAGGGCACTGGATGACAGCCGAGTGGCGTGATTACATTGGGACCCCCATTCGTCAGTCACTGACGTTACTCGGAGTGACTGAATGAAAGGGAACGTCTTGGTTACGTATGTAACCCTCGTTCCCTGAGGAGGGAACGGAGACATAAAGTCCCTCTGCCACTTCCGCTGTACCGCTGGAACGGCCAGGAGTTCAGTCTTGGCTCCTCAGCAGGTAAACATAATGCGATGTTGCCAGCGTACTTCCATATATACCCACGCTGTGGGGCGGAGTTACGCTATGCAAATTCCGCATGCCCATGGCATTGGCACTGCCATTGGACGTTTTCTAGATCTCGAAGATGATAGGCTTCTAGGCGAAACCCCCATTCGTCAGTCACTGACGTTACGTCTCCGTTCCCTCCTCAGGGAACGAGGGTTACATACGTAACCGAGACGTTTACCTGCTTATTGCGGACAGTTTCAAAACCGCTTAACTTGGATATTCTGTAATCTCTTCACTTCTTTTATTTTGCCTTTGTCTCTCTTTTTTGGAGTGTGTTGCAGCCATCAAAATCAATATGTTTATATGTACAAAATACAATTAATTTGGCCAATTAATTCAAAACATTAGACATTTTTTCTCAAGAGTATTAACAAATCACTGATTCTTGATTTTATAGCATTTTACAAATTGTCCCAACTTTTCTGGAATTGGGGTTGTATATATGCAATGTGATATATACTATGTATATATATATATATGTATATATATATATATATATATATATATATATACTGTAAGTGTGTGTGTGTGTGTGTGTGTGTGTGTTCATGTTTTTCTATTCCGGTAGGGACTTCAACCTGAATACACACTGACTCATGGGGACTTGTGTCACTGTGGGGACCTAAATGAAGGTCCCCATGAAGTAACAAGCTTATAAATCATACAGAATGAGTTTTTTTTTTTTTTTTTTTTGAAAATGTAAAAATGCAGATAGTTTTGTGTGATGGGTAGGTTTAGGGGTAGGGTTAGTGTAAGTTGATAGAATATACAGTTTGTACAGTATAAAAACCATTACGTCTATGGAAAGTCCCCACAAAGATAGTGAACCAGATGTGTGCGTGTGTATGTGTGTGTGTTTGATACGTCTTCCTAGATGTGTAGTGAAGGGATAAATTTTTTTAATTTGAGTTTAGTATGAGAAACATTGGGTTGAAATGAAGTTAGTGTTTAGCTGAGCCTACCGGTTATAAAGGCTGTGGAAGCCTTACCACTGTGATCCAACACAAAATCATCCTGTGCGTAACGGTATTTCTCAGGGCCGCACGCGATGAATACGTCATCGTCCCCGAAAAAATCCTGCAAACATGTAATCTGAACAGAGAGAGGAAGGGGTGGGGGAAGAGAAAAAGAGAGAAACACTGTTTGAGAAATGAATGGAAGTAACCATGTGACTGCAACAGCTATCTGATCAACTGATAAAGCATGCAGTAGTTCACAATGTTGCGCTGCAGTCTATTCAGGAGTTAGAAATACCAGTAGCTAGACTCAGACTGATTGTTCTTTTTTTTTCCTTTTGCACAAATGGACATAAACATGATAAAATCTGTTAATTGGAACTGAAGGCAGTAGCAATGGTAGCTGAACGTATGATTGTAGAATTTTATCAATGACAGGCATTCCTGTTCTTTATGGAGTTCTGCAGATTCCGTGTCAGCCTGCCAATAGCTAAACACACACTTGAATTTTAAAACTGGAGTCAGGATCACCTCAAACACAGCCAGAAATAGAAACCATAATTTTTGGTTCAGTATTGTTCTACATGGAGATTAATACAATTTAAACAGTGACTGTAATAAAAACTTGTTTTAATGACAGATTTAATCAAACATATGTTAAATAAAAAAAGACAACAGGTTAAGTAATAATATAAGGAATAAATAATATTGCTCCTCTTTAGAATAATTTTTTTCTAACTGACTAATGAACTATGAACATTGAATTGCTTTCCTGAAGTAAATGTAAAGAAGTCAATAAAACAGCTTGTAAATAATGTCTTCCAACATACCTTCTGATGTTCATTCATTCATATTTATTTTGTGCTATAACTAGTAGTAAAAAAAAAACAGATAATCGGTTCATGTGTCGCTTGAACTGAGGCACCTAGAGCAATCTGCACCACCACATTAAAGAGCATCATCAAATGACAATTATTGTTTGAATTCCGTTATAAAATTGACAGAATTTGAAAGCTGAGACTTTGTTTCATATCAAAAGTAACAAAGAACAAAGCTTATTGTGATTATTAGATGGGATGTGCACTACAAATAATGTTTAATGAAGTTTTGTTCATGCGTCAACTGCAAACAGCACAGTCTAAGTCATATTGTTTCATCAAAATGAAGATGAATTAAAAACAAGAAATCATTATTGTCAACCCAGCCCTAGTGTCCACGCAGCTGCTTAATCGTCACCTTGATTTTGGCCCTCCAAAGCTGTTTTGGCCGAAACCAAAAATTAATTTTCAGCCAAATATTTACAGTTGAAATTTCAGTGCATCACTACTTTTAGATAAATTGACCAAATCTGAATTCAGGCTGAGTGATATACAATGCGTCACTATAGGAATACAAAAAAAGAAACAATTTAAGGGCACATGCAAACACACCCACATACACACACAGCCGCAGTGGTAGTGGGCAAAGAATGACGTCCGGATTTCAGCCCACTCCTCCACACATGGAGGTGGGCAGCAAGAAACAGATGGTCCCAATGTGGCGCTCCATCAAACACACACACATCTACATGGAATTGAGTGAAAGATCACAGACAGATGGAGAGGAACACAGCCCCCTCTTCCCCTTCATGAGACTGTATAGAGAAAGACAAAAAGGCCGAGAGAGAATTGTTTTAAGACCGGTCTAGGACTTTATTAACATGATGCTAATGATAAATCAGCTATTCAAAGGCCTCTAATGGCAAAAGAGGTGTTTAATCTTTAAATATTCTCACTGCAAACATAAAAAGACATCACAAAAACTCGGCTTGAATAAGTCTTTCTTTCTCTCTGAATCACATAAAGTCCTGGGGGCGTACTACAGAAACTTTCTATCTTAGGTCTTAATTTAAGATATGATAAGTTAATTTAGGATTTCGTATTACAGAAGCAAATCTTAACTTGATTTAGGATTCTTATCCTATTTTACAAAATCTCATTTTATCTGTAGTTAGGAAATCTTAAACCGCTCCATCAAGTTCGGTAATCAACTGTCAGGTCTGTTACCAAGCAACCAACAACGCGCAAACTGCTTCTGAGGTAAACCTAAAATCAAAATGGAGAAACAACGGCGTGCTTTTAATTTCAGGGTGGCAGAGATTGACATTTTGATAAGCTCCGTTGAAAAGTTAAAGCCTGTTTTATAAATTGCCTTTTGCAAAAAAACACGTAAGGCGTTAGTCACTTGAAGAATGACCGGTAATGCTCCGTGACGGCTCGTTGGCCTCTGTAATGTTGGTCGCAATTCGTCAACTAACTGCAAAATCATGTGTCGTGGGAGTCTAATTATTTACGATTATTTTATCATCAAAGCGCAGCACATCCTCTGGGTCCTCCAAAAGTCTCTCCACCATCAACGTCACTGCTCTTTGTCTTGTATAATCAATAAATGTAACGCTAATCTCGAAAAAGGCTTTTTGTACTGTGATTTTTACCATTGGATTTCAAAAAGGGTTGAAGTTAGGACATCAGTGGGGTTGTCCTAAAGTTAAGACAGCTTTTAGGATTTTTTGTCGAGTTAGGATGCTTCTGTAAAACGTGTAAAATGTTTCCTATCCATAGGTTAAATAAGATTATGCACTTAAGAAATGTCATTCTGTAATAGCTTTTGTCCTAAATGAGGTCCTAACTGGAATTGCCATGGTTACCAAACAGATAAGATAGGATTCTAAAGTTAAGATGTTTCTGTAATACACCCCTGAACTGTAAAGATGGCCGGTCTGTGGGACGGATCTTGAGCAGTATTCCCATCAATCAGCAGATTAGAGGAACATATGGGCCCAGTTGTTGGCCTGAGTACAGTGGCAGACGAAAGACACACTGGGACCTATTAAACATGCCTGAAATGTTTTAGCTGATGTATTGGATCTGTAAAACAAAGTACCGTCTGGAATGGAGTCATAAGTGTTTCTGTAAACTGATTGTTGAAAGCACAAGATAAACGTTTACAACCTACATTCAAAAGCATATACACTGTCAGAATATACTGCACAAAAAGGGGTACAACATTTTTTAATTTTTTTTTTTTTTTTTTTTCAACACTAAAATATTTAATTAAGTATAAATATTTGTCAGTAAAAAAAACTTTTAATCATAAATAAACTGCATGGTAATAAAAAGTGTAAACCCAAAAGAATAATTAATTAGTCATTGATACTTCTTGCCACTCTTAGTTTCAATAAATAATTTCTAGAAGTAACATAAATTTCTTAGGGGCCTTCAAATATTGTTGTTTTTGCTAATGGAGTCACAAAGGGTAAAATCCAATGCACTGATGAATTACGTACCAATTTTGGAAGATGCCAAAAAATGATATAGATAGCAAGAAAAATAATATGCATGGCATCTGAAAACAACAAAAAATACCTACCAACATAGATTTAAACAGTTAAAGCCATTTTATTTGTGGTTACCAGAATACTTGGGACATTTTCAAGCTGGATAAACTAACCATGCTAGTCTACATGCAATAACCAGCTTGTACCAATAACAGACCAATGTGGTCCTTCTAAACCCATATTTGAAACAGCAGGGTGTTCATCAATTCTAGAATAAACAACTGTGCAAAAACTGTCACCACACATTAGGGCTGCTCGATTATGGCAAAAATCACGATTATTTTGCTCAATATTGAAATCACGATTATTTAACATGATTATTGGTAGGTGATATGATCAAAGTCTTATTTCATGATATGAGTCATTTTAAATGTCAGTGAAATTTCACAATTATCAATATTTTCACAATATCAAATTATCAAACTTCAGCAAAAACTAATACTAGGTTAATTAATGTAAGTAAAAGCCCTCAAAACAGTTACAGAATACAAGTACACAGTCAGAAGAACAAAGAAATTAAACTACAAACAAAACCGACAATAAATACAACAGAACAAAAATACAGATTAAATAAACAGTGCTTTAAATTTTTCAGGAAGATGTACTAACAGTGGTATTCAGATAATTAATAAGTAATCAAATAATAATAATAAAAAAAAACTGCTGTATACATTAAATATAGACTAATCCTTATTAAAACTACAGTTTATTCATTCAAGAGCAGTGAGTGATTTTATATTTGTCTTTTGTTGTTTGATTAACAATAATGCTGCTGTAACAATAAATTTTGCTGCTGTCACTTTAAGAGCTAATGCACAGATCCAATATACTGTTACACACACACTCTTTAAGACATAACCGACTGTGATTACGAGGATAATTACCAAAACAGCGTTTCGACATATTTGTGTGTAGGCTATTTGACCGTTTAGGTGCATATCTAAAGCGCGTTCTGCCTCAAGGCCACCTAGGGAACAGTATCTCTTTTGCGGCTTAAAACGCTTTTAATTACACCGTTTAATATCAAACACGTCCCGCAGTTTAGCAACAAGACTGCATTTTACAACACTCATTTATTTGGCTGATTTGGGCTTTAAGGGAGGAACGAAAGTGCACCGATGTGAAGGAAAGAAAGGTGCGCTAGACGGAATGCGGCAGCGGCACAATAATCATTTCACGTCGATTATCTTGTTTTCATAATCGTTGGAAGCCAAAATCGAAATTGAAAATCAATTACGATTAATCACACAGCCCTACCACACATTTCCAACCTTCCCAGTATTTTAAGCAGTTGTTAAGGTGTTCTGTGGGTTTGCTGAGACATTGCTCATGACTGTTACGATAGCTGTTCGATCAAAAAAGTGACTAAAAAAGAATTTCTAAACAATTCTTTTACGGATCATTTTATTTAAATTTTCTTACAAGGTGTTCATTAAGACTTGTATTATTAAGCTCCTCTAAATCTTGTCAAAGATTTACCAAAGCCTCTACCAAAGCCCAGTAAAGTACAGGGCAGGCCTGTGCCTAGAGAGACCCGACAGGGTGCTGAGACTAATAACAGCTCGGCTTTATTTGGCTGACAGTAATGAAGGGTATAAGAGCAGCACTGCTCTACACTGTGTCAAGATGGAAAGAAAGAAAGCATATAAATGGGATAAGGGGATGAATTCTATAATCAAAACAAAGTCACACACTATGATATATTGCCGGTTCACTCCATGAGGTGTTTGGGTCATTATTTGATCCAAAGCAGAATACACGAATGTTAAACAAAGAGGGTAACACGAGGCTAAGATCAGAGCATTAGCCAAATAGACTTGATGGGGGGAGAAACAGAACAGCCCCTATACAGTAGCTCCAGCACGTCTTATTACTGCAAATGTATACTGTTAGCTTTGCTGTTTCTTTTAAGAAAAATCAATTACTCAGATATGGATGAGCTGGACCCTTCTAGGCTTGGAGGAGTTTGTCAACCATTAGCTACTGAAGCACAGGAGAGGCTTTCCTCACATCAGCCATTAATAATTGATGCCATTAAAGGCAGCGTTGACAAATGAGCCTTTCACAGAGAAAACTAAGTTACGATTGTGTGTTCAGCAACTGATACGTTTAAAGTCATATTTAATGGGGCACTTCTGCTGCCAAAGAGATCAGTGAGTTGGAAATGAAATAATGTAAAAAGTACAAAAATCAAAGAGTGCCAATGACTGGGTCAAGAACAAATCAATAAAATTCTGTGAGTTTAATAACTATTCAATATTGTACACATACTGTAGTAGATATAATGTTTGCTTTTGTGTACTATGCAATTGTTAAACATACACTTCTATTCAAAAATTTGGATTTTTGGATTTCATAATGTTGTTTATACATCTCTATGTGGTGTTTTTAATATGCTTTAAGATAAACCATGTGCAAATTCATCTGTCACCACGCTGAGTATTCTGTACTTAAAACGGCAGTTTATCAAAGACAGTCTCAAAAACAAGGTTTGAAATTGCCCCTGTTCTCTATGTCACGTGCGGGCGGGTTTTAGCATATTATTAACTATAACCACTCTGAAGCAGGGGGGTCTCAAGAGAAGCCAGGTTATCCCGGTATATTTTTCTGTTGATATGAAAACTCGGGTACATTTAACAATATAGCGGGTGAATTATGTACGTATATATATATATATATATATATATGCCTATATGCCTTTCTCCACTGACTTTCTGAGTTGTTCAAAGCGTTTCTAAGGATACTGATTTTTAGAAGGCAGACTGAGATGGCGAACGGGAACATGGTTTGTGTAACATTAGCAACACATTATTAGTTGTTTGATAACGTTCTGTACTACAGTAAAGTTGACCGAGTGGATCAGGTATTCTGAGCTGGTGTGATTGAGTGGAGGCGGGGACTAATTTGCATGGATCTGCGTATACTAAATGAAGCATGAAGAAATTATTTTCAAAGAAAAAAAACATTTAAATACGTCATTTTGGTGATCAAAGATGAGTTTTAAAGGATACAATTATAGACTAGAGGGACTTTAAATAGAAAATTGTCATAATAATTGTCATAATAATATTACTGTAAAAGCCTTGCTGAGCATAAGAGACTTACAAAAACTGTCCTCAAACTTTTGAACTCTTGGCCAATCAGATTAGAGGAACAAAACATTTGTATAATAAATAATATTTTTCACTTTATTAAAACCAGTTCATTTAGATGTTACCACATGAAGCAATCTTTTTAGGTTACCTTACATTTTTGCTCATTTACCTAACATTTTTACAGTGGAGCTAAAACAGCTCCCACAGCTTCAACTGCTCACAAAAGAAAAATAAAGGCAGTCTCAGAAGTCAGTCATCAAAAGTCTAACTGATAAGGACGAGGCGGAGAATGGGACATCAGCTTTCATTTATCACTGAGATGAGCTGTCAAACCACAGTAACGTGTCCCCACGCTAAATCTGCTGTGTGTGATATCAGTCAATCAAAGGGCTTATCTGTCACTACAATATTTAACATTTGTATTTATATTTTTATGTATTTATATTTTTATTTGCATTGTGTACTTTAATAAAATTAGCAGAAATAATGATGCCAAATTCATGTTTGAGTAGGGTAAAAATTTCTCAGCATTGATTACAAAACAGGAATATGAATACATAATATTCTGTATCTAGACATAGGGATCCCAACAGCGTATTATATTATATTATATTTGGTACCTTGCATTATCTCCAAAATAATGTAGAAACAACATAAAGACAGTATATTTTAAATATTTGTATAATGGCATCTTTTTATTAATGAAGGCCAGTATCACTGATACTTTTTTCTAAATTTTAGCCATTAATTATAGCCATTCAGAATTACAGTATAACTGAAAGCTATCAATTTTAAAATCTAATAGCCTTTAAAAAATATAACAACTTTTAATTTAAATGAACTTAAAACAGATATTCACATAAACCAATTGTAATAAATGTCACATTTAGCTGTGCCTTTTTTTTTTTTACTGGCCCGTTCTAAATTTACTGGGCCCCGCTAAAATGCACAAAAAAAGTTATTGTTTTAGTTGTTTTTGACTCGTGTAACCTTGTAAACAGTGCTTTAAAGGGGTCATGACATGAGAAATCAAATTTTCCTTGATCTTTTGGCATATGATCTTTGTATCGTTAATACATCATACATCAATACATACAAAACGTCCTCATCATCAATAAAAAATCATTTACATTTTCAAGCTGTAAAAAAGCTTTGTTTGGATCCGAGGTGGCATGTGATGTCACAGGGGCACAATCATATGCATACGACTGTCTCTAGAGCAAGACAACAAGGCCTAATTTGACATCATCGCATCATTGTCCCCGCCCACACAGCAAAATCCTCAGTGTTAAATTAACACTGCTGGTGTTTATATGAGTCCACTATGAGTCCACACTCAGAGTGTGAAAAGTTAACATTGAATCAGTATTGAAGGTAATGAGATAATTAAGTGATTAATTAAGTGATGATTGAGCATTAGTGATGAACACCTGCTGTTAACAAGCAGAATCACTGAAGGAAAGAGAAACAACAAGAACTATGACTGACTTCAGCCACAGTCTTAGATGAAATCAACTGAAGATAAAAGAAGACATTACATCTCTGAAGATCTCAGCAGAGGAGGATTAAACAACTCCACAAACAGCATTACCAGCTTCACGCATTACTAACCAGATTGACTTTATTTCTGTTATACGTCTACAGAAGCTCTTATTGGGAATTAACAGAGGTTTAGATGTTGATATTTTATTGAAAATAATAGTTTCGTTTGAAGTCACCATTATGGTGATCAGTGTTTGCTTTAGTTGGGCTCTTTTCAACATTAGCTTTTTTCTGGCTGCTGTAACTGTTTGTTACGGTGAGAACAGCAAGAGAAAATTGATGACAGATGGTGCTGGCTTGTTGTTGATGATACAGTTGTTATCATCATATAGTGGCCTTATTTGCTGATCTCCTGAGAGTCATTGATTATAGTAGCCTTGTGACTCTACAGCAGGAGATCCAGCAGTGTTTTAATCAGATAAACTGAGCAATTTTTAAAACGTAAAAATAAGTTACATAAGTACATAAGTTTTGTTCTCCGGTTTAATAACACATCACACAATAAGCACTTCTAACTCCTGCGAGATTTACACACAGACATCAAGAATCAGCCTATGAATCTCAACAATAGTGCTCCTACAATACATGCTTCATGCCTCAATGCATTCTAGGTGCATCATGCAAAACTCATTCATGGCTCCCAGAATGCATTGCGGCATGAAGCATGTCACCATTGTTGAGATTCATAGGCTGATTCTTAATGTCTGTGTGTGAGTAAATCTTGCAGGAGTTTAAAGTGCTTAGTGTGCAATCTGTTTTAAAACTTATTCTGCTTTTCTGATTAAAACTGTGCTGGATCTTTTCTAGAATTACAATAAAACAAAAGTTAATAGTATATTGCTCATATTAAACTCAGTCATAAGATCGGTGAATTAAGTCACTACACAATGATTATATTCTTATCATCAAGCAGCCGACAGCATCTGATTGTGTTTTCTCTTGCTTTTCTTGCCATAGCAAACTCAATTACAACAGCCAGAAACACACTAACATTAAAAAGTCGTCAAACTGGCTAACTAAAGAAAACACTGATCACCATGATGGTGACATAAAAAAAACGAAACAATTTTCAACACAAAATCAACAAAACAAAAAAAATCCCTGAAAATTCCCTCTGTTAATTCCCAATAAGAGCTTCTGTAGACGTATAACAGACATAAAGTCAATCTGGTTAGTAATGCGTGAAGCTGGTAATGCTGTTTGTGGAGTTGTTTAATCCTCCTCTGCTGAGATCTTCAGAGATTTAATGTCTTTTATCTTCAGTTGATTTAATCTAAGGCTGTGGCTGAAGTCAGTTTAGTTATTGTGTTTCTCTTTCATTCAGTGATTCTGCTTGTTATAATCAAGTGTCTTCAATAAGGCTCAAACATCACTTAATTAATCACTTAATTACCTAATTAACTTTAACACTGCTTCAGTGTTACTTATAATACTCTGAGTGTGGACTCATATAAACAATGAGCAGTGTTAATTTAACACTGGGACATTTGCTGTGTGCTTGTTAACAGCTGGTGTTCATCACTAATGCTCAATCATCACTTAATTAATCACTTAATTATCTCATTAACTTCAACACTGATTCAGTGTTACCTTTTCACACTCTGAGTGTGGACTCATAGTGGACTCATAAACACCAGCAGTGTTAATTTAACACTGAGGATTTTGTTGTGCACTGATGTGTTCAGTCGATGAGCAGCGAGTGGATCTAAAATAGTTGTTTACGATAAGATTGTGATAATAACAAAGATTGCGATGCCACGCAGTTCAGTTTATTTTTAACAAACATCCTAGTCACGTCAGTGCTAACTTGCGTGTTTGTACCGTATATTTTACCAGCAACTGTTTTGCGACCAAGTCGCAATACGATACTGGATTTGCCCAAAAACTTTTGCTCAAAGATCAGGCTGTGCCAACTGTTCTGGAACCAGCAAGGACCCCGCAAACTGTTAGTCACGTATTTCATTTGTAAACCGGTAATGACAGTTAAATTCATAATGAATAATCCTAGTATTTTACATCAAAGAAGTATCGCTTTATCTCTTTGTAATGGCTGAATCTGTCGATCACTCCTGTTATAGTGACGCTCTTACACTACACAATGAATCTCTTACTATATTTACATGTGATAGGAATACAAATCCGATTCCAAAAAAGTTGGGACACTGTACAAATTGTGAATAAAAACAGAATGCAATGATGTGGAAGTTTCAAATTTCAATATTTTATTCGGAATACAACATAGATGACATATCAAATGTTTAAACTGAGAAAATGTATCATTTTAAGGGAAAAATAAGTTGATTTTAAATTTCATGGCGTCAACACATCTCAAAAAAGTTGGGACAAGGCCATGTTTACCACTGTGTGGCATCCCCTCTTCTTTTTATAACAGTCTGCAAACGTCTGGGGACTGAGGAGACAAGTTGCTCAAGTTTAGGAATAGGAATGTTGTCCTATTCTTGTCTAATATAGGCTTTAGTTGCTCAACTGTCTTAGGTCTTCTTTGGTCGCCTCTTCCTCTTTATGATGCGCCAAATGTTTTCTATGGGTGAAAGATCTGGACTGCAGGCTGGCCATTTCAGTACCCGGATCCTTCTACGCAGCCATGATGTTGTAATTGGTGCAGTATGTGGTCTGGCATTGTCATGTTGGAAAATGCAAGGTCTTCCCTGAAAGAGACGACGTCTGGATGGGAGCATATGTTGTTCTAGAACTTGGATACACCTTTCAGCATTGATGGTGCCTTTCCAGATGTGTAAGCTGCCCATGCCACACGCACTCATGCAACCCCATACCATCAGAGATGCAGGCTTCTGAACTGAGCGCTGATAACAACTTGGGTTGTCCTTGTCCTCTTTAGTCCGGATGACATGGCGTCCCAGTTTTCCAAAAAGAACTTCAAATTTTGATTCGTCTGACCACAGAACAGTTTTCCACTTTGCCACAGTCCATTTTAAATGAGCCTTGGCCCAGAGAAAACGCCTGTGCTTCTGGATCATGTTTAGATATGGCTTCTTTTTTGACCTATAGAGTTTTAGCCGGCAACGGCGAATGGCACTGTGGATTGTGTTCACCGACAATGTTTTCTGGAAGTATTCCTGAGCCCATGTTGTGATTTCCATTACAGTAGCATTCCTGTATGTGATGCAGTGCCGTCTAAGGGCCCGAAGATCACGGGCATCCAGTATGGTTTTCCGGCCTTGACCCTTATGCACAGAGATTGTTCCAGATTCTCTGAATCTTTGGATGATATTATGCACTGTAGATGATGATAACTTCAAACTCTTTGCAATTTTTCTCTGAGAAACTCCTTTCTGATATTGCTCCACTATTTTTCGCCGCAGCATTGGGGGAATTGGTGCTCCTCTGCCCATCTTGACTTCTGAGAGACACTGCCTCTCTGAGAGGCTCTTTTTATACCCAATCATGTTGCCAATTGACCTAATAAGTTGCAAATTGGTCCTCCAGCTGTTCCTTATATGTACATTTAACTTTTCCGGCCTCTTATTGCTACCTGTCCCAACTTTTTTGGAATGTGTAGCTCTCATGAAATCCAAAATGAGCCAATATTTGGCATGACATTTCAAAATGTCTCACTTTCAACATTTGATATGTTATCTATATTCTATTGTGAATAAAATATAAGTTTATGAGATTTGTAAATTATTGCATTCCTTTTTTATTCACAATTTGTACAGTGTCCTAACTTTTTTGGAATCGGGTTTGTAGATCTAAAATGTAATGCAATAATCAACACTTTTCAAGATTCATTAATCTCGACAGCTGTAATAGTAAAAATATAGTAAAAGTATTCGAGAGGGTTCCACATGTAATACTTATATACTTATATTAAATACTAATAATACTTAATATTTCATATGCAGTGTCAGCCAATCACAGCAGTGGGCATTTACACTGAGGTCTTACAGCAGACACGCCCCTTCAAACAGAGCGTTCAAATCAGAGGGCTAAAATTAGGATGGAAAATAGCAATTCATTTCTAAATTATGACTATTTTTTGATGTAAAAATCATATTAACATCCACCTCAGGAAACATTATAAAATAAAAAATTCAGTTCAATGACCCCTTTAAGATTTTCAGGTATATACAGTGGGGAGAACAAGTATTTGATACACTGCCGGTTTTGCAGGTTTGCCCACTTACAAAGCATGTAGAAGTCTGTAATTTTTATCATAGGTACACTTCAACTGTGAGTGACGGAATCTAAACAAAAATCCCGAAAATCACATTGTATGATTTTTAAGTAATTAATTTGCATTTTATTGCATGACATAAGTATTTGATACATCAGAAAAGCAGAACTTAATATTTGGTACAGAAACCTTTGTTTGCAATTACAGAGATCATACGTTTCCTGTAGTTCTTGACCAGGTTTGCACACACTGCAGCAGGGATTTTGGCCCACTCCTCCATACAGACCTTCTCCAGATCCTTCAGGTTTCGGGGCTGTCGCTGGGCAATACAGACTTTCAGCTCCCTCCAACGATTTTCTATTGGGTTCAGGTCTGGAGACTGGCTAGGCCACTCCAGGACCTTGAGATGCTTCTTACGGAGCCACTCCTTAGTTGCCCTGGCTGTGTGTTTCGGGTCGTTGTCATGCTGGAAGACCCAGCCACGACCCATCTTCAATGCTCTTACTGAGGGAAGGAGGTTGTTGGCCAAGATCTCGCGATACATGGCCCCATCCATCCTCCCCTCAATACGGTGTAGTCGTCCTGTCCCCTTTGCAGAAAAGCATCCCCAAAGAATGATGTTTCCACCTCCATGCTTCACGGTTGGGATGGTGTTCTTGGGGTTGTACTCATCCTTCTTCTTCCTCCAAACACGGCAAGTGGAGTTTAGACCAAAAAGCTCTATTTTTGTCTCATCAGACCACATGACCTTCTCCCATTCCTCCTCTGGATCATCCAGATGGTCATTGGCAAACTTCAGACGGGCCTGGACATGCGCTGGCTTGAGCAGGGGGACCTTGTGTGCGCTGCAGGATTTTAATCCATTTCGGCGTAGTGTGTTACTAATGGTTTTCTTTGAGACTGTGGTTCCAGCTCTCTTCAGGTCATTGACCAGGTCCTGCCGTGTAGTTCTGGGCTGATCCCTCACCTTCCTCATGATCATTGATGCCCCACGAGGTGAGATCTTGCATGGTGCCCCAGTCCGAGGGAGATTGACCGTCATCTTGAACTTCTTCCATTTTCTAATAATTGTGCCAACAGTTGTTGCCTTCTCACCAAGCTGCTTGCCTATTGTCCTGTAGCCCATCCCAGCCTTGTGCAGGTCTACAATTTTATCCCTGATGTCCTTACACAGCTCTCTGGTCTTGGCCATTGTGGAGAGGTTGGAGTCTGTTTGATTGAGTGTGTGGACAGGTGTCTTTTATACAGGTAACAAGTTCAAACAGGTGCAGTTAATACAGGTAATGAGTGGAGAACAGGAGGGCTTCTTAAAGAAAAACTAACAGGTCTGTGAGAGCCGGAATTCTTACTGGTTGGTAGGTGATCAAATACTTATGTCATGCAATAAAATGCAAATTAATTATTTAAAAATCATACAATGTGATTTTCTGGATTTTTGTTTTAGATTTTGTCTCTCACAGTTGAAGTGTACCTATGATAAAAATTACAGACCTCTACATGCTTTGTAAGTAGGAAAACCTGCAAAATCGGCAGTGTATCAAATACTTGTTCTCCCCACTGTATATAAAATGTGAGATGACTCTGGGTCCTTCCTTCCTTCCAGACCTACATATTATTTGCTTCACTTGTTTTAAGGGCAGATCAGGATTAAAAGACTAATTGAGGTCAAACTTAAATCATCATAAATCTGAATAACAATAATTGTTTGTCTTCTAATTAATACAACAATCAGCATCTGCATATGCAGCAATAATATAACTAACAGTTTGTGTGGACGCTTCGTGTAAGTATTAGACAAAATATAGTGTCTGGTTTCTATGGCTTGTCTGACAGGCCCTCCAGCCCTTAGGAGACACAGGGCTGGCACACGACCAAACGTGTCAGTGGAGCCAGCCGGGGTCACTGTGTGATCTCAATGCCCTCTTTTGTTTTTATCTGCCCAGTCTGGAGTCTTTATCAAGTGAGTCTGAAGGGTGCAGAAAAGGATTTCCACGTGCCCCATTGTTCACTGGTATCAGTTTCCTGTTTGTTGTCATTTTTCCTTTTTGGTTTGTACTAGGGCTGTCAAAATGGTGAAAAACGTGTTAATTTTGTGTTTTTTTTTTTTTTTTTTTAACACATTAAAAATTATTTAACGCAATTAACGCAGCATGTGTTTTTTTCTGTCATCCTTTGGCTGCGCTATATGATCACGCTATCATTCATTTAAGTGCTCTTAAACCAGTAAAGCGCGATAAGATAAGCAGAAAGCGCAGAAAAAAGAAAAAAAGAACTCAAATCTGTACTGGCGCGCTGTCTGTGAAGCGGCTCTCTGTGAACAAACACCCAAAACATGCACACAGAATGCCTTACTGACTCACTGCTTTTAATTTTTGTAGCTTTAGTAAGGATTAATCTATATTCAATTCATTAATTTATGCAGTGAAGACTGTGCAGTGTTTGAGTATTCAATATATTTACCTGTTAGACCTACTGTAGCAAGAAAGCAACTAAACTATACTTGTTTTGTGTAATAATTCATTTAATTTCAAATATAAGCCTATCAGGGAAATAAAATCATATCCTATATTTCATTATTCCTTCTCTAAATGCAAGGTAAAACTAATATGGGTGATTGACAGCTCAAAGAGGTTATGGTAGACATCTAAATAAACCCTAGCAGACAGACTGTAGAGTACTGAAAACAGTGTGTCCTATTTATTGCTGAGTTGATGATCTAATGTGATTTAAAAGACCTGAAGAGATGTGATCTGAAGTCTGTTGTTTCTGCTGTCACACTGTATCAGAAATCATTGCTTGTTCACATTATTCTGATGTCATTCAAACACAGAGCGCTTTAGAGCTTTTAGTATGCTAATGTGCTCCAGGGCTATGTTAATCACTAACCCCCACTGTCCAGCACCCGACATATACCCACAGCACCTATTCAGACACTAGAACACTCTTATTTGCACTTTCCCTCCATCTATGTATCTCTCTGTCAGTGCTGGACAAGGATATGATGCTTAAAAACAATGGGGGGAAATAAATACATGCAGAAATATGCAGAAATATGCATAAAAATGACTCAATATTACTGTTTTGTTTAAAAAAATGCATGGGTGATCGTAAGACATTAAAAAATCTTACCAACCCCAAACTTTTGAATGGTATTATAAGTACATATTATACACAAATAAAATGATATTTTTAGAGTCATTAAATAAAAAAAAAAATCCTGAAAATGCTATAAAAGTTCTCAAAACCATAAGAATCCAACAGAAATATAAAACGTTTTAAACTAGATTATTAAAATATGTTTCTTTTCTCTTTTATGTACACTCTTATTTGTCATTGACCCACATTATAATAAGAAGTTTTACTTTAATGTGATGTTATTTTATTTGTCCTAGTTTTTGTTGTAGGCCACTTACAGTCACTGCAGACTTCATATTACAGCCAGGTCATTTTTTTTGCTTGTTTTGTTTTTTGTTTTTGCTTCTATTACATTACTTATTTTTCCGTTTTCGTTCAAGTCTGCAGCTTTGCAAATCAGATCCCTTTCCAACTACACGCTGAGATTATTGGCTTGGGTACAAAACGTGTTTGGGACATATAACATTCATATTTTTGATTTCTAAGCAGATTTGAAAAAGCTTAAGCTCTTAAGATCGATGTAAAGTGTTTTCAAATAATGTACAAATGACTTTTAAAACCAGCAGAGCTTGAATCATGAGTTTTTGGAGTGCTATTTGTATGGTCAATGAGGAAGCGGCAGGATGAGATGGAAGCACTAGGGTGCATGGGTTAGAAATGATAACTTAAGTGTACGACCCCTCTTCCCAGCCTCTTGACTACTCACATGGTACCTCCCCTCTGCCATTTCCCTGGAGATCGACTTGTCTTCATGCAGATTTATAAAACCATCATGGATAGTCTATTACCATGTCATAGGTTTCCATTATCAGCTAATCCCAAAGCACACATCTGGGAGGAGGCGTTATGCATCTAACATCTAGCCTAATACATCAAAAATTGGTCCGTTTTATTTACTTATTACTAATTTGGCAACTCAAATGTAAACTCCTGCCAAAGAAAGTATGTATTCTTTCTCTCCATCAGCTTCTGTGATGTAAAACCAAGCAAAGCTCTTTAGGGGGAAAAAAACTAAAGAGAAAAGAGCAATTGGCATTCATGGAGTTAGACGTTAAGAAGCGTATCTGACTGAGAGAGTCTTGTGTTGGCTAGTACAGATCCGTTAGCCCCCCTAAACGTGGCCCGCACCTGCCAGCTGCACTTTAAATCCCCCAGCCTTTAGGTTCAATTACAGCAGAGCTGGATGGAGTCTCAGTTGGGTGTCCACGATTCAGAATCCCCACCCCCACCTGCTGAGAATTAGGCTCGGAATGCTCAGAAGCAGATGGCATCCAGTGGCTATCGTGTTAACATGCATGTTACCCCTAAATATTCATAATTTACTGTTTGATGAAGGGCTTTCTTTGATTTCAAGGCAATGGCTCAGATGGTTATTTGACCCTGTTTAAATTGGTATAGCTTATTTAAGGATGTGGTATATTGTCTTATAAGAAGTGCAAACATTAAGTGTATTATATTGGTATATAGCAAAATAGCTAATGATGAATATAAAAACACTACCCATTCAAATAGTTTGGCGTCAGTAAGATTTTTTCAATACTTGATATTTTAATTCAGCAAGGAGACATTTAAATAATCAAAAGCAGTAAATACATTCTATTTCAAATGTCCTTTTGAATTTTCTATTCATCATATAATCCTGAAAAGATTTCAGTTTCAACCAAAATCCTAAACAGCCTAACTGTATTAAACATTGATAATAAGAAATGTTTCTTGAGCATCAAATCAGCATATTAGAATGATTTCTAAATGATCATGTGACACTGAAGACTGGAGTAGTGCTGCTGAAAATTCAGCTTTGTCATAACAGGAAGAAATTACATTTTAAAATAGAAAACAGTTATTTTAATTTTTAATAATATTTCACAATATTACTGTTTTTACTGTATTTTTGATTTTTTTAAAAATCCTGGGTGAGCGTAAGACATTAAAAAATCTTACCAACCCCAAAATTTTGAATGGTATTGTAAGTACGTATAGTATATGCACAAATAAAAAAATGCATCCCAGCCAATATGACCCTGCCCAATATGGGCCCCTGGGCTCAAGCGATATCATCAAAACAATCTAGTGACACAATATACACTCTGGAGCAGGGGACGTCCTTTTCATCGAGTGTGTTCGCAGCTGTGCATTGAGGACATGCCGCCTCAAACTCTTCACAGTCCTAGTCAGGGCGTACCAACTGTAATCACATATGACATGCAGTGATGCCTTGCTTGATGTAACCAAAAAAGCTCTCAAGCAAACAGTGCTAAAGCAAATTCTGTCTTCTGTGTGTGCACACAGACATACATATAGTTACATATATGCACACACACACACACACACACACACACCATGAAAGCAATAAGATGTGTATTCAGTGTGTGAAAAGCAGCTTAAATGTAAGACAAGTTTCATCTAAGTCAGTCTGGTGGATTTTATCTAGTTGGATGTTTCTTGGAACCTTATATGTATGTCTACAAATATAAAGTTGTAATCAATCTCAAGGTTTTAATGTTTTTCTTTCTTATCCCCTTTCTCATTTCTCCATTTTAAAGAGATTCAAAAACGTTAATCTTACTATAAGGCTTAGAAAAGACACACAGTAAGAGTACAAGTGTACTAAGCTATGTGCTCGCCTCACCATGATCGCTGAGCTGAGCACACAAGATAAACTGCAGAGAAATGCATGAGTTGACCAATTTACAGTAGGCCATATTGTACAAATATGGTACACTTTGGTGTCCCATGACTATTTTTTGAAACATTCAAGGCACAAATGGGATATATTACATGTACACAATATAATAAAAATGCTAATAAAAATATTCTCTAACATTAATCTAGCACTAAAAAAGTTGCTGCTTTTAAAATCAATAGAGGCATAATTTAAAATATTTTTAAATAGTATTAATATAATTTTTTTTTTTTTTTCCTAAGTCTATTAACTAGAATAGATCTTGCCATCTAAAACTAAAATTCAGGGATGTTCCTGAATTGACTTAAAGGCATGGTATCACTGCAGTGCTATCCCATCATATACAGTATTTTTAATGCTTATCAGCGACAAACCATGCTATTTGTGTGTGTGCCAGGAGCTACTCCCACTGAGCCACTCACAAACATCAGGATTCCCTGTGCTGCAGGGTAGATGACATGTTCATCCCAATCATGGACAGCACTAGAGCCTACATATATTAGTGGTAAACTGCCATTGGCTGCTCAATCGCAGCTAAAGTCTATAAATATTGTAGAGCACTTTAGGCTAAAAGCGTAGGGCAACAGACTGTCCGACATATGGTCCAATTTAAATGTTCTCTATACAAATTAAGACTACTCTTTACATTCTAAACTTTTTAAGATAATGATAATGTGCTAACCTCAGTTTTGGCACTGTTGTATTTGTGGAGGTAAGAGATTAGAGATTAGAAGAGTAGAAGGTCTTTTTCAGAACAAGTGAAAATATATATGTGAATGTCTTTAGCAATGAATGAAAGCCAGTTTAGGTAGTTCATGAAAGTGGCTCAGCTTTTAGTAGTATTCATTGCCACAGTAGCTTACACTCCACATTTGACCCCTAAGACTTTTTTTGTATTGCTCTATACGTCAGACACATAACAGTAATTAATATGATTAGCCTTTTGCTTGACTATGTTATCAAAAAGCTAATAATGTGTTGCTAATGTTACACAAACCATGTTCCCATTTGCCATCTCAGAGTCAGACAGCTGCCATCTAAAAATCAGTATCCTTTAGAAATGCTTTGAACATCATCAAAAGTCAGTGGAGAAATATAGCTCACCATAAAATTGTAATATACATCATATACACAATTCACCCGCTACAGTATATTGCTAAATGTACCCGATTTTTCATATCAACAGAAAAATATACCGGGATAACCTGGCATCTCTTGAGACCCCCCTGTTTCACATAGTTAATGATACGTTGATGGGATTGGTTACAACATGTTTGTGATGTAGAGAACAAGTGCGATTTCAAACCGCGTTTTAAGTTTTAAGTAGAAAATACTCAGCAATGGGGTTGACTTATGAATTTGCACATGGTTTATCTTAAAGAATATTAAAAACACCACATAGACAAACAACATTAAATACTTGATTTTCACCACTTTAAAAGAACAGTCAAAAATAATGACAATATTTCTTCCACCAATATCATGTAGCGAGATAACACATCCAGATACTTTCTTTCTATTCTTTACTCATAGAAAACTGGCCTAAGACATTACCATAATTATTCTACATTCACCTTTGCCAAGCAATTCTTGGAGGCAGTTTGGCATAATTAAGGCAGATCAAGCTGGGACAGACTTTAAATATGCGCATGAGTTCTCTCACTAAATTCCAAAGAGATTCACAGTGGCCGAGAGGCAGCCAGGAGCTCTCTACATACAATTCACCACTACCGAATCGAATCCCCAACAACATCATCAAGACACGTCAACTATCCACATACACCACATACCCCAGCTTTTTGAAAGAGAACAGAAGAGGATAATTCCCATGCCCTCATAAGATTTTTGCATGAAGATTCTTCAGAATTTATTTTGTGTAAAACAATAAGTATTCTTCATTTGCTGAAAATCCACATTTTGATTTTTAGGAAATAAAAGATATATTGTATAAACGTTTTAAAGGATAAGGAAGTCTATGTGTATAGATAAAAGAAGATAAAAAACAGTGTGACACACTATGTATTGAATACTGTCTCTGTTGGAAATACCATGGCTGAATGCTCAGTATCCCTGTCATTACCAGAATACAAAGTTCAATTGTGACCCTGGACCACAAAACCAGTCATAAGTCGCATGGGTATATGTGTGGCAATAGCCAACAATACATTGTATGGGTCAAAATTATAAATTTTTCTTTTATGCCAAAAATCATTAGGATATTAAGTAAAGATCATGTTCCATGAAGATCTTTTGTAAATTTCCTAACGTAAATATATCAAAAATGTATTATTATTAGTAACATGCATTGCTAAGGACTTCATTTGGGCAACTTTAAAGGCGATTTTCTCAATATTTCGATTTTTTTGCACCCTTAGATTCCAGATTTTCAAATAGTTGTATCGTGGGAAAATATTGTCCTATCCTAAAAAAACATACATCAACGGAAAGCTTATTTATTCAGCTTTCAGATGATGTATAAATCTCAATTTTAAAAAAATGACTGGTTTTGTGGTCCAGGGTCACAACTGTGCTTTCTGCCAGTCCTTAACATTATACTTTGCCAAACACCAGGTACCAATATAATGTGTGTTCCTGACTTTTTTCTAGATAGCCTACTGCTGTAAATAGCCAAAATATTTTGATAATTTCTAGTCAATTAATTAATATATTTACTAAGATAGACTGCAAGCTGCAAAAGAATCAAACACATTCGTTTACTTGACACTTTTCTGCCCTTAGAATGAACTGCAGATTGGTTTAACCATAACCACATAAATGAAATGAGAATTACTTGTTTTAGTGTCCTAACAACCACAGAGGTGACTAAAGACATGCCCCATCTGGATTTCCTGTCTGGATTGGTTCATGCATGTTCAGAATTAAATAGGGTTCAGGTGGTCATTACCAGCTCCTGATGTATAATTCTATCCTATCTATACTACAACAGCTCAGATCATTATTTAGGGGTCCTTTGAGGGTAGCATCACTGAAGCATTCACATTTATTAAAGATGATAAAATACTAAAATGTGCCTTATTTTTTCAGGACAATGCTCTATTGGAGCATCCCAGAAAAAAAGGTTATTTTAGTTTAAAATATCTTAAATGTATAGCATCAATTACAGAAGGAATCCAGTGAGTATAGGAACCCAGCAAGCTATTTTGCGTTTAAAAGACGTCTAATAGCCGTCCAAACACAGCCCTGACGTCTAGGCTAAAATTAGGCAAAATTTGGGCTGTCAGTGATAATTTAATAGATGTCTAACCATAGCCCAAGAATAGACTAGTCATCTAGAACATGAACATGTCAAAGAAATGAAACCAAACACATTGTAATCACTGTTGAATCACTGTAACCAAATTCAAGGTTATTTTGGCTAGAAGTGGGTTAGCCGGACTATATTGGGTCTATAGTTAACTGACACAGTGAAATGACGGCTATTGCTTGCTAGGAAGCTACTACAAAGAAATAGATTAAATGGACATGACTTGTTTATATTTACTAGGACTATCTTATAAATGTTAACTTCTAGAACCATAAAAAACATCTAATCTACTAATATGTAATCAATATATCTGAAAAAAAAAAAAAAACATTTGAAAATCATTAGAGTTATCAGAGATAACATTTTAAGAATCCCAAATCCACTGGATAGATAAAATGTCAAGAACTGAAAACACAATTCATGGCAAACTTATGGGTGCTTGAGAAAAATTTGTTCCCCATGAGAAGAGGGACTAAAGGTAGCCACAGATCCAAAGTTTAGACAATCTTTAGCATAGGGATAAAAAGTTATAGCTGTTCAAAGTAATGATGTAGTAATGGTACTAGGCCAGAGTACACCTAGGCTTAGTTTCCTATGGTTTCCAGACAATGCCAGAGCATAAATCACTCGGAAAACATTTTAGATTAATGATGTCGTTTGAAACCATAGGGATAATTTCAACCCCCTTTAGGCTATAGCTAATATCTTTATTTAAATCATTTTATTAAATGGCTTTTTAGATCTTTCACTTACTTGTTTGCCCTCCAGAGTGTAGAGTCTCTTCACAGCCCCAGAGTCCAGTTTAATGGCATCAGTGATGTCCGTGAGCACCTGCTCAAAGGAGTGAGCCGTCTTCTTGTTCAAAAGGACCCGAACGGCCTTGCGCGGTTTGACACCACTCCTGATGACCGTCACCAGCTTGGGTTTGATGAAGTCTTTGCTCTCTCGTTCTCTCAGATCGATCTTTGAAGTGGTAAGAGACGGCATCGAGCGGGACGTCCCAGTCTTCACATTGACTGACCAGTTGGGATTAACGTTCTTAGTGTAGTCCACTTTACGGTAGGGTTCATTGGAAGCACACACATAGCTTTCTCCTGCCAAAGCAGAAGAGGAGAATAAGATGAATGGAATTATGTTCTGTGCAATGTACAAATATGGTTTAATTTTAATTTATTAAATACTGACTAAAGAAATTAAACCAAACATAAAATAAAAATATATATAATTAATTTTAATAAATCTGATAAGGAAGCTCTGCAGTTCTGCAGTGAAACAGAAAATAAAACCGGTAATTGTGAGGCAAAGTTTAAGAGAAGAAATAAAGTAACATTGTGAGATATAAAGTTACAGTTATGAGATATAAAACAATTTTGGAATGTAAAACTGCAATTATGAGAACTAAAGTCTTAATTGTGAGATATGAAATCATAACTGTGAGATTAGAGCTGCACGATTCTGGATGAATTGAGAATCATGATTCTTTTTGTTTCACATAGAGAGCACATTTCTCCCACGATTCTGAAAATAACATGTAATTTACTAGAGTTTCTGACAAAATGTTAATTTCTGCAGTCTATTTAAAAATAAATCGGTTTGAATGAATGATTCAATGACTCACTCATTAATACTTCACTTGTTTCATTTGCTGGATGAATCAGTGTTTTTGAATGAATCTCTTGAATGAGTGACTCAATGACAAATACATTTTTTAACAGTCACTTGTCGCAACCATGTGGCGTAACAATGTAATTGATACAATCTTTATATTTGATGCGTCAATTTACTTTCAAAAGGTTATTTTCTCTACATTGATCGCTACCGTAGACATCAGTGTTTATATCCGAACAATAAACTTTTATCCCAGTACTTCTGTGATAATTTGAACATTTGAAACAGAAATAATGAGACTGTGGTTGAAAAGACACAAGCGACAGCGTGAACACAGATTTGAATGTCCGCTCTGCTGTGATCGTACTTGTCAAAGGTTTAATAGACAGACGAATCGCTGTCATTTAGGAATGAGATCACGTGGGTGTTTGTGATCTTTTAACAATTAATCGTGCAGCTCTATGTGAGATTTACAGTCAAATTGTGAGAAATAGTCACATTGTGAGATTCTGAGAAACTTTTCAATTAGATATACTGTAGGCACAATTGTGTGATATGAAGACAGAATTTTGAGATACTGTATAAAGTCATAATTACGAGATACAACTTTGCAGTTGTATCTCGAGATATAAAGTTGCAGTTGTGAAATGTATTATTTATTAGTATAAATATATTATTACAGTTCTTTTTATTTTTTTACTCTGAGACAGAAACATGCAGTCACATTGAGTCACAAGGTATACTGGAGGCAAGGATCTTAGCAATAATAACCGACCATGACCAGAAGAATCTCAGGAGTATAAGTGTACGTTTGCACAACAACGATGTGTTAAAAATGGAAATGTTTTTCCTTTGCGTTTTTCACATACAGACGACAACGTTGTCAAAACGATCCCCGTTTACACGGATCCACGAAAATTACTAAAACACTGTATCATGCATGCCAGACCAGTAGTTGGCGATGTCACTTTGTAAAGTAACAGTACACGCCTATAGACTGAACATGTAATACTCATGCACATGATGTCACCGTTTTAACAAATTTGTATTTTTGTAGTTTACACAGGAACAATAACTCTATCATTTTCAAAAACTTGCACCCCAAAACACTGTCGTTGTGTAAATGAACGGCCAAAACACACAAACTTTGAAAACAGTGCCATGAAAATGCCCCCTAAGTGCATGGGATATTGATCCACTTAACTAGACACAGGTGAGGAACATAATTAGTAACCAAGGGAACAAATGAGAACTGTGAAACCATGACAACCAAGGAAGCAGGAACTACACACAGGAACTGAGAATACGGGAACAAAATAATGAAATTAAAATCAAAATAAGAGTCCTTGAACAGCATAAACCAAATTAGCCTTTACACATGCTTCCATATGAAACACTTCAGCACCTGTACAACAATTCGTAAATATAATAACATACTGCCATTATAAATGTATACATCTGAGACTGCAAAGGGTTGGGTTGAATAAACGCACACACGCACACACTTATCCCATCTGTGACCCCAGCTCTGCCTCTCTAAACTTTTCAGCTGTGGTTTTGGACAAAGTCCAAGGCAAAGTATTTTCCTTTTTTGCAGGAATTCCAATGTAGCTGTTAGCAAGTATTCACTCCCATTCCCACAGTGATACTTCACAATCCAATGGGCCTTATAAATGAATACCACAAGAATGAAACATTATTGCCCAAGAAATGTTGCATAAATACTTTTACTATGGAGTTCATTATGAAAGTTTTACAAAACTGAACATCGGCTTCTCTGATAGACATTGTGCTAAATACTTAAAGCCCATGAAAGTGTGCATGGCAGCATAAAGGCCATGCCTGTTTATGTGTGATGGCACATCTTGGCACTACAGCAGAGGCAGCTGGTCTGAAAATAGAGCTTTGTCATCCTAAGGAGCACAGTGCTGTCAGGACAAAAGGCAGGCCAGTCTATCGAAAGAGGACAAACAACCCTCAAAACCAAACATCCCCTCTTGCTCCCTACCGCAGAGAAAACATGTCTGAAAGTCATATTTACAACATATGTTATGACAATTGATGAATTAGAAGGAAAAACATGCATCAAGACTTGAGCATGATTAGCAATAGATTCCATTCATAACTCAAGATAAAAATCAAAATGATTTTGTGTGATATATTTTGTGTACTATTTTTGTCATTTACACTGTTAGTTCCATTCATCTACTTTGATTTGCCAAAATATTCAGTATAACATCACTTTTGCTCATGTGATTTTGCTTAATGTTTGCTGAGCAGAGTAAACTTCAGTGATCCACATGATAAAGTTGGCATGATTTGTAAGTTGTGATAGTCTTCCTTATTTTGACATTCACTGCTCGGCCAAAAAAAGTCGCTGTTTGAATTTAAATAGGCAAATGCTTAAGAGTCAATAATTGGATCATTATTGCAGTGATTATATTATGTTTCTAGCATGTTAGGCCTATATGTTTGAGTGTGTAGCTTTTCATTTCTTAAACAACCATGTAAGAAGACACATCAAGGCCATATTCCAGGATGACAGTGTCAAGATTCATCAGGCTCAAATTGTGAAAGAATGGTTGGAAGGGAGCATGAAGAATCATTTCACACATTAATTGGCACCTCTAAGTCCAGACCCTAAATTCATTGAAAGTCTTTGGGATGTGCTGGAGTACACTTTACAGAGTGCTTGACTCTTGCATTGTCAATACAAGATCTTGACCAAAAATTGATGCACCTCTTGATGGAAATAAATGTTGTGATGTTATTTCCATCAAGAGGTGCATCAATTTTTGGTCAATGTGCACGCAGAACCAATGCACTGTTTCTTCTTCATCCACTATGGTGCTTGATGGGCGGTTCTTCCATCATGGGTAACCGAAAAAGTATAAGTGGATAATGTTGGACACTTACAGCCAAGGATCCTGTTCATTCACATTGTATGGAAAGAGCAGTCTGCAAGGTGAGTCTTTTTGGCGAGTCTACTTCATTAGTATTGCTTTTTACAAAGCATTTTCAAAATGCAAGCTTTACATAAAATGCTGCTGTGTTTTCTGAGGTTGAATTTTGGACGTTGAACTAAAATAAGTTATGCGGAGGTTTAGGTTTGGGGTTAGATTTAAGAAAAGAATTATCAACCTGTATGTATTTAAAATGGTCACGGAAGTCAAATTATTTTCCTAAATCTAACCCCAAACCTTTCGCTAAACCTACCCATAACTTATTAAAACTAACTTTAACTAACTTTGACTTCATTTTAAAGCTGCAGTCCGTATGTTTTGCCTCTTTGTCACCATCTCTGTTTGAAACCTGCAATTGCAGTTATTTGCGTAATTATCATCTTTATGTGGGTTGTGCATCGGCACGGCTCCTCAGCGCGGATGAATCTAATGTTTTGAGGAGAATGTGCGGCTGTCATTCATTCATTGCAGTCTATTTAGAAGGGAAAAAAATCAGAATTTCATCTAAATCTGAATTGCAAAGTTTACAGCCCCTGGTGAAACTAGTGGGATTCAAACTGAGAGGAAAAATCATATATATTTCCCATCTTAGTAGCTAAGAGAGGCAACTGAAAACATATGACTCACCTAGTGTGAATGAAACATTTATTTATTCACATGGGAGTATGAAGCGATATGTGATATAACCACACACACGGTCTGTGCGCTTTGCTGCATACAAAATATGTCATGTTTAGCCAGCAGTCCAATTAAAATATGACAAAATTAAGGCCTAATAAAACCAAAATATCTAAAACAAAACCCAAAAATCATGCAAGATTTGTAAAAGCATTTTAGATTAATAAATAATACTTCATACTCATAAATCAAGAATACGGCCAAGATTTACTTCCACCACTGACCCAGAACTACAACCATTCATCCACAACATAAATGTCATTATTACCACCACTGGATCATAAAATCTCAATTTCACCCAATTTTCCTCAGAAATAGGAGGGAGGGACTCCCAAGGCACTGGGCTTTATTAAGCTGAGAAATTAACAGAAGGCTAATTAATGAAGTAGACTCCAGATGGGGTCACTATTACTGACGAAAAACTGACCCAAAATCAGATGGCAGGAAGACAGAAATATAGTAATATGGATGTCATTCACATGGGCCTCAGGTGTGGACTGGAACAACCACAAGGGTTATGAACCCTCCATCACCCTCCCATAACCAGTCCTGCCTTGATGTCCAGATGGGACCCTGATGTACAACAAAGTTTGGTTTGCCAGCACAATAAGCAGTGTCACTACAAACACTCCAACATACTGTAGCTTGAATGTTCCTGGCAATCTTTAGCAAATTTGATCATGCACAGATTTGAAACACAAAAGAGAACTAAGCCAACCCTCAGTCAGCGTGAAGAGATGCTGAGCTCTGCACTTCAAATGCAAAGCACTTGTACAGTTGCATCATTGAACAAACACAGAGCCACATTCTGCGTCACAATCTCACATGCTAGACCATAGCAGCTGGAATTGTGTTTGTAAACTAATTTAGTAAAAAAAAAATATACATATGGCTGGAATATATATGCTTTAATTATGCAATGAATTCTCCATTCAGTCTATTGTTGAAATACCACAGAGCAACAAATAATTGTGTTTGTTTTTATGACAGTCTATTGTACATACTATATAACATGCCTATATCAAAAAGGTATTCTAAGAGGATATTATTGATATTTAGATATACATTCACTGTGATTGAGTACCTGCTTGCATTATCAATGTAAGTTAAAGGAGTTTACCAAAAAAAAAAAAAAATCAATTTTGCCATCGTTTACTCACTCATGTTGTGCCAAACCTGTATGATTTTAGAAATATATATATATATATATATGTCTATGCTTTTTTTTTTTCCATACAGTGAAAGTCAACAGATCCAGTTTTGTTTTGGACCCTATCGACTTTCATTATATGGATAAAAAACAGTTTAAACAATATATATATATATATATATTATTTTATGTTCCGCAGACAGAACAACATGGGGTAAATAAATGATGACAGAAATTTCATTTTTGAGTGAACCCAAATATTAAAGATTTAAGATCCTGTTCCATTTCTATTTTAAAGTTCAGTCAGGGGAGGAATGGACCTTAATAATTGTGGCCTAAAGTGACTTGAGACTTACTGTAGCTTACTGTTCCATCAACTAATAGTGAATTAAGTACAGTAGTCTTGGTTAAAACAATGGGGCTTGTATATCATGGCTTGTTAAAGTTAACTCTGACACAGACTTTATATACGTATATTTTGCAATTTGTAGAACAGCCATGCCAGTAAGTAGGCTACTAAAAAACTGCAGTGTGAATTGAAAATCCAGTGTGTATGTTCGTGGCAGTCTTGGAAAAGTTACCTACATTGCAAGCATCCTTGTAAGAAGTGAGATCATGCCATTGCCAGTTGTGCTTTATTGGATGTCACATGGAATTTTAAGTGTCTGTTGTGTCTACATTTGCACCTGCACAATCTTCAACCTCACCTTCTAGTAACTCGTCCAGGCTGGTGATCTTCTTTCCCCCTTCTATAGCATAGATGCTCCGGACTCCCTGCGGTAAATTCACATTGTCCGAGAGGGAGCGGGTGAGCTCCATCAGCAGCGCGTCGAAAGATCTGAAGCGGTCACCGGACACCGCGTACACCAAGCCCTTAAAGTACTTATCACCGTTCCGATAGAAGCGAACTTTTTTCGCTTTCTTCTCGGAGGTGAGCGACTGCAGTGTGCGTGTGCGGTAGAAGCTACAGTGCGCGCTGTGAGCGGGACTGGGTACGAGCCCATTACCTCGCGAGCCGGAATGAGAACCGCCGCTGCCCCGCGGGGACCGGTGACTCTTCTCGCGCTCCTCGAAATGCTCCCACTCGATGCTTCTGCTGGACATGTTTATTTCCTTAAAGTCAAAGCGCTGGTCCTTGAAAAAAAAAATTGCTTGTTTTTGTGCTGTTATTTCTGAATATTTGCACCGGTTGTCTTTCGTGTTGTTTCTTCCTTTGTAGGACTTTCAACAAATGAGATGCATTTTCTTTAAGAAATCAGCTGTTCTCTTCAACTTTTTATACAGCTAAAGAAGGAAGACTTGTTAAAAATATATATTACGAGAAATAAATGGTTGTGAACGTCCCTGTAGTCCACAAATCCAGGAACTGTACAATTCAAGGACAGACGCTATAGTCGGGGTGAGTCCCGGTCATGATGAGTTGAGACGCGCAGAGATGTATGTGCGCATTCCGGACACGCGTGACCGTCCGCTGTTCTCTTCATCCCCTCCACTGGCACTCAATCAGGCCAACACTCACCACACACCTACATGAAAGCCACGGAGGAGAGGACAAGAGCTACTCCTCCTCAGGGTCCTAAAACACCAATTTTATTCTCTACGAACGCAGTTGTTTTCAACCGTGGGTCCCACTAGGGGGCTTCATCTTTCGCAGGGGACAAGATGACTGAAAGGGATTGTTCTCCCAAAAATGAAAATTCTGTCATCATTTACTCACCCTCAAGCTGTTCCAAACCTGTATACATTTCTTTGTTCTGCTTTACACAAAGAAAGATATTTGGAAGAATATTTGTAACCAAGCAAATCTCGTCCCCCATTGACTACCATAGTATGTTTTTTCCTATTATGGTAGTCAATGGGAGGCGAGATCTGCTTGGGCAGGTCAACATGTCACTCACACGAGAAAGTAGCAAATGACAACGATCCAATGATCTAATCAATTCCAAATGGACAAAATAAAGTCAAATTTTCTTGTTCAAGAAGCCGTTTCACTCGGATATACATCACAATAGGGAAGAAAAGATTGCAACTTCAGTTTCATGACAACTTTAAAATATTTTTTAGGTATATAAATTATTACAATTATTTAAAATGTATTAAATCTAAATCTAAAAGTTATATTCATGTAAGTTAAAATACTAAAAACGTTAAAAAATCTAGATGTACAACAAATAGACTGACATCATATTTCTCATTTTAATTTGTCCCCCTATATCACCATATGAAAATACAGTATTTGAAACTTTCTGGTATAACAAAATTGTGCAATATCCTGCATTCAAACAGCGAACACATTTGTCATATTTCACCAGTGGTGTAAAATATTTGAAGTGGATTAAAATATTTATAGAACCACATTTTTTCGTAAAATACATGAATATCCTTCTCATGAGATCAAGGAGGATTAGACACTATAACTTATTGCAGGTGGTAGAACCTTTAGGGCAGTTTGTCTTTGTCTCGAAAATCAAGCACCTTCAAAAGAACCGATTTTTCTTTGTTTTTAGACAGAGATATTTTTGCAGTCACAACACTTAAGTTGCTGACTGTAATATCAAGACAGAATAAGCAAAATATCCAATTTTTCTGTGGTGAGTGGGCCTTTCTGCCTCCTGAGACACTGTGAGGGCAAACTCTGACATGACGGTTCTTTTCTGAATTAAAGGAAGAATAAAAACAGCTGAGACTGCATGAAGGGAAGTAAATGGGAAGAAAAGCCCGGAGAGAGGAAATCCTGAAGACAATAACCGTTGCAGCTGAAAGAAGAGAGAGAGAGGAGATTCCACTCTCTGATTATGTAAAACCTGCCTAAGGCCTGGTTTTACATAATCACTGAACCATTAAAAGAGTGGGTCAACTGAAGAATAATAATCTTAATTATAATTTATTAATTAATGGCATTTCATTTTAAGGATTACTAATTGACAAAAAAATATTAAAAGGAGAATTTTATGTCATTAGTTCAATGTTTCATCAATAGGCCTATAGCTACTATCCAATATACCCGTCCTTTAAACAATAGGGTTTTTTTCCCCGTTATTCCGTTATTCAATAATTTTAAAAGGGACGTTTCAAAGGTACCCTGTTGATATAGGGAGTGCTTTTGATAATGAAGTCCCTGGATTTGCTACAGTTTGTAAATGTAACAAATTTGGAAAATGTAAATAAATTTTGTTCTCAGATAACCCTGCCCCTAAACACCAGATCTCTGAACCATCTCTGAATATAGGCTGTATATGTAGGGCATGATGTAGGGCATGATGTGCAAATGATGCTTGCGATGATGATGTAGCTACTGTATGGAGTATGGAAATTAATCCATAGCCTATAGGTGCTGTATAGGCTATCTGCAAAAAAAATCTGCCATTACAGTCTGCCATCTAGTGGATTAACTATGCATGCACAGGAGGATAATGGTTCTCTGAAATCCTTGTTCTCACTATTTAGGAAAGCTACGGAGCCCTGCACATGACATGCAGGAAAAAAATAGTAGGCGATTTATAATCGAGGAAACAAATTAGTAAATCGTGTGGACGGTTTAGCAAGTCGAGGGAACGAAGTAGTAAATCGTGCGCATGATCTATAAATCGAGGGAACGAATTAGTAAATTGTGCGCACGATTTACTTTTTTTTTTCTTGCACGTCAAGAAAGACGGAGACCAGCTTCTACCACCAGCAGCTGTGCAGTGAAGTGGGCGGGTGTCTGAGAAAAAGAAGTGCATTTCCCATGACCCAGATCGCTCACATTCCATTAGGAGTGGGATGTTGGCCTGCTGCACCTAGGAGGAGAGAGAGAGAGAGAGTGATGCGATGCACAGAGCATAGTCATGAGAAACATGTCTGATGTTTTATAAAAGTAGCAGGTATAACAATGCTTTGTAGCTGCGTAATTCTTCAACTATGGACACTTTTGGCCCTGTGGACTTTAAGAAAATGATCACACTACTCTCACTAGTTTATTTGATGTGTCCCATAATAATGTGCATTACAGGACAGTAGAGAATTCCGTCATTTATTTCAGAACATCAAGAACATTTCTACCAAAAAAGTGTATTTTTCACTACATCTCAGGTGACGGTTATGAATATTAGATTTGTAAATAAAAAGGTCAATTCTTTCATCTGGCACCACATATAAAATGCTAGTATGACTACAGAGGACATGTGTTTTAAAGAATATACAGTACTGTGCAAAAGTCTTAGGCACGTTAGTATTTTCACACACACAGAGACACACACACATACACAAATGGGTTTGAGCCAGTTATTTATATCTTTTGCTGTTGTGTGTCAGTAGGAAATATTTACATTTCCAAACATTTCTTTTGCCATTAATTGTAATAATCCAGTGAGGTTGTTATATGTACAAAGGGTGACAACAGCCGGTATGACCACACAGAGATCTGATCTCACCATCATCGAGTCCATCTGGGATTACATAAAGAAACAGAAAAAACCGAGACAGACTAAATCCAGAAGAACTGCGGCAACGTCCCCAAGACACTTGAAGAAACCTTCCTGCAAAGCTACTTGAAAAACTATATATGTGCAAGGTTTCTTCAAGACGTTGCCACAGTTCTTCTGGATTCAGTCTGTCTCAATTTTTTTCTGTTTCTTTATGTAAAACTCACTGGATTATTTTACCGTGATTAAATCCAATCAGTCCACGTGATGTAAACGGTCTTGTTGTGGATTAACTTTACGGTTAGAGGCAATGAGGTGACCGGAACCAGCAGGAATCCGTTTAATGCAAAATTTATTTTACAAAAAGTAGAAAAATCCCACGGTGCAGAAAAAATAACGCTACAAACAAAAATAAATCAAAAGAAATAAATAAAACTAGACAGTACAGGAAATGTTCGTGCCAACAGTCTATTGTTGAACTACACACTGCACACCGACTAAAGTGGCGGTAGCTACTCCGACCACGCTCACGCCACTCTCACCACACCTTTTTTTATTTTATTTTATTTTTTTATTCATTGTAACCACTTACAAACAGATCAACAAACAAGGTACATAATCAAATCACTGAATAAAACATATGATCAGCCATAGGTTGAGCATAGCCAGTAACAAACAGAGATCATGATAAACAAACTGACACACAAAAAAGAATAATACAAATAAATAAATAAATAATAAAAATAAATAAAATAAATTAGATAAAACAAAAGGGCTTTTAAATTAATTTATACGTGTCTAACAGAGAAATCAACTTGAGGGCACTCTCACCACACCTGAATGTTACGGTGGCCATCTTAACGTTGTGGCCCCGCCTACGGAACGTACCAAGCTATAGGGAAGTCTAACATAACATTTACACAACATTTAGTCACACATTTTTACACACAATAATCCTACATATATTGCACCCAACCCTTTTGTATCTTTCCAGCATCAATATATCAATATAAATGTATACTATGTGTGTGCACGTGAAATGAGGGAACGTGCCCCATAGTCTGTATATGGTCACGGAGTATCTTCGTGACAGGTCTCTTCTGACTTTACCCTCCACAACACTGTACAGTCATACTCCTGTGCATACAAAAATCTCACCGGATTATTTCAATTAATGGCAAAAGGAATATTTGGAAATGTAAACTGTTATTTCCTATTGACATACTACAGCAAAAGATATAAATAACTGGCTTAAAACCATTGTGTGTGTGTGTGAAAATACTAAACACGTTAGTATTTTACATAGGGCCTACTGTAATACTCAAATAATATTTTACACATTTTTTGCATCATTTTGAATAAAATTCCAGCTTGATTGGAAATGACCAATAATAGTATTATGTTTATTAGTGATATTTCCTTTTTTCTCATATCTTATATTTCATCTCATGCCTTTTACTAACATTGTTGTGAAAAAGGTATAATAACTTTATTAGAGGCAAACTTTGTCTTGATGAACGAAATGATGAATGAAATGATGCCACACAGTTATAGTAGTTAAATCATTTTAGTTAAAAAATTGATATAAATGATTTTTACAGTAGTGACATGGTTTAAAGCTTGTTCTACTTTTTGTTTAGATCCTCAAATGCTGTAAATGTAAATATCTTTTTTTTTTTTTTTTTTCAATGAATGTTCATAGGTGGCCTGGAAAAAGGTTGAAGACCCCTCCCATACAGAAAAAATATACTGGCGTTCACACTTGCATTTCCACTTTTTGTCACATGAGGATGCACTAATACACAACTTGACATAAAGTGTCAGAAACTATGGTTTCTGTGTAATAGTACATTTATTTGACATAACTTGTCTCTTGAATTGAATTATTCATCACTGGGTAAGATGGTTAATAAAATCAGTCTGTCAGTTGCAAATCATCCGAATGAGTCTTGACCCCTGCTGAGATGGTCCAAGTTTCTATTATTTTCTGACGAAGAGAATCGCCACCTTTTGTTTTCATTCTGAGATAATGACATCACTAATTATAAATACTATAAACTAACCCTAACCCAATCCAGAACTCTTGACATTATATATACTTATTAATAATATTAATGTTATATGTTTTTCCAGTTGAGGACAACTCAGAGTACCCTAAAGAGGGTTTTTTTTCCAGATTTAGCTCACTAACACACACCTTCATACACACATAATAGATAAAAATATGCTTTTCATTAGGCCATTACTCTGAGGTGGCCTTGGAGTTGTGTAAAATGTGACCCAGACAGTAGTGTGTTCTTTATTACAAATGAACATTTCGGCTGATGGCATACTTTCGCAGCAAACAGGTAAAATATCTCTCTGATAAATATGCCATCAATCTGTCAGCCAGCGCATTTGTTACTGAGCGGCGTCTGTCTCATCTGTGGGCAAAAGTGATCCAAGGTTACACACATCAGGACGAGCTCACTGGGCAGCCCATCTGATCACATGACTCTCACCAAAAACTCTCCCTTGAGAAATAACATCATGTCTGCTGTGGCCATGAGGCTGGGACACATATGGTAGTAGTTCAAGCAGATGAGAACATGCTTGAATTAATAATATGTTTATGAGACATGCAAGGGAAGGGTGTGTGAGACCGTCAAATCATCCATGCAGGGTTATTAATATGGGAGTTATGCGAGTCTCACAGGGAGTAAACATGTAAAAAAAAAAAAATAATAATATATTTATATTCATTAATAACACTCCACAATAAGTTCAAATTGTTAACATTAGTTAAATACATTAGTTATCATGAACTAACAAAGTAAAATACATGCAGTAACACTTTATTTTACAGCATCCCTGCTACACATCTTACATGTACTTACTAGTAATAACAGTAAATTATGCATAATTACAAGCAACTAGCCCCTAAACCAAACCCTAGCCCTGAGCCTAATTATATAGTAAGCACATGTTTTAATTAATATTGCTCAGTATTTGTGTAATTACACTGTAACAAAAGCACATTAAGGCGAGACACTACAGGCAAAAACTACAGTCTTTTTCATGCATCTGTCAATTTTGAGATTTTGTGCTTTTTGGCTGAGTGTTTTTTTATATTAGTGGAAAGAAAAACCCAAAATTGTACTTTTAAGTGTATCTTTTATAGCACTTTATCTATTTGCGTCTGTAGATTTCAATTACAATACATATCTTTAAAGGCCGTTTTCTGAAAATGAGTTTTTTCTCCTGCACTGAGCCAGAAAAACTTCAGTACCAATTACATACACTAAACTTTACAGTTTTATTCCTATCTATATTCTGAAGGTTTTTACAGAGGGGTTTGTTCATATATATATAGAAATGTATGCAATAGTGCATATTTAATTAGATAACTCATTTGCATATTTAAACATAACATTTCAGAAAACTTGTAATACAAACATTTTTTGGAATTCTTAATGTAATTAATCAACTGGGGAAGTATGGTGATATCTATTAGTTTTTTTTTTTACTCTATTCACCTGGGGTGTCTTGCCTTAAAATAAAGTGTAACCAAAAATATTTCTTAGTTAATGTTAATTTCAACATTTACTCATACATTATTAAAATCAAAAGTTGTATGTCAATATTACTTAATAGATACTATTATTTGAAGAATAACATTAACAAAGATTAATAAATACTGTAACAAATGTTTTGCTCATTGTTAGTTAATGCATGAACTAACATTAACTGATGAGACCTTATTGTATAAATGTTTCCTTTTTTTCTCCATTGTTGATCTCATACTTTTTTACTTTAAACATTTATTTAAGGAGATTTTATCATAATTTACTCTTATGTTATTTCAAACCTGTAGGACTGACTTCTACAGACCACAAAGAAGATATTTTGAAGAATGTTTGGTAACACTTTATAATAACTGCATGCTATGAATCATTTGTTAAGCATTAGTAAATAGTTAATTCATCATTTATAAAGCATTAATATAAATCAAGAATAAAGCATTTATAGCAGTATTTATAAACTACTTATTAATGTCTATTAATGCTTTATAAATGATGAATTAACTATTTACTAATGCTTAACTAATGATTCATAGCATGCAGTTATTATAAAGTGTTACCGAATGGTTCAACAGTTTGTGTTCATACAATGAAAGTCAGTGGGGTCCAAAGCAACACCAGACTCTATTGACTTTCTTTGTCCATCCATCCATCCATCCATCCATCCATCCATCCATCCATCCTTTGTGTGTTCTGCATAAAAAGAAAGTCATACAGTCATACATCCTTGTGAAATCTATGATGTAAAATCAAGACTAATCAAGGATAATTCACAGCCCTTTACCACAACACATTACCCTGCTCTATTAACAATTTCCCACATAGCATGGTCATATTTGCATTGCTTCAGCATGAGTCAAGTTCATTGACGGCTAGTTTCACAGTGAATATCAAGCGCTCTTTGTGGGATAGCACTATCTGTTTAGTTCGCTGATGTCTAACGTTTTTCAAATCGTCACAGTCCATGTGTCGCCCACTGCTTGACCAAATAGCGATGCCTTTGTTGTTAGAGTTGCGACATAACAATTTTAGCGCAGAAAGTTTACATGATTCATGTTGCATTACACACTTTGAAGTGCGAAGACCATGATGACTGACAAATGGCCATTAACATATCTGTCATGTCATCTAGCTACCACTTCAGAATAGCAGATTCAGACTCAATGTTTTTTTTCCTTTTTAAATGTTATGACATTTCATATATAAACAGTCTTTTATATACAAAAATTGAAAAAGAAACTGCAAAAGTTTTAGTAGTTTGTCCACAAAATGCTCTCTGCGACCTGTCAATAGTTGAAACTGTTGCTCAGGCTTTTGTTTTTAGTCTTCAGGATCCAACTCTTAAATGTGTGTTTCATGGCCTGCTTAAATTGTGAGAATTCTTAAATTAACTCTCTGTGCTAGATACCCCTGACACTGCATCAATGAAACTTAAACAGGATTGTCACTTTCTCAGACTAATTTTAGGAACATTTTGCAATTCCTGCATTTATTAAAACGTTATTGCCCTTTTAGTCATACCTGTGTCTTCAAATGTATATTTAAAATGCCAGATTGCAAATGCACTCCATTGTAGAGAACATTCACATGCATTTTGAAAAGTGACCTCGACCTGAGCAATATAAATAACTTCAATGTCACCGGTTAAATACTGTATCAAATAGCGTGCCCATATTCATGACCAGATTTTCAGCTGAATCAGTGTGATAGATGCATTTCAAACGGGCTGGTTCTGAATTGAATCTCACTCAGATGTTCCTCCATCTCACCGAGACAATGGTTCCTCTGGTTGCTAGGAAACCTCCACCTCAAGCTCCTCATCTGGTCTCCAACCTTCCTTGAGGTGCCTCTAACGCTCAATCACCTCTCTGCACGAAAATTGGCTTCAAATTATGGAGAAATATGTATGGCCACTTAATCATTTTCAGCATAATGTTATTCTGCGGACATGGTATGAAATGCCCAAAACCACTTCATCTGTCTGATATTAGAATACGCTTCTGGCGAAGTATTAATTAATGCTTCTCAAATCTCTGGTTGTGTCTTCCACTCATTTCCTTTCATCTTCTCTTTCCTGCCATCCATCTGTTGCTCATTTCCATTTCTTCTGGTTCAGTTTGGGATAGTATCAAGCCTCTTCTGTGCTGCATGCATCATTTATAATTGTTATTTATTCTATTAACTGATGTGGTTTGAGTTAAATTATAACACAGTACAGTGAGCCAAACATCTAATATATCATATGTAGGGATAGAGTCACAATAAAGCTTCCAGAATCAACAATATAATTCAAATCACACAACTTTTAAATGTTTTTAATTAAAACTAATGGGTTGAAATCCAAGGGAATCACTTTGAACAATACTAACCAATACATAAACACAACTCTCTATTCAGCTCATTTCAACTGATTTTTATACGCAGGTCATTATTTACCATGTTACACTCAAACTACTTATCAGTGGTAGTCTTATTTCTCAAAACTGAAACATTAGGTTCCATTCGACCATAAGTGGACTGCGAAGTGGACTTCACAGGGTATTCCACCATCTTAAGTGAGATTCCAATCCAAAGGGAGCGAACATGTTCAGTTCGAAGGGCACTGCGAATGGCGTAGGGAATAAGGGAACATCGATACATCACTTCACAGGAAGTGGAGAGCGAAAATCACCCAACTGTCATTGCGTATCGCGTCACCAGTCAGAACTAATGAGTAGAGCCATTGGAAGAGTTTTTAAATGGCTCTGGCATGGAGGAGTTTATGTATGCATTTGAGTATTCATAAATATTGTTATTATTATACAAACTAGAGTATTTATGAATGGTTATGGTGATGAATGTACCTTTGCATATTCTATTGTATGAATATGTAAACAAATTAAAAGTGTTGAGAAGCAGCTGAGGCTCTGTCATTTTTTTTTATATTTTACTTTATTTACCTCAGGAAATGTTCACTATGCAGCTGCGTGTGGGAAAGAAAGCGCACAAGACCGCTACAATTATTAAGACCATTGATTAAAAACACATTTATGCGTAGTTAACCAAATAAAAATGTATTTTCATACTGAATGACAGTTACAGTACAGCTTCAAATCTGTTAATAATATACATAATACACAGGTATATGTAGTAAACTAATAAAACTAATATACTAATACAATGTTTTGATTATATTTTTTAGATACATACTGTGTGTTTTGTATATGTATAGGCCTATTATGTGATTTTAAATTTGAAGGTAAAGTCAATTATAATATTTATATTATATCATAATCTGCGTGACCCCGTCGTTGCCTTTCTTTGATGACGTTGCAGGGCGTTCCAAATGAGCGATTATTGTCAGTGAAGTCCACTTCAACTGATATACCGTGCTCAGGGAGTAGGGAGCAGTGAACACTGCATAGGGACCCTGTCGAATGGAACACAGCTATTGTTGTCAGGTGTATTATATTATAGTCATGATTATGGATTTTCAGTTTGTTTTCATCAGTTTCCTTTGTTCTTAGTTTGTCTGTCTTGACCTAGTTCCTCAGTTTGTTTGATTAGTAACATCATTCACCTGTTGTCATTTAATTAGCTAATTTCCCTGGTGTATAAATACTTCCTGTTTGGTTCAGTTCAATGTCGGTCATCGTCAGTGTTAAGTTAGTTGTGTTAGTTTTCCCTATGTATTCCTGCAAGTTCATAATTAAATACTGTTTCTGAGTTTCCTATGTCTTCGTGAGCTATTCACTTCAGCTGACCGTGACTATTATATTTGTTATGGTGTGGTGTACTCAGGAACAGGCTGAAGACTCAGGAGATGAAATCCAAACATAAACTTTAATTGTAACACTCAGGAACAGGCAGACGGGCAAGGAAACACACGCAAACATAACAGTGACTGGACAAAGACTGAAGGTGAGGGTGCAACTTAAGTAGAGAACACAAACAAAGGTAACCGACTACACACAGCTGAACTAAACTAACTAACGATGGTTACCATAGAAACAAAGGAGTGGCAGGAAACTGAACAAAGAAGCACAGGAACGAAATCAAAATACAAACTGAAAGTCCACACACAAACAGAACCGTGACATTACCTCCCCCCCCAGAAGGCGCATCCTCGCGCCATAAACAGTTAGGGTGGGAGCCCTGGAGGCTGGCTAGGAGAGTCTTAGGCAGGACGGGAAGCCTCCAGGGCGGTACCGGTGCTACAGGTAACCCGGGCGTTGCCGGTAGTTCAGGTGACCATGGTGGCGCAGGCAGTTCAGGTGACCAGAGCGGCGCAGGTCGTTCACAAGGCCAGGGCGGCACAGGTTGTTCACGACGGCCTCTGTGGATGGGTACAGGACGTCACAGGACTCTGGACGGGGACTGGAGACGTCACAGGACTCTGGACGGGGACTGGAGACGTCACAGGTGCTGACCAAAAGTCTATTAACCAGTGGTCCCTCCCTGGTTCTGGAGACATCACAGGTGCCGACCAAGTCTATTAACCAGTGGTCCCCCGCTGGTTCTGATGAGAAGTGATTTCTGGCGGTGGCCATCTTGGCTGAAGACGCTGGCTCAGGCATGGCGGTGGCCATCTTGGCTGAGGACATTGGCTCAGGTATGGTGGCAGCCATCTTGGCTGAGGACGTTGGCTCAGGCATGGCGGCGGCCATCTTTTTTTATTCACAATTTGTACAGTGTCCCAACTTTTTTGGAATCGGGTTTGTATAACTATAGTATATATTATTACTATAATTATACTATACTATATATTACTATAACTATTTGAGTCTATTTAATTTGTCTTTCTGCTTTCCGAATTGTAACTTAGTATTGTACACTCTTTCTAAACACATAGAAATTCACAAATACTCACAGCCAACGTATAATTTCCCTTTATGCACCGCGCATCAGAAGTTTCTCTGACGTGATGTCACGCACGAGCGTCTTGAACTTTCTGCTGGACGATATTCTCCCTGGACTTGGATGAAAGGTAGGTTTATCTTGGAAATTTGCTTTAATTAATATACTCGATAATGCAACGTTTGAACGTATGTTTTAGAGTTAATTAACGTAGTTTGTGAACATGGATACTAACGGAATCGTAATTAACCGAATTTTTGAATTTGCACGACCGTTTGCGATTGGCTATACAGGTTAGCGCCAAGCTACGTTACTGAATATGTTCTATTTATACTAGATGTTGCCTTTACTCGTTTGTTAGAAATGTATTCAGTTTGGACCTTGGAAGTATATGTATAACATATTTTTAAAATAAATGCCTCCTTTTAATCATTTCAAGTTGCACTTAATTTTGTAGTACATTTGTAACAGTCACATTTCCAAATATTTATGACCCACCTTCTGTCAGGCATACACTACTATCGATAAAATGTTTTAAAACATTGTGCAGTTCTAACTTCCTGTTTGTTTTTGTATTCTTTAGATGCCTTACAACAACAAGTGATGGCTGAGAAAAAGGAGGCCTCAAAGTTTGTATTTGCTGTTACTGCAAAAATGGCCCCGTTATGCCCCTAAACTGCTTTGAGGCATTGCTTGCCCTTAGTTCATCAGAGTATCAATTTAATGACTTAAGGACATCCTTTTGGCATCAGAAGAGTAGCTTCGATCCTTGAAAAGCTTCAAGACCTGAACAGTGAACTGTGGTAGTGTTTCAGTCTGTGGTACTGTGTTTCTGTCTTTGTTGGTGAGTTTCCATTTGCATTTACTTCCATTTTACAGATTGAGGTTGCATTTATGTTGTCATGGTTTTCCAGGCTTTTCTCCTGGCATTGCTTTATAAAGTCAGAATCAACAATTCCGTGTAATTGTTTTAAGTCACTTTGTCATCCATTTATTTGGCATCCATTTCTGTACTTAAGTTGTATTTTAAGCTCTTTCCGCTGGTTTCACAAACAAGGCTTAAGATAGTTTCAGACTAAAATGCATGTTTGAGCTGTTTTAACTGAAAGAAACTTGCACTGACACACTGTATCTAAAAATATATCAGTGCCACTGTTTTGTCTCAAGATGCACATCAGTAATGTTTTTTAAGGCATGTTTATAAAAGCTACTTAAATGTCCTAATTGAACTAAGGCATAATCCTGGCTTAATCTAAGCGCTGTCTGTGAAACCAGGCCTAAATGTTTAGTCACCATGAAATGCCAATTTAGACCCACTTGTTTTTCCTGAATGTGATGTTAATTCCTGTTCAAACTGTGGGGGCATAAATAAACACATTTGCCCGTAAACTGAAGGAAGTTGTTTACTTTGAGTGACTCTTTGATTCAAAACCATATTAATTGCAGCCCTACGTGGTCTTTGATTGAAAAAAACAGACAATTAACTGCCATAGAATCCTGCTGTACATAAAGCAAGATTGATCTGATATTGTTTTTATGTTGATTCAATGTTAAATAAGTGATTTAGTTAAGGTTGAAAAAATATTGATTTTATGTCCATCTTGATCTATTTTTCATCGTTGAAATAACATTATTTCAGGGTGCAAACCTGATGAAAAATCAATGTTAAATTTCAACATTGATTCAATGATAATTTGGTTGATGCATTAACATTGATTCAATGTTGATTCAGTGTTGGTCTGCTATCTGGGTCAGGAGATGAAATCCAAACATAAACTTTAATTGTAACACTCAGGAACAGGCAGATGGGCAAGGAAACACACAAACATAACAGTGGCTGGACAAAGACTGAAGGTGAGGGTGCAACTTAAGTAGAGAACACAAACAAGGTAATCGACTACACACAGCTGAACTAAACTAACTAACAATGGTTACCATAGAAACAAAGGACTGGCGGGAAACTGAACAAAGGAGCACAGGAACGAATCAGAATACAAACTGAAAGTCCAAACACAAACAGAACCGTGACTATGTTATGTTATGTTATGTTATATTATATATAAATGCAAAGAAATGTAAATGAAAGCTCTGCATAACAAATTAATGAGACAAAAGATATACTCAAAGAACAGCATGTGTGAAAGCCTTTTTGCAGTTACTGGAGCCAAAATGCACATCAGTGACACATTTATGATCTGGGAAAAGATTTTTTTGTGTGTGTGTGTGTGTGTGTGTGTGTTCAGATATGGCCAAGATAGTTCTTTCTATCCAAAATTCAAAGTGATATGTATGGTCTAACACCTTAAACACTATTGCTATAAGGTTCAAATAGGACTGAATTTAAATCTTAATAAAATTCTACTGAATAATATTACTGAAAACTTATAAACTTTGGTATGCTAGTCGCTGACATAAAATCGGTAGTTGTATCAGTATGGCAAGTTTTATACGAATGCCGCAACTTGAAATTGTTGCCAAAATGACTTTACATGCTCATACAGTCAAAAAAGATTGGACCAGAAGGCAAGAGAGTTGTTCTTTCTTACCACAGCATTTTCAGACTTAAGGTGAGTCAGCGGTTGGTGGTCAGCGGAAGGTTTGTCTTTGATGAGAACATGATGGCCGTGCCAGAGCCTGTCCATGGCGGCACAGCTGCTCTCATAAAATGTTTTGATAGCCTTAATAAGCAGGCAGCACTATGTGCTGCGTTTTACCGTGATTAAATCCAATCAGTCCACGTGATGTAAATGGTCTCTTCTGACTTTACCCTCCACAACGATAACAGCCCGTCACACAGACACTTTACATAAGGGTCATTCTTCAGTTAGGGTCACGTTTGACTTGAAATCATATATGTTAACACATTTATAAAATGGCCAATGAAACAATGTAACTACCAATCAACTGACTTAAAAAAAAATTATATTGAGTGTTTCTAAAATAAACTTCTCAAATTTGGTAATTCAAAATTTGGTATAGTTACTGGATGATTATTGTAAACATTGTAAAATTAATTACATTTCTGATCTCTCTTCTTATTTCCATGGTAACTCAATTTAAACTTCTTTTTTTAATGCAATTTTGCTCTCAGACATTTGACATAATGATAATTACAGTAGTATTGGAGACAGTGATACTCTGCAATAAAACAATAACAAATACAACATACATTAAAGATATGATTTTCCTTTCAAGAGAACTCGTGCTGCGTTGAGAATTGACGCTGTGGGAACGCCTCAGCGTGACTGAGTCTTGAAGCACGTGTGAAATCAGTCCAATGGCATACGGAATGTCATAGGTGGGTGACGTCATGACCAGGAAGCTATAAAGCGAATTCCAAACAGCGTTTTTGCACCCTTGAAGGGCACTTCAGGAAGGGGACGCCATTTGTAAGGGCGCTCCAAATGAAAGTGAACAACTAAATCCATTCACGAAGGGCACTTCCACAAATCTGTTTGAGAAAGGAACATGCGATGGTCACTTCAAGGAAGTAATTTAATACTGTAGTTTATAGTCAAGTGACCCAGGGTGGCGAATCCTCATGATTCATTTTAAATTTAGATATGGCGGGAGAGTTGGAGTTAAAATGTAAATAATTCAAGTTGTTTTGTTGTGATACTGTATATAGACACATTTTCGTCATGCATTTCATATTTTGTTTAAAAAAGTTTCATAAGGTAAGAAATGTGTTTAATGCTGTATGTTTAATGCATAACTTATAAAGTCAAGAGCAGATCGGGAACCCACACACACATACAATGCATATTTTAAAAACTTCATTATAAATGTACATTTATTTGTATATCATAATTAACAGCAATAGTAAGATATTCCTGTTGTTGCTACCTAGCTTTGTCGTGGTAACATTCCACTTGAAGTTAATAATGAAATTATGGTCTTTCATTGCTCCCTTTGCCAAGTGCGTTCCAAATGGCTTCATTATGGCACACAAGTGCCCTGCTCCCTCCAAAGTCCCCACTTCAAGGGCTATGCCCTTTGGAGTGAGTAGGGCATGGGGATGCTCACTTCCAATTGGAATTTGCCCAATGGGTGCTTCTCAATCAGCTCCCTAGCTCCCGATCTCGTGAATCAGTATATCATGTTCACGAATTCAGGCACTGGTAAGGACAGTAAAGGATGCTGGCGATATTTCTGGTGACATGACAACATCCTCATTGTACAACATCACTACTGGTATTTATGAACAACAGCAGAGCTGATATCTTTCTGACATTACTTGTACATTATGATAAATACTTACATATACATGCAACATTTGAGCTGTAAATAAATTATAAATGTTAGCTAGATTATGTTCATTACCTGTCTAGCCATGTATGTTTATGCTGAAATATAATAAAATAACGGTTTGTATTTTTAAAAACATCTATCGCATGTCGTTACGTGTAGTGAGTTGGCTCACGTGATTTAAGTTTCGCGCTTCAGAACTTCCGTTAAGGGAACATAGTGCGCATTGATGCTTCCTTGTTTTTACGGTGCATTTTGGGACATTTTAGGGAGCAAACGTTTCAGTGCCCTGGAAGGATTCTGCAACTGAGACTGCCCTTAAAATGGCCAACTTCCTGATCAGTGCCCTGACTACTGAAGTAGGGAGGGGATTGAGACACACCCTAAGTCAGCTTCTGTGCCTTCAGCAAGCGCTCTGTGTGAAGACAGGAGTATAATGGTGAGCAAACAGCAATTTGATGTGTTGTTTGTTTGGGAGTGGAGCATGGAGCATATATTTTTATAATGCGGAACTGAGCAGACGGGAGATTCCCTTTCTCTCTTGTTCCTATGAATGTGTGCAAACTAATTATGTGTGTTTGCAAGCTATTATTTTATGATTTTTTTTGTATATTGAAACTATTCTAATATGAATATTCAGCCTGTCATTCAGACAGTGTATACCTGTCTGGTTGTTTCTTGGCAGCATGTAATTTTGAGGAATTAAATGTAATATTTGTCTGGCTTTGAGAAGTTAGATGTCTATATGAAAATACTATATTCAGCCATCTGGCTTTAAAAAGTCTGGATGTCTATTTAAGAGCTGAATGTTGCTACTCGAGCCTCCCTCATAGAGACTGGGAGTCGAGGCGGCACTTGCAGCTGGTAGTCCTCCCAGGGGCAGACGGATCTGAGTGTTACAGACTTGGCCAGTAAGAGTTGTGTTTGTAAACCACACTCCCCTGGCCTCAAGAGGCACGCTAGCGACTGATGCTAGAGGCTATGGTCTTAAGTCTGCCTCCCACACCGGACACCTCTGGACATCCGGTTCGGAACGGGTCAAGTAGGACCGATTACATTAGGACCGTCATCTTCTCGAGGAAGGCTTTGGCAAAGAGGTCCTGAAGCAAAAAAGGGTCAGGCATTTGAGGGTAGACCCCTCTGGGGGAGAAATGGATAACACCTCATCATACGGTGCCCTCAGGAAGCTATTCTGCCAACCCCGCCAGTGTCTGCTCAGAAACGTTGCGGCACTGGGAGACTCGTCCCCTCCATTTCAGAGAAGTCAGTTCGGTTGTTCCCTGCTGGTCATCCACTTCAGGGCACCGAAATGGCTACTCGAGTTATGCTAGAGACCAGTCTCGAGAGGCCGATTACCTTAGTAGATTTTTTGGCAGCTTGGGAACTTCTGTCAAACATATCTCAACAGAAGCAGAGCAAAAAAAAGACTGTGGGTCGGGGCGGCGCTCTCAGCTGAAGTCTCCTCGGGGTAAGATGGATCTGAGGACCGTCATTATCTCGAAGAAGGCTTTGGCTAAGAGGTCCTGATACTAATGGTGTTATGCCAGGGGGCTGTTCTGCCAACCCTGCCACCTCGTGTGCTTCGGGGTGCAGCAGTCTCCAGTGAGTTTTAGTCTCAGTGTCCACTTGCAAACACTGCGGCATTGGGAGACTCGTCCCCTCCGAGGAGGGTTTCAGAGGAGTCAGTTTGGTTGCTCCCTGCCGGTCATCCGCTTCAAGGCACCAAATTGGTTACTCGAGTTATGCCAGAGACCAGTCTCGAGAGGCTGGTTCCCTTAGTAGATTTTTTGGCAGCGTGGGAACTTCTGCCAAACATATCTTAACAGAAGCAGAGCCCCCCACAAAAAGACTGGGAGTCAGGGCGGCACTCTCAGCCGAAGTCTTCTCATGGTAAGATGGATCTGAGGACCGTCATTATTTCAAAAAAGCTTCGGCGAAGAGGTCCTGATGCCAGTGGTGTCAGACCTCTGAGGGCAGATCCCTCCAGAGGGAAAGGGATTATAATTTCACGGTGCCCATTTCCCTTTCGGTGCCCTCCCTTCGGATGCTCGCTCCATCTGAGGAGGCTTTCAGAGCAGTCAGTTCGGTTGTTCCCTGCCAGTCTTCAGGGTGCCGAGCTGACTACTCGAAATACACCAGAGACCAGTCTTGAGAGGCTGGTTCCCTTAGTAGACCATTTGGCAGTGTGGGAACTTCTGCCACACATTGTCTCAGTAGGTCCTGAAAACTATATAGAGAGGTTTCCGAATTCAGCTACGTTTTTTTTCCGCAACGGGCCTACAGTGGTAGGTACCAAGCAAGCTCTGGAAATGGAACGATAACTCAAAGTTCTTTTGGGGAAGGAGGCCATAGAGTGTGTTCCTCCTCCCAAGAGAGAGAGTCCGGGTTCTACAGCCAGTATTACGATATAGGTTGGGGGTTGTGTCAAATTCTAGATCTGCGCACTGAGGCGAATCGTGATACATCAGATTCGAGGACTGGCTTGTCATAATAGCTCTTAAGAACGCATTAAATCGAGCAATTAGGAATAGCCTTAGTGGGTTGCATCATCGCTAGCGCTGCATAGAGGTGAGCAGTCTCATCACGGAGAGAAGTGAAATGGCCGCTGGAGCAGTGATGCATGTCATTTGGAGTTGTAAAGTTAAGAAAGTAAGTGATGGTAAACTAGATTAATAACTGGAATTCATATATTTGAAACCAGGGCAATATTGACATTGTTAACAGGAGAGAGTTGTTTAAATAGTTCTAATTGTGTTTATATTGAATCCAAGGAGTAAACGAGAAGTTGAGCTGATTGATCTGACGAACATTGCGCAATATGGATTTTCCTTGATTCATCTGAGATTATTTCTAATCATTATCACTCTTTTCTTGGTAAGTGGGCTCATAAATGACTTTTATTCAGTTATGGTTGAGTATTATTCAGTTGTTTTGTGGAGTTGAGTGTTCTTAAATAATACTGTGATGTATGATTCCTGTGAATGTTAAAAAAAAACTGTAAGTGAAGAGGTAAATTAAGGGTTTATTTACTCTTTAGAAGTGTTTTATGCACATTCATGAGTGCAATGGGTGTAACGTAGCTCACGTGGAGTTTTGCTAAGCGTGCGGGCTCATGTGCTACGAGCTATAAGCTAATTAAGTGCACATAGATCAATTGAAGAGGTTATGCATATTCTTATAGTTATGTTTCTATTAAGGGAATTTGTTGAAGGAAATAAGTGTTGGTAAAAGTGTATTGATGCATTTTAAAGGATCTATTGTGTTGAAAATGATCATTTGAAATGTTAATGTTGTTAAAAAGAAATTGATTGTAATTGTGTTAATATAATTGGGTTTTATTTCCCCCTCTTTTCTATTTTGTTTGTTCCCTGTCCTTTGATATCTCTCTTTGATATTGAATGAGGAGTTTCTTGGAGTTCTGGAGTTAGAACTGTTTCTGCCATCAGCCAGGAGTGCTCATCATTGGTGGAAACTGGCGGGCCAGCCTGGTTTTTCCTGAACTTGGACAACATTTCATGTTTCATCTAAGTGGTAGGACCATATGTATACATTTTTTCCCTCCTCCCCTGGACATTATCGCAGCTTTGAACGAGAACAATCCCCCACCCCCTTTTTCCCCCTCTCATCTTGAAGTTTGCGCATCTGCATTTTATAACTGAAACACTGAAACGGGAGTACGATGGACACTGAACTGTGCTAAATTCCTGTTTATTATTTTAATCAGTTTCATCAAAGACAATTGAAGGGAACTCTGATTTGTGTCATTGGGTATTTTATCTGCGATTTATTGTTATCATTGCTGCTGTTAATTCTGTTTTCCATCTTTTATTGGAAGGTCCTGAAAGGGAAGAATACAAAGGTTATTGATTTAAATAATTGTAAATTTGGTATTGAATGTAAACTTGGTATACTGTTTATGTGGAAAAGGATAGAAACAAGGTTGTTTAAAGGTACATAGCTATAACGAAACCAAGCTGGGATTTAATGTAGTTTAACTGAGTAAACAAGGATCACCAGAACCAAGTAAAGAACTAAACTACAGAACTAAATAACAAGGAGTCATAGCTAAAAAGCTAAAACTTCTTTAATCCAAGAAGTTAATTCAAAAGGTTTTTTTTGTGAATTGTTTATTGAAGCTGTCATTTTGTTTTGTTTTTTTGTTGTTGTTTTTCAACTGAAACAAGTTAACACAAAGAAATATAAAAGGAAAAAAATACTTACCTTTTCAACTATAATCCCGTCTTTTGAGGTTATTTCCCTTGCTGCAACGCTGGCTCAAGAGCGAACGTAGCCTTCTGATCTGGTCCGAGACATTAGAAAGTGGTTTATGTAGAGCCTGTGCTACATAAAAGTTGGCGAGCCAGCCAGGAGCCAGTTCTTGCAGCGAGGGTAACTGTTAAAGAAACAGAAGGGAAATTAGTAAAACAAGAGAAACAAGTTATTGAAATTTCCAACCGTTACAATGGAAATCGTGAAGCGGGAAAACGTTAACGTAGCAAATGCACTCATAGTCGGAGGCCTTATGTTAACTGAAGTAGACAATGAGCTGGAAATGTACCTGCAGAAATATGATTCAATTAGCCGTAATATTATCATTGATGACCCAGCTTCAGAGTTTCACAGAAGTGCCATAGTAGAATATAATCATAACTCAGCAATCCAAAATTTGCGCCCCTTCTTACCTTTAACTTTGGGGAGTCACTCTGACCCAGGTGTTACTTTCCGAGTGCGTGCCTTAGCTACTGTCTACACTCAAACTGCTAGCTGCACTGCCACTGAAGGGTATCTTAAGGAATTGAAGGCCATCGCCAAAGAGAGTGAAAGGCCTTTCCAAAGTGTGCTTCAAGAAGAATTGGAGAAACTCAAAGAAACCCATTCTGCAAATCAAGCTCCAGCAAAATCTCAACATGTGAGCTGCCATGGCTCACGCAGTGACTCCCAGGTTGCAGAGGCTACCGTCCTACCACCAATACGTAGCTCCCCAACTCCCTGACTAATGTAAAAGGGACAGAAACTCAAAGCTCAGAACCCCAAAATCCAACTAAGAATAAAATGACATTCATGTCTCCCCCTTCTCCAGAAACTACCACTGATGATATTACTGTGACAGCCTGCCCTGTTTTCTTCACAAGCATTGTGGACCCACCCAGTGTCCAGAGAATGGTGGTTGAACACATAGTGAAAACAAGTGAATCTACCCTGTCACAGCAAACCTCAATCCATCGGAGAGTTTTCTCAGGAAGGTCTCCGCGTCCCCCCAACGAACCAGATTTCGACACCTGGCGCGCAAGTGTCAACTTCTTGTTAAATGACTCTTCTGTCTCTGACTTGCACAGAACGCGAAAAATCTCTGACAGTCTTTTACCTCCAGCTGCCGACATTGTAAAACATGTGCCCCTACCTGCTGTGTATCTTGAGCTATTAGAGTCTGTATATTGTTCTGTCGAGGACGGAGACGAGTTGTTGGCCAAACTCATGGGCACTCTACAGAATCAGAGTGAGAAACCGTCAGACTACCTGCACCGCTTACAAGTTATTCTGAGTGCAGCAATCAGATGAGGTGGCATAGCAGAAAGTGAACGAGACCGTTACCTTTTGAAACAATTCTGCAGAGGGTGTTGGGACACTCGTTTCATTGCCGACCTTCAGCTTGAAAAAAGAGAAGTACAACCACCCACTTTTGACGAACTAGCAGTGCTTATTCGAACCCAAGAAGACAAACACGCCTCTAGGAACGGATGAGAAAGCATCTTGGGATGACAAAACCCCCTAATGCCTACCCGAAGTCACAGGCAGTCTCTAACCAAGTGTCAGCCTGTTCATGTGATGTGTCCATCTCTGATAGTTCCGAAACCGGCCTCTTAAAGAAACAAGTTGCAGAAATCCAAGCCCAAGTTATTGCCTTAAAGCAGTCTCCTGATCGAAAGAGTCCAAAGAGTCATTCTGAAAAGGCTGAGTTGACCACTCTAAAGGAGATGGTGAAAGAATTATGCACCCAAGTAGCCACGGTAAAAGCATCGGTCACCAAGGGACTGAAACAAAACAATGCAGAAGAATCGGAAATTGCTAGGCTGCAACGTCAGATTGCGGAGCTGCAAACTCAAAGTGTCGCTCGTAAGATACCTCGAACTTCTAACACTCAGAGACCGCTTGAAACTGAAACAGACAGAATTCCTAGGACAGGCCAGCTGAGAGTTAACAGACCATGGCCCTGGTACTGTTTCCGGTGCAGAGAGGATGGGCACCTGGCTATCAATTGCGAGAATGCTGAAAATCCTTCCAAAGTCGAGGAGAAGCGACTTAAGTTAAGAGAGCAACAAAGCCAATGGGACTCTCTGCATGGAAGGCCTGCCCAGCTTTTAAACTGAAAAGGGTCTCTGTAGCAGGGCATATGGAGACCAGACATTCAGACTGTCGCCCTGAATGTTACAAACAGATATCTAATGTGAGCAGCCATGGTGCACCGCCATTGAAACACTTGCCAAAGGGGCTGGTGGGGATAAAATGCACAGCCAAGGTTGCCATTGGAGAAAGAGAAGTAGATTACCTTTTAGACACAGGGTCGCAGGTGACCACAATTCCTCAGTCGTTTTATGAAGCAAATTTGTCAGACTACCCCTTGAAGCCATTGGAAAACTTGTTGGAGGTAGAAGCAGCCAACGGACAGGCTGTGCCGTATCTGGGGTACATTGAGCTAACCTTGAAATTCCCCATGGCGCTCATAGGTACTGAAGTTGAAGTCCCCACACTGGCTCTGGTGGTGTCAGATTTAACAAGTCTTTCCCAAATTCTAGTTGGGACCAACTCTTTAGATGTGCTTTACAGCAAGTGTGCTAAGGAGAATGCGACTAACTTTCAGTCAAGCTTCCATGGTTACCAAGCAGTACTTAAAGTTTTGGAAGCTAGGTGGAGACAAGCCGGCAGTGACACCCTGGGTTATGTGAAGTTGAGGGGAAACTCCTGAAGTTGTGCCTGCAGGAAGCACAGTGGTCTTGGACGGCTTTGTTCACCTATATGGCCCCCACACAGAGAAGTGGGTGACTCTGGAGCCTCCATCGGTCCCTTTACCAAGTGGTCTGCTGATTGCAAACTGTTTGCACACCTTACCCCGTAAACGTCCCTCCAAATCGTCAGTTGTGCTGAGAAATGGAATGCAAACCGACATAAAAATCCCTCCTAAAATTGTGCTGGCAGAGATTCATGCTGTTCAAAAGGTCATGGACCAGCAGTGTCAGAGTTCAGATGTCAAAGCTGAGGAAGCAACACTTACAGTGGGGAGAACAAGTATTTGATACACTGCCTATTTTGCAGGTTTGCCCACTTACAAAGCATGTAGAAGTCTGTAATTTTTATCATAGGTACTCTTTAACTGTGAGTGACGGAATCTAAAACAAAAATCCAGAAAATCACATTGTATGATTTTTAAGTAATTAATTTGCAATCTCATTGCATGACATAAGTATTTGATACATCAGAAAAGCAGAACTTAATATTTGGTACAGAAACCTTTGTTTGCAATTACAGAGATCATACGTTTCCTGTAGTTCTTGACCAGGTTTGCACACACTGCAGCAGGGATTTTGGCCCACTCCTCCATACAGACCTTCTCCAGATTCTTCAGGTTTCGGGGCTGTCGCTGGGCAATACGGACTTTCAGCTCCCTCCAAAGATTTTCTATTGGGTTCAGGTCTGGAGACTGGCTAGGCCACTCCAGGACCTTGAGATGCTTCTTACGGAGCCACTCCTTAGTTGCCCTGGCTGTGTGTTTCGGGTCGTTGTTATGCTGGAAGACCCAGCCACGACCCATCTTCAATGCTCTTACTGAGGAAAGGAGGTTGTTGGCCAAGATCTCGCGATACATGGCCCCATCCATCCTCCCCTCAGTACGGTGCAGTCGTCCTGTCCCCTTTGCAGAAAAGCATCCCCAAAGAATGATGTTTCCACCTCCACGCTTCATGGTTGGGATGGTGTTCTTGGGGTTGTACTCATCCTTTTTCTTCCTCCAAACACGGCGAGTGGAGTTTAGACCAAAAAGCTCTATTTTTGTCTCATCAGACCACATGACCTTCTCCCATTCCTCCTCTGGATCATCCAGATGGTCATTGGCAAACTTCAGACGGGCCTGGACATGCGCTGGCTTGAGCAGGGGGACCTTGCGTGCGCTGCAGGATTTTAATCCATGACGGTGTAGTGTGTTACTAATAGTTTTCTTTGAGACTGTGGTCCCAGCTCTCTTCAGGTCATTGACCAGGTCCTGCCGTGTAGTTCTGGGCTGATCCCTCACCTTCCTCATGATCATTGATGCCCCACGAGGTGAGATCTTCCATGGTGCCCCAGACTGAGGGAGATTGACCGTCATCTTGAACTTCTTCCATTTTCTAATAATTGCGCCAACAGTTGTTGCCTTCTCACCAAGCTGCTTGCCTATTGTCCTGTAGCCCATCCCAGCCTTGTGCAGGTCTATAATTTTAAATTTGTGTTCTTAAATAATACTGTGATGTACACTCACCTAAAGGATTATTAGGAACACCTGTTCAATTTCTCATTAATGCAATTATCTAATCAACCAATCACATGGCAGTTGCTTCAATGCATTTAGGGGTGTGGTCCTGGTCAAGACAATCTCCTGAACTCCAAACTGAATGTCAGAATGGGAAAGAAAGGTGATTTAAGCAATTTTGAGCGTGGCATGGTTGTTGGTGCCAGACGGGCCGGTCTGAGTATTTCACAATCTGCTCAGTTACTGGGATTTTCACGCACAACCATTTCTAGAGTTTACAAAGAATGGTGTGAAAAGGGAAAAACATCCAGTATGCGGCAGTCCTGTGGGCGAAAATGCCTTGTTGATGCTAGAGGTCAGAGGAGAATGGGCCGACTGATTCAAGCTGATAGAAGAGCAACTTTGACTGAAATAACCACTCGTTACAACCGAGGTATGCAGCAAAGCATTTGTGAAGCCACAACACGCACAACCTTGAGGCGGATGGGCTACAACAGCAGAAGACCCCACCGGGTACCACTCATCTCCACTACAAATAGGAAAAAGAGGCTACAATTTGCACGAGCTCACCAAAATTGGACAGTTGAAGATTGGAAAAATGTTGCCTGGTCTGATGAGTCTCGATTTCTGTTGAGACATTCAGATGGTAGAGTCAGAATTTGGCGTAAACAGAATGAGAACATGGATCCATCATGCCTTGTTACCACTGTGCAGGCTGGTGGTGGTGGTGTAATGGTGTGGGGGATGTTTTCTTGGCACACTTTAGGCCCCTTAGTGCCAATTGGGCATCGTTTAAATGCCACGGCCTACCTGAGCATTGTTTCTGACCATGTCCATCCCTTTATGACCACCATGTACCCATCCTCTGATGGCTACTTCCAGCAGGATAATGCACCATGTCACAAAGCTCGAATCATTTCAAATTGGTTTCTTGAACATGACAATGAGTTCACTGTACTAAAATGGCCCCCACAGTCACCAGATCTCAACCCAATAGAGCATCTTTGGGATGTGGTGGAACGGGAGCTTCGTGCCCTGGATGTGCATCCCACAAATCTCCATCAACTGCAAGATGCTATCCTATCAATATGGGCCAACATTTCTAAAGAATGCTTTCAGCACCTTGTTAAATCAATGCCACGTAGAATTAAGGCAGTTCTGAAGGCGAAAGGGGGTCAAACACAGTATTAGTATGGTGTTCCTAATAATCCTTTAGGTGAGTGTATGATTCCTGTGAATGTTAAAAAAAATGTAAGTGAAGAGGTAAATTAAGGGTTTATTTACTCTTTAGAAGTGTTTTATGTACGTTCATGAGTGTAATGGGTGTAACGTAGCTCACATGGAGTTTTGCTAACCGTGCGGTCTCATGTGCTATGAGCTATAAGCTAATTGTGTGCACATAGATCAATTGAAGAGGTTATGCTTATTCTTATAGTTATGTTTCTATTAAGGGAATTTGTTGAAGGAAGTAAGTGTTGGTAAAAGTGTATTGATGCATTTTAAAGGATCTATTGTGTTGAAAATGGTCATTTAAAATGTTAACGTTGTTAAAAAGAAATTGATTGTAATTGTGTTTTTTTGCCTTGTCTTTGCAAGGTTGGGTTTTTTTCCCCCCTCTTTTCTATTTTGTTTGTTCCCTGTCCTTTGATATCTCTCTTTGAAATTGAATGAGGAGTTTCTTGGAGTTCTGGAGTTAGAACAGTTTGTGCCATCAGCCAGGAGTGCTCATCATTTGTGGAAACTGGCGGGCCAACCTGGTTTTTCCTGAACTTGGACAGCATTTCATGTTTCATCGAAGTGGTAGGACCATATGTATACATTTTTTTCCATCCTCCCCTGGACATTATCTCAGCTTTGAACAAGAACTATTGTTCTTGTTGTTGAGACCATGCTTCACTCCAGAGCTCCCTGCAGAAGGAAACAAGTGGAAATCATCAGCTGGATCCAGTTGGTACAGTGCTGGAATTCCTGCAGGATAATTTTGCCGCAGGGTTATCCTCCTCCACTCTAAAGGTTTACGTGGCAGCCTTAGCTGCTTACCACACACCTTTGGGAGGTGTCTTTGGGGAGAAACCCGTTGGTACCTTGTTTCCTCCATGGTGCGTCGGATCAGGAGGAGTATGGTGGCTTCAAAAGCATTATAATAAGGGGTCTCCCTACAAGATGTGTGTGATGCGGCGGGCTGGTCCTCTCCGCACACATTTGTCAGGTTTTACAACCTAGATTTGGGCTTCACCCCTGGGTCCCAGGTGCTTCTGTCTTAGTTGTGCTCGCCTGATTTCACGCAAGACAGGCACTGGTCAGTACGTCGGCATTGGTATAAATGTTCCCACAGCGTCAATTCTCTACACAGCACGAGTTCCCTTGAAAGGGAAAGTCTCAGTTACGACTGCAACCTTGGTTCCCTGAAAAGGGAACGAGACGAGGAGAAGGTAAAAAGTCTGTGTGGGGGACAAGCCCAAAATTCTCAGAATTTTAACTCTTAAAAATTAAGAGAAGGAATGAATGAATGAATGAATGAATGTTTCAAGATATTACTATAAATTCTAAAACTTACCCATATACAGTTCAAATATACAGTCATATATTGTCATAAATATATGAATACATACATTAAAATGTATACACGACCAAAACCAAATTCCTTGTAAGTGCAACTTCATCAATAAATGTGTTTCTAATCCTTCTATGATCAGCACTTTTGAAGGAGCTCGATCATTCTGAACAAACTCCTTCTGTCTCCTTTCACGATGACTGGACAAATATCAGCTCTGTAGCTGTTGACTGGACTCCAGTGAGTGGCCTGTGTGTATCCCCGGCTCTGGCTGTCATAGTGAGTGATCGTTACTGAACTGCCCTAATTGTTTAATTAGGTTGGGGCGGATGAGATGTGACAGCTGCAGGGTGATTCATGTTTACGAGTTTCCCGCTGCCATGATGGCCTGTCGGTGGGTGCAAGGAGTGATGAGGCCTTTGGCAGGCGAGCTGGCATCTGTCGTCCATGTCATGGGTAATTGAAGAGAGGCCTTCCAATCACTGCCGGCTCCACGGCACCGCTACACCTTAATAGTTGTCTCTTTTTCTTTATCCATCTTTCACTCTGTCTCAGACACGCTACTTTAATCACATCTGACTGAAAACTGTCAGGTGCACATGCTTTTACCTAGTCTTTATCTCATTTCTTTTGCTGCTTGAACACAGTGTTGCTAAAGTTCTCACTCAATCACCTTTGGATTCATTATTCTCAGTGTCCATCAGTGCTTATGACTCCTTTCATTTTCTTTTTCACTAACAAATATCTTGTTAGAAGGAAAAGTGGTATGGTGTGGCACCACACTCACTTTCTCTGTACTTCTCTCTCAGGTTCAAACATATTCCTTGTCAAACTTAATGTAAAAATATTAAGTGCCAGAAAATGCTTATTAAGCTTTCTATTTAATTGTGAAGATACAAAGTTCCCTCTCCACATTATTTTCTCCCATTGATGATTACACAGTTTCCGGAACTGCATTTACTTCATACTCTAAGAAATAAATATTTTTGCAGTATATTATTTTATTACTATTATTATTTATTTATAAACATCAAAAATGTATTAGTTAGTTAGTTAGTTAGTCACATCAAAGTATGTATTTTGTATGCTATGTGTAATATACAGTAGTTAAGTATTAATATAGTTTGGAAAGATTTTTTTTTACATTCCTTCCAGACTATATTAATACATAACAGTATATTTTATTTGTCACCACCATCTACTTATATATTCTCAGGTTTAATGACATTCATCGCTAGTATATTTGATGGGCATGTTGATTTTGAAAATTTAGTTATTTGCATACCATTTACTCTGATATTTCATAATATTTACTTGGATATTTTCTCATTGTAGCCAATATCTTCAAGATATGCCATCTATTTAACACCAGCACAGAGAGTTGAGTACTTGCTTTATGCAAAATGCTAATTTAAGATGGAGGTTATATACCAATTCTGTGAATGACATTTCTAGTGCTTGCACAACTAACTTTGAGTTGAAGACAAATTCTATAAATATGACCATGTGGGTGAGTATCACACATAAAGTGCCACTGGGAGATAATATAATGTTAAAATATTCCTTCTCTTTATGGATTTTCAACAGTTGGCAGTAATTGAGGTCACAGTAACAGAACTATATCCGATTTTATTTAAAAAAAGAAAGACCTGGTGTCTTGCGCATAACGTTTCTACATTAAAAGTTTACATAAATGCAAAAAATGTTCTTAGGCCACATTCACAATTATCTAATAAAACAAAGATTATTGGAGTAAAATTTTTAAAAGAAAAAAAATACTATTTCAGTCTTTCAATATTTCACATTTAATTAAATGAGTTACTTGCTATTTCTTTGTGATTAATTGTGAAATTTACAAGCAATTTCTGAGAGAAAATTGTTTCTACAACAATGTTTTTTCAGTGACACCCATTTTACAAATTACAGTCATGAGTGTTTATTCTGCTGCAGGTTGTCAAGAAATAATCGGAAAAAAGAAACAACTTACTTTAGATCAATACATGAAAAAGAACTGGAAGTGTGAGTAATGATGTTCTGACATGATGCTTTCATTGCACAGTTTTCTCATGAATCTTTTGTTATTGGTTCAATGATATCTTTAACTGACGAATTGAACAGCAGGGATTACTTTTGAGGCTAGAAACAAAGCTCACAGCAATTACAAAGTTGTAAACCAAATATATTGACCTTGGTGAGAGAGGATTCAACATTATTGTTGTTTCCTTGTACGCACCAATATTACCTATATAAAAAAAAATCCAAACAGGAGGACGGGGGAAGGGTCATGAGCAAAGAATCAAATAATAGAGTGGTCTCTCAGGAACCTGCAGGTAAACACTCAAAACACATGTCAAATTGATCGCAGAATGATGCATAGAGTGAGATTTATAAACTGGACCGTATATTACTGCTATAATGGCCATGGGCTAAAGCAGACACCCCTCTGACTGCTGATTGTACTAAATCACTCACCTCAATGACATCAAACGCACATAATCCACTATCCACTTGTATACTTCTCGTGTCAAAGATGTGTTTTTTTTTTTTTTTTTCTGTCTCTGTTAATTTATTAAAAAATACATTAAAAATGCCATTCATTCAAGGACATGAAAATACCTGTTACGTTCCATAGTGTTTTGGGGATGTTTGTCTTTTTCCATCTTTCCTGCATTCTCTACAATAGAGTGGTGCAGGTATGACGTCAGTTTGTAGGCCAACTGGCAGTTAGCATCGCACTGGTTCCCTTGAGAAAAACCCAATAGAATTTTCCCATAGGCTTTTGGATTAGCGCAAAAAAAAGCTCTGTGATCAAAAGTTTATGATACTTACACGTTTTGTCCATCAAGATAATTATCACAGATGAACACAACTTTTATTAATTTTGAAGCCTAAATGCAGTCGCCAGAAGTAAAAGGCTAAAGGTAAGCTATAAACGGACTACACCACAGTCCCACAACTTCAACGTCACCATCACTAAGCTTCAGACAACTCTTTCAGTTTTTACCTCAAAACATTTTCCCAGAACGTTTGAGTTAGAATAATTTATAAGAGCACAATTATGAGCATAATGAGGCTGTAAAAGCGGACTGAGCTTACCTTTTCGGCGTGATGACGTTTAATCTCCTTGACAGCCTCTGTAGTTCCCTTTCGTTCAGTCACTCCGAGTTACGTCAGTGACTGACGAATGGGGGTTTCGCTTAGAAGCCTATCATCTTCGAGATCTTAGAACAAGCCCAATGGCGATGAAATGCGATGGGCCTGCGGAATTTGCATAGCGTAACTCCGAACCACCTCGTGGGTATATAAGGAAGTACGCTGGCAATGTCACATTATGTTTCTGCTTCGGAGCCAAGAGTATCTCTTCACTCCTCAAGCCTGATACTAAGTTCGTCAGCTTCTTCAAGACGAGCAACTCTCCAGTCGGTGTTGGTGTTACGGCGCGTTCCAGCGATCGCACATTGCCTGCCTGCTGATCTGTGCAGTGGTCTGCATCCAGCTGGTGTGTGTTTCCCTGGGCGCTTCAGCACTACTGCGGAGTTTCTTCTCACAAAACGAGCTTGCACGCGGCGCGTCTTTTTAAAGATGTCTCGCCCGTGCACTTCTGGGTGCGGTCGGTCTCTGCCGCCTTCCGATGGGCACAATCACTGCCTGACGTGTTTGGGCTTACAGCACGCTCAGGCAGCGTTTGTGGATGCGTCATGTTCCCACTGCGGGAACATGACCATCGCGGTGCTGTGGCCGAGACTCGATGAACTCCGTCCTGGAGCGAGAGTCCCCTCTGCCACACCCCAATCTACCGTCTCTACGCGAGGCGGTACTTTGGCTTTGACTTTGGCCAGGGTGACCTGAGGGTGACGGTGTGGAATAAAGGCCCGACGCTAGTTCCTTGGGCCACGCCCCCCTCTAGCGCACCGCTACCCGCGAGCGCTCGGACTGAAACAGCGGCCCCGGCTCCTGCTGCCCTGCGTGTTTCGTTCGCCGCTCCGGAAGACGACGAGATGTCGATCGCCGCATCTCAAGGTGGGCTCGAGTCCTCTGAGGATGATGATTCGGCTGTGCTGCCGCCTTCGGGTGTGCCAGCATTGTCCGAGTTGGACCCAGAGCTGACAGCCATGCTTTCTCGGGCAGCCGCGAGCCTCGGGCTAGAGTGGAACCCTCCGCCCTGTCCTGAGCGTTCGTGGCTAGATGATTGGTTTTTGGGGGCACCACGTCCTGACACCCGTCAGGCCTCGCCCCCAATTCCTTTCTTCATACTCCTTGCGACAACCCCTCCCTGGTCGATTCCTCTGAGGAAGGACCTCCTTTCTCAGAGACGGGGCACCCTCTGGCACCCGCGTCCCGATCTCTGGAACCGGCAGGTTTGAGTACCCTACTACTTCAGGTGGTGGCTACCATCACTTCTGCTAGGGCCTTGTCTACCAGACACGCCTATGCGTTGAAGTGGAACCTCTTCGTCACCTTGTGCTCTTCTCACCGAGAAGACCACTGGAAATGCTGATCGGGTCCGTGCTCTCGTTTCTTCAAGAAGGGTTGGAACGAAAGGCTGTCTCCTTCCACCCTGAAGGTCTATGTGGCTGCTATCTCAGCCTACCACGACCTCGTGGAGATGAAAAAGGTAAGTCAGCACGACCTGGTCATCAGGTTCCTGAGGGGGGCGAGGAGACTAAATCCTCCTCGCACTCCCCTTGTACCCTCTTGGGACCTCGCAGTGGTCTTATCAGCCCTGCAGAGAGCTCCCTTTGAGCCTTTGTGATTAGTCGAGCTTAAATTCCTGTCTATGAAGACAGCGCTTCTGATCGCTTTGGCCTCCATCAAGAGGGTAGGGGACCTGCAGGCATTTTCGGTTAACAAAGCGGGCCTAGAATTCGGGCCGGCCGATTCTCACGTGATCCTGAGACCCCGGCCTGGATATGTGCCCAAGGTTCCCACCACTCCGTTCAGGGACCAGGTGGTGAACCTGCAAGCACTGCCTTTGGAGGAGGCAGACCCAGCCTTGGCACTGCTCTGTCCTGGAAGCTGAAGGGAAAGCTGAAGGGAAAGGCTCTCTCCAAGCAAAGGTTGTCTCACTGGATAGTGGACGCCATTGTCTTGGCTTACCAGACGCAGGGTCGTCCATGCCCCCTAGGGGTGAGGGCACACTCCACCCGGAGTGTGGCCTCCTCTTGGGCTCTAGCGCATGGCGCCTCGCTGACAGACATCTGCAGAGCTGCAGGCTGGGCGACACCCAACACATTCGCCAGGTTTTATAACCTCCGAGTGGAGCCAGTGTCCTCTCATGTACTCGCCTCAAGTAGTGGCCGGTAGCTGGACAGGCTCAGGTGTCTTCGCTTGCTCGCCATTTCACTCCACGGACTGGATACGTGCGATATTTCCTCAGGTTGCTTCCCTGAAGCCCTGAGTTCCTCCAGCACCGTTGATGCTGACACCAGAGTGCATGCCCGTCCGGTCAGCCCTCGTGTTCGGCTAAGTGCAGCCGCGTGCATGGTTCCCCCATCGGGCGACCCCCACATGTGTATTCCACTGTAAGCCTCTCTGAGCATGTGTCTTTCCCTTGGCAAGCCTTGCTACTCCTGGGGTTTAAAAATTCCACCTTCGGCTGGTTACCCCAGAGTTCTTCCATATGCTGCCCCTCCGTGGGTCATATGTGTATCCTTAAGTCTTCCCTGCGGGCAGGCACTTGGTGCATGTTTCCACGTGGAATATGCTTCCCAGTGTACCTTGGTATTCCTGTGTTAAGTGGGAGTCCTTCGTCCGTACTAGTCTACGACAGGGAGCTCACACTTACGCAGGGCACTGGACGACAGCCGAGTGGCGTGATTAGACTGGATCCCCATTCGTCAGTCACTGACGTAACTCGGAGTGACTGAACGAAAGGGAACGTCTCGGTTATGTATGTAACCCTCGTTCCCTGAGGAGGGAACGGAGACGTTACGTCCCTCTGCTACTTCCACTGTATTCCGGAACGGCCGGGAGTTCAGATCTCGGCTCCTCAGCAGGTAACATAATGCGACATTGCCAGCGTACTTCCTTGTATACCCACGAGGTGGGGCGGAGTTACGCTATGCAAATTTCGCAGGCCCATGGCATTTCATCGTCATTGGGCGTTTTCTAAGATCTCGAAGATGATAGGCTTCTAAGCGAACCCCCATTCGTCAGTCACTGACGTAATGTCTTCGTTCCCTCCTCAGGGAACGAGGGTTACATACATAACCGAGACGTCCCATTTAGCCATTTGTTAGCAGCCGCCTTTTTCAAGATATGTAACAGCTTCGAAGATCACGAGTGGGGTAATATGATGTATTTTATGTCGTAGAATAAAACGTAAAAGTGTCTTGAGCTTGTGTTCACCACAGACTTTATTTCAGCCATTTAACCAAAACCCCATTCAAAAAACCCATTGACATTGACCCGTTGAGGGAACCGGAAATGCTAAAATGTTAACTCGCTTCCGCGTTTTTGTCTACAAAGTGATGTCATACTTGCACCACTCTATTGCGACTCACAGGTCCTGTGATTGGACGCCATCCCTGCCAATCTTCATTGTCTACATGACGCCAATCGGATGTTATCGGCGGGTATAAACGATCCGGAAATGAAGCTAGACGGGAGTGCGTCTTTTTGCCGTTTGCTCTTGTTTGCCTGTCTTACTGTTCAGTCGCTCAGATTCTTGGTCTCTGTTATGAGTAATTTGTACTAAGGATTATTTCCAATTATTCATCTTATCTTAGTGTTGTTTTGTTTGACATATGCTGTGACTCGGCTCTCAAAATCCTCAAGCGTTTGCTTCTGGATTTTTTGATTTATCGTGATGAGACAAGGTTAGTATGTCACGTGACGTACACAAACAGCGTGTAGGGATCAAGTTTGTTTAGAAACACTAGTTAAGGAGCGGGTGCTAGCATTTGTATTTATGTATTGGTTAGTTAGTTAGTTGGCGTTTATACACTTGAGTATTTTTTTCACTGTATATTGTAAAAGCAATTGGGTGTCTTTTCTTGGTGAATATCAATTCACATTAAAAGTTAGTTGAATCTCATTTCCTGTCTCCGTTTGGTTCATTACACCATACAGCTCATTTCGTTGGTAACAAATGATTTCTTGAATTTATAACATTCATTTTATTTATATATATATCTCATTCATTTTTCCATTTAATTATTCAAGTGTTACCTTCCTACAACCCTGGACGGCAATAATAATAAAAAAAATAGGAAGTCGTAACAATACCTTTTATGATGAACATGCGAAAAACAAACAGAAAATTACATAATAGAGAGGGCCCCAGCAGATCCTCATTACTGTGTGTCAAGTCATAGTTCTCATAAAATATCACATAACATTTTATGACAAGTCAAGGTTAGTTCAGGTTGTAAAATGTCATGTGGTGTGATTCCTAAAACCTAGTATTTAATCATTAATGATATTAATATGTGTACATTTTGAAAGTTTTTCACAACCAAATATGTTGACACAATGTGTTTTCAAAAATGTATATAATAAATATTTTTTTTCTTTATCATGGACACTATGTGGACTCAACTTAAAAAAACTTTTTTTATTTTTGTTCAAAATGTACAAATGTAAGTGAGATCTTCTATCTTCCAAACCATGTTTTCACCACGGTATGCCTATAATAAGTCCTTTTATATTCAGACGGAGTAGCCCAGTACCATAAACAGAGAGAAGTAGCTCTGGCTACAATGCAGTTTTGTTTATTAACCGCTAGAGTGCCAAAAGTTACTTATGTATGAAATAGCCGTATAGTATGTTTGAAATGTTTGAAAAGTTTAAATATGCATTACACAGATATGATAGTTAAACTGAGAAAATAGTGAAAAAGAAAAAATCACAGTTTTAATTAGCAGCGCCGATAAGCAGTAACTTAAAAAGGATACTTTTTCGATCTTCTGTAACAAAGAGACCCGACTCATCAGACCTCCTCAATCCCCCATGATCTCCACTAATTAAAAGCTCATAATAGGTCAAACAAAGCATCTGCAATCAGAGTAAGGTCAGACATGCTTCAAGGCATTAACCAGCATCCACTTACTGGCAAGTACTGGATATAAGCCAGCCTCAAGGGCCAAATGTTTTCTTCAGTGTTCTATACAGAGATGGAATGTGGAAACTGTGCTCGTTTTAGGATGCCATCTGTATTCAATTCTTACCCATTTATACTGATGCCTAATAAAGAAAAAAAAAAATCATAAAGGTCCTTGGAGTTATAATTTCACTCGCTGCACTGCAGATGCATTTAACCCATTTACGCATGTTGGAAAATAACCAAGGCTCTACCACTCTTTTTCAATTTAAAATTTAAAATTTTAATTCATATTGCCAGGTCTGGGTGTTTACTCACCTGGGTGTGCTTTGAATTGACTGCACCAATTGGTGGGTCCGCTAGGGGGCAACGCTCACAGTTGTATTTACTCGAAGTAGGGCTGTCATGATATCAGATTTTTCACTACACAATTATCGTGGCCAAAAGAATTCATGATAACGATATATCGTAATATCTATAGAAATCTTGAAAAAAATAATGCTATCAGTCAAATTCATCTTTACTTTTTCCTCCCTTTTTTGAAGAATCACACCATTGTGTACAAAAGGAACAACTACACTTAATGCCAAACAGTTTGAAATAACTTCCTTCTGTGAACTGATGTGGCTTCTTATCACAGAATGAGGACGAAATTACATTATTTTTATAGTATTCTATACAGCGATAAAGGCTATGTCGATTGGCATTGCATTATAAATATACATTATCCTTGTGAAAATGGTTTGAAGAACACAAATGCTTTTGCACTGGTGTGCTAATTCTCTTCATGTTTAATCAGTCAAAATGTCTCTATTTGCATTTTATTTAGCTACAGAGATAGCTGAATGTCTTTGTCCATATTAGGTTATTTCCTAGAACATCACAGGTGCTTCTCATTTCTTATTTGTGCATCCTTGTTTCTTTTCCTCAATTCTTTTCCTTGTGTCTCAGATCCACCCCCATAGGATGCGAAGGAAGGAAGCAAGGAAAGAAAATTCATAATAAAAAATAATAATGCAAGATCCCCTGTTGAAATATGTGATGTGAAGGGGGAGGAGAATTTATATGTATAGAATATGAACAATTCTGCACCTACACCTGTGCATCCTCACTCATCACTCCTCTGGAAGCTGCCTCACTCCTCGTTCCTCGTCTACTCGTGGTGCAATTAGAGAATTGTCCTTCAAGATGGTTTTCTTTGATCTGTTTCCGGGTCACAGGCTAGAGGACGGAGGAGCGAGGAAATGAGTAAGCATTAATTTGAGTATAGAGGGTATGCATTGACATCACTTTCCCACCGGAACACGCCCCCTCAGCCGGGACTGAGTGGCAGAAGAGCTGCTGCATGACTGGATTTAAAGGGATAGTTCACCCAAAAATGAAATTTAGCACGTTTTTACACGGCAGTAGCTGCTGTACACTGACAGATGGCAACCATCTGTCAGTGTACAGCAGCTACTGCCGTGTAAAAACATGTCGTTGGATATGACAGATGAGACACTCTTCCCGCACTTGTTAAGGTCCAATACCGCCACCTACTGTACGTTGGGATGTCAACCAGATACTGACGCTGGATTATTTACGTGTCATATTATCATAAGTGTACTATATATGCTAATAAAAACAATTCCAACTGCAACGATAAAAGTGGAAACACTTCCCACTTTTATCGTTCCCATATTTACACAATTTGAGTATAAAAATGATCCAACTCTGTGCTGCCCTCTGCAGGTCAGATGGGGAATCATAAAGCAGTTATAGCAGGCATGTGTCAAACAGGTAATGGCAGTCGAAAAACTAATCATAGCCTAATTTTAAGATTTTTTTTTAGAAATATGTGATCACCAAATGCTATATATGCAATCATCTTTGTGTGAACAATAAAAAAAACAACTGCATAGTCTATTTTTATAAATGTTGTTGTGCAAATCATTTTAACTATGTAAAACTATATTAATAATAATATATAATTCTGTAATTACACTGCAAAAAATGCTCTTCTTACTTAGTATTTTTGTCTTGTTTCTAGTCTAAATATCTAAAAATTCCTAAATGAAGACGCATTTACTAGATAAGTAAAATCACAAAATTAAGTGAGTTTTTGCTTAAATCAAGCAACGTTATCTGCCAATGGGGTAAGAAAAATAATCTTATTTCTGATTGAAATCTTGTTTCTGTCCCAAACAGAAATAAGATTATTTTTCTTACCCCATAGGCAGATAATTTTGCTTATTTTTTTTCCCCAGAAAACAAGAAAAAATATCTTATGTCATTTTACTTATCTAGTAAATGCATCTTGATTTAAGAATTTTTAGATATTTGGACTGGAAACAAGAAAAAAATACTAAATAAGAAGAGCATTTTTTGCAGTGTACGTACGCTGGTTAATGCCTTGATCACATAAGAAAAATCTGGGCACTGCTGGGTTAAATGTATATTCCCATGTAATAGGTTTCTAAGTGCACAGTCAGATTTACTGCAAGTTTATAGCAAGGAAAATGAAACATGTTTTATTTTTTTGCTAGCCCATTAGAGAAACAGCATTCATTATATCTATTAACAATGATTTTTAGGTCATCTTTAGCCAATTAACTCCCCCTTTTCTTTTGAATTGTGTAGCTAGACAAAAATGTCCAATCCTGCCGCTAATGGCAGGAAATAATATTTCCCATCAGAAAAAAAAAACAAAAAAAAAAAATGCTTTACCAAAGGTCAGAATTATCTGCAGTGTTGCCTAAAACAGCACCAAACAAAACAGGATAACCTTTCAATGCCCAAACACCCATCTGGTTACTTCCTACATTGAACCACTATTACCTCTGCAGGTTAAAGGGGTCATGAACTGAGAAATCAACTTTCCCTTGAGCTTTTGATATATAAAAGGTCATGGTAATATAAGAATATCCTGTACATTTCAGAGCTGAAAACTTCCTTGTTAGTCAAAGAAAAGCTTTTATTGACAGCTGGCTTAGCAAACTCTTGATCTGTGCCTCCCTGTGACGTCAGAGTGTGGTGAAACACTGCCTTAACCAAAGAAGACGAACGCCTGATTCTGTTGCCCCGCCCACCGATTTGTGCATGACGTTATAGGACTATATAACATAGGCCTATGTTGAGCTGAACATAAGCTTAATTCGGATTCCAATATTATGAATGCATGGATGAACTTTATTTTTAATGAATATCCAGCTCACGTGGGGAAGACATTGCACGTTTGTTCCTTCATTTCACCACGGATTCGTTTGTAAACAAGAGGCTGGGGTTGCAGACAGGATGAGATTACATGAATGAATGAAGCAACACACTTATGTGAGTAAAAAATGTTTTTTATATGTGATAGTATTGCATTGTTACAGATCGTTTGATATCTATTGATTATGTGTACATGTCTAACTGAACATAACTTAGCACGCTGTCACAGGCTGGAGAATCCTTTATTTGAGGTGTTGTTGGTTCATTGTGCTGCGATTCGTGATCAGACTCGGACATGTATGGGCCAGGGCTTGCAAAGCCCAACTTCCGGGGCTAATGTGTTTTCCAGATGGGCTACCAAAACGTATCACCGGCCTGCCGACGGGCTATCTTAAATAGTGAAATAACATTCCTTTCTTGATGTGCGTTGTTCACTCTCTTGATAATTGAAGGAAAAATACAATCGCGGAAGTTTTGATCATGCTGATTTGTCTGACTCTGCAGTGAGGCTTGTGCGTGCGTGTGTGTTAGTGATGCACAGTTTGCGGTTATATCCACTGATAGGGCGGGCCAAGTAATAAAAAAATAATATTCCAATTAATTGCGGGTGGATGAGAGATAAATCATTGTGTTTGTTTGATAAAGACATTTTGCGAGCCCTGTGGGCGAATCATTCCGGTTGCTGTTTTCCCACACGCTTTCAAAACAATTCCTCATGAGTACTCACGGGGGAGCCGAAGCTCATTATAATATGCAAAGCTTATCCAATCATAGCAGTGGGCGTTTACTTCCAAGTCTTCAGTGCGGCACGCCCATAAAACCGAGCGTTCCATGAGAGAGGCTCAAAACCAGGGTAGAAAATAGCCTATTACTTATTCATTATGATGTTTTTGAATGTAAAAACCACACAAACGTCATAAGTTGACCTCAGACAACAGTATAAAAAAAGCCAGTTCATCACCCCTTTAAGGGTCACAGTTTTATTCTAGTCACCATTTACAAGAATCACCACTATATTGTAAATACAGCCAAAAAAGTGCTGTTATAATATATATTCCCAACACTGGGAAAAAGCTTTGCTCCATAGATGAACCTTTCCTGTTGACTGACCTTTAACTGGATTCAGCAGAGCCTCGACAGCTTTAAGCTGCTTCCACATGTCACGTGACTACTGTGTGTACACATTGTCCAGGCATCCTTTGACAACAACAACAGGGTTATTAATCCCTCTTCCTGTGAGGCTCCTAATCCTGTCATTTATCTCAGGTGCTGCATGGGCAGTGCAAGGTCAGTAACCTCCGCTGGACTTACACTATACAGCCGACTGACCTACATTTTAGGAACAATAGGGTGTGTTGCTAAGCAGATGTAAAACAGGAAAGAAGGACAGACCCATCTGCATTTTGATGCGTTTTGTGTAAATACAGCGAAAAATCGGTAACATGCAGAAGTTACCATAAGGAGCTATTTATACATGATGTTTCAATGGTATAAGCTTAGTTGATTCAGTCATATAAAATAATATATTTTTACTTGAATAAAATCAGTTCATTTAGATGTTACCACATGAAGCACATTTTTAGGTTACTTGACAATTGTGTTTTACTGTGTAGATTATGTAAATTAATTCTAAATAGATTTGATCCTAAACTGAAAATAGGCTACATTTTGCTAAAATAAATATTTAATCAGTTTTGAAATTAAATGCTTTCCATTTGAAATGATAATGAAACAGCATGATCACAGAGCCATTGGCATCCAATCGACATCCAGTCATATTTTGTGGCATTAAATCCTACTGGCCAGATTTCTGATTATCAGAATCAGAGTTTTATTTAACAACTATGCTTGCACACACCAAACATTTTCATTCGCTAGCAGAAGCCTCCAGACATTACAGACAGACACAGAAAAAAAAAAAAAATTATAAAATCTGTAAAAAAATAAATAAAAATTCTGTTGTTTTTACAAAATAAAGAATAAAAAATTCTGGCAGCTGTGTTTGCCAGAATAATTCTGTAAAAAATGTAAAATGTAAACATATTTACAGTACAACATGTACATTTTACAATTCAAAACTGTAATTCCCCCCCCCAAAAAATATTTAGTAAGGCCATGCTGCTTCTAAAATCTGTTTTGTACCTTTAACATATACTGACATCCAACCTTACCAACACAGGTGGTAAAGAGAAAACCACATCATGAAACAAAGTTCATCACAAGTAGATTTTCCACAAGCTGACATAAATACTATATAAGAGGCACACAGTCATGCACATAAATACAAAACACATATGACACTAAAATAATGCAATAAACATTCATTTAATTCAATGTACATAACTGATAAGAAAAAAAACTAAGAAACATACTTATTAAAATTAAAAACCATCAAGTGTTAAGTGTCACACTGGGATTTGTTAGAATGTTGGTTTATGTTTTTTCCACTTTCAATTATAAGTTGATTTGTTCTTTTAACTTCCAAAAATGGTGCATTTAACAGTATTTTACTGTATAATTACACAGAATGTAAAGTTAGGTCTTACAGTTTTTCTCCGTAGTACAGGAACTTACAGTTAACAGGTTTTTACTGTAGCATTTTTACAGTCTTTTACAGATATAATTTTTTACAGTGTAAAAAAAAAGAAATTTAAAAATGCAAATACAAACCCGATTCCAAAAAAGTTGGGACACTGTACAAATTGTGAATAAAAACAGAATGCAATGATGTGGAAGTTTCAAATTTCAATATTTTATTCAGAATACAACATAGATGACATATCAAATGTTTAAACTGAGAAAATGTAAAAAAATAAAGTTGATTTTAAATTTCATGGCATCAACACATCTCAAAAAAGTTGGGACAAGGCCATGTTTACCACTGTGTGGCATCCCCTCTTCTTTTTATAACAGTCTGCAAACGTCTGGGGACTGAGGAGACAAGTTGCTCAAGTTTAGGAATAGGAATGTTGTCCCATTCTTGTCTAATACAGGCTTCTAGTTGCTCAACTGTCTTAGGTCTTCTTTGTCGCACCTTCCTCTTTATGATGCACCAAATGTTTTCTATGGGTGAAAGATCTGGACTGCAGGCTGGCCATTTCAGTACCTGGATCCTTCTACGCAGCCATGATGTTGTAATTGGTGCAGTATGTGGTCTGGCATTGTCATGTTGGAAAATGCAAGGTCTTCCCTGAAAGAGACGACGTCTGGATGGGAGCATATGTTGTTCTAGAACTTGGATATACCTTTCAGCATTGATGGTGCCTTTCCAGATGTGTAAACTGCCCATGCCACACGCACTCATGCAACCCCATACCATCAGAGATGCAGGCTTCTGAACTGAGCGCTGATAACAACTTGGGTTGTCCTTGTCCTCTTTAGTCCGGATGACATGGCATCCCAGTTTTCCAAAAAGAACTTCAAATTTTGATTCGTCTGACCACAGAACAGTTTTCCACTTTGCCACAGTCCATTTTAAATGAGCCTTGGCCCAGAGAAAACGCCTGTGCTTCTGGATCATGTTTAGATATGGCTTCTTTTTTGACCTATAGAGTTTTAGCCGGCAACGGCAAATGGCACGGTGGATTGTGTTCACCGACAATGTTTTCTGGAAGTATTCCTGAGCCCATGTTGTGATTTCCATTACAGTAGCATTCCTGTATGTGATGCAGTGCTGTCTAAGGGCCCGAAGATCACGGGCATCCAGTATGGTTTTCCGGCCTTGACCCTTACGCACAGAGATTGTTCCAGATTCTATGAATCTTTGGATGATATTATGCACTGTAGATGATGATAACTTCAAACTCTTTGCAATTTTTCTCTGAGAAACTCCTTTCTGATATTGCTCCACTATTTTTCGCCGCAGCATTGGGGGAATTGGTGATCCTCTGCCCATCTTGGCTTCTGAGAGACACTGCCACTCTGAGAGGCTCTTTTTATACCCAATCATGTTGCCAATTGACCTAATAAGTTGCAAATTGGTCCTCCAGCTGTTCCTTATATGTACATTTAACTTTTCCGGCCTCTTATTGCTACCTGTCCCAACTTTTTTGGAATGTGTAGCTCTCATGAAATCCAGAATGAGCCAGTATTTGGCATGACATTTCAAAATGTCTCACTTTCAACATTTGATATGTTATCTATATTCTATTGTGAATAAAATATAAGTTTATGAGATTTGTAAATTATTGCATTCCTTTTTTATTCACAATTTGTACAGTGTCCCAACTTTTTTGGAATCGGGTTTGTAAAAGTACAGCGAGACACAGGCACAAGATTATCTCTCTGAAAGGAATGGTACACTTGTAAATAATACATTGACTTATGAATAAGGAGTGAAAGAAAACATGACAGTAACACATGAGATTCTGGGAAAATCTGGCTGCTGTGAATAAATCTGAAATGAAACGATCACTCGCATATCAACATTAATTTACCGTGACCATTGCTTTGTGTGCTGCACTAAAACAATCCAAAAGATTCTGTGATCCAATGAGGCATGAATGAAAGACTGATGATTGGCTCATTTGAAGTCATCCGTTTTCCTTTGTAAGAAATGATTTGTTGCCCTTTTGGGAATAGAAGAGGCGAGGCATTTTATTTGGGTTTCCAAGTAATTAATGGAATTCTACATTTACAAGTAACTTAGAATGATTGTTGCCTGAGGCTTTGATGTTACTTTTTAGTGTTATTATAATAATGATTTAAAAGAATATTTTTCAAGAAAATTAACAGCTTCTTCCCCGTATTTTCACACACTTAAAGACAAAAAAAGAGACGGATAGAAAAAAGAAAAAGGTCCACTGCATATGAATCAAATAAAAATCTCAAACCAAGACCTATTTATATTCTGTTTGTGTGTGAGACAAGATTGTACTGCCACAAAAATCATAGCATCCCAAGGTGCTGGATCCTCAGACTCCTCATAGTCTGTAAACAGTCATTTTATAACACATCTACCAAAATAGTAAAAACAAGAAGAAACCCTCCCACGCCTCTTTAAGCCTATTATACAGTTTCACAGTCTTATTAACCTCGCTGCTGCTCGTTACTCTTACATCTGTTGCTGTATCTGCAACAGACATTGCTCATCCGATGAGAGTCATTTTTAAAGTAAAACGCCTAAGATTACAGGGTGAGCCTTTACTCTATTCATACCAGTTCTTAGTGTTTTTGTGGTTTGAGGGGAAAGCTTATGACGAAAAAAATCAAACATTTACATTTAACAAAATAAAACAAAACATTTGCTCAGAAATGAAATGCAATTTAAATGCAAATTTAAATTAAATGCTGTTTAAATGCTAAATTAAAGGCAATATTTTATCCGTTCTCAGAGTAAAAAACGGCCCATCATATGCCTGTGACTGAGAGATGCATGCGGGTCAAACAGTGCTATTATTGTTAAAGGCACAAAATGTAAGATTTTTGGATTTAAAATATCCAAAAACCACTAGAATAATGTAATATTTTGTTGACTTGTGTACATTTTTAACCAGGACACGGACTGTGTCTGTGCGCCGCCTATCAATGACATCATACACGCGTTACCGTCGAATTACGGTTTTATTTTGTAGAAAATGGAAACACCAAAGACGCTTTAATATATTATGTGTTTTATTAGACAGGTGAGCAACTGTTTGGATACATCAATCAATAATCATTGTTATATAGCTCAACAGTCTTATTGTTTAAATCTTGTTTTCTTGATTTACCGCAAGTACCATGTTTTACCATGCCTAATATCGATCTAGCTTACTGCAGTGTGCAACAAGTGTCTCATAGTAGCCGCTGAGCAAATGCACAGAGCAGCATTATAACATAGCTTTCAACACACTCAATTGTATCTAATATGATAAACAGCGTTGCGTTACCCCATACGCATGACCGGAAGAAGTGGAAGCGCTCGTCTGCAGCATAATAAAAGCTCCACTGCTCTCAAGCCATGTGTCACGCTTGTTTCTCATTAGCAAAAGCCACCTCGCTCCGCTCCAACGGCTTTCAGCCCCACCCTGCTTCATACTATAGTAACGTTAATAAATCTTTAATACATTAGCTCATCCATGAATATGATTTCTGCCCGAGTCCCATCGGATTCATTTCCACCAGCTGTAGAGGTGAAGACAACAACTCCCATGATTCTGCAAAATCAAGGCGTCATCAAGCTACATCTTTGCTTTGACTAAGAGCAGTGAAAATTACATATTGTGCCTTTAACTAAAACTAATATGTCTGTCTATCAAGAGTGTATACACCAGCAAACTGCAAACTGACCTTTCATGTAGGACTGACCATTTTACCAGATCCAACAGCACATTATTATTGTTTAAGACTAAAATGGGCTGTTGCCATGGTGTCCCATGAGCCACCGTGGAGTCAACTGGTGGGTGGATGGTGGTTCCTTGTTCCTGAAATAGCTGCTTAATTGTTTAAACAGATAACTGGCGATCTGGCGCTGAGCCACGAGCATGCCTCTCGGGTGCCCACCTGGGACGTGCGGACGGCACAAACAGTCTACACCGCTGGGAGTGAATGAGTACATCAGCTAATACGGCACATCTCCCTTTCTGCCATTCACTGGGCCAGCACGTGTTAATTGCTGCCTTCTCAGTCAGGTTGTGAGTTCATTTTAAATGGAATTAAAACTAATAAGAGGTTCAAATTAAGGGGGTTTGTGCTGGTGGGACATAATTCTTCATTTGAGCTCTTAGAAGATCAGATAATGGTGATGGTGAAAGGTTGGTTTTGTACTTGTGCTTGCTTTAAAGTGTCTTTGAATTTTCTTTTGACAGGAGCAGGTCTGGTGCAAGAGTAAAGGGATTGAGGGTTAAAATGAGCCATGAATTAGTCACTGCATAGAGTTGTGAATTATGATAAAACAGAGTGATTTCACATACTTATTTTGACTTCATCACTCTTTCCCTTGGCAAGAGAATCCAAACTAGCTAAATCTCACTGCTAGAGTTTTCTGAGTAAATACATTAAATAGCAGACAGGGACAGCAAAGAAGTAAGACTTGTTTGCATATGTTAAATCCCAGCAAGCAATAACCATCACTTCACCGTCTCGGTTAACTATAGACCCGATATAGTCCGGCTATGAGTAACCCACTTCTAGCCAAAATAACCTTGAATTTGGTTACATGTTGTTTTTGCCAAATAACTTGCGAGATGTATGATATTCTATCATGCAAGCAAAATCAACAGTGATTACAAGGTGTTTGGTTTCATTTCTTTGACATGTTCATGTTCTAGATGACTAGTTTATTCTTGGGCTATGATTAGACATTTTCACTGACAAATTTTTGTTTTAGCCTAGATGTTAGGGCTGTGTTTGGATGGCTATTAGACGTCTTTTAAATGCAAAATTGCTTGCTGGAAGAAATATCATTGGTTTCATTCTATCCTTGATAGAGTTATCTAACATAATTTTCAATAATTAAATAACAAATACCAAGTTCTGTCATGAAACTCTATGGTGCAGGCTGATGGGTCCTTACATCGTTAACTGCACAACACAAGCTCATTCATTTCTGTTGCATCTGCAGCAAATGAGCTTGCGTCTCAAAATTTAAATAGTTGTTCAGTGTTCGCTGCAGCATTTTACAGCACGCTTTCCGAGTTCCTCTGAAACCCTACACCTTCCCCAGCTCCACCCGTATACATCTGCCACAGGAAATTTCACAAATGCTATTTGTGCAGCAGCAGCAGCAGCACGTCTTATTTGCTCACAGCAGCGTGTCTGTGTATGTATTGGCAGTAGCAAGTCTCTGTATTTGCTCTGCAGCAGCAGCAATAACAGCAGCAGCATAGCAGATCTATGCCACAAAGACCAAATGCATTAACATTATTATATCTATTACCATGCTAAACTTCAGAGAGTTGTCATGATAGAACTTAGTGCAGCGTAACGTAACAAGAATATGGCTGGAATTTTTTTCTGTAGCATGTATATAAGAACTAGCAAAAAAATATCAACAGAAAACGGCTCTGTTCACAGCCTCACTAACTACATACTGTAGGCATCATGCCAAAGGGCTGTTCACATAAAGATAACTATACCCATAAATTAATAATTGTTCTAATACTGTGAGAAAAAGGAAGTCCACAACACCACAACTGTATAACAGAAACGACACAGACAGTATTGTTGGAAATTGGAAATCACTTTCAGAATCTATAAAGAGCTTGAGCATTTACAGTGGCAGATGACATATCTGCAGCATGTGCTTATAATAAACAGATTGTCATTGTGCATTGGTGTGGATGCTAATAAAGTCATCACTATAGTTATCTTTATAGTTATTGTTCATGGTGTGAACAGGCCTTAACTGTTGTGGAACCTATACACTACCATTTGAGGTTGGTTTATTTGTGTTTTTGAAAGAAGCTTTTTGTGCTTGTCAAGGTTGAATTTATTTGATCAAAAACACAGTGAAAACAGTCAAATTGTGAAATAATATTTAAAACACCAGTTTTTTATTTTAATATATTTATATTTTAAAATGTACTTTATTCCTGTGATGGCAAAGCTGAATTTTCAGCAGCCATTACTCCAGTCTTCAGTGTCACATGACCCTTCAGAAATCATTCTAATATGCTGATTTGGTGCTCAAGAAACATTTATTATTATTATCAATGTTAAAAACAGTTGTGCTGCTTAATAATTTTGTGTAAACCGTGATCCTTTTTTTTTTGTTGCTCAGGATTCTTTGATTAATAGAAAGATCAAAACAATAGTATTTACATTAAACAGAATGGACGTCACCGACGAATTGGGATCCCTATGGAAAACGCCATGGCTGTTGCCACTTCCAGTGCCCCTCAAGCCCCTCAGACCCCCGTCTGTTTGGGGCGGGAACTTCACGCAGGAGACAACATATGGCACCTAGCTCAGCAGGGGGCGCAGCACTGGGGTGCGCTTACGTTACTGGGCCTGGCGTCAGATGCTCCGCCACATCTGACAGCTGTATGGTGGTGGAGGACTCAACAGGGTTCGCCTGCTGGGGAACTTACTGGAGCAATAAAGCACACTTATCCGGTCCATGAGGAGGGGAATGGCGCAGCAAGCCGACACTAGAATGGGCACTTCGGTGTTACTGGCTGAATGAAGCTAGCACACGGGAAGAAACCGGCTCTACACGGAGGCTATAGAATCTAGCGAACGTGTTAGGTGTCGCCCAGCCCGCAGCTCTACATATATCTGTCAGCGAGGTGCCATGCGCCAGCGCCCAGGAAGAGGCAACACTCCTAGTGGAGTGGGCTCTCAACCCGAATGGGCAAGGCACGCCTTGGGTATGGTACGCCAAGGCGATGGCATCCACTATCCAGTGGGCCATCCTCTGCTTGGAGACAGCCTTTCCCTTCTGCTGGCCTCCGTAACAGATGAAGAGCTGTTCTGAGGTCGTTCTGTCCACGTATACCCGCAGAGCGCGGACGGGACAGAGAAAAGCCAGGGCTGGGTCTGCCTCCTCCAAGGGCAGCGCTTGCAGGTTCACCACCTGGTCCTTGGGCACATATCCGGGCCGGGGTCTCAGGATTACGTGAGAGTTAGCAGGCCCGAATTCCAGGCACGACCGAAAATGCCTGCATGTCCCCTACCCTCTTAACGGAAGCCAATGCAGTCAGGAGCACTGTCTTCCAAGACAAGATTTTTAACTCTGCTGACTGCAATGGTTCAAAGGGTGCTCTCTGCAGTGCGGTTAGCACCAGAGACCAGTCCCAAGAGGGTATAGAGTGAGAGCGAGGCGGATTTAGTCTCCTCGCTCCCCTCAGGAACCTGACGATCAGATCGTGCTTCCCCAAAGACTTACCATCAATTACATCATGATGTGCGGCGATAGCGGCAACATACACTTTGAGGGTGGAGAGAGACAGTTTTTGCTCCAACCCATCTTGCAGGAAGGAAAGCATAGAACTGATCGAACATCTTCGGTTCCACTTGAAAGCATAGAGGCACCTCGTAGAGGGGGCTCTAGTCGCAGTGATGGTGTCTACCACAGTTTGTGGTAGATTACCTAGAGCCTCCGCGTCCCGTCCAGGGACCAGACATGGAGTTTCCAGAGGTCTGGATGCGGGTGCCATAGGGAGTCAAAAGGTCCTTCCTCAGAGGAATGGGCCAAGGAGGTGCTGTCGCGAGGAGCACTAGTTCCGGGAACCAGGTCCGGTTGGGCCAGTAAGGCGCAACTAACAAGACCTGCTCCTTGTCCTCCCTGACTTTACACAGAGTCTGTGCTAGAAGGCTCACTGGGGGAAAGCATACTTGCGTAGGCCCCGGGGCCAGCTGTGTGCCAGCGCATCCGTGCCGAGGGTCCCCTCGGTCAGGGAGTAAAACAACTGCCAGTGTAACGTGTCCGGGGCAGCAAACAGATCTACCTGTGCGGTCCCGAAGCATCTCCAGATCAGCTGGACCACCTGGGGATGGAGTCTCCACTCTCCCGGGAGCACTTGCTGTCGTGAGAGCTCGTCGGCTGCACGATTGAGCAGGCCCAGAATGTGAGTGATGCGAAGCGACCTCAGATGCTTCTGACTCCAGAGGAGGAGATGGCGGGTGAGTTGTGACATGCGACGGGAGCGTAGACCACCCTGTTTGTTGATGTATGCAATGGTCGCAGTGCTGTCCATACGGACCAGAACGTGCTTGCTTTGTAGCGGCCCCTTGAGGCGGCCCAGGCAAGACGTACTGCTAACAACTCGAGGCAGTTGATGTGCCATTGCAGTTGAGGCCCCGTCCACAGACCCGAAACGGCAAGCCCGTTGTACGTGGCCCTCCAGCCGTTGGCAGAGGCATCCGTGGAGACCACAGCATGCCTGGACACTTGTTCTAGGGGAACACCTGCCCGTAGAAATGAAGGATCCACCCACGGGCTGAAAGTTTGGCGGCAATTCGGTGTTATTGTTACACGGAATGAACCGCTCTGCCACGCCCATGTCGGGACTCGGTCGTGTAGCCAGTGTTGAAGCAGCCTCATATGAAGCAATCCGAGCGGCGTTACTGCGGCTGCGGATGCCATATGCCCCAGGAGCCTCTGAAAATGTTTCAGTGCGACCACCAGTTCAACACCAACTGGACGCGCTCCTCTGTGAGGCGCGCTGTCAGATTGGCCGAGTCCAGCTCCAGATCGAGAAAAGAGATCCTCTGCATGGGGGAGAGTGTGCTCTTTTCCCAGTTGACCCGAAGTCCCAACTGGCTGAGGTGACTGAGCACCATGTCCCTGTGTTCGCACAACTGCTCTCTCAACTGGGCTAGAATCAGCCAGTCGTCAAGGTAGTTATCGAGAATGCGAACACCATGCTCTCTCATGGGAGCAATGGCCGCCTCCGTGACCTTCGTAAAGACACGGGGCGACAGGGACAGCCTGAAGGGTAGGACCTTGTACTGATATGCCCGCAGGCCTCCGTCTGCTTCTGGGCGGGTGAGAACTGCTGGGCAAAGCTCTCGACTGCGTCGCCGAATAACCCAACCTGGGAAATGGGGGAGTCCAGGAACCGATATTTATCTCCCTCATATCCACCAGGTTGAGCCAGAGATGTCGCTCCTGGACCACCATAGTGGACATCGCCTGACCGACTGCATGAACGGTGACTTTCGTCGCCCAGAGAACGAGGTCCGTCACAGCCCGGAGCTCCCGGAGAAGCTCTGGGTCAGGTCTACCCTCGTGCATGTCCATGAGTGCCTGGGCCTGGTGCACCTGGAGCAACGCCATGGGATGCAGGGCAGACGCAGCCTGTCCACAAGCTCTGTAAGCCTTGCCTGTTAGACTGGACGTGAACTTACAGGCCTTGGATGGGTGACGTGGATTACCACGCCAGGAGGAAGCGGACGCCGGACACAGTTGCATCACGACGGCCCGTTCCACCGGCGGGATCTCCACGTACTTGGCTGGCCCGCCATCGAGGGTAGTGAGGAGTGAAGAGCCACTAGGCCGGTTTCTGGCAGAAAAAGGTGCCGTCCATGACCTAGTGAGCTCTTCATGCACTTCCGGGAAGAAAGGCACTGGGGCGGGGCGCGGGCTGCCTTGAGAAACCAATTGTCCAACCTAGAAGGCTCGGGACATGGTGGAGGGTTCCACACAAGCCCGACCTTTTCGGCGGCCCGGGCAAGCATAGCCGTCAACTCTGGGTCCATCTCGGGCAACGCCACTCTCTCAGAGGGAGGCAACGCAGCCGAGTCTTCATCCCCAGAAGACTGAAGCTCCCCCTCCGATGCAGCGATCGACATGCTGTCATCTGCTGGAGTCCCGAAAGTCACCACTGGACGCTCATGGGAGGGCCAGCGTGCTCTTTCGGTAACTCAACCGGCTGCGGCGCTTCGGAGGGATTAGGGGCCCATGGAGTTTGCCTCGGCGGGGTAGCCCTAACCATGATCCTCAGGTCACCCTGGCTATTCGCCGAAGTAGCTGTATTTTGATACATAGCTCTAGATCGGGGCATAGGTAAGGGGACTCCGCCTTCCCGAAGGTAGGTGAGTCTCGACCTCAACGCCAAGATAGTCATGTTCCCGCAGTGGGAACATGAACTATCCACAAACGCTGCCTCAGTGTGCTGTATGCCCAGACACGTAAGACAACAATTGTGACCGTCAGCTGGTGACAGGGAATGACTGCATCCAGAAACGCACGGGTGGAATGACATCTTGAAAAAGACGCAGTGTCACACCAGTGTACACTTTTAGTGGGAAAAAGCTCTTTTAATGTGCTGAAGCACACAGGGAGGTGGCTGTACTCACTTGATGGAACGCCCTCACCGAACCAACAGCGTTGCTGTAATAACAGCAGTTTTTTGCTCTAAGTGAGCTCGCGGACCTTCTTGCCAACACAGAACTTCTTCTCTCCTTTCTCTCTGTAACTCTCCAAAACTGGAACTCTTTTAGAAGCTTCAGCAGCACACAAGCGGCTCCGAAGTGAATGACAAATGTGCTCTGCATCCGCTTCCTTATTTATACCTGCGCTACGGGGTGGAGCGCGAGATGCAAATCTTGCACGCCAATGGCCATTGGCCCGTTCCGGAGAGAAGAAGTTCTGTGTTACACTCGAAGCTGATAGGGGCTCCCAGAAGTGATCCAAATTCGTCAGTGACGTCTGACATACGTCGAACGTGACCGACTGAAAGGGAACTACTGTCAGGATTTACTAAAGACACGCAGTGAAAACTTTTGCGGCTGAACTTAATGCATATGCATTTGTAAGAGTTTTCCTTTCAGATGCAAAATTTATGGGAGGAGATTTAAATTAATTTAAATTAATCATGCAATGTGATTTACTAAGGTTTGCCCTTGTCAATTTACTGATGTTGACATCTGCGCTTTTTTGGAATTGCGCTCTCACGCTAATTTGGCCCTAAATGTCTTAACTGTTAATTTTGTTAATTCTGTTGATAAATTTAATGCATCCTGAATAAAAGTATTAATTTCTTAAAAAAACCTTACTATTTACTAACGGTAGTGTATATAGGCAGGAACTTGTGTGGCACGCAAAGATTTGACTTGCAACAGAGTTTGACATTAGCATGCTTCTATGCTAACAGTGCTAGTAAACATTAAAAATTAACATACTCACCTTTTTACTTAAATTTTTTTTATCAACACTAAATTGATTTTTCTCATCTCATCCGCCATATTGGATTGATTTTTTTTTTTTCACTGAACTTATCGCAATGCATTCTGGGATTGTTGGAAAGCGTACAGGCTGTGTCCGAAAGCTTAGGCAGCTGACTTGTTGCCTCTCTGCCTTATCAGGCAATGACTTTGCAGGCAGCATTTTCACAAGTACCTCACAAAACTGATTTTGAACAGGCTTCTGAGGCAACATAATGGTTTAATGATCTACAACAAAATAGAGAGAGAGCTTTGGTGATAACTAAGCGAATATTTAATTATCTTACCATATTAGTAATTTCTCACTAGAAATGACATCAAAATTGGAAAAAGTTGGTCAAAAATGTACATCTACACACAAACTGACCACCAAGCACAACTTTCAGATTCCATATTTATATTTTAGCTCAAATGGAATCGAATGCACAGGATTGTGGGATATCAGCGAAGGATACCTCTCTATGCTGTCTTCAAAAATCAGATGAAGGTATCGCAGTACAGAATGGTACATTGGATTTTCGACATGCCTTCAGTCTCAGAGAAAATGTGCAAAAATTGTACCTTTAGGGGTACAACAGCTTGTCACTGCATGGGGCAGTACCCTTAAAAGGACATCTTTGTACCTTTTTTACCTCTAAAAGGTTCATAGTAGTATACCTTAATGCTACTCTAAGGTACTAATATGCACCTTTTAAGGGTGAAAAGGGTACAAAGATGTCCTTTTAAAGGTACTGCACCAGTGACAAGCTGTTGTACACCTATAGGTACAATTTTGACAATTTTTTTCTGAGAGTGTTTTTGCCTTCCTACCTCCGTATTATGCCTGCGGAGGCTGCATTTTCTAGCTTTCGGACACAGTCTATGTATCCTTTATGTACCATTTAGGGCTGTCAAGCGATTAATCCAAAATAAAAGTTTGTGTTTACATAATAAATGTGTGTGTGCTGTGTAAAATTATTATGTAGGGTAAACGTACCTATTAAGCTCAAGTACCCAATTAAGCACACTACTATCTTTGAGCTCAGATTATAAAAAGAAAAAAATAATTTATCATCCTACTTGATGTCTTAACCAAATGATGTGTTTGTTACTATATACCTCCTGTAATTTCAAGATAATCAGACCATTGCACACTGAGTTATTTGTATTCATGTGTTCACACTGTCTGGCAGCCATTTTGAAAGCTGTCTAAAAACTTTCAGTGTGATTTCAATAAGAAAAAGTATAATTTCATAGATATTTTCTATAATAGTTGTTCATATTAAAATATGTATGAACTTAATACATGACCTAGATTATTTATTTAGCAAAATTGTCCTTTTAAATTTATACATTTAATATTTATTAATTAAAAAAAGGTTTGCTGTTCCAGTAAAGCTCAGTGTGCTCCCTTTAAGCTCATCCACATTGAACGTCTATGTAAATACTTCATAAACAGACTTTAAATATTAACTGATGGTTGTCACTTCAAGTTAATCTTTATAAAATTATTCTTTAAAAATGTTGTTTAAAATAAACAAGAATTTTCCAAAAAAAAAAACATGTTGTGAGCTTAATGGCAACAAGGGTGTGTTTAAAGGGTACAAACATGTACCCATTAAGCACAGCCAGACTTTTTGCATTTAATGATGTATATCTTAATTTAAACGCTTTTGTCATTTAAAATAAAATTAAATATTATTGTGTGAGAGATTAATATTTTATTTTGACATAACTTCCTTTACTTAAACCAATACCCTGTGCACTAAAATGTCTCAATGTAGATTTTGGTGAGCTTAATAGGTACGTTTACCCTATATTTGAATACACACACATACATGTATATATTTAAGAAATATTTGCATTTATATACTGTATATATATTTATATCATTTATATTATATATAAATATAATTTTTTCTTAAATATATACATGCATGTGTGTGTATTTATATATACATAATAATTATACATGGCACACACATACATTATGTAAACACAAACTTTTATTTTGGATGCGATTAATCGCGATTAATCGTTTGACAGCACTAGTACTATTTAAACTATTAGCCTGTTAAAAACAACTTCATAGCCTGTCAATCTTAATTTGGCACACAGCAGTAACAAATGTGCATGTCATCTTGTCATCTGGAGGGGGTTAACGGTGAGCCTAAATATCCGGTACCAGAGCACCTTTTGATGAAGCACATCACTCAGAGCCAGTGGATGACCTCTCCACTGCGGCCCACTGGCCCATGAAGGATGTGTCACCACAAACAACAAATTGTGATTTAATGCTTTTAATTTCCAATTCTCTGCTCTCCAGTCAATGGCTTTATTCCCTCTTGTCTCACACAGAGAACTTTATAAAGAGATTGCTGAAGGAAATGAGACCAGGTTTTTTTGTAGCTGAGCATGTGCTGTGGGATTTTAAAGACAAGCATTGATGGTTGGGCGAGTGAAATGTCTGTGTTATAGGCAAAACCCTTTCTGTTTAGATGAACCAAGGGGTCAAAACTGGTTAGCATGACCTCATTACCCCTGATGGTGGATACTGTAACTACACAATTGAAAACAATTCAAAATTAGGCATAAATCATTTAATTAATATATATATTTTTTTTTAAAAGCAGCTCCAGGGTATCCTTGCCATTAAAATAATAATAGCAATGTTAAAGCATAATTTTCTAGTATTAAAGACTCCTTGAGATGGAGTTAAATATGTATCCAGGTGTGCAACTAGCAAAAGTGAAGTATTCATTTTGCCATACAAATATTGAAAAAAGTATCTTATGCTCACCAATACTGCATTTTTTTTTAATAAAAATACAGTAAAAGCAGTAATATTGTGAATTATTGTTATTTTATTTTATTTTAATATATTTAAAAATGTATATTCCTGTAATTTTTCAGCAGTCATTACGCCAGCAGTCTATAGCTGATCATTATTATTAATGTTGAAAATGGCTGTGCTGCTTAATATTTCTGTAGAAACCTTGATGCATATTTTTTTCAGGATTCTTTGATGACAGTTCAAAAGAACAGTATTTATTTGCAATAGATTTTTTTGTAGTAAGTCCTTACTGTCAGTTTTGATCACTTTAATGCGTCCTAGTTAAATGACAGTAGTAATTAAAAAAAAAAAAATTATATACTGTATATATTCAAAAAAAAAAAATTCTTACAGACCCCTTACAGACTTTTGCATGGTAGTGTATATGAAAGAAGAAAAAGTATAAATGTCAAGAGATTTAATTAACCAGACAATATTGGAAACTATATTTGGATATAACTTTACTTATTTACATTGTAAAGTAAATAAATAAATAAATAAATAAATAAATAAAGAATTTAGGTTGTAAGGGATTTACTTCGAAATTAAAGGGAGAAAAAAAGCATGCAATAAGAGAGGAATTTAATTGTGCAAAATATAATAGTTTACAAATTAAGCCTAACCTACTTTTATATGCTTTCATATTTAAATAGTCAAGAGATTCATCTCTCCATATGGTTTCATATAATATGTCAGAAGCTTTCCTTGGCACCCTTATTTCAGCTAATATTCCCAGTAGATAACAGAGGGAAAAACTACAGATGCTCCAACTTATAGGATGATGATCAAGAAAATGTAAAACTCCTAAAAAGTTTAGCAAAAAGTTTAGTTCTGTCTTTATATAACTTGTAGGCAGTGGAGTCATGTGGGAACTGTGTGAGAAAAGCCTGCTTACTGTAGGCCTCACATCGAACAGAAGGTGCTGTCTCACACTCCAGGCCATTCACACATGCTCTTTACAGTGAGGAGTGAAATATTAACAGCTCTCCCCCTCTGTAAGTAATCTAACGTGGCTGCCGGACCACAAGGTAAGGTTCAGGGTGCGTCTGGAGAGACTGCTGTGGTGATAAACCTCATTTACATATTTGAAGTAGAAAACTATCTAGACAGTTGTATAAAACTACATACAATTGCCATCCTCGACACAAGAATAATTATTGTAGTTAATACATACTTATAAGGGCCCTGTTATTCCTTGTGTCTGATGCTGGCTGTTATGTATGAAGTATAATTCAAGTACAAGAACCCTGTCCAATGGTTTAAACAAACAAGACACCATTTATTTCATGTAATCTGGCTAGCATGGATCTTTCCACGTTTTTCCTGAATTAGGAGTCATGCCAACTTCAAAGCACACACACAAAATAATAATAATACATTTTTAAAAATGTATGTACCAACAGTCCAAAAAACGGAAAATGGAAGGAGATGTACATGGTTGCCAGACAAATTTACACCTTGGCCACATATCATGATATCTTCAATCAAACAGAGTCCCAGATCCTACTCCATAGACAGACAAGGACTGCAGCCAAGACTGCCACTATCCCAGATGGAGACTACTGTTATGAATAATGAGTAAAGGAAAGATGAGCTTCAGATTGCTGTTCAAACTTTAAGTAAGTCACTGATTAGCACAGCTCATCTCTAATGTAATATACTGGGTACAGTTATACCTGAATTACAAATTTGGAAACTTTGTGCATTCTTAGGATGTCAAAACAAAGCGCATAGAAGGTTGAAATGGAAATCACGGTAGCCCATTATAGATATTTACTAGGCCAAACATGCATAAGTAAATGATCAAAAGCTTAGTAAACCCCTGAATGGTGTTATTTACAACAAGATCATGGGAAGATGGACTGTGGAAAAGTCTGATATTTAGTAGAGTTTACAAAAAGGTAGAAAGGAAGGACAAATGGAAAAACGGAAAAGCAAGGAGAGTGTCTAGCTTTGTGCTAGAGCCACATGCATTTCCTGATGAAAATGAAAATGGTTTAAAACATGACAGCACCAGCGGCGAGGATCTGGGAGAGTCTGGGTTGTCCTAGATTTACCAAATCTGACCTAGAATGGGCGTCCTCGTCTGCTCCTGGTGCATGTTTTCTGTGCAGATTGTTGTTTATCTAGCCGTCAAGCAGATCAAATCTGAATCTGTGTTAATTTAAGTGTATTATATTCCATTGTTTATTTTAAACTATCTGCAGTATCCTTAAAAAACAAGCTTTTTGCTTTAGAAAAAAAAGTGAGTGATTTTGTTTCCTCACTTAAACATAAACTTACCCCTTCCTCATTAAAACTTAAAGGGTTAGTTCACCCAAAAATGAAATTGCCATCAATTACTCACTCTCATGTCGTTCCAAGACTTTTGTTCATCTTCAAAACACAAATGAAGATATTTTAAATGAAATCTGAGAGCTTTCTGTCCCTCCATTGAGTCTACACGACTACCAGTTTGTCACTTCAAAGAGTTCATAAATTGATAGTAAAACTAATTTATATAAATTGAGCAGTTTAGTCCAAATTTTCTGAAGAGACTCGATCGTTGTATATGAAGAACAGATTGAATTTAGGCTTTTATTCACATATCAGCAAACATAAACAGAAGCTCAACTGTACTTGCTTGACACGCGAGAACAAACCTCATTGGTTCTTGTGGAAGCTCAAACGTGGTGCGTAACATGAGAATGAACCTCATTGGTTCTCACACATCAAGCAAGCATGCTTGAGCTTCTGTTTATCAAAACTGATGTGTGCGTTGATTAATGTTTATATGTGAATAAAAGCCTAAATTAAATCAGTACATCATTCAGATCATGTCTTTTAGATTCATATATGGATTAGTTTTATGATTTCTTTATGAACTTTTTGAAGCGTTAAAGTGGTAGTGGCATAGACTGTCAATGGAGGGAAAGAAGTATCTCAGATTACATTAAAAAAAAAAAAATCTTCATTCGTGTTTGAAAGATGAACAAAAGTCTTACGGATTTGGAACAAGATGAGGGTGAGTAAATGATGACAGAATTTTCATTTTTGGGTGAACTAACTAAAGAACCGTATAAAGAACCCTTTGTGCAATGGAAATAGATGCTAATAAGGAACCTTTATTTTTTTAATAGTGAAGGGTGTACATTTAAAACAATACTAGAAATTTTAAAATGAACCTCTTATTTTCCCTTCAAATTATTTTAGAATGATACATAGACATAATTAAATCCAAATTCACATTTATTATTAAAACTTTATCCCTCTGTTTTACCAAAAAAGGCTTTTCCGAAAGGCTTAAAGTGTATATTATCAAGATTTGTTTCCAAATTAATAATTAAATAAAACCGCAAACCAAACTGTTTTGTTATTATCTCTTCAACAGTGCTCAGTGATCAACAGAAACAAAACTGTAAATGAGCCAGAGTTAGCCATAAATGCTAATTTTCATCTGTTGTCCCTGGCCAGTTCTTAGAAGGCAACGTAAACGTAAACGGGAAAAAAAGATTTATAACAACACTTAAAATACAATACAATCAAGGGGGGAAAAAAAGGATAAAGATAAACAAAACAAAGATTTAAAAAAAGATGACAGACAAATCATTATACTAGTACTCACATAATTGATTATTGACAAGCCACAGCTTCGGTTCAACAGTTAAAGATGGTAAGTATTTTTTCTAATATACACTGGCAAAGAGTTCCATTCTTTCGAAGCCGTTACAGAGAAAGTGGACTGACTAAGTACTTTTACGAACAATACAGTCTCCTCTAGTCATTCCTCTTGTGCCCTGAGTATTACTTAGAATTGTAAAATCAAGGCAAAGATTTGCATATTTCATTAAATTCTTCCAACTCAAAAGTCTATAATTATTTAAAATTAAACCAGTATTATCTAGTCATTATCACAATATGTCGTAATCAGTTAAAACAGGCCCACTTAACAAGCAGAGTAAACACGCATCCATCTGTGAGATCTGCACAAGAATTTCCAACAGGACATTCTCACTGATAGAAAACAGGTGAGAAAGGTGCTAATAAGTCATCAGAAACTCTTGTATCAAATTTGAAACGGCCTTGTGGGCTGATTCTGATGAGTCTGGTGTCACCCACTTTGACACATTGAATGGCATGTTATGCAACGCTGGCTGCTAATTGCAAGTGACACTTTGGAAAATGTTTCCCGTGAAATGATTCACTCATCAGCTTTAAATATTTGGCAGACTGTCTCTGTAATCCATACCGAGCGATAAAATGAAAAGTCTTTCTAACGGTTGTGAACTGTTGCTGTCTGGATTAGTAGAAATGTATCTTTGTCTTTTGTCTGTCTAAAACCATGTACTACTTTATCCTGGAAATGCTTGATTGAATTTTGATATACCTGTATCTCAATAGGTAAGAATTGATGTTCGGAGATCAGATGTCCAGAGAACATTTATTCCATACTTCACAGATTAACAAATTAGTCAGTATCATGGTTTAAAAAAAATATTAATAATGATCCAAGATGGTGTGTCATCAAAGGCAGCATAACCAGTGAATATAGGAGCCTGCGTCACATCTTTGTGCCAAGAGATCTGGCTGACAAGGTCTTAAATGGCTCTAAATCCTGACGCTGTTACCATTGCTTTCCTAATTGCTTTGACATGTAGTCTTTGTTTAATGAGAACTAAATCCAGGGGCAAATCATGTTTACATGTCGAGAAGGGGGAGATCTTTTTTAATGTCTAAAATAAGCAGTTTATCTCCTGGAAAGGCATCAAAGAGTCAATTGCTCTTATTGCATGCAGCAGAATAAAGATGAAAAGAAATTTCTTTCCCATAGAGATCTTTCTATTTTTATATGGAATAAACAGTTTGTTGTTATGTATTGCTGTGTGAAAATAAGAATCTGTGAATTTTTACGAATGTTTATTAGATTTTCTTCAGAAACTGGGAAGAAAAGTGGGAATCGTTTCACTTCAAGCGCTCAAAGGTTGAAGGTGATACAATTTTTAAAAAGCTAAAGAGCAATAGAATTCGTAGCCCAGATTTTCTAGCCTGGCTTTATATGGAAAAGAAGAAGTATAATAAAAATATAACAAACAACCAAACACTCGTTGTGTTCGTGCTGTGAGTTGACAGATAAGCCAGGTAACTCTGACATTTAAAACAGACGGTGCTGCCAACCAAATAAAGCACTGATTAATTAAAGCTACTCATCAGTGCCTAAGGAACATTATGTCTCAGTTGGCACAAAGACCCAAACAACTTAATGGAAAATTGCAGGTTTCTGCCTCTCCAGCTAAACACTGATCTGCACGAATGATTTGTCTAAATGACATCTTGCAATAAATAATTAAATAAATAAATAAATAAATAAAAAATAACTCTTGCATGTCTTGTTAGATGACAAACCAGTTAGACAATCAAGCATTGTCAAAAACAATTAGGTTTGATGTCTGCTTCACTCTCTGTGCTTCAGAAAACATTATGGTAAGGAGCGCAAAGACAGCACATGGCGTCATATTCCATCTGTGGTTTCATTTTAGCTGATTGCTAAGTCTTTACTCATATGTTATAGAAATGTTTCAGTCTGAAAAATGAGGGGCGCATTATAAACCTTATTGGCATTGCTCACGAATATTATTAAGTTATGTAACTTTGCCCTGTACTTGATTTGCTGAAAAACAGGTGAGTGGGTGCCTGGCACATTAGGATTAGCGCTTACCGATCGACACGCAAGCGGCTGACAGAGGCTTCTGCTGGGTCTTAAAGCGGTCATTTAAAGGAATATAAATTCCAGAATTTATAAAAATATAAGTTCTGTCATCATTTGCACGCCCTCATGTTGTTCCAAACTGGTATGCCTTGCTTTTTTCTGTGAAACATAAAGTAATATATTTTGAAAAAAGTTGGTTACCAAATAATTTTGGGTACTATTGACTTCCATTGTATGGAAAAAAGAAAAAATTCTCAAAATATCTAGTTTTGGGTAAACTGTCTGTCCCTTCAAGCATCTGTCTTATTTTATATGGCATAGAATTAAAACAAAGCTTTTAAAATATAACAATTAATGCCCCAAAACTAAAAAAATGAATATTAGCAATGAGTTTAAATGTGTGTATTGTAACATAATTGCAATATTACAATGTTTTCCCAATTCTGTACTGTTAAACTTGATTCTGCTCTGTTTATTGCACTTCTTATTAAGGATGATTATCAATAAAACTGAGTGAGAGAGACAGAAAGTAGAAGATGCAAAGAAAGAATCAAAGGTATAAGCAAACACAACAAAGACTCAGTCACACAGACAGTCAGAAAGAGAAAGAGAATGCTAGAAAAAGAGACTGCTTTAATCCTCTCAATCCTCTCTCCCTCTCTTCTGCTTTAACATTACATCACCTTCTCACTGACCCACTTTGTCTCCCAGTCTGCTCACCACTGGCGGGCTCTGCCTGGTTCAGCCGGGGTCAATAGCCCACTAAAGCCGCCCACACTAATCGCGTTAGTTTTAAAGGTGTGTTTGGATGAGCTTGTTGCTGTGTGGGTGGATATTGGTTAGTGTCTGTGGTGTTGTGCTGAATGAATGGGAGTATCAAGAAGGGAAAGTTACACACATGGATGTTTGTGTGGGTACATCTGGCAGTCCTGATCCACCATGGTATCTGCATTCTCAAATGCGCAGGAAAAAAAAAAACAAGTGTCCTCGCTTTGCTACCATCATTGTGACTACATTTCACCATAGTGGCAAAAACAACAAGCTACAAAGCCTCAAATAGGCCAACATATTTAGCTTGTAACAAAATCCTCATCACAAGGGTTACCAGGGAATGCATGAATTGATGAAATGTATACTGTGCCTTAATGCAATGTAAGTCAGTTTTGGATAGATGCATAAATGAAATTGTAGGACACCAAAAGCCACTGTGACCATAATAAAGCAGTGTCAGACTCGTAGGATCTGCCGTTAGTCTAAAAGATGGCCTAGTCTCCGTAATTAATTTGAAAATGTCACGTAACTATAGCAACGACAGCTTGAGCCATTTCTGAGAACTTGGAATAATGGTTTGGTCATATCTACCGTTGTTCAACAAATGTTCATGGGCAACATCCAGTCATTTCACAGGAATCCACAGAATGAGAATTTTGCGCAAGGATGAAAGATTTCCAAGCGCAGATTTCACATCGGGTTCAGTTGGTCAATTTGCCATGTTGACCAACAGAAAACTGCTTGGTTTGAAAGTGACTTCTGTGTAAGCTGTGTTTCATACGTCGCTACAGTATTGGCAAAATTTAGCCAAAATCGCCAGTGACTCACTCATTTGAATCAGCTGAATTAATTATTTACAGACTCATTTTTTTTCATACAGTATTTACATCACAAGACAGGAAGCATACCAACATCATATAAGGCACATTTACCAAAAAACAAAAATGAGCAAATTTTGGAAAAAAAGAAAAGAAAAAATATTCATGTAAAAAGGCAAATCAGGACAGCACTGAAAAAGTAAATATTTTGACATGGTATTTATTAGTAGGGGAGAACGGGGAGTGTTGTAACACGGGGTCAGTTCGTTGTAACAGTCAGTTTGGCAAATCAGAAAAGAGCTATTGTAATGTCATCAATATCATATGAGCTCACAGTGGAAGTGGCATGTGACTGTGAGCAACATTGTACATTTTATGACCAAAAAAATGACTTTCTGGAAGAAAAGTAAAATGTTTACCAAGATTATTTTTTGCTTAGCAATCATTGTATTGTAGATACAGTTATTTGAGTTGCATAATCTAAAGTAGCTATTTGTCTAGTTTAAAATGCTTTGCATTCATGCTAATTTCAAACCCCTGCTAAAACAATACGTTTTTTGTTATTTTAAATTGTTCACTTTATTCAAAACTGATTCTTCTTTGTTCTTTAATAACATTCTTGCATAAATTTAGATTCAGCAAATTAGCTCTCACTGGCTATGTTTACATGCACAACTTTTGTTTCAATCAGACTGAATTCATTCCGATTGATGAATCTGAATGTAGTGTTTACATGAATAAACAAAGTGATTGGGTTGATGTGCGCTTTTATATGTCACAAGCTTCAAATCGGAATTGATTTTTTGACATGCGCACACTGCACAAATATACAGTTTCCCGCTGTTTGCGCATAATAACCATTCTCCTACATTGGTTCTTTATTTGTTTTATACTGCAGACTTAATATTTATCCATTTCTGGTTATAATCTGGAGACAATGAGCATATGAACTGTTGTGCTGTGCTGCTTATATTTATCACGCAGTAAAAATCCCCCTTCCCGTGCACAAAACCAGTCGTCTGTGGAGAATCCGAAACAAGGACTGGTGGGACGTTGTCCTGCTCCACTTCACAGACGCTGAGTGAAAGGAGAATTTCAGAATGACTGACAGGACACTCATTTATATGACACTTTATACTACAGGGCTGTTGAATGCTTGAATCTGATTGGTTGACGAATGTTCTAAGGTGTGCAATTATTTCCAGGGAAGTGCACTGCAAAAGTAGTTCCAGGCAGGTCTTGACCGTATTACAGTTCCATATCACTACGCCAAAGGATTTCTGTTACTTTGAATGTCTTTACAGCCGACAACAGCAAAAGAACCAAAACCCACAATGACACTGACCAAGCAAATAAATTTAGTAAACAATAGGATAAAAACGACAAATTATTTGTTTTTTCACACACATACAGGACACACACTTGCACAGTAACGTGTTGTCAGCGCTGCTCTGGCGATTTTTATCAGTTTCTACATGGCATTTCTCACTAGCGAGGTAATAACGACTCTGTTCTTAGTAGTTTCGTATTAGTAGACGCTGCTGCCGTACACTTGAAAGAGACGCACAGACTGAGGTAATTCACATACGCACGCTCGCTCTCTCTCTTTCTTTCTCTCTCTCTCTCTCTCTCTCTCTCTCTCTCTCTCTCTCTCTCTCTCTCTCGCTCTCTAATAACTCGCTGCATTAATAACTGCATTAGACTGCTATCAGTGGCTGAAGCCTCTGTTACTAGCTCTAAAACAACATTTTGGAATTAGCAACGGAGGCTTGGATTTAGATGTGCATGAAATTAGTCCTGCACAAAAACCTGACAATTATGTCTTGAAATAAATCATCTGAACAATGTTTTGAGGTGTGGTAACTGTAGTATAAGCGGAATAATTGACTCCGGTTCATTGAATTATTGAAAAATAATGCACACTCCGCTTCGCGTAGTGACCGCATTACCACCTCAGGTGTGCATTATTTTTCTAATAATTAATCGGCCCGTCGTCATTTATTCCTTACTTATTCAACAGGAAAAACAGATCGTTCCGCGCGTCATATGTCATTATGCTATTTCTACGTCATTGCACATGCGCAGTCCTTTCAGTTTCAGTTTTCAATCCGATCAAGTGTTTACATGTTGTCTCGATCAGATTAGAAGAGAAAAACCACCCCTTTCAATCCGATAGAAATTTCATTCGGATCGATTAAGGTGTTTACGTTAAGTCTTTTCAGTCCGATTGAGCCGTTAATCCGATTACTAACAGATTATTTGGTTGCATGTAAACGTAGCCACTGTTACATCTACCCAGCTATTACAACTCACCCCAGTAGTGGGGTAGGTTGTAACAACGGAACTCTTTTCGTTTGACATTAACTCACATAATCTGTGATTGTGTTGTATTTGTCCAATTTAGTTGTATTTGTAGCAGACAAATACCATGTATCAAATTTTGAGAGATATAGCACAAACAACCACTGAGTTACCGATGCTCAAACAAAAGGTGTTACTTTCATCCCCGGTCTAAACCAGGGTTTACATTTCTTGAATGTGATATTTACCTAACAAAATTCCCATTTGTTGTTACTATTGTTCACAACATCAGAAAATAAAATTGTGAGATATAAACTTGCAATACTGATTTTTTTTTTCTCGCAATTGCGAGTTATTATCTCACAATTCTGACTTTTTTCTCAGGGAGCTATAAACTCGCAATTAAAAAAAGTAATTGCGTCTTTTTAGCTCACAATTCTGATTTTTTTGCTCGCAATTCTGAGTTTTTAGAAAAAAATTGCAAGCGTATGTCTTGCTATTTAGACTTTATAACTCGCAACAGTGACTATATTTCTTGCAATTGAGGTTATAAAACTTTTTTCTCAAAATACTGCTGTAACACTGCTCGACCAATCAGAATCTAGAACTGCAACTAACGGCTGTATGAAGAGCTATAAGCTTTCCTAATGGTTCAGTACAGAAACATATGCACAAATGATCACTTGTTTTCACACAGCGTGGATCGCGTTTTTTGTCATCCGAATAAAATGCAACCCTGGCATCTGGAACTGGCGAGGCTGCACAGAATGTGTGCTAGGAGACACGTAGCATATTAATTCATAATCTATTTGACACAATTTTGTCAAACATCACGTTATTCTGTGATAAAAGTCAGACGCTGTAATACGCTGATGTGGAGTCAGGCCATCGCTCATATTTAGTGTTCCTACTCAATATGCATCAGAGCCATAATGGGATAAACACATTATTCAATACAAGTGGCTGCATGGTGTACCTAGGGTTCTTTATTTAGGCACGTAAGCTGTGTGTTCATGAACATACTACTTTTCACAGTTTTTTTTCTCCCTTTTTGTGACCTTTGATGATAAGGCGGAGAGACAATTGCATTTATGCTTTGTGTGCTAAAGTGATACTAAACGTCTGCCTTTGGTGTTGCCCTGAGCCTCTAAATAATGAAAGTAAATCTTGTTGTTTAAAGATTGTGTGGCAAGCAAGTGGAGGTCAGATATGTGGGAGAAGAGAGACAAAAACAAAGAGAGAAAACTATAGTTGATATTTGCATGCTTGATCTGTCATGTTGTAGTTGTATCTGGTTTTCATCCCTTTTAATTTGTTGTTTTTAAGCGTATATAAGCAGAAAGCCTAGCTATGTTTATCTGGTAATTGTTTAAAGGCACAGTATGTAATTTTCGCCGCTAGAGGTTGCTTATTCAAAACAATAACAAAGACGTAGCTTGATGGCGCTGTGAATGAGCGTGGAATCATAGAAGGTGTCGTCTTCACCTCCATAGCCGATGGAAAGCAATCCGACGAGACTCAGGATGAGTTTATGGATAAGCTAATGTGGTATAAAGCAGGGCAGGCCAAGAGCTGTTGCTGTTTTTATTGTGCAACTGCTGCCGTTCCTTTCGTATTGTTGTTTATGTATATTTTACGATTAAAGTTACTATTAAAGTGTCGTGAAACCCCCCTATTTAGCCTGGTCGTTCACACCTCAGACTTGCAAAAAGTCTCTAAAAATGGGCGTGTAAAGCTGTGGAAAAGTGCACAGAGAGAGACAACCAATAAAACACAGACCTACAACAGACTCATTATACAGACACATGAATATTAAAATATGACCACGGAGAGAAATAAAACAGAGTTGAGGGCACCTTGATGCATTTTAAAAATGTAATATATTTCATTTGAAGAAGACGTGATTAAATATGTGCGCATACACGGTGCTGGTCCATGTTTAGAGCACTAGAGTAGGCTATATGAAATATGTCCATAAAAGGATATATGAAATATGTCCATAAAAACTTGAAACGCGCTCTCTCTGGTCTGTATCTCTGATCTATATGATCCACATGGTGAGCGTTGTTAAACTCATCGCGGTGTTCCGCGCAGAAACCGTTCTCATGCGCGTGCCGCATGTTGTTTGAATTCTCCGCTGTAATGGGATCTCATGCGTAATACAGCGCAGTGATTGGGTTAAAAGAGCTCATACTCATAAATAAATGCAGAGGGACGGCTGACGTAGAATCGTGCCCGCAGCCATTCACACACTCCGAAGGCACGCTTCTACCTCACATTCCGTGAGGTTGCTTCGACTTTGCTTTTCAACCCGGAAGAACGAAATTGCTCAGAAAAACGTAAAAATAACCAATTTGGTAAAATAGTGCTTTTAGTGTTTTCAGCGATGTGCAGCCTGTACATATCTGTTCACATCTCAAAAAATGTGTTTTGGGATTTCGTGACCCTTTAACGTTATGCTGCGTTTAACGTCTGCCTCCTTCTTCCCTGAACTTGAACTTTGTTACAGTTACATTTTATCACTTAAATAAATTCACATTATTTTATTTCATTCTAATGAAATAGCCGCAAGTGCTGAATTACTAGGCCACTTATTTGAGAAATTAAAATTGTGGGGTAACACAGCATTGTTTTACTTGATTAAAACAATCATACTAAAAATAGCCTACATTTGAGTATGTTGAAAGTTATGTTATAAAGTAAATGAGACACTTGTTACTCATGCAGTAACCTAGATCGATATTAGAATTTCATATTAATAAAAGCTGGATGGCTTTATTGCTAAATGGCATGCAATTCATTTTTAAATATATTGTATGGTTGAGAAAATTCAGTATTACTGTTACTACACATACAAATACTCCGAGGCATGGTACAAACATGCGGGAAAATAAAGAAAACAAGAGATTCAAACAATAAGACTAACTGTGTTCATCTATATGACAATGATTAGTTTTCGATAAAAGTATCCAAACAGTTGTTCACCTGTCTAATAAAATACATAATATATTAAAGCATCTTTGGTGTTTATTTCTACAGAAGTAACAAAAATCGAGGGTAACACAGATATGACGTCACTGACAAGCAACACAATGACATGGGCTGTTACACTGGTTAAAATTGCTGATTTCTCTGGATTTAAACATTGTTGGAAACATTTGGGATAATGTAAGTACACAGTAGTTTTTGGATATTTTAATCCAAAAAATTTACATATTGGGACTTAAGTCAAAATATTACTTTAAGGGAATCACAAATTCTTGAAACATCACAATTGTTTATCATCTACAGTCATGGGTCTAAGACAGCTGCCATTTCATATCACAATATTTACATAATCACACTGTTTGACATGATAGTCAATTGACTTTTTGAAATGGCCTCAACTTTAGCAGTTCAATAAAAATTATAGTGCTTAAAATTGCAACAACAAATTTTAAAACAACCTATTTCCATAAAAAGGGAACAAAATAAGGTCTAAATGTTTGTCCCTTTTCAACAAATGATCATGAAAGCAGGTGCTTAACTTTCAGAAAATTTCAATTAATCCTCAGGAGCTCAAAATAAATGTAGATTATTTTAAATGCTTTTTGCATTTTTTTACCCTTTTACCAAAATTTGGGACATTTTAAAATACAGTTTAAAACCGTGTTTTCCAGAAATAAAAATTAAATAAACATCAGAATTATATAGTGCAACCATTGAATGCCATGAAATCCAAAAAAGACATAAAGTACTTGTTAGTCACAGAAGTCAAAATACCAGCATCACCTTGGTGCATAATGTATTCAATGCAATTATAGTGATAATTAAAAATCAACTTGACACTGCAAAGCAATTCACTGATAGTAAAAAAGTTTTTTAGAAAATATTAATATTAAAAGATTAATATAGGGTACTTGACTCAATTTTAAAGAATGCTTTATACCAAAAAGGTTCTATATAAGGAGAAATGTCTTAAATCTTAGGTCTTGCTTGTTTAGCTCCATCCCTGGACCAGCTAGGTCTTCAGGATCACTTTAAAAATCACAGGCCAGGTGAGCTGAAGGTTGGAAATAAGCTTTGCAGGACAGTGGGTCCCCATGCAGGGTTGAAGATTTCTTAAATGATGTTTAATGGGTTATTTAATTTTATTCTAGTAATAAAGTATGTTTACGAGCTGTTTAATTCATAAAATTGTATTAAAATTAAAAATTAATTAAAACTAAATCCATAAAATGATCCCATGATAGGAACCCCTAAAAGGTTGCAACAAGCGCCTGACAGAACCCTTTAAGGTTTTATATAGAAAAAAATGGTCACTTTTAGCAGCAATAATAGCTTTAAGTCTAAAAGGTAAAAATGCACAAGACTGACATAATTCTGATCTATTCTTCCATGCTCTGGGTTGTTCAGGTTAGTTGAATAGGCTACCACTTATTCACCTCAATTTTTAAATAATGCTACCGCAAATCTGCAAATAATCTAATTTAGAGCGCTTCAGTGTTTTGCAAATTGATACATGTTTTCTTGCAGGAGTTCTTCGTGGTATGTACCATCTATTCTTCCCTCTATATCTTCAAACTGCCTAATGGAAGGCATTACATGACATCATCACTTCAGTAGGTAAGGAGAACCGAGTAATGGCTTCACTCAGAAAGTTTTGTAAGAAAACCTTTTCAGGTTGTGTATATAGCTTCCACTTTCTGTAAATTGAACCAGCAGAGCCCTGTACATCCAGAAACTTGGATATTGTTTTGTAGCCTTTTCTCAAATGAATTTGCTTTACTTTATCTCTTTGGAATGCTGTTTAGTCTTCATTTTCAGTGCTGTCTTTCAGATTCCTCCAAATATATGATGACTTAAAGATCAATATATCAGCACACCCAGTCAACTGAAGAAGGAAAGCAGATCAAAACTAGAAGAGTTCCTCCTTCTTCTTAGAATCACAAGCACTGAGGGGAACATCTCCTGCTAAATAATACACCTTAACCAAAAATTATTAATGATAAATATTTGATTAAAGGTTTAGGCTTCTTTATTAAAAGAGTAAAAAGGGCTGCTTCAGATGCAGCCAGATTTATTTATTAACATTATTTATTAACATGTCTTCTACTGATGGCTATGAGTTACCTATCAATGTTTAAAAGTGTGTATACTGGGAAAAAATAAAGCAAGGTATGGCTAGTTTTATCTCCCTCTCATATTCATGTAACTATAACCTGAGATTTTTGGTCAATGTGTGCACTTTTTCTTGTAGTGCAAAAATCTACATGATCCATAAAAAAAAACAGTTATAAAATAAACAGTATAAAATAAACAGTTTTCCGTTTTAAGTTGAAAATGATGTTACGTAAACGGCCCCTCAGGCTGAGGCGAAGAGCTGAGGACCCAGGATGACACAGAAGGCCTAGAGGGCCACAGTGGAGCTGTTGGCGGGCGTGACCGAGATGGAGGCGTGGGCTTGGCAGTCTGAGGCAGAGATGTTGGGAGTGAGGACAATGGAGGAACTGGAGGGAAGGAGGAGCCCGGCAGAGCCAGAACTGTGGAGGGTTGAGGTGAAACTGCTGACTCGGAAGTCTGAGGCAGAGCCAGAGCGAAGATGGACCAAGGTGAAGCCAGAGGGACGAGGGAGCCTGAGATAACAGGGGATGACAGTCCATTGTGGAGCTGACGTAGCATTTAGCTAAGGTGCAGCCAATGGGTCAGTATGCAGAGGTGGAGGCTGGGGGTTGGTGGCTTGAGGCAGAGGAACTGTATAGCTTTGACAGTGGACGAGGGAGAGGGAGGCTGGGTGGGACCATCCACAACGAAGGAGACTTGGTGCTAGACGATGAAGACTTGGTGCTGGATGACGAAGAAGAATTGGAGCTGGGATTAACCAGTGACAACTTGGAGCTGGGCTTATCCAGCAATGACTTAGATGACTTGGAACTGGACTTATCCAGTGATGACTGAGACGATTTGGAACCGGACTTATCCAGCGATGATTTAGACTACTTAAAATTGGATGGGACCAGCGGTGACTGTAGCGTAGCAAACACCTCCTCGTACAGCTCATCACAAAATACCTCCTTGTCCAGTATTAAATCAGTCCAGCTACAGACTGGTTTATGCACCACAGCCTCGGGAGTGTGGGCGGCACTCCAATTCATTACCTCAAACTCAAGTCAAGTCACTTTTATTTATACAGCGCTTTTTACAATACAGATTGTTTCAAGGCAGCTTTACAGTGATAACAGGAAAATAAAGCAACAAAGTTTGTTTCGGCTGTACAGCAGATCTAGAAGAAAATAGTGTCATAGTCCAGCTTAAGTAAGTTCAGTGATGGTTCATTTCTGTTGTAAAAAAATTATTAATTTAGTTCATTTATTTATACAGCCACTCTGGAGAAAACAGTGATGTCATTGTCCAGCTCAGTTCAATTCTCATACAATGGTGTCAATGCAGGCAGATCAATAATATTGTTGAATATTTAGTGTCCCCAACTAAGCAAGCCAAAAGCCAAAGCCGACAGTGGTAAGGAACCAAAACTTCATCAGGTGACAGAATGGAGAAAAAAACTTTGGGAGAAACCAGGATCAGTCGGGGGGCCAGTTCTCCTCTGGCCAACGAATGAACAGTGTATGATTATGATTCAGGCAGCATTACAGGTCAGAAGTCATACAGGTCAAAACTCCACTAAATTGACGGACGCTGATGCCGGCTCACACCTGGACAGACCAGCACCCACTCCACATATTCTGCGAATCTCCCTCCCTCCCTCGACTGCTTGCTAATCCCAGTGTAATAGAAAACACATAGCGAGCAGTCGGGGTAGTGGGTGAGGCACGGCAGATTGAGAAAATCCCTTGTGTGATCTTCGAGGGAGTGATCCCCCTGCTCCAGCAGGAGGAGGTGGACTGCGGGGATATCCATGATATTTTCGCAGTTATTCTTGTGTTCTGTCAGGGGTTGCGTTCGGTTAAATCCAAGATGAGAGATGCGTGATGTAGAATGAATGATAAAAACACAAAGAGTACTAGTATACACATCACAATGTAATGTTAACACAAGACAATGAACTGAAGACACATCAAAAACTGCTGTATGGAAACGCCAAGATGTGAATCTTCCATGTGAAATCTTAAAATCGCGTTCTTCTTATTCTGAGGTATATCCAAGGTAAACTCACAGCTTGTCTTCCGAACTCGATGAAAATCAGAAGAATGATGAAGATGATGCTTTGTTTTGAGGTGATGGGGGGCATTTACAGGTTTGCGTTCCTTCACGTGGACGATTATTTGCATGTGAATCGCTTTGCGCACGCGTGGGTGTGGTCACATTAAAGATAATGAGGCTCCGCTTGAGGAACTCTACCTCTCTGTATGTTTTCATACAGATTACATAAACAGAGAATATTTGTTTTTTATATAAATTACTTCATACAAAGTAGACATTCCAGGTTTTCTAAAGAGATATCTGTCATGTGTGTGTGGCAAGTATTCGCTGAGTTACAGCTCATTTTCAGACGCATTTCAGGGTGGACTTCACAGAGAGACAGACGGGAGAACGCGCATCCTGTTTGTTTTCTTTATTTAGCGAAAAGCACAACATTTAGTTTTTATTTTGAGTGTGCACAAATAAAAGTAGACACTTTAAGCTTTGTAAAGACATATCTTTCATGTCTGTGAGGCCAAAAATATTTTAAGTTGTTTTACACTGTCATGAGGAAAAATCAAGCAAAACGCGCCCGCGCGTTCTTCGGGTTCAGAGGGTTAATGTCAAACTGTACGACAGACAAGACCAGGAATGGAAAGAGTACTGAAAAAAATATACTCAAGTAAAAGTATCATTACTTTCCAAAAAATGTAGTGTGAGTTTTTTCCCAAGGCTAGTGTATTTTTCTAATTGTTTTCAACGGGAGTGTCCCGTGTTTTTTAAAGGCGCTGAGCATCTATTTCTGTCACGGTGGGTGTGGGTGAAAAGGAGCGAGGACTCAATTGCAGGAAGAATCAGGTTTTATTAAATAAAAATAAAACAAACACAAACAAAAACAACCCACGAGGGGGAAAACTAGAACATACCAAATATATGAAACCAGGAACATGAAACAAGGACGGGAACAAAGACAGGGAGCGGAAGACAACGATCCAGCACAGGACAGCAAACACAAGGAGACTATAAAGGGAACAAACAAGGCAGGTGATGAGGGAGAACAGGTGGGGCAAATTAATCAATGATCAGGTAACAAGAGGGGCGGGGTCAAGACAATAGACATGAGCGCACATGGCACAAGGAACACGTGACAAACCATGTGCTCACACAAAACATGACAAACACAAGCACATGGCCAGCAAAGACAAATATCAACCATGTGCTCACACAAAACAAGACCAAACCGGGAGTGTCAGAGTTCTGTCACAAACCCAAGAATATGCTACACAGAAGTGACAGAACCCTGACAATTTCACGCTGAGCGCTGAGGGCTGAGGGCTGAGCATTTTTTTCCAGTCGCAGAGAGTTGAAGAATGTTCAACTTTGGGTAAAGCGCAGCGCTCATTACTGTCAATTTTTACCCAGCCGTCCAATCACAGTGGAGGAGGGGCAGGACAAATACCACAGAGACCAACCGCCACATCCTGCTCGGACAACGATAACAAGCAACTTGCACTGACATATCCTAAAATATATCAGTGTTATTGTTTTGTCTCAGGATGCACATCAGTAATGTTTTTTTTCCAAGGCATGTTAATAAAAGATACGTGGATGTCCTAATTAAATTAAGGCCTAATCCTGGCTTTATCTAAGCCCAGTCTGTGAAACCAGGCCATAGCGTCTCAACTGAGAAAAATGCTGGGCTGCCGAAGCACTCTAAGGACGCATGCAAGAAGACTCGCCGTAGTTTTACATCATCAATCCATGACATGTTCAGTGACATGAGCTGCATTTACATGCGTGATAGGTATGGTGGCAAGCAAACAAAAACAATCTCTAGCGGTAATTTTCATCAAAAAACAAAGACGATGTGTGTGGAGCAAGTGGTTTGTTGATGTCTCACTAACTGCGTCATCAGGTTTGGCGCTCCTATTGGTTTTTGATTTGACGGTTGTCGTAAGAGAAGTCACACTACAAGACTGTGCGTCAAATCTTCTGATGCTGCCAGAATTTCGTCTGAGGTAAAATTTGATCGCAATAGAGAATAAGAAGATGACATCACGATGTTCACTCCGCGTTGCATTTCGGGAAGGTGCCGCCATATTGGCAGGATACGCTATCCGTTGCCATGGTTACTTCGACAGTGAGACCGAGAGAGTAGCTTAAGATTTGTTTGAATTTTTGCGATACGGCGCAGTTTCTTGGGAAGAAATGGAGAAGGAGGAAGCGAAAGGAACGGTGCTCTATCAGGAGAGACTAAATAACACCGAATGGACGAAAAACCCAGAAGCGCTACCACCTCTCACATACCCTGACATCGTCAATTACCTGGTTTATGGTATCAGTGCCTACACAATGCAAGAGTTCAGAAGCTTTAAGTCATTAGAAGCTTATGAACAATTCTGCTGCGGCTGGGTGCAAGACTTACAAACCAACCTGTAAACTGCAAGAGCTCATACTTGCCAAGGTAAGGTTGCACTCCGCTTTTATTAATGTTTTTACACTCACCTAAAGGATTATTAGGAACACCATACTAATACTGTGTTTGACCCCCTTTCGCCTTCAGAACTGCCTTAATTCTACGTGGCATTGATTCAGGTGCCGAAAGCATTCTTTAGAAATGTTGGCCCATATTGATAGGATAGCATCTTGCAGTTGATGGAGATTTGTGGGATGCACATCCAGGGCACGAAGCTCCCGTTCCACCACATCCCAAAGATGCTCTATTGGGTTGAGATCTGGTGACTGTGGGGGCCATTTTAGTACAGTGAACTCATTGTCATGTTCAAGAAACCAATTTGAAATAATTCGAGCTTTGTGACATGGTGCATTATCCTGCTGGAAGTAGCCATCAGAGGATGGGTACATGGTGGTCATAAAGGGATGGACATGGTCAGAAACAATGCTCAGGTAGGCCGTGGCATTTAAACGATGCCCAATTGGCACTAAGGGGCCTAAAGTGTGCCAAGAAAACATCCCCCACACCATTACACCACCACCACCAGCCTGCACAGTGGTAACAAGGCATGATGGATCCATGTTCTCATTCTGTTTACGCCAAATTCTGACTCTACCATCTGAATGTCTCAACAGAAATCGAGACTCATCAGACCAGGCAACATTTTTTCCAGTCTTCAACTGTCCAATTTTGGTGAGCTCGTGCAAATTGTAGCCTCTTTTTCCTATTTGTAGTGGAGATGAGTGGTACCCGGTGGGGTCTTCTGCTGTATTAGCCCATCCGCCTCAAGGTTGTGCGTGTTGTGGCTTCACAAATGCTTTGCTGCATACCTTGGTTGTAACGAGTGGTTATTTCAGTCAAAGTTGCTCTTCTATCAGCTTGAATCAGTCGGCCCATTCTCCTCTGACCTCTAGCATCAACAAGGCATTTTCGCCCACAGGACTGCCGCATACTGGATGTTTTTCCCTTTTCACACCATTCTTTGTAAACTCTAGAAATGGTTGTGCGTGAAAATCCCAGTAACTGAGCAGATTGTGAAATACTCAGACCGGCCCATCTGGCACCAACAACCATGCCACGCTCAAAATTGCTTAAATCACCTTTCTTTCCCATTCTGACATTCAGTTTGGAGTTCAGGAGATTGTCTTGACCAGGACCACACCCCTAAATGCATTGAAGCAACTGCCATGTGATTGGTTGATTAGATAATTGCATTAATGAGAAAATAGGAACAGGTGTTCCTAATAATCCTTTAGGTGAGTGTATAGTTCTAATGCTTATTGAATTTATTTTTAATTGTTTAATATACTTGTAATAAGTTCATTGTAAAATTTAAATTTTAGACTGGTTAGTGTGTTTGGTGATGGGAGCTTCTAGATGAAATGTACTTCTGTTTTGTAACAGGTAATGTTATGACCTCTCATGACTTAAAGCTTCTGAACTCTTGCATTGTGTAGGCACTGATACCATAAACCAGGTAATTGACAACGTCAGGGTATGTGAGAGGTGGTAGCACTTCTGGGTTTTTCGTCCATTCTGTAGTTGCAGGTCGTACGGGTCGATGTTGTTGATGTCAAGCAGTTTCTCTAAATAACGCTGTTTGGCGGTGTTATTTAGTCTCTCCGCATTCTCTATGGTCATTAATCGGCTGTCTGTGAACATGTCAAACTAACGATCAAAGACTTCAGATTTTGGCCTAGGATCCAAGGAATCTTTTAGGATTCACTAAATTTCTCTCATACAAATGGTATAAGATTATCCTATTCAAATCAATGTGGTAAACGAGTTAGGTCAAAAGTAATCTAAAAGTAATCAAAAAGTAGTCTGATTATATTACATTAAATGTAATTGGGTAACAATCTCTTTGTTGAAAACTTAAGTCTTTATTCTCTACCTGGTTGTGTCAGGATGTGGTACATGAAAAGGGAGCGAGGACTCAAATGCAAATTAAGATGGGATTTATTAGGTGCAAAAAAATAAAACAAACAAAACATCCACAAGGAGAAAAAAACAAAAAAAACAAAAACAAACTTGAAATACTTAAACACAAGGAACCGGAACAGGTAGCAAGACAGGGAACAGACAACATCAGACAACGATCCAGCGCAGGACTGCAGAGACGAGGGGATTATAAAAGGTGACAAATCAGGCAGGAAATGAGGGAGAACAGGTGGGGCAAATTAACCAATGATCAGATAACAAGAAGGGCGGGGTGACAGAAGACAGGAGCACACATGACACAGAAATAACCAAAACACCACATGTGCTAAACAAGACAGACATGTGACATTACCCCCTCCTTAAGGAGCGGCTACCAGACGCTCCACCATGGGACCAGGGAGGGACACAAAGTTCAGGAGACCTGGCCGGCGCACACAGTTCAGGGGGCCAAGGCGGCAACCTCAATTCCAGGGGCCAGGACGGCGCACACAGTTCAGGGGGCCAGGGCGGCGCACACACGTTGGTCAGTGGCAGGAGCCATCTCTGGACGCTGGTCAGGGGCTGGAGCCATCCTTGGACGCTGATCAGGGGCTGGAGCCATCCTTGGACGCTGATCAGGGGCTGGAGCCATCCTTGGACGCTGGTCAGGGGCTGGAGCCATCCTTGGACGCTGGTCAGGGGCTGGAGCCATCCTTGGACGCTGGTCAGTGGCTGGAGCCATCTCTGGACGCTGGTCAGTGGCTGGCCACAGCAGAGCAAGACGCCTGGGCGGCGCGGGCAGAGCAAGGCGCCTGGGCGGCAGGGGCAGAGCAAGGCGCCTGGGCGCACCTGGGACCACCTGTCTCGGGATCACCGGACCTGGGACCACCGGACTCGGGATCACCGGACCTGGGACCACCGGACTCGGGATCACCGGACCTGGGACCACCGGACCCGGGACCACCGGACTTGTCACAGAGGAAGCCTTTCTTCTCCTCCGTCTCAGGACCACCGGACTCGGGACCACCGGACTCGGGACCACCGGACTCGGGACCACCGGACTCGGGACCACCGGACTCGGGACCACCGGACTCGGGACAGAGGAAGCCTCTCCTCTCCTCCTCTGTCTCGGGACCACCTGTCTCGGGACCACCGGACCCGGGACCACCGGACCCGGATCCTCCTCAGCAGAGGTCTCCGATGAAGTGGACCCCCTCTTCCTCCTCCTCCGTTTCCGGGTCATTAGAGGGCTGGGGCCTCCACTGACTGCAGATGGCACGTAACAGTCAGTGGGCTGGGAATCTGCTGGCCATAGATGTTTTGGCTCTCCAAGATGGCGGATGTGCCAGACAAAGTTCCAGAATTCCAGATTCCCCAGCTTCTCCATCTCCCCCAGACTAAGAGGCATGTCTAGACAGATGTTGAACACCTCCTTAATCTCTGTCTCCGTGTAGACCATGTGATCCACCTCGATGAGGAACCTACAGGCGAAGTCCCTCACGTCAGCTCCCTGCTGACGGATGTAATGAGAGTTCACATATCTGGCTAGTCGAAGATAGTTGGAGGGTTCAGTGGGGGGAGATGGAAAACGGAAGATACCTATCTTCTGCTGAATCCTCTATATGGCTAGATCGTTCTGTCAGGATGTGGTACATGAAAAGGGAGCGAGGACTCAAATGCAAATTAAGATGGGATTTATTAGGTGCAAAAAATAAAACAAACACAAACAAAACATCCACGAGGGGAAAATCAAACTTGAAATACTTAAACACAATGAACCGGAACAGGTAGCAAGACATAAGACAGCAATCCAGCACAGGACTGCAGACACGAGGGGATTATAAAGGGTGACAAATCAGGCAGGTAATGAGGGAGAACAGGTGGGGCAAATTAACCAATGATCAGATAACAAGAAGGGCGGGGTGACAGAAGACAGGAGCACACATGACACAGAAATAACCAAAACACCACATGTGCTAAACAAGACAAGACAGACATGTGACAGGTTGGGAAAGAGAAACTCCCACAAGAAAACACTTCAAAGACAGCACACTCTGAGAAAGACTACATTATTATAAATACTGTATATGTATTTTTTAGTAATAATGCTTTTCATTTAAGTGATGAACTCATGACTTATGATTTATTATGTTACTAACTACAATTTTTGTCATGTAATTTGGAATCAGTAACCAACTGCAATTTGTAAGTAATCTGCCCAGCTTCAGCTGGAGTTGTATGTGAATTAATAGTATAAATGAAACATTGTGGCAGCCTTATTAATTTGATCATGACCGATTGCTTTCATTATATGAAAATCTTAGTAATAAGAGATAGCTCATTATTCGTTAGCTATAATATTTAGCTGATAATTTACTGCTTTTTTTTTGTTACTCTACAGAGAATCCAAAGATAAGAGTTAGATAAAATAGTTCTCTGGTTTTTAAAGCAAGTTCTTGACCATGTAAGATTACAAGTTAAGCACCGCAGGAGGTTTGGTAACATTATAGCCTCAAAGGTCACGAATCTCTGCTTGACAGAAATCGTCTCCACTACTGACTTCGAGAAAATAAGAAGGATGAAGCCGGAGTTTATTCAACATAATTAGATAAACACAAGGCTATGAAATCGGCATTTTAAACTATATATATGTAATTATGTCATTGACAGGAATAAGAAGGACTGTAATTTTACACATATTACTATAACTGTATATTACATACTACAGGTATTGAATATAAGTGAAATTATCACCCCTTCATCAGCATTACATAAGCACAGGGTTATTAAAGACCTTTTCCATGTCAACAAATTCCAACAAAATCACAAAAATTGCACCACCTTGTGGTAGGTCTTTTCAAAAGGAGCCTTTATATTCAACCATTGTTTGGTAGCAATGAGGACCTATACATATTCTTTTACATTCATGTAGTGCTTAATTAGTACATTCATATTTTGTTCTAGGCCTGTTAAAAAGTTAGTGACTGCACTAAGCAGATTAGGTCATTCCTATGTGATCATCTCAAGCCTGAAATTCATACAAACCACTTCCAAAGGACAGTCACAAAGGACTTTCTCCGGTAGTTTTCAAGTGCTTTCTAGATCAGAAGATCTAACTTGCATAAAAAGATTATATGACATTATGTAGCCTGCCTATCTTTCTGTTTATTTTAATTAAAAAGTCAGATAATTGCAGAACTTTAAGAAACCACTGGAGGATGACATGAGAGTGTGGGACCAAAACATTATTTCTTGCATATACGTCCATCAATGTGTCATTTAATGCTTGATCAGTACCAATCCTGAGTCACTATGCTCCATTTCTGCAGAAGACAACCGTTATAATTGCACTTCTCCTCTAAATCTAAAATGTTTTTTTCTTAATTCCGAAACATATTTTAAAAATAAGTTTGGGTTTGTAATGCATGGTTTAATTAGATTAAATGATGATTAATCAATCTAGTTTTATTTACCACTGAATATCATTTAGCAAGTAAGGTCATGCGTTTTTTTTTACTTTATACTTTTTTTTTATCCGTTTTTTTTAATTACAGACAAATATAAAACACATATAAGACATTGTGGTACAGTTCAGAGAATGTAATAACAACCTCAACTAAAATATAGAATGAACATGTATGTAAAAAATAATCATGCACTTAATGTTTGCACATCCATTTGTCCTAGATGCACAGGTTAGCGCCTGCGTAATCAAACTACCTTGCCCTACTTCTGGACTAAGAGCCGTATATACCTGAGCGCATTCATCGCCCCCTCCCACTCGAGCTCTCATTGCAGTAGGAGGGTCCATGTGCACACAATGACGTCGCTACGCAAGTCTGTCTGAGTCCTCCGCTGTTTTTATTAGTCTTCAGTTGGGCGCCTTCAACAATCTAGCAGCAATGTGCACGTAAACACAAAACTGTCGACAGGACGTTTCGGTGAAGTCGCTGTCGACTGTTGTACGCGTACAGTGCGCTGTCGTTAAGGATCTCGCGTCATGCGCGCGGCAGTGTGCGGTGCGTTCAGCTGTCACAACTGAAACTAGTATGCAAGCAGTCGTAACACTGGGAATACTTCTAAACACAACTTAACGACACTGTTTAGTGTCATTTTCTCCGTTTTATCCACCGGATTACTAGTGGCCAGCAGTAAAGATTGGATGCCGTAACTACGGTAAGATGTCTTATTATTATTATCTCGCTGAAGAACAAACCAGTCTTGTATGTATGAACTACTGTAAATGCAGACGCGTTAAAAACTTGTCTAAAACTTAATGTTTAACAGGACCCCTGTGCTGTGCATGAAGTGCATTTCCACTTGAAAGCGATGAAAAGAAACATGCAGCCTGATTATAAATAAACCATAGGCCTATAATTACAAACTGTATAGTAACAATAATACAATTTATCCTATTCTAGCATCCTTTGCATCGGAGTATATACACTAGATAAACTAGATAAATCCATGCAAGTGAATACTTTTTATCACGTTGCATGCTAACGCTTTAGGCTATATCAAAAAAGCCCATATCAAATATTATAGTTGTTATATCAAAGCTTTACATGATTCGTCCCGTCGATATGTTCTTCATGGGATACCAGCTTGTATTAACATCATCTTATTTACTGTACGTGTGCTAAAGTACAGTGAATACAGAGTTGAGCGAAACTGAAGTCAGATGGGGCACAATAGTGACCAGTAATGTTCTGGCTGGTGAGAACAGTGGCGAATAAGATGTATTCTTGTGAAAATGCATGCAAACATTCCTACTTATTTAAGCATGCTTGATCCACTTGACGTCATGTGATGGATAAAGTGCATCGCAACGATATTTAGTCAGGAGTTCTTTTGCAAAAGAAACAACTGCGTCACACTAATTCTGGCGGTCGCTAGCTGTGCAATGCACCATGAATTATCACGCATCCGAACTAACACGTAAAGTTTTTATAGGCTAAACATAGAGCAAAGTTCGTAATTTAAATGTTGCAAAGAATGTCGCAGCAGTTTTGTGGCTACAAAGCTTATAAATAAAAGACTGACAGAGCGACGGGACCAATCCGTGAGTGGCGTGATAAACTCTTGGCGACAATGTGTCTGCTTCTGTTCAATGGTTGCGCGCTTAAGCACGGTATCGTGGGAAGAAAGACAATAGGGCAAAAAACAAAACATAAACAACGAACTACGTCAAACGTAATATTGTCGTTACCATTTGACGAAGTGCGATGCCTGATGAACTTACTGTATCTCGCTAGAGAAGAGCTACTCATGATTGACTTAGTATGGATGATGAAATAAGTCTGTACTGTACATGAATGACAGTTTAAACTCACAGCGGCTCTATTACTGTGTGGTCGGCTTTGCTTTCTAGATCCTCTTGGTGCAACAGGATGGGAAATTAACTTTTTGGCTGAAATTTATCAGCCTCTGATTTTGTGCACGGCATTTTTATTTATTTACTTTTTAAATCTAAAATAACTCATTACATATGTAGGGGAAAATGAATAAATACACAACGCATTGAACCCTTACAGCTTTTGTTGCTTGTTTTCAGATTCAAACCAGTTCTTTTTGCATTCACACCGCCTCTGCTTTGTAAGTCTCAGTCCACTATTGCTTTTTTGTTGGCATGTTTAGGATGCCAGCACCAGGATGAATTACTTAAGGGGGTAATTTGTAATTTCAAAAGGTGCACACAGTTCACCAACTGAATGTAACACTGCTTAAATGTACTTGTGTTGTATCGTTGCCATCTGAAGGACAGAAGGATTCACTTTGTTAGAAAAACATACCAAGTGCATAAAGATAATTAAGATAAATAACTTAATACTTTTGTAAAATAATACAAATAATAATAAAATCCAGAAAAAAGATTTCAAAATACAAAGAAATTCTATATAAACTATCAATACAAAAGATTAGGCTATCACCAGTAATGAGACTGCCTAACAGTACATAGAGCCGTGAACACTGTGAATAAGTAAGTGGTAGAGGTCTTGGGTTCAAATCCAGAGTAAGCATAAATACAGCACTGTATTTCAGTGGATGTATATGAGGGGTGGAGGAACATTTTTTATTAACTTGATCTGATCTGTATGGTGATATTATCATCCCTCCTACATTTTTGTCTTTTAGCAGGTAAAGGACCTTTTTTATGGTGCAAACAGATAGCAGCTGAAGTTAGAGGGGGCGGCAAAGTAAAGCACAGGGAGTTGCTGAGAAAAAGTTACCTGCTAGGTCACAATTCATATTCAATGAGAGGGGTGAGTGGATCCCATGAAACTACCTCGAATGTGCAGCGTTGCATCTGAGGCAGTGTTTTAGTTTTACAGTAAATTTACAGATTTACTCATTTTTTTGTGGATTCACACAGCGTGGTGAAAATAATTTAGTCAAATAAAAAACATTTCAGGTTGGGATTGACCGTGCAGGGTTGGCCCCCACATTCAGGAAGAAGAGGGCAATTTCATAATTCAGCAAAAAGCGGCCTGAGGGTAAAATCTGAGGGTAGAAATTGGTCATGAAAAACAAAATAATAACTGTATTAGGTACAAAGAATAATATAAATAAAGAAATGACATTTTTAAAGCCCAACGAATCCTATAAATAAATGGTACGTTTCTTTGTAATAAAAAAAATGCAAAGATTTATAAGCAGTGTGTCTGTAATGCATTTTCCAGAAATATTCAAATTAATCAAATAATGATTCTATGTGCTATTTGGTTTGACAGTCAAACTAATGAGATTTATTTGTACTAATCAAAACTTTGCCATTTTGACTGCAAGGTCTAAATGTCTCTAATTTATTGGTCCATTAGGTTTATCAAATGATCCAGGTATGGAGACTAAAAGATACCAAAGTTACTGCGAAGGGGCAACTACAGAAAACAAATGGGCACAGATGCCAAACACCATGGATTATTGCTGTTCTGCAGAAGAGAGTTTGACAAACAGTGATGTGCTCATGGATATTGTAAACTCAAGCAATGCCCCTAATGTGCCGTCTGTCTGCAAGGACAACAACTTTAAGGCTACAGAGACAACAATGCTTAGAGTTAACCAGAATCAACCATTACCTTTTACCTCCTTCAACAACTCCTTCCACAACCGCAAGTCAGAAACAGATTCAAAGGAGCTCTCCAAAACGGTTGCTGAGTCTATGGGCTTGTACATGAACGCTGCCAGGGAGGCAGATTTTGGCTTTGCCCAACATGGTACTGCGGGTGGGCAAGGTAGCCCGGGGAAACTGTATCCTCTTTGTGGGAAAGCAATTGAAGACAGCCAGCCCAGAACAACTGGGAGCCCAAAGATGAAAGCTCCCCCATCTTCATTCCCACCTGGGGCCCAACAACCCAATGGTGGTCCTCAGGAGTGTGCTGTGGTCTCTGCCTCAGTGCCCTCTGCACTGGCCACCGTTCTTTCTTGCAGCACTGTTGGGTCTGGCCCCATGTCTAGTCCTACTGGACACAACATGGTGTCATCCACTACCAGCCCCACCTACTTTGACTCTGATTGTCCATCGCTGGCTTCAGCCAGCACCAACTTGACCCACGGTCACCACACCAGCCCCAACACCTGTAGCCCTGTAAAATCCAGCATGGTGGGGTCATCTCCACTGGCTAGTCCACTCAGTGTTATGAAATCTCCGGTTTCCAGTCCTCATAGTATAGGTAGTGTGAGGTCACCGCTTTCCTGTAATACCAACATGAGATCATCCGTCTCAAGCCCAACAACAAATGGAGGCAATACCTGTAACATTAGACCATCCATCTCCAGTCTGCCCACTGTTGGCAGCATGACCATGTCCAGTCCCAGGAACTCATCAAGGGGCTTCTCTGTCTCTAGCCCTCCCAGTGGATTGGGCCTAGTGCAAAATGACGTCAACAGCCCTGAGAGCCGAGAGCATGACTTCAAGGGATTCGAGTTTCCGAAGGTAGAGAACGTGGACGGGGAAATGTTTAACATCGGCTTGGATGCTATGGGAGTGGCCAAATATATCAAAAATGAACCTGGCACTGATTACAGGAGCATATGCCTAGGCAGCAGCAAGAGCGCTATGCCACATTCTCCATTCATAACACACATTAAGACAGAGCCAAACAGAGAGGTGACTTGTTCGAACCTCCAGTTTGTTGAGCCGCAGCACTCTCTGGGCTGCTTTCCTTCTGCAGAGACCACATATTTGTCTTTGAGGGATAATATTGATGAATATAGTCTTTCTGGGATCTTGGGACCTCCTGTTTCTTCTTTGAATGGCAACTATGAACCTGGTGTGTTTCCTAACAATGGCCTGCCCAAGGGGATTAAACAGGAAACCAATGATGGCAGCTATTACCAAGCGAATAATAATGTGCCCATGTCGGCTATTGTTGGCGTTAATTCAGGTGGACATTCATTTCATTACCAGATCGGAGCGCAAGGAACAATGTCGTTTTCACGCCACAATTTGAGAGACCAGACGAACCCCTTGTTGAATCTAATTTCTCCAGTTACTGGATTAATGGAGACGTGGAAAACTCGCCCAGGGCTGACACAGGGGCCTCTCTCTGCCAGGGGGGATGGCTATCCAGGCCCAGTCTGCCTTACTGAAAACATGGAAAGGTAAGACACAAGGAGGGAGTTTTTATTAGTGTTTTAAAGCAAGATGTTAAGGGGAGTGCTTTGAAATCTTTTGCACAGTTGTATTGTTGTATGTTCTCGAACATTAGATTAATCCTATTCACCCAACAACAAAAAAAAGAAAAGAAAAAAATTAAACAATTTGAGAATTTAGCAAAAGTTACAAACTCTTTGTTTTGTTAAAAATTTGGCTAAATCAATTACATTTGTCTGGGAGCTCCCAACTGACAGACAAATGGCTTGCATTTGTGCATTTGAAACATCTTCTCTTTCCTAATGGAAGACTTACCACTTTTGTGGTGCACTAAGTCTACCTTAAAATTGAAGCTGACCAACATGTGATCTCAACCCAACATTACAAGGCAAGTGTCCTACTAAGCTCAACTAAAGGAGGGAAGCAAAGTTTCCTTCTTATCAGGCCTTTTTCTGTGACTATGAACATAAACATGACTTATTGTGTTGTTATCAGAAGGCCTTGGAAGATATTGTGCCATGAAATATATCTTGTTATTGAGTCCAGTCATTATGCAGCAGCATCATACATAATTAATGGTAGGTCAAGTACCTTTCTTTCAAAAACAATGATAAACAAGCAGTTTTTATGAAAGGCTCTTAAACAAACAATGGCAGAGATCGAAGAAGACAGAAAGTTGCTTAATTAATGATTTGAGACAAGAAACTGATTGATTTTAACCCAGTGTTTCAATGCTCAATTAAAAATAAAGCAAATAAAGCTGAACTGGATATAGTGTACAATGAATGTGAGGGCAAAACTGAGATTTTGACCTTTTCACTGTAGCCATTGCTATATGAACGCTGAATCAACCGCAACAGGCCTTAGGAAATACTCGCCAGTTACTGAAGTCATAAATGTTTGCTTACCAGACTTTAAATTTTCTGGTTGCATAATTTCTTTAACAAGCTTGCAAAGTGCAGGAAGCCCTAAACAGTTCTATAAAGCATATCCCATCTGACAGGCAAAACTTTTATAAGAGTCAGATGTTTGCTGAGTTAACGGAGTGATGCATGAAACCCCCTTTTCAGAATGTGTTCATTTGATGCTATTCTGAGACAAGGCAATTACAGCTAGCCGAGCTCTAGCAGTATAGCTAATGATTTTCACCCTATCCCAGATGTCCTCTGAAACAGTCAGCCAAGCACTCATTCAAAATAATCTCTTTTTTTACCACCCTAATGATATCAGGAAACATGTAACGCTAAGTTGGCTAATGAGAGAACGTAAATATGTCAGTTGTCTATAGGTTTGTCGCTTTCTGTCATGTGTTTTTCAGCTAAAGAGCTTTCGTTGTAAGTCTAACTTGTATAATTCATTAAAACAGGTCATTTTTTAAAAGTCTGTTTACTTAAGATTGCAGATTCAAGCTGAGCTCACCACTGTAGCACCATCTATTATGGAGCAGTCCCTTCTGACTGGCTACTAGGCTGCAGTGAATTATTTAAGTTTATGATTTACATAGCATACTGTCTTAGTGCTATTTAATTGTTAATGCATGTGTACAGTTCTTTTAAGATAGGAGGTTACGGGAGGTGTGGTCAAGCAAATGGATTTTTTTTGGTAACACTTTACAATAAAGTTCAATTAGTGCATTTGGTATGATGAACTAAAGGGAAAACATTTTCATGGCATTTATTAATCCAGGTTAGTGTTAATTTATAAATTTGTTCATTTATGTTCATTTGTTACATTCATAATACATTCATTTTAATTTAATAGTTTTAATTAATACAACTTTAAATGCAAATATAAACATGAACAAAGATTAATAAACGCTGTAAAAGTATTCTCCATTGTTGTTTTTGTTGATAGTGTAAGTAATGTTGAAAAATGTGTCAACATACTGGAACATGAATTTACATAATAAACCACTGTGAGACAGAACACCACTGCACGCCACTGATCGAGACACCCATTTTTATTTTTATCCAAAACCTTGACATAATTTGCCTTTGAGTATAGCAAAATTTTGTTTTTTTTTTCTCTTGCACTCAATGGTTCCACGCTGTCACCAAGTTTAAATCAATAACTAACACACTGAGCAAACCATGAGTGAGTGACAGAGGTGAGAGGCGGGGGAGAGGCGCTAATCTAATACCTTCGTTTTTCCATTTGTAACTGAATGGTTAATAGTCAGGTTCTATGGGGATGTCAGTCAAGTAAGAGAAAATAAGGACTACAAATATAGATGACTAGGTTTGAAAGTTACAGTGATACAGCAGTTTACTTTGAAGGCAACCTATATAGTGGGAGATCCGCTGCTGACAGGATCAAAGTCACCCTCATCCTAATGAGATCCAGCTTAGCCAGAATGTCAGAGTAGATGACAGTCAGAGGTGGGATGGCTCACTGCCACGTCGGCCCCAGCTGGCCCTCAACATCATACATTACGCCTGGTCAGTCAATATGTCTGTTTTTTTTTTTTCACTCTTTCTCTCTGTTTTACTGTTATATTCTCTGTCTTTCTCTAATGTTTCTTTCTGTGTATCTGTTTTTTGTCTCCTCCTTCATAAGCCATTAGGTTCATCATAGGAGCCCGATGGTACTCACACAGATCTTTGATATCCACATTAACTATAATCCATTATTGAATCAATTACATGTTAAAAGATTTTTTTTTAAAAAATCAACCAGAAAGGCTGAAAGAGAAAAGCAAGTGAGAAAATGACATAGGAAGATAAGTGGGGGTGGGGAGAGAGAGAAATGTTTGGTGCCTTCAAGCTGTGCATAGTGTAAGGCAAATGTCTTCATGCCTTTGTTTTTCTTATTTCTGTAAAAAAGTGCTGCCAAAATGACAACCTGCAGTGATATGTTCCTTACAACTTTTTGCACCATTCTGAATAGAATTAATTGATATTGACAATCTAGCTGAAACTGACACCTCGTCAAATTAAGTAGAAATAACAATTGTTGAGAAGTTAAATATTACAATGATGAATGCATTTTATTAAATGTTGAGTGAAAGAATAAGCCGTTTGTTGTTTGAATACAATAAGGAAGATTGACAGCGAGTATTAACAGAGAGGAATGGAAATCCCCTTTAACCAAAATTATGCAGTTGAGTGATGCAGCATAGCATAGGGCAGCAGGTCACACCACTAGCAATGACATTTTCAGTGAATTTCAAGCTACACTTACTGATCAGCAGAACAGAATGAGAAAAAGCCGTTCACACACACACACACACACACACACACCACATGTCTGGGTCACTATCTTTGTGGGGACTCTCCATAGACGTAATGGTTTTTATATTGTACAAACTGTATATTTTATCCCCTGACACTAACCCTCCCCCTAAATCTACCCATCACACAAAACTTTCTGCATGTTTACATTTTCAAAAAAAAACTCATTCAAACTCATGATTTCTACATTTGTTTTCTCATGAAGACCTCAATTTACGTCCCCACGGTGACACGAGTCCCCATGAGTCAGTGTGCATTCAGGTTGAAGTCCCCACTGGGATAGAAAAACATGAACACACACACACGTATTAATATAAAAATACAAAAATATATTAATAAACAACAAAAATAATAAGTTCACCATGGGTACAATTTATTATTATTTTTACATTTATTTTTACTCTACAAAACTTGCTCTAGCTTATTTAGGGTGATTTATTAGATGTTGAGTGCAGAAATGTATGCATGCTGTTCTGTATGAAGTTTTATTTCCAGCTGCAGGCAAGCTGAAATCAGGCTGAAGCACAGACTCTGTACCATATTGCATAGTCATTCAAGTAGAAGAAACACAATTCGCACTTACCAAATAGCACATTGTCCAGAAATATAGGCTTCTATATATTGAAAGAGCATGGTAAATCTGTAAAATCTTGTAACATGTTTAGTTTTAATTATTGAGAATGTATGTTTAAATATTAATAATATAAGAAATAAAAATATTTTATACAGCAGAATTCCATATGGCCGGACTGAGTATGCCAGATGAGGCATGTTAAAGAAGCAGCAGTACAGGAAGAAGAGAGGTCTTTGCTCTGGAGTTGGGCCAACTCTTAATGTTCCTCCAGCAGATGAAAGGGCATATCCCTGTGAGAGCACTAATGAGCTCTTAATTGTATGTTCTTCTACAAAATTAATGCCACCATAGATTTGATAAATTTGGATGTGGCTGGATACTAATAAACCAATTAAATCCCAACCTCACAAAAGCTGCTCCTCTGCATGATGGGCTGCTGACAGGGGCAACACCTCTGTTCATTTGTGAAGGGAAGCGGGAATAGAAAGAGGTGGGAAATGGAAGTGGGAAGTTTGGGGAGTATGGACAGTTTCCTCTGAGTCCTGCACCTGAGAGAAAAGTGTTGGAAACTATGTGCTGCTTATTTGGGAGTAACAAATGCCTGTGGGGACTGCTTTGCAGTTCTACCTGTTGATTCATTCCCAAACCTTAAAAACGTATCATATAAGAAGTCATTACGTGTTCCTCTGACTCCAAAAAATTACAGCTTCAGCCTCCTGTTTACTCCTTATTAAAGACTTTCAACTTTTAAAAAGATACATTGGTAGTGAATTTGAGAATTTGAATTTGAGAATTCTGTGATCATTAAATCAACCTTATGACGTTCCAAAACTGTCTGACTTTCTTTCTTCTGAGGAACAGGAAGATATTTTGAGAAATGTCCATACAATGAAAGTCAATGGTAACCAAAACTGTTTGGTTACCAATATTCTTCAAAATATATTTTTGTGTTCCGAAGAAGAAAGAAATTTAGGGCCGGATTTACAAACAGAAACATCTCTTTTGGCGTTAAAATACTACTGCCAGGATTTACTAAAGAGTAAAGACACGCAGTGATTTAGTATTAGTGCTGAAAAGGTGTGGACAGGGTTATTTTTGCGGCTGACCTTATTGCATATGCATTTGTAGGAGTTTCCCTTTCAGACGCAAAATTTAGGGGAGGAGAGTATTTAAATGAATCACACAAGGTGATTTACTAAGATTTGCGCTAGTCAGTTTACTGGTATTTGTCTTAAACCAGACGCTAATTTGCGCTGCTCTTGGTAGATTGCATTGGTCATTATGGAAATGATCCGGCTGCGTCTGTGTTCATTAATTTATGTGTCGTCAGTAGATCACGCGTAGAACTTTCCACTCCCATCGCCGCTTTTTTGGAATTGCTCTCACACGCTAATTTGCCCTGTTTAGTAAATCTGGCCCTTAATCTGGTTTGGATCGATTTAAGTAAATGATGGCAGATTTTTAAAATTTTATTAAAACTATCCCTTTAAGCATGCTATAGGGTTAATTTTAGCCTAATCTCATAACAGTGGTTAAATAAAACAAATTAGTAAAAAACTAATGCAGTCCACCAATGCAGAAAATGTTCGGAGTAGTGATGTTTGCAGACAGGGTTTTTCTTTTTTATATCCATCAACTATATTTTAAATATTAATCTCAAAGTTTGATGTATTTTAAAATATTTAATACAAACAAGTTGTAAATAATTAATTATTTTGCCTTGTTCCTTCTGTTTTTCTAAATAATGAGAGTATCACAATTGATGATGACATGTAGAAAACTGAGAGTTTGTTGTCTAATTACTTGAATTGATTTCCATTATAATGTTGGCAACGGCAAACTAATAGTTAGGATGTTGAAAGGATGTTAAATTCTCTTGAACAAACAAGGTTTCTTTGCACTCTATTAAACGTGCAGCTACTGTATGCTTGGGATTCTGGGTCTGTAATGGCTGTCCTCATTTGAACTTCTTCCTCAAACAGCATTTGTTGACGCTGGGCCAGGTTTCTTCAAGGTAGCTGTGGCATACCTACCCACATTACAACAGTACCAATTCTTCATGCTGATTAAAATCTCTATTATTTATTAGCATGTGGCCAAGCAACACTATAAATAATACAACAAACCCTTGAAAAAAAATCATGACAGTAAGATGTAAATCATCTGTATCCATCATCCTAATTATAAAGTGTATGTATGTATGTATGTGTGTATATATATATATATATATATATATATATATTGTGTAAATATTTTGTGTGGGGTTAGGGTTATATAGGCAGATGGACCATTATATTCAGAATAACTATATATTTAATGTGTCATATAGTGCATTAAGTCAGTTCTGTAATTTACATGTGAATGTATGTCTTTAATTAATAAAAATATGATATGTGTTAGGAATTCATACACATGATTTTTCTTCACAATGATTCAGTGGAGAGTACAAACAAAATCTTTCAAGCCGTGAGTTGAAAGCAGAGACCAGACGTTACAAACAATCCAAAGTGTTATTTGAATGCATTCTTTGATTCATTTGATTCAGTCAATAGCACTGCATATGCAGGTCATGTGACCTCTAATACTTCTCACGGAGAGTCACAGCGCTGCTGTTTTCTGCTGTTAGCTGTGCGTGACTGCACAAACAAAAAGAGTAACTTGATCATTCATGTCAAATTGTAGGTTGCTTAAGTGTTGTGGGAAAGCTTCAGCACAGTCAAAAGTTTGTGGATGAAATCAGGTGAGTCAGTCATGTAGATTGGATTGATTGGCAAATTCTCAGCCATTGATCAAAAAGCACTTTGATTTGTTAATTTTCAGCTTGAGCTGTTAACAAAATAGGTGAAGCTCAATTAAAAAGGGGAGAGCAGGAGAGCAAGAACACTGTTTAAATGTATTTTACCTCACTACACTCGCATAGACCGACCACACCTTTAGTATGCTTGATAAATCTTTCAAAGCGGTCAACACTGTGGCATCAGACGTGACCTAGAAAGCAAACTCAAATCCCCCACCTCCCTCTGAACTCATTTGTGGGAAACAAACACAAGCTCCGTTGAGCTTTGTTGGGTCTTGAGTTGCGCCTTTTTGACGTGACTAGGCTATAAGGCACTGGGTCCACAAATAAACGTTGCATGCCCTGGAGACAGCCAGTGACACACAGAACCAGCAGGTAAAAAGACACGGGAAGGTGTCAGATGGCACTTTATAGAAAAGACACTATATCAAGTGTACACATCCACAGTGCAGTCTCAAATACAAGAGTAAACCTCAGCAGGAAGTTCAATGGGTTCTATTACAGGAAAAGAAAAATGGTATGTGGGGTTAAATCAGCAACGGGTGGTTCTTTACAAGTATTAAGCACAGCCTTATGGAAGCCTGTTTCCTTGAGCCCAAAGTATACTTTGGTTTTTAAGCCATTGGCATACTTCATTTTCCGCGTTTCGCTCCGTCTTGCACACAGTTGAGTGTGAGAGCCTTTCAAAGTATACTCCTTGGCCGTGAGCATGGAAAGACGCTCTAGGCTGCACGGTGACGATGTGCACATGGACCCTCCTGATGACGAAAACTGTTTTACGTGGACAGTCCGTGGAATGTTGCTGAACATGTATGACTGAAGTATACGTTGGTCTTTACGCGTATGTGAGGACACAAATTTATTTTTGTGTGTGCAGGTCGCACATGTGCATTGAATTTGTTTTGCACTAATCAGTTGTTTCACAAAGTGGCATCACTGGCCGATGCAGGCCGGAACAACAACATCAACAAAATAGTCAACAACAGACGCCTACATTGACAAGCACTTGTGTGCAGGGGTTATGAGACTTTAGAATACAAAGACATTTTTATTGGTCATAACTTCTGGAGAAAAATAGCGCAGACACTGGACAAAGATGAAACTTTCTAGAGCGAATGTGTCGACAACATCAAATGGAGTATATTTTGAAAGGCTATGCGTTCAGTTGTATGCATATGCTAGCGTACGAAGTATGCTAAAAGCTAAGTATACTTTATAAAACAATAAAGTAACTGGAAATTTATATCTCACAAGTTGTCACAACTACAATTTAATTTCTCGTAATGTAGCTGCAACTTTATCTGCCAATGGTGACTTTATCTCACAATGTGAATTAATATCTCACTCTTGCAACTTTCTCACATTTGTGGCTTTATTTCTCATAATGTATACTTTCTGATAATTATGACATCACATAATTGCAACTCGCTGTACATCTTACAATTGCAACTTTATATTTCAGTGTGACTTTATTTCTTATTTTGAACAATTGCGACTTTCTCATAATGTAAAATCTCGCAATTGTGAATTACTATTTCACACAATTGCAACTTTGTGTTACTTTATTTCTTATTTTAAACAACTGTGACAATTTCTTGTAATGTAACTTTTGCAATTGCAAATTTATTTCTCATGATTACGACTTCACACAATTGCAACTCACTGTACATTTCACTATTGCACACCTCACTATCTTATTTTAAAGAATTAACTTTTTTTCCCTTTTTACTCTGAGGCAGAAATTACTTTAGTGCATTTTAGAATATCATGTTAAAAGGGGTCAGGTAATAAAACAAATTATATGGAGAGTGAACTAAGATGAATCGCGTGATTATATGGTGTATGAAGTATGCCTCAGTATTTCAATAGCGACTTCTTTCTATGGCAATTGTTTTAAACATAACCACCTGTATTTTGAACCTCATACTCATGAGTGTATTCAGAGCCTGTGGCTATGTTGTGTTGTTTCTGAACACCTGATACACAGCTTTGAGGCTGCCCGGGTCGAGTATGCCAAACCCCCACATTTCACCACACTGTACTGGGCCAAGTTCACATTCTGTTTACTGCCTGCCTTTGTTTCTACTGTCATCAGTAATTTAGGGACAAGCACTGTCTCTTTTATGTGATATTTGTATTTGCCTAATCAGAGAGCGAGAGAGACGTGTGGCAATTTGTTTTGTCTTAAGGAAATTAAGCAGCCAGTCTCTTGTGCCATTACAAACTGGAATGTTTTAGATATAAATTCCTTGTTTGAAGAAAGAAAAGTAAGAGGATTGGAGAGCGACGCTGAAAAAGAGAGACCACAGTTTGAGATTTAAAAAATCTGCATGTCATTACACAGCAGTTCAAAACTCCTGACCTGTCAGGGAGGGAAAGTATGTCTTTGCTGGTAATACCCTCGCTTAGGAATACAACTTCATTATGAAAGCATTTAAAGAGATAGTTCACTCAAAAATTAATAACCTGTCATTTACTCACTGCCACGTTGTTTCAGATATGTACAACTTTCTTCTGCGGAACATGAAAGAAGGTATTTTGAAGAATGTTTTTGTCCATACAGTGGAAATCAGTGGGGGTCAAGTCACCTTTATTTATATAGCGCTTTATACAATACAGATCGTTTTAAAGCAGCTTTACAGTGCTAACAGGAAAATGATTCAATGATGCAAATAGAGTTCATTTGGGCTGTCCAGCAGCTCTAAAAGAAAATAGTGTCAGTGTTCAGCGGAAGTCATTTCAGTGTTAATTCAGTTCTGCTGTAAAGATCATCAATTATTAAATTAGCTCATTTCATCTATAAAGCACTTCGGCAGAAAACAGTAATGTCATCGTTCAGCTCAATTCAAGTTCTCATCCAATAGTGTCAGTGCAGTCAAATCAATAATATTGTTGAATATTAGGTATCCCCAAAACAACATTGGGACCTGTTAACTTTTATTGTATTGACAAATAGCCTATATATATATATATATATATATATATATATATATATATTTATATTTTAACAATCTGAGTGCGTGGTCTGAAGCGCATGCCGCAGGTGCACTTAGGGCGTGTCCGAATCCACTTTTGCTAGTTTAATGACGGAAAAAACGGTTGGCGCGTCAGGTGCATGGTCCAAAAGGGTTGTACATAGTCTCTTAATGAGTCATGGGTGTATATATATATATATATATATATATATACACACAAAGAAATTCATAAAGGTTTCGAACGATAGTAAATGCTGACAGAATATTCATTCTGGGTGAACTATCCTTTAAAGGCCCACTGAAGTGCCTTGAAACTTGCAGCATTATTTAATGTGTTGACATAATTTCCACTGAAACAAGAAGACAGGGCGGGACATATCGAACAGCTCCTCCCCTTTTTAAAAATTATATCACAGCTCGGCCAGAGCCGTTGAGCTCGGTAAAGCCTCAATTTCGTCCTAATCTCTTACCGCTTCTCCTCCTAATCTCCTCCATATCAAATTCAAATGGGTCCGATACATTTTGTGGTCCGTGCTGACTCGTGCATATGATCCGCTCTGTGCTTTTGTGTCTCTGGACCGGAGCAGACTGTCTGCGCGCTGCGGCGGTTCGCAGCAATATTATCTGCCTGCAATACCGGAGGCTGCACTTTTAGGACCGCCGCAGTTTCAGGACTGCATTTCTAGGACCCTAGTTTTTTTTTGTGACAGTGCCATCTAGCCAGCTTTACTCCAACAGAGGAGACCTGATTCAAACTTTTTCCACCTTGTAGCCTCCGGGCGTTCGCAGTGCAAAATCAATAATCCATATTGGCAGAAGTCAGAGACTGTATGTTTTGAATGCTTATTTCGTCTAAATGCAATTTTTCTCATTGTTTTGGAGCACACTAGCTTATAGATAACAGTAAGACTAACATATTCATACTAAATGCCAAAAAACTTCAATTTTAATTTCATGGGAACTTTAAGTGGATTGGACTGAGCACCACAACACACTTTTAGCCAATCAGCAGTAGGGGGAGTGTCCACTCATGATGGGGGAGGAGAGAGAGTGAGCAATAGGGAGATTTGAAGAAAGGCTGTAGAAAGAGAGATGGCTGAGAGACATTACAAAAGAGAAAAGGATTATCGCTGGAAAAACAAGGGTTATGATCAGGCACGAGCTTTAGGACCCACGTTAATATTAGAAAAGCTTTCAAGCGCTGGAGAGTACGAAGCAGGAAAGCCTGAAAACAAACGCAGAGGTTGAGTTGTTTCTGCTCCATATGGGAGTAACATTGGTTTTGCCATGTTTCACAGTACCAAGATATGCTGTTGTTGTAATGTTACCTATAGTAACAGGACATTTTTGAGGGTCATTGTTTGTCTGGAGCTGGTGTGCTGCTGGTGACTAACAACAAACTTTTGCTTGTAGGTCTATATACTCTTGTGTGCTGTATGTACATTTTTTTGTTCTTCCTTGTAGTTTGTTCATTATCTTCGCGCTATTTTTCACGAAGCATTATTTTGCTTCACTTCAGCTATGATAAAGAGACATCCACTCTTGCATTGCATGTTTGTGCATTTTGGAGAGCGGAGCAATGAAGGGTGGAGTGTGTATGTTTGGTTTGATTTCAAATATCAACCATGTTTCTCAGAAATCCCTTACTACACCTTTAATACGTACGTCACTAAAGCTCATATCTGATGATGTGATGCTCAGATCCAGTACCATGATATGTTTTAATGCATCATGCAGTTACTACAGCCACAAAAATGATAAAATAAAATCCTTGTGAGGACCTAATATACCACAGCGTACTACCTACTATTTAAAACAGGACATCACTGCATCACAAAATTATGAATGCTTAATGGGGAAGTTTTTACCACTCAGACTGCAGTAATGACCTAGATTTCCTACTTTGTTCTGTAGAGCAATAGCAAGGCCAATGGGGTAATTGTTGGGTCAAATCCCCACCAATGTTCATCAGTCGAATGATAAACGATTGGGCGGCTGAGGACAAAAAATGCTGCTTTTACGGCAATTCACAGTGTCCAGCCTCCCCATTAACCCACTTTATTGATGTCACAAGTCATCTGAATAATGCTTTTTGTATTCCCACAGCCAGTGTGTTCTACTCTCCTGCACTTTGTTGCAAAGCCGTGTTTGGCAAAGCTAAAGTCTTTTGAGAAGTAGAAGAAACTCTGTCCAAGTTGTTATTGACATGTTTCACATGCCTCAAGTGCTTCCTCCATTCCGATACCTAAAAAGCATACGTCAGGTTTTGGGAATGTGTGTCAGGGTGGTTTATGAGCACTGCCACCATTCTTCATGTCTGTTTGCCAGTACACATGGAAGAATGGTTGGGCTGGATCCATCTTTAATGTACAATACAGTAGAGAGTCCAACGAATCCATGCATCACACAGATGTCCATAGATATACAAGAACACACACACATGCTGGATGTGGTCATGTAAGAGTGACGACAATTTGCTAAAGTAAAGGGATAGATGTTATATGTTTTATGATACGGAATATCCGCGGAACTGTTACTAGTATCTGATTTCGCGAATAGTTTGTTTCTGAATATAAAAATGTCGACACAAACGTACTTGCTCTGGCACTAGTTTTGTATGAAGAGATGTGCTTGTTGTTGTTGTTGTTTGTTATTGTTGTACAAGCAGAATGTGATGGTTGGTCGCTGTGGTATTTGTCCTGCCCCTCCTCCACTGGGTAAAAAGTGACCGTGATCAGCGCTGCGTTTTACCCAAAGTTGAACATTCTTCAACTCTCGGTGACCTGTAAAAAACGCTGAGCGCTGCTGCTGTTTTAAATATGAGGCGCTCCCATTGAAAACAATTGGAAAAATACGGTAGCCTCTGGAAAAAATGCTTTGGTGGACACATGGCCTTAGTGACAAAAACTATAAAAACAGCATAAAGGTATCATAAAAGCAGGCCATATGAATCTTGTGCTATATTTAAAGTCTTCTGAAGATATACAGTACGATAGCTTTGTATGAGGAAGAGATTGAAACTTAAGTTTTTATTCACTGACAGTCTTCCACACCAGTGGTATGTTAACTATTGCAACCAGATCACTGAGTTGAAGAATCAGATCAGTCTGATTCATCAATGAATTATTCAGACCTCTTTGTGAATTGGATCCATGATTCGAAAGAAGAAAGCGATATGGGCAATGCAATGGGCAATAAATAATGACAGAATTTTCTCTTTTTTTGGATAAACTTATTTTAATTAGTCTACAGAACGTAAAAACAAAAGTACTACATAGACCTTTTCCGAGAAAAGTTCCATCAATTAGGGAAAAAAAAATGAACATGCTCTCTTTTCCCCAGACGCTTATAAACTATATTATATATAGATGGCAGAACACAGTTATTAAAGCAGGGTGATATTGCATCTCATTCAGTCTTTTGGCACATTTCAGTATTTCAAAACCACTGGGATTCACAGTTACAGGTTAATTCTCAAATAGACTCTCATCTGTGCACTATTTTATGTTAGATCCTCAGATAATATCCCATTTGTCTCTGCAAACCTCTGCTAGACAAACACGATCACATTCAGTATCTTCTTGTTTTCTTTGTAGTGCTATAATGTTTATTAGATTTCTCTTTGTGGTTGTATTAGACATGCACAAATCAAATTTGTGCATCTTCAGTGGGACACAAAGCTGCATTTCATTTTTTGAAACTGGGAAAGAGCAAAAAAAAAAGGAGCAAAGCACTATGTGAATTACACTTTTTATCCCTTTGAGTTGGAGCAGCTGAGGTCTCAGGATCTTGGACCCTGTATGTTACGGTAAAGAAGAAAAACAGGGACTTTTTATATTCTTTGAGTATGGCATCACAGAATGTGATGCAGTATTAATACTAAAGGTAAAAAAGAAAATGAAAGTCACCTTTCTAGCAGAGGAGCTCTAGCGGAGGAGCTCTAGCAGAAGAGCAGACATGCTGGGTCTAATCAAGTGCCTCTATCTTTGCACCTGAGGCTGTTTTTAATGACTTTAACTAACTTCCGTTGTAATGAGCCAGGAAAACAGACCATCGGCAATGACACACAGGCCAGAGAAGGGGCTTCATAGATAATCAGGCTCACTCCACCTGCTATTAGTGGTTGTAGTGACAGGATGCCACAAAAAAAATGTCTTGGAAATTGCTATGCCCTGCCTGAATGCGTCACTAGATATTGGGGAGTCGGATTTCGCCTAAGGGTTGTAGCATGCTGAGAAGTTTGGATCCCTCAGTCTCGAGCCCCCCTGAGAATCGTCAGCACTGGAAACAAGGGCATGCTGGAATCATGCAGGAGGGACTGCGGTCCCTCGGGAGCCCTTAAAAATTCTCCTTAGCACTTAACGCCGAACTTGAGACATAATAGTCGCTGCAGTTGGTGTGCTGTTTAGGCATGATCTCTTCTCTTGCGATGTTAACTCTTTCAACTCAAGTGTTGTCAAGCCATGGATGTCAGAACTATTTAGTGGTGCCAAAAATGCTTGTTAAGCTTTTTTTTTTTATCCTCCAGACATTTTCAGGACACAAAGTGTTTTAAACTGCAGTGAAGCTGAAAAATAAGGTGGTCTTTTTAGCAATGTATACATTTCATAATCTCTTTTGAACATTACACAAAATAATTTTCTTAATCAGTACTTTTATATTGTTTTCCAGTAAAAAAAACCCCAAAAAAAACATCTAATCTTACTTTAAACAAGATGAATTAACTTGAGAAGCAAACCAGTGTGTGTAATAAGCCTTGTTTTCAGAAAATAAATAAATAAATTTTAAATACACTAATTTAATTATATCAATACTTTTAATTAATTATTTAATAATTAATTTTTAATAATTAAAGTTTATTTTTCTAATCACATTGGCATATTGTTTTTTTTCTAGTTTAAAAGCATAAACCTCACTAAATTTTGTTAGATTTATGTAATTTTTCTTCTTAACTAAATTTATCTTGTCTTGAGGTGATTTGCTATTTATACTGATTACATGATTAAGTAAATGGTAAATAAACAAAATATATGTATGAATGTTTTTTTTTTGGCTATTCATATTAATGATATGCTTGAACATGGTTGCAGGTTACAGGTTGCAGATTTTGGTGTTTTGGAGTTTTAAACTGAAATTACTGGAATATGACAACATTTAATCATCTTCTCACTGGGATGGTTGCAGCATGACGCTTGTAAAGTGATATTATGGCAGCGCATTAAGGTAATTGGCCTGTGCTTAAGAAAAGAGGAGAAGCATTTATTAGGGGTTTTCACTCTGCAATCATTTCATTACTGCTAGTGTCCTGCATTGTTCGATCATCTAGGCCTACATATGGGAACAGAGAGATGGACAGACAATTATGAGCTCTACAGCATGTTTTATTTGCTGCATATGATAGTGATTGTTATATGACATTGTGTGTCATCCTTTTTTTATTAGGATGGCAATATAAAATTGATGATCTGATTTATACTATCATCAATAGTCAGAGGGAAATGTCCTTATTGCTCAAAAGAAATGAATAACACCCTTGAAACCTTAAAAATTTAACTCACACCACTGAAAGATTGTTGATTTATAAGGCTCTGTGAAAGTAACCTTTCGCAACAGAGAAGAAAGCAGAAACAAAGAGCTGAGGGAGCAGTTAAGTTTAGCCTCGGTCAGTGGATAAGTAAGATTTATTGTAGTTCTTCTAGACCAACAAATTCAGCATAATCTGTTTTCAATCATGCTATTAAATTTAATGACATTTATAGTATAAATAGCTTAAATTTAATATTTACTTTGGGTAGTCCTGACTAGTGTTGTCACACATTTCAGTAGTCAATCTCAATACCTGTAATGATTCTCAATACCAGTTTTTGTATCACAGCAAAAACTAATATTAAAAACTCGGTAAATATAGATATAAATTGTCTCAGGTTATGACTATAACCATAGTTCCCTGAGAAGGGAACGAGACACTGCGTCCAATAGGACCGCTTTGGGAACGCCCTCAGCGTGATTGCGTCTGATGCACGTATGTCAACTTAGCCAATGGCGAAAGTGAACGTCACGGGCGGGTGACGTCACGACCAGGAAAGGATAAATACACATCCGGCCCGACCGGCTTCAGCTAAACTGCCGAAGCAAATCGATCACAAGGATGCAGGGAGTATGGCAAAGGGACGCAGTGTCTCGTTCCCTTCTCAGGGAACTATGTTTATAGTCATAACCTGAGACGTTCCCTTTCGAGGGAACTCCACACTGCGTCCAATAGGACCGGTTTGGGAACGATATACCAAAACGGCATAATACCAAAATGCCTGTTGTGTGAAACTGTGGCACATTTAAGACAGAAGCACTGAGGAACCTGGAGCTGCGTCCAGGTCAAGATCGTAGTACCTCACAAATGTGAGTGGCGAGGACCAACCGGCCGCATCGCAGACTTCTTTGAGGGAAACCCTTGAAATCAAGGCCTTGGAGGCCGCCATACTCCTTGTAGAGTGAGCTCTGACAGCTAAAGGGCATTGCTGGCCAGAAAACTCATAAGCCAGTGAAAGCCTCGACTATCCACTTGCTCATTGTCTGTTTGGACGCAGGGTGACTCCTGTTATGCGGCCCAAGACAGACAAACAGTTGATCCGCTTTTCTCCACAGGGCAGCTCTGTGGACATAAGTGTCCAGTGCTCGCACTGGACACACAAGGTTCAACCTTTCCTGGTCCGAGTTCTCAAATGGAGGAGGAAAGAGAGCCTGCAGCACTATAGGCCGTGGAACACTGGTTAGCACCTTCGGGATATACCCTATTCTAGGGTAAAGGAAAGCTTTGACCATCCCCAGTGCAAATTCCAAGCACGTGGGGGGTATAGATAGGGCCTGAAGGTCTCCTACTCTCTTGATGGAAGGCATGGCAAGAAGGAAGACAGTTTTTAGAGTCAGAAACTTTTCTGAGATGGTATCCAGTGGCTCGAAAGGAGCCGATGATAAACTTTCCAACACGATAGCCAAATCCCAAGCAGGAACTCTAGTGCGCACTGTAGGCCTCAGCCTCTGGGTGCCACGCAGGAAACGAGTTACTAATGGGTTCTTCCCCACAGTGGTACCATCCATATGGGCATGGTAAGCCGAGATAGTGGACACATACACTTTTAGTGTAGAAGGGGTCAACCCAGAAGAGAAACGATCATGCAGAAAATCTAGCACTGAACCAATAGGGCAGTTAACTGGATCTAGCTGTCGTTCTTGACACCAAGAAGTGAACACTTTCCACTTCAGGGCATATAGTTTCCTCGTGGAGGGAGCCCTGGAGATAAGGATGGTCTCTACAACCTCAGTTGAGAGACCAGATTCTATGAGCTTGGCCCCCTCAGAGGCCAAACCCACAGGTTCCACATTTCTGGGCAGGGGTAAAGTATCGAGCCCTCCGCCTGCGACAGAAGATCCCTCCTGATCGGAATCTTCCAAGGTGAGCCATCGAGCAGAGCTACAAGGTCCGAGAACCAAATCCGGCTCGGCCAGTAGGGTGCTACTAGCAGTAAACTTACCTCTTCCCGGCGAATTTTCTCCAGAACTCCCTGGAGCAGAACAACTGGGGGAAACATGTACAGACACAGCCTCGGCCACGTCTGTACCATGGCATCCAGTCCCAGAGGAGCTGGATGCGTCAGGGAAAACCAAAGTGGACAGTGCGTCGTATCCTGAGATGCAAACAGATCCACCTCTGCTTGGCCATAAATCTCCCAAATGAGCTTCACCACATCAGGGTGAAGTCCCCATTCCCCTGGCCTCAGCCCCTGTCTCGACAGGATGTCTGCTCCTATATTCTGGGTCCCCGGGATATAGATTGCTCTCAAGGAGAGTAACTTCCCCAGGGACCACAGGAGGATCTGGTGCGCCAGTTTGCACAGTGAACACGAAAGCAGACCCCCCCGACGATTTATGTAAGAGACCACCGATGTGTTGTCTGACCGGACCAGCACATGATGGCCTCTCAGGTCTAAGAGGAAGAACTTAAATGCATTGAAGACCGCCATCATCTCCAGGCAATTTATGTGCCACAAAAGATGATGGTTCCTCCACAGACCCTGAGCTGAGCAGCCTTCCATTACTGCTTCCCAGCCTGTGAGAGAGGCATCTGTCGTCAGAGTGACTCGACGACACTGAGCTCCCAACACAGGGCCCTGGGACAGGAACCAGTTTTTCTTCTATATAACCAAGGCGCGGACCCATCGCCGCGTGATCTTGATCATACGAAAAGGGTTCCCCCTCGGGGAAAACCCTTTGGTCCTGAGCCACCACTGTAAGGGTCTCATGTACAGCAGGCCAAAAGGTATCACGTTGGACGCTGCTGCCATCAGCTCCAACAGTTTTTGAAACTGTTTCACAGTGAGTGACTGGCCTAGCTTTACTCTTTTCACGACTGATAGAATAGCAGTGATGCGAGCGGGCGAAAGACAAGGAAAGGTGGTCCTCTGTACTGGAGAAAGCACACTCTTTTTGGCGTTCAGTCTCAACCCCAACTTTCGGATATGAGCAAGGACGACATCTCGATGCCGAACCGCCGTTTCCTCCGACTGTGCTAATATTAGCCAGTCGTCGATATAGTTCAGAATGCGTATGCCCTGCAGCCTGAGCGGGGCCAGCGCTGCATCTACGCATTTCGTGAACGTGCGGGGTGAAAGAGCTAGGCCGAAAGGAAGAACCCGATATTGGTACGCTTTGCCCCCAAAAGCGAACCTCAGGAACTTCCTGTGTTGTGGAAGGATGGAGACATGGAAGTATGCGTTCTTTAGATCTATTGTGATAAACCAGTCCTCGGATCTGATTTGAGTCACAATCTGACTTAACGTCAACACCTTGAATTTTAGCTTCTTGACTGTGCGATTCAGATGGTGAAGATCTAATATGGGACGCAACTCTCCATCCTTTTTTGGAGCTATGAAGTATCGGCTGTAAACACCTGACTCTCTGTCTTTTACAGGGACCTGTTCTATAGCCTCCTTCGCTAATAAGTTCTTTACTTCTTGTTCCATTATCAGAGCCTGCTCAGGATGCACTAATGTTAATAGCACTCTGTTGAATCGAGGTGGGCGGAACCCAAACTGAATTCTGTACCCTTTCTCTATTGTTTGCAGGACCCATAGTGATATATTTGGTAGAAGTTTCCACTCTGCCAGAGAATCTACTAAGGGAACTAGCCTCTCGAGACTGGTCTCTGATGTATTTAAGACAGCCACCTCGGTGGCCTGAAACATACTGGCAGGAACTAACCGATTTGACTGTATTTTTAACCTCCTCAGAGGCCGCGAGTGTGACGCATTGTCCTGTGGACGCTGGGTCACGAGCGCGCTGATAACCGCTGTGCCCGAAGCACCGAGGGTGGCGGGGTTGGCAGAACGGTCCCCTGAGGGCAACGAAGTGGAGTGGGCACCGTATAATGAGGTGAACACCACTCCACCCCGCGGGGGGGGGCGCCCTCGGAGACCTGCCACTGGCGTCAGGACCTCTTTTGGCCCGAAGCCTTCTTCGCTTGAAGCATGACCCTCAGAACGGTCTTCGGCTTAGAAGGCTTGGGCTGAGAGTGCCGACCCGGCCCACCGAATCTTTGAGGTGGAGCACGAGATGCGACACTCTCCTTTTGCTGCTGCCTATATGAGGAGCTTGACGGCTGGGGCTGCTCACGCCCAGCAGCCACAGAGGGTTGGTGGCGGCGCGGTAGATATTTCTTGAATGCCTCCGCTTCGCGAACTCCGTCAGGGCCCATCCCTTCACCGCCATCCAAATCCCTCAGCAGCTCGGCTTGATATGCTTGCAATATGCTCATGGTATGTAAACAAGCACCAGCCTGACCTGCCGCCGTATGCGCTTTCCCTACTAGCCCTGATATAGTTTTAAGTGGCTTAGTGGGAAGCGTGGGGGCCTTCAGGGATGATGCTGAAGCGGGGGACAGATAGCGTAGCGTCTGATCCACCCTAGGCACCGCCCCATAACCATATTCTCTCAGCCCTCTTATATCACTATATGTTTTTACTTGAGGGCTGAAGAGTCGTGATGAATATGGTTTCTTCCACGATCTACACAGCTCACTGTGCAAATCGGGAAAGAAAGGAAGGCCCCGTGGTGAAGGTGATGTATTTGGTGTAAGAAAGTACTCGTCTAATTTGCTTTTGGGACAAGCGCCTTGTTTCTCGGCTGGCCATTCAATATTCAGTTTGGCACAGCGCGAGTTATCACCTTCACCAGCTCCTCATGTGCTGGGGAAAGAGATGGCGAATCATCTTCCCCCATTCCGACGCTCAACACATCCACCTCCTCAGAACTGGAGTGTTGAAGCGACGGGCTCTCTCCCTGGGCGGAAGAAGCCGCAACGCGGGCTTCCGACACCAGAGATTGAGCGACAGATCTCCCTGGTGAGGGCAGAGAAAGAGCGCTCACGCCCGTCTCAAACCCCTCCGAGAGATCCATCTGCGATCCCCATGATGTCCTTCTCCGCTATGCCTCGGCAGCAGCGGGTCCAGAACCAGAGGGAACGCTAGCCTGATCACTCTTCTCAAAGAGTGACAGGCAGGAGCGGAGCGTGCGAAGCGGAAGCCTCTCGCAAAGCTCGCAATCAGCCCCCTCGAAGGCTGATAGAGCATGCTCCACTCCCAAACACATCACACACAAATCATGTGTATCTCCACCCATCAAGAAACGGGGACACGGAGGAGTACACTGTTTAAATGCAGATGTGTTCGCCATGGCTGTGAATGCTTCTGATAACGTAACTGACAGACAACAATAAATAGGACACACAGTTTGACACAGAGCGCTTTGCTGAGGCAAAAAAGCTGAAGCCGGTCAGGCTGGATGTGTATTTATCCTTTCCTGGTCGTGACGTCACCCGCCCGTGACGTTCACTTTCGCCATTGGCTAAGTTGACATACGTGCATCAGACTCAATCACGCTGAGGGCATTCCCATTGGACGCAGTGTGGAGTTCCCTCGAAAGGGAAATAAAAATAAATGACAACAATGATTTTCAATAATAGTAATTTTCAAGTAATAAAAGAATAAGCAACACAGAGCAAATAAAAACAAAGACACAAAGTGAAGTACAAGTTTGCCAGGTATTTAATAGCAGTATCTGCTGCACGGTTTGACATTGACAATGACATTGCAATATTTAGTTTTTCTGCAATGTACAGTATATTGTAATATGAAAAACAGATGACTTGAATAGCTCTATTTGGAACATAAAAATCAATAATCAATTAATCTAGAAGTATTGGGGTCATTTTGTAGAGAGAGCATTTGCATAGAAAATAAAAATGATTTTGAACTGCATTGAACATCTCAGCAAGCAATAGCCGTCATCTCACCGTCTCGGTTAACTATAGACCTGATATAGTCCGGCTATGAGTAACCCACTTCTAGCCAAAATAACCTTGAATTTGGTTACATGTCGTTTTTGCCAAAATAACTTGCAAGAAGTATGATATTCTATCATGTAAGCAAAATCAACAGTGATTACAAGGTGTTTGGTTTCATTTCTTTGACATGTTCTGTGCGTAGCCTGTGCCACAATTGATGACTAGTGTATTCTTGGGCTTTGGTTAGACGTCTATTAAATTTTCACTGACAGCCTAAATTTTGCCTTGTTTTAGCCAGACGTCAGGGCTGTGTTTGGACAGCTATTAGACGTCTTTTAAACGCAAAATTGCTTGCTGGGATTTAATATCTCATAATAATAATAGCCAACCTGGTTACATGTATGAGTTAACCAAAGTTCTGCTATGATTGTGGCATAGAAAGCAGTGGCAAGGTTTTCATTTGAACCTCTATTTCCCAGATCTATGTCTATAATTGTTATAAAAGAAAGACAGAATTGCTTAAACTGTGTGGATGTGGTGAAAGGAAGGGAATGAAACTGATATGTCTCTTTTCAGACATAAACAAGGGTAACAATATACATAATCATGCATAAACAACCTGACATGGATTACATGTAAGTCATCTCTAACTAACCTGTGTGGTACAGACTTTATATCTATTTATAGAATCAACAAGACATTTGGCCAGGAAATAAAGAGTACGGCCAGCTATCCTTGCCTTATGTGAGCAAATCAGACCATTCGCATTTCTCTTTAGCAACCATCTGGGCATTTCAGTTCATTAAATCTGCACTAACAAGATTAGATCTAGTGCAAATGCTCAACAGACGGAACGCTAGAGATGAAATGTGCCTATACTGCTTCTGTTCATCCATAGATTACGGCTATTTTTTGTAAATAATTGGAAGGAATATGTGTGTTTTGTGTGTATCAGCAGCATTACAACAACTAAATAAAATTTCATTATAAAGTATATAAAATAACAACTGCTGAGTCATGCACTGATAAAGGTCAATGGATAATCCACTTTAACCAGTCCTTTTTTAACAGGTGCTAAAAGAACTACACTCACAGTCATACAATTTCACATTGGGCAAGGTCAGTTACATAAATCTAAAAAGGAGATGTCCATCTTTAAAGGGATAAATCAACCAAAAATGAAAATTCTGATCATTTACTCACCATCATGTCATTTCAAACCTTTATTTCTTCTACAGAACATAAAAGAAGATATTTTGAAGAATGTTGGTCACCAAACTGTGTTGGTCACCATTGACTTCCATTGTATAAACAAAAATAAACAAACAAACAGTCATACTTTTCCCTTTTGTTAGTCAACTATGGTCGCAAGTTCCTTCATTACTAACATAGTTGAACGATTTGACATTTCCCAAAACCATAGTTTCAACGAACATTCGCAATCAGTATCGCAGACTTGCGTGGTTGGAACTACAGCTTTTGAGTTGTGGTTAGAAGCACGGTGTCTTGTTAAAATTACATGTGGACTTAAAGGTGCACTGTGTCTAGTGGTGAGGTTGTGAAGTGCAACCGCCCACCGCCCACCGCTCACCGCTCACCCCTCCCTTTCAAAGCTACGGTGGCTGACACAGGGCAAAGATGTCATTGTCTGAGACAGCAGAGAGCAGCTAGCGCTCTGAGCAGTTTGTCCGTTTAGGGCTACTGTAGAAACATGACGGCACAAAATGGTGACTTCACTGTAAGGGGACCCGCGGTGTATGTAGATAGAAATGGCTCATTCTAAGGTAATAAAAACATAACGGTTCATTATGTAAGGTCTTTATACACCACTGAAAACATAGTTATGTATATTATGTTGCTTTTCTGTGAATAGATCCTAATAAATATTACACACTGCACCGTTAAATAGATCATGCTTTTGAGAACAATAAGCAAGCGCACAATATCACCAATTTCATCGCATTTAAATATATATATATATATATATACATTTTAATCTATATATTTTAGCGTGTCAACAATCTGTGCCATTTTGAGGAATGTGCATAATTGCGTAAGAAAACCCGTAGTCTGACGTATGAGGGAACCTGCAATGAATCAAACATAAAAAAGGGAACAAAAACAGTGAAGTAATCCTCAGTTCGTTACAGAAGCATGTCAGAAAAATTACGTTACATGGAGAAAGCTGCTGACTGAATGAACCGCATGTATGCAGGAGTATGCCAAATACTGCATGTCAACGTAAATTAAAAAATGGCTTTCTGTTGTTCATGTAAATTACCTATACATTAATTGCAGTCTCGAATTGATTAACATGCATTTTGGATGAATTATCCCTGATATCAAGATGTTTCTTTTGACTAAATTACAGTGCATTCAAAAACCTTTCAATTCATTTTCCACATTTTGTTATGTTGCAACCTAATGCTAAAAATGCTTTAAATTATTTTTTTTACACATCACATGTACAAAAAACTTTCGGAATGCTCTGCATATGACAGGTCTGTGAAGTGATCATGGTGGCCATATCACTTCAATACATAATAAAAAACAGACAAGGAGGGTCTTATTGCTTTGGTCCACCTGCAGTCACTTACATGCCTTGAGAGAAAAGCACCATGCCACAACATTATCAATAAAAATGCTACCAGGCTCCAGATGTGCCAAGCCCACACAAATAGCTCCACAAATCACCAGTGGGGACGATTGTTATTTAATGTATGAAAATACAAATGTCAAATATCTTGAGACTCCATTCATTGTACTTAATTGGATTGAGTGAGGCCCACTCGTTGGCCTACATACGTATTGTATTGTGCTTAGGATGCTTAATGCGAATGACACTGATCTGATGAGTGACATTTAAGCTCTCAAATCCATTGGGCTGTTGTGAAGGGCTTTGGGAAAATATGGAGGGTGGGCTACAACCCCAGAATGATGCTGCATTACTTTGTCAGAGTGTTTGTTGATGTGTCAATTGTGTTTTTATCTCCATCTGTTAAGCGCCTTGACTTTCTCCCTCCTCGCTTACGCTGAGAACATTTTTTTTTTTTTTTTTGGAGCTGGTTCTTCGACAACTTTTGTAAGGAAACTTTCTCAAGTCTCACTCTCTCTTTCCTCTGCAGGTATACTAGGCAGACACAATATTTATTCACTTGACCTAAAAAAATCCACCTTACTGGAGTTTCGAGAGAAACTGCACTCCTTCGGCTTTCAATAAGACATATTTAATTTCCTCTAACTCTAAGCATGAATCACAGTAAAAATTTTCTGTATGAAGACTGGCTGCTGAGAGTGTTCGATACTTACCACATGAAAGGGCTTGTCGTGTTTGTCTAGATTACTGTGTTTGAGGAGATTAGGAATAGATTAGGTGCAGCGCTGAAATGACTATAATATGAGATAATAATTATATAATTATATAATTATAATTATATAATTATTATCAAGGGTATGAGCAAACTAATCAGCCAGCAAGGAGGAACGCAACAAAGTGGAATTAAACCTCGAGACTGGAAGCCCTTTACACACCCCAAAAAATGTCCACACAAGGTCAAGGATTTTAGATATTGCATCTTTGTGGGGACATTTTGGGTTTACCAGGACCACACACACACACACACACACACACACACACACACACACACACACACGCACACATCCACCTTTTTCTGAACAACCAGTGGGTTCGACCTTGTAGACTTTGCGTTTTTCCATGTCCTGTCTCATTAAAAATCATTGTAGAATCTACAAGTACACCATGAACCAGAAGTATTTGCACTACAAGGCAGAGTTAAATATTAGCCCAGATTCAATATGTGCAGTTCTTAATTGGCACAAAAGATTTTTAAAAGGAAATATTCATAGAAGACTATTACACTTTTTACACTTATTCTAAAGAGAATCTAGCATTTTTGTTGCTTTAAAATATCCTTGAAAGACAAGTTAATTTGTCATTTCTATTTTGTTGGCAACAAAGCTGCAAAACTAAACCCTTTTAATCGATTGCTGATATCACAATATGATACGGGATAAACTGGGACAGGAGCATCTTTAAAGTCAATTTAAAACATACTTTTAATGTATTTATCTTGTAGTTATTATTGCCTGTTAGCTCAAATTGTTTATGTAAAACTGTTTTATTTTCTCTTCAGCGCACTGTATTTATGCAAACCTATGCAAGTCAGGAAAATGATACTTCTATGCAAATTTGAGCCCATTTTCATTTCTGTTGGCTGATAAAATGTGAATATAAAACTTTTTCACCTGAAAACTTTCAGTATGGGAAATTCCACGTTCAGGAAAAAGGTTGATATCAACCTACGAATTGTTTATAGTCTCTGCATATTAAACTGGGATAGTAGGATTTATTCTAACACATTTGATCAAGATGTATGTTTGTTTATATTTAGATTAACTGCCTTTATCATTTTTTTATTTCAGGTTACACAGGTTAAATACACAAGCATTCCACACTGATCCTGTGTCTTCCATCTTATTTGGTTTGTTTGCAGATTAGCATGTAAACCAATTACAGAGTTGATACCTTCTTTAGTTGGCTCTTGTGAGATTTGCACATGTCTTGAGCATGCAAGGAGAAAAAGAGACGGAAGGGAAGGGCTGAGAAAGAGAGAGAGATAGAAACTGAAACATGGAAACAGAGTTTGCTTGGTTATTTCTGTAGTTTGTCCTGCTGGTAGATGCCCTATAACTACACCATCATACTGCCTGTTACTCCAATGACGGCCATTGAAATGTAACTTTTTTGATTTAAATAATTTTAAGCAAAAAATAAATCGCAAGTATTTCATATATTGGAGTTTGTTTTATCAGTGAGTTTATTTATATCAAATTAACTCAAAGCAGTTATTCATGTAATTGATTTTCACTTGTTCAATGGAGTTTTCACCATTATTATCTGATTAAGAGTTGACCACTAATTATATTGTGATCTCGTAGTTTCAGTTGATTTGGCAAATGCTCTAACCCTGATCAAACACACCTGAGAAAGCTAATCAAGGTCTTCAGGATCACTACTCTGCAGGGCAGTGGCCCTCCAGGACTAGATTTGAGGAACCCTGCTTTAAATGCTGTAATGCATGCCCTGCTTTAGTCAATCACGATTGGCTGACACTGAAGTCAGATTGGCAGTCACATGATTGGCCGTTTGTGTAGAACGATCTCTCCCACACATCCCACCCAAACAAAAAGTCTTCGAATCTGAAAACACACAAGTGACTGATTTTGCTTCCGTAATGGCAAATTTTGCCAAAGGTGAGTAGTTTGAATGAATAATGAAAGTATTCAGAGCACTTCAGTAAGTTTAGTATAAGGAAAGTGATAAATGCAGAAATGAAAACCGGTCTGATCAAGCAACTTTAATAAGATGTGTATACTATAGTCATGCTATATCTAAGGACTTTGGGTTGAAAGGCACGGCAGAGTCCAATTAGATGCAGCATACACTAAACAGCAAAGCTGGAGAGAGTATAAAGTGGAACGAATAAGTGGAACGCATTTGGGAGAAACGCTGTAGTTGCTCAACAAAAACTTTATTGTCACTTTAATGGAAATGGAAAAAATGGAAGAATCAATAGAATGTAGGTTTTAAAATAGTTCAGCCATGACTTATCAAGTACAGATACAGCTTTAGATTCAGGTGACCCTCATTTCAACAAAATAAAATGTAGGTGCATGAGAAACTCCACATGAAGTGCATTAGAAAGAACATCAATTAGTGTCACTTTTATTCTGTTGTAACTATTGTATCAATATATTGTATCATTCTGAGACTGAAATTAGAAAAATGCCATTTTTATACAGAAGTCAAGGCTTTTTCCCCCCTTCTTTTTTCTCATTCTGTCTAGCCAGTTGGTTATTTATTTATAACAATAGGTACTGCAGTGGATCCTGCAGGCTGGCTTTAAGGCTGCCTGTGCACAGCCCAGTTTTAGAGAGTACCCAAAGATCTAGTACCAGGTCATCTGCCTTTGAATTCCTGTCACATATGCTATAGACTTATCCTAAGAGACTACCGTAGTTAGCCAAAGACAGAGATTAAAATCTGCCGGCTAGTTCCATATGCATGAGACCGACTTAAAAATGTAAAAGGAGGTGCTAAATGGAAAGTATTCCCGTCAGATCCCTGGAGATTGGCAGTGGGAGATGTGCTTCAAGGGGCAGCCTCACCTCACCTCAACCTCGGGGCTGGTCATTACCAGTGTGTTCTTTGGCAGGGAACCTCATAGAGAAATTGGCAATTTTTCCTCAAGAAATGTGTTATGATAGGTTTTCCTATAAAAGTCTGTGGGTGAGGGCAGCTCCCATGAGGCTAAATACACCAAAGATGAGTCCACAAACGGATGTGGTGTCACTGTGCAAAAAAAAAAGAAAAGAATGAAATCTACAGTAAAAAGCCTGTGGAGTTAGTTCAGGAAAAATATGCATAAAGATAAGTGTCTCATGTTCCACTTTCTTTGTGTTTACAGCATTGTTCTAATAGTGATACTTCTCACCTTGTTGTACAAATACTAATTAAACAGGGGATTTCACAGTATACAAGAAGCAACATGCAAGGAGATAACAAGAAATGTGTGGTGTTTTTGTTTTCAAACCTCATTTCGCATTGGGAATTATCACTCAAGGGAAAATCTATAGGAAAATATTCACCATCAAATAAAGAGAGCCTTTATTGTTGTTCATGTTAGCACTTTGACTAGCTCCAGACCTTCGAAAGGTAATTACAAAGGCAATAAAAAAAGAAACATAAATATACCACAAGATTAAATAGTTTTTTAGGGGAACTTTCGATCAGAACTTGGTAAACTGTCCATTTTATGTCTTTCTTCCTCCTTTTTTTCCCTTTTCCACAAGGTTGGAATTTAAAAGCCTGGTGCTGAGTGTCTACAGCAAAGCCCATACTTTATTTTCCTCCACTCTGTTAAAACAAAGCGAGACGTACCAAAGGCCTGTCCCGGTGCCTAAATATTTATGAGAGGAGCGGATGATGCTGTGTATTTACCTTCATTGGCAGTCTTGCTTGAGTATACCTCAAACAAGAAGGCACAGTGCTAGCGCAGGATAGTAAAACTGGGCTAGAGTTCCTCCCACAATCCTCCAGGATGGAAAATATGGGGAAATATTTAAAAGCCTGGAGCGTATTTGGTTGGGCTCTTCTTTGTTTGAGCTGTGTGCTCCCATGTTAGGATTCATTAAAAGTTCAACGTGATTCAGAATGAATATGTGGTGATGGAATCATCCTTGAAGACGGAGGGGTAAAGAGGCAATCTGCAGCTATCCCATCTCTCCCTTCTCTGTTATGTAACTGGCCCTCCTGTGGTCTCTCTGACTCAGTCTATTTGTGGTGTCTAGAGTCAGATAAGAGTGCTATTGCAACCAGAGCGTCTCCACCTATCTATCCTTCCCCTTTCTATCATGTTCACATATGGCACGTGAGTTTTTAGGTACAGGTACTGAGAGACTATTAGCCGGTTTCAAAATGATAGAGCCTTGTAAACCAATCCATCTGAGTATATTTAGCTGATCATTTACCTGTCCTATCTGATGTGGAGCAAAGGACACTAACATTATGTAACATTACTGCATTAACTTATCACAGTCCACAATGTACAGTATATGAGCTATCTGCCTCTCTATAGTATGAACATGGGCTTCATTTCAGTCGCCATTTCAGTTGCAGTTAATATTTCTTGGAATTGATATTAACCATTATATTGTTCTTTCTGAGACTCATGCATGCTAAATTATTATAAGGGCTATCATTGTTGATTACTTAAGTCGATTTCAATTAATTGTGTATATATATATATATTTTAGTGCTGTCAAATCGATTAATCACGATGAATTGCATCTAACATAAAAGTTTGTGTTTATATATATATATATAATATGTATATGCATACATATATGTGTGTGCATGTATACTGTATATATATATATATTTTTTGCTGGAAAAAAACAAAGGAACGTAATTAATAGTAATAAAATAAAATTAATTTAAAAAGGAAATAACTAATCAAAATGAACTTAATAATAAATAAATATGTAACATTATGTGTTTGATAAAATGCATTATTGTGTCATAGAAGTGATTTATTGTTTCATTTCTAAAATTGAACACAAGCTAGCACTGGCCTACTGTCCACAATAATCCATTTGGCAATTTAGCTGTCAGTCTTTCTGAAGCAGACTTAAGGATGTTCAAACAGAATGTGTGTTTGCATTCCATCTTCATTATTTGCTGTTTTTCATCAAAAAAAGATACAAAAGATGCCACTGGGGCGGTGCCCTTTCAAAGGTACACTTTTGTACCTTATTTACCCCTAAAGGGTGCATTAGTACCTAAAGAGTACATTTTAGCATATTTTGAAAGGCTACTTTTGTACCTTTTTTTCTGAGAGTGCATGATTACAGAGCCCTGCACATGAAATGCTGAAGAAAAAATGGATACTGTGGCCATGAATTAAGAATTTGTTACCACAACTTATTCATTTGTGGCAACATTTTTTTAAATTTGTTCCCTCATTTTATTTAAATTATGTCCATAATTTAATTATTATTATGTAAATAATGTAATTTAAAATATTATTATGCCAATATTGTACTAATTTGTTCCTTAGTTTTAATTTAGTTAAATCGTGGCCACAGTATCTTGTTTTTTCCCCCACCACATGTCATGTGCGGGGCTCCGTACATGTTTACCATGAACACATTTACAAACGTAGTTTAACTTGCATCTCAAGACCTTTTTTGTTTTCGCTCTGTCTGCTTTTAAACGCAAGAACATAACCTGTGTAGCGCATCCTGCTCTTGTTAAAGGGTCATGAAACCCCCTCTATCAGCTCAAGTCTACCTCACAATCTTTTTCAAAAATGCAACTTGTGCGGTTTAAATGTGTTTTTCATTTATATGTTGTCCGCGTCGACGTGCAATTACACATGCAGACTGCTAGTAGGCAGTGTCCACAGGCATGTTGATAGTGTAACCCACAGTGTCAAGGAAAAAGCCGAAGAAGAAGCAGCTTGTTGTGTACATGAGAGGTGGACAGTAACTAAGTACATTTACTTGAGTACTGTACTTAAGTAAACTTTTTGAGTGTCTGTACTTTAATTGAATATTATTTTCCCAGCGTTTTTTGAACACTGATCAGTTTATAGCAAAATGGAAGAAGACGGTTTCTCGGAGCAGTGTGTGCAAGTATTAGAAAGTATGTTTCAGTTTTCTGAAAGATTAAAGCTTAGTTTCATTGGCATACATGTGATGCATGTCTCATAAAATGTTAAAAAATGTAAATGTCTGGGAGAAAGAGAAGAGCAGACATATGGATGAATCTAAAAAATAATGATGGAAAGAGAGCTCAGTTCAGTCCGGTTTTCTGTGTGCACACAGAAAGCCACCTCTCAGATGCCAGAGCACGAGTACTGAATAGAGCTCTCTTTCGTGTCTTTTCGCACTTGAACAGACCAATACACACAAAATGATGTCAAAATGTCAGTTTTGGCGAGTATTCATGTAAACACAGTCGATTATGTCTTAAATGAGCGTAAACAGTTGGGAGATTATCAGATGTGTATCAGTGTATTGGATCCGTGCATTCGGCCTTAAAGTGACAGCAGCTTTGTTAAGAGCTTTGTAACTTTTATACAAGTATTGAAATGAGTTTAAGGTAGTCATAAGCTAGCATGTCAGATGGAGCATCACTGACTGGCTTAAACCACCATGATGGCATAATGTGCATTCATACAACAATGCAACAATAATAAAATAATGCATTGACATAAAAAAGGAAATTTACTTTTGATACTGAAGTACTTTTAAAAACAAGTACTTCTGTACTTTTGCTTAAGTAAAAATCTGTTTTTATAACTTCCACGGAGTAATATTTGACCAATAGTACTTTTAATTTTACTCAAGTAATGGAGTTGTGTACTTTGTCCACCTCTGGTGTACATTGCCGGAGTAGCAGCAGCAGTGATGGCGGCAAATAGATAGCGACTTTTCTTGCAGCTTGAGTTGTTGTATCTAATACAAATGAAGCATCTCTAGTTGACTAGCAGAGTTAAATAAGAGGCGATCTGGCACTGGAATGCGTTTTTGAAATCATGCAGAGTGCAAGTGGCCGCTGTTTTCAGTAGCAGTGACTCGTGCACAGACAAGCATTTCAATCTATTGCTGTTGCGGAGACTCTATTCGTTCCGTTGAAATCACAAAATGAAATGCACCCAAACATGTCTCTGCAAAAAAAATAAACTACAATGGTGGATTAGAACCCAGAACCTCCGGCACGTTTAACAAAAATTCTACCACTCGACTATAGAGCTCACATAGTGGATCTATGTATTTATTCACTAACATAAAGAATCTTGGGACTACAACATATTGTGTTATATAGCAGATGTAAGGATGAAACTATCATCCAATTTCTGAACACACACACTCCTATCGCAGATTTGTTTTATTTATTTATTTTTTTACCTGAGGGATGGGTTCTAACAGACCAATCACAGCGCTTACGGTCTGCGTAAAATTGACGCGTTGTTTCATTTTTGGAGAGGTGCACTTCAGGGTATGTCGTAGGCTACACGTTACGCACAGCCTCTGAGTGTAGCTGCAGCGTAGGTTCGACACATAAGTATAAATCAGCCTTAACTCTTTCCCCGCCAGCGTTTTTAAAAAAAAGTTGCCAGCCACCGCCAGGGTTTTTGATCATTTTCACAAAAATGTAATGGCCCATAGAATATTTTGTTGTATGAATATCTGAGCATGCCATATATCAAAAGAAAGAGCAGACCCTCTGCTTTTAAACACAAAAAAACCCGTTTTATTCTAGCTTCATGCATTCCTTTTTTATTAACACTTAAATATGGGTAAGTTTTATAAAAAAAGCAACATTCTGAACAAAAAGCTGAGAAAATCACGTTTTTGTCAAAGACTACATCCAGATCAGATTCAGAATGATGATCAAACACAGATGGAGTAGATCGAGTCCATCAACACCCCTAGTTGCACAGTCCTAGAGCTCGTTCTGGGTCAACATTTCATTCAGTAGCATTAGGCAGTTTTGATGTATATGCTGTTTAATGTTGGTGATCACCTTATTTTACATATGCATCTGCTTTAGTGATGGGTCGTTCACGAATGAGGTGAACGTCGGGAGCTGGCTTGCATATCTAAAGAGCCGACTCTTTTTTTTTTAAAAACATAGCCTATAGAAATTAAATCATTGTGTAATAATGAATGATTTTAATTAATAGACTAATTCAAAGAACAACAAAAAAATAATTATATAGGCCTAAAGGCGCACACACATTCGTTTCGACTGTCTGATCAGCCTCACATTCTGTTCCTGTCAATCATACACACGGTATCAACCAATTATACTGCATGAGGGAGGGCCGAGCCAACTCACACACACACAGTCAGACGAGTAGTCGAATAATATGGGTTCTATTATGTTGTTCAGATTCAGATTGTATTTGTTTTGAATGTTGTTTCTATACATTAAAAAGTTGTAATTTAAATGCAAATGTTTAATAGTATTCTTTTTTCATAACAAATTAATGCATTTTTAAAGAAATTGTGAGACATTGTATGATTTCATTTAATAATTTAATTAGAATTGTTTTCACACCTATCATAGTCAAAGTCATAGTTAAAACATTTATTTTTTAAAGAGCCGTTTGTAAGCCAAAAGAGCCGGCTCTTTTCAATGAGCTGAGTCAAACGAGCCAGCTCACGAAAAAGAGCCGGAATGCCCATCACTAGTCCGCTCAAGTCACCTCTCGATGCATCCTTGATAAAAGGGGCGGATCAAGGACACATCCGGGGATTGGAACAGTACTTGGGCAGCGACTGATGACGTTTCACAAGTCCACGAGAACACAAGTACAGACAAGAACGCATATTGAGAAACGGCCATTGTCTTCATGTTTCATCAGTCAAAACGTCTGCATGCTATCTGCATGTTATTGCTGTAGCGATATCTGATATAAGGGATTTCCTGTTTAATACTTCTATGAATCTCACTTGTGGACTTTCTGCGAGGGTGCCCTCTGGCTTCCAGTATGAATGAAACAAATTGCATAAGTTTGTAGTGCTCCATATTGCTATCACCTAATTTTAGGTACAACAATACTAAAGTACTTTGTAACATAGTGACTTGAGTAGTTTTGTTAGCAAACTACTTATTTACTCTTACTTGAGTCATATTATTTTTCAATACTTCTACTTAAAGTAAATTATTTCTTAAGTAGCAATACTTTTACTTAAGTACAATTTTACTTTTAGTCCCCCACTGCATTTAAATAAACATAAGTACTAGCAAAACAATACATTTATGTAAATACACTATATAAAAATACATTATAAATACATTATATAAAATACACACTGATGTCTATGGATGTGGCAATAACAATCCTTTCAATTATAAATTGACGACGTGTTTTATTCTTATCAGGTACACATTGTATAACTATAAAGTTTACTCTATTCTTCTCCCACTTCACTGGTCAGTTACTTTCATGTATTTCGAGAGAAGTGGATAAATTGACGTGTTGTAAATCCGGTAGATCCGATTCTCTGAATTGCGGTACTAACTATCATGGCAGCGCCCATCGCGCGTTATCAGCTAACATGATCATTATAAAGGTTTTTAAACGACAAAACACATTCACTTCTCAAGAAGAATGCTTGCTACACACAAACAGTTTCGATGAGTCAGTAGTTGATGGCCAACCAGCCGCCCGCAGCCAGAGTCTAGCCCTGGCAGCATCGCAGGGAAAGCCATGCAACTTTTACACCACAGAAACAAACACCTGTGACCCATGAACGGCTCTGTCATCTACTACGCTATCTCACAGTTTGACACATCTGTCATTGGAAAGCATCACGTGGTGTCATGAATTAAGATTAAGAGACAGTGTCTTCTCATAGGATAAGAAAAATCAGTCTCATGAATAATTATGAGACAAGTACTCAACCTGTGACGTGGACACAATGTAGATTTTAAACCTGGAAGACGAAAAAGCTCAAAATGAACCACTTGTCCCCTACAATTAAATCTAACAGATGCTAACATTGTCTTCAGTGATGCTCAACACACATACCTCTGTTAAAATCTCAGAAAATTTAGTTTAGGGTTTCATGACCCTTTAAGTGTGGTTTGACAAGGAACATTGTATGTAGTAGCTGGTGGGCTGTGTATGAAAGCTTGTTTCTTTTTTTTCTCGCAATTGTTTATCTCACAATTCATTTTTTTTTTTTTAAACTTTCATTTGCAAGTTACAGAGTCTGAATTGCAAGATATAAACTCACAATTCAGACTCTGTAACTTGCAAATGAAAGTTTATATCCAGAATTTTGAGATAAACTTGGAATTGCAAGAAACAAAATCAGAATTGCAAGATATAAACTCACAAGTGCGAGAAAAAGTCAGAATTGTGAGAGAAAAAGTCGCAATTACCTTAACTAGCAGATGCTGATGTATGTAATAAGCATTTAAATATGTAACCTCTCATTACAGCTCACATTTACTGCTGGGCAGTACAGTGGGGAGAACAAGTATTTGATACACTGCCGATTTTGCAGGTTTTCCTACTTACAAAGCATGTAGAGGTCTGTAATTTTTATCATAGGTACTCTTCAACTGTGAGAGACGAAATCAAAAATCCAGAAAATCACATTGTATGATTTTTAAATAATTAATTTGCATTTTATTTGCAAGTATTTGATCACCTACCAACCAGTAAGAATTCCGGCTCTCACAGATCTGTTAGTTTTTCTTTAAGAAGCCCTCCTGTTCTCCACTCATTACCTGTATTAACTGCACCTGTTTGAACTCGTTACCTGTATAAAAGACACCTGTCCACACACTCAATCAAACAGACTCCAACCTCTCCACAATGGCCAAGACCAGAGAGCTGTGTAAGGACATCAGGGATAAAATTGTAGACCTGCACAAGGCTGGGATGGGCTACAGGACAATAGGCAAGCAGCTTGATAAGAAGGCAACAACTGTTGGCTCAATTATTAGAAAATGGAAGAAGTTCAAGATGACGGTCAATCTCCCTCGGTCTGGGGCACCATGCAAGATCTCACCTCGTGGAGCATCAATGATCATGAGGAAGGTGAGGGATCAGGCCAGAACTACACGGCAGGACCTGGTCAATGACCTGAAAAGAGCTGGGACCACAGTCTCAAAGAAAACCATTAGTAACACACTACGCCGTCATGGATTAAAATCCTGCAGCGCACGCAAGGTCCCCCTGCTCAAGCCAGCGCATGTCCAGGCCCATCTGAAGTTTGCCAATGACCATCTGGATGATCCAGAGGAGGAATGGGAGAAGGTCATGTGGTCTGATGAGACAAAAATAGAGCTTTTTGGTCTAAACTCCACTTGCCGTGTTTGGAGGAAGAAGAAGGATGAGTACAACCCCAAGAACACCATCCCAACCGTGAAGCATGGAGGTGGAAACATCATTCTTTGGGGATGCTTTTCTGCAAAGGGGACAGGACGACTGCACCGCATTGAGAAGAGGATGAATGGGGCCATGTATCGCGAGATCTTGGCCAACAACCTCCTTCCCTCAGTAAGAGCATTGAAGATGGGTCGTGGCTGGGTCTTCCAGCATGAAGCATCTCAAGGCCTAGCCAGTCTCCAGACCTGAACCCAATAGAAAATCTTTGGAGGGAGCTGAAAGTCCGTATTGCCCAGCGACAGCCCCGAAACCTGAAGGATCTGGAGAAGGTCTGTATGGAGGAGTGGGCCAAAATCCCTGCTGCAGTGTGTGCAAACCTGGTCAAGAACTACAGGAAACGTATGATCTCTGTAATTGCAAACAAAGGTTTCTGTACCAAATATTAAGTTCTGCTTTTCTGATGTATCAAATACTTATGTCATGCAATAAAATGCAAATTAATTACTTAAAAATCATACAATGTGATTTTCTGGATTTTTGTTTTGGATTCCGCCACTCACAGTTGAAGTGTACCTATGATTAAAAATTACAGACTTCTACATGCTTTGTAAGTGGGCAAACCTGCAAAATCGGCAGTGTATCAAATACTTGTTCTCCCCACTGTATATATATATATATATATATATATATATATATATATATATATATATATATATAATTTATAGAAATGCGCCGGAAAGTTCTTTAGACTAACCATGCATTCACAGCAAAATCAATGTGAATGTGTCCATGTAGGTTTTGCTGCAATCTGACCTACACAGGCATTATATGATGTGGGGCTCAGTGAGCATGCTCAGATTTAGTGGCGCTCTGGTGCTGACATCACCTAGAAATTGCTTATTCAAGGTGACATCTCTATCCAGCAAAGGGCAGATAGTGCATCGCCTCAAATGTTTCACCTTATTAAATATACATCGATAGGCTCGAGTTTTTAAGGTGGTTCAAGGTTACGCTGGCAGATTTTTATTTTTAACATTTGTAGATTGAATGAGAGTTATGCTTCAAACAGAGAAAGAAAAACAGATAGAGAAAGACAGAAAATGATGTACAGAAAAAGAAAACAGATTCATAAAATGAATGGAAATGAGAGAGAGCAGCAAGTATGTTCCTAGAAAGCATCCAGAATCTGTCTTAGGCACATGGCTTACACGTGTCTTAGTGTGTGACGCAGAGCGTGACACATCAGGTGGAGTCGGTTTGCTGCGGGCACTGGATGTGGCATTGACCCTAGTGTCTGTCAGACTGGGTGGCATTGCTGCAGGAGGACAGATCTCCCACTGCCATAGTTTTCTTATGTGACATTTATACACTGTAAAAACAGTTTATCGTTGTTTTGCTAATGTTAAACTTACCACAATAATTTGTTATATTCACCTCACTGGAAAAAATGTCAACCTTAAAATTGTGGTTCATGCGGTAATATATTACCCTTTTCATGTTTTTCAAAGAAGTACTGTACTGTATATAGATTTTAACAGGGGTTTCAATGTCCAATAATGGTAAAAAAAAAAAAAAAAAATATGCCATTAAAAATTACAAAATTCTTTTAAAACAGTTGACCCTTTTGAAAGTCATGGTATAATTTGCACACATGGCTTCAACTCATTTTTTTTAATCAAATTAAAATCATTAAAATCAAAATGGTCACAAAGTCTAATAAACTCACCGCAGTCGGTGATGGACCCACTTTAATTTTAATGAAAAATTTAAGGCAGCAAGTAGACTTTAGAATTTTCTAAATTCGAAAGACACTTTTAGATACCAAGGATCCCAAAATATGATTGCGAGGGACCCCTTCATAAAATACATGTGAGAAAATATATTTAGAGTATGGTAAAGACCAGTGGCGTGCACAAGGGGGGGGCCGGGGGCGCTTGAGCCCCTGCCCCTTTGAAAGTGAAAGTGCCCTTTTCTTCCGAAATAAAGAAATAAATAGAATCGTCATTCAATTTGGTGAAGAAAATATTTTTAGTGCACACATTACCTATGGCAGCCCTAAAAATTCTTTTTGTTGTATATTTTTTACTGACCCCAGACCACCTGTCTATCTATTGATTATTTTGTAAAAAGTGTTTTGGATTTTCCAATGTACTTTTCATGAGAGTTGATTCTCCATCGTGTAAGATTTCCTTAACATCTGCAGACACGCTTTCGACTGATGTTGCCCTCAAAATAATGATCATTGAACAGGATTTAATTTAATCAAAAAAGGATTTATTGTTGTTAGTAAGCAACGAGAGCTATTTTGAGCTTTTCTAGTGGTCTGTACGTACATGCTTCATGAGCTTTCTTGGGCAGGTGTAGCATTGTTCTTTAAACCTCCATATGGTGCAGTAATCCTCTATCATGCACATACTACATCTGAAAAAGGTCATGAAACAAGGACACTGGTGGTCTAAAGTGACATGTGTGTGTGATGTTCTGATAATGTTCTTTTACGTTTTGTACCGTAATCTAAGAACCCTTTGTGCTACAACTCAAACAATACCCCATTAAGATTTATGCGTCTTGCTACAGACTGAAATTGTGTTAAGTATAGTCAGCAATGAGAAAAATCATAACCCATGGGACTAATATACACAAAGGGGAAAATAAATTATAGTTTTACATCTGTAGAGCTTATATTCATCTCTGCAAGACTGATATCCACACATGCCTTTATTAACTTGTGAGGCCAAATCCTATTTCCAATTTTAAAAATAAACCTGGTTATCAGGCACATTTTTTTATTTCTGGTTGTTAGACTCAGTGGCTCTATTCCTAAGTCAAGTACAGTCGAACTTGAGACTGTACACAGCCAGTTGGCTCACATGCGAATTAGATGGCTTAAGTCCAGTGGTGCTCCTTCTCACGGCAATGTTTGTGTGTGAGTGTGTGTGGAGGGTGGGGGGCGGGTCATGGCTTCATATGCAGTAACTCTTCACAACACTGTAAAAAAGTTGCTGCTTTAAATTTAAGTATAATCAACTTGGAAGTTTAAGTCATTTCAACTTAAATTACATTCAACTGAAAAATTTGTTGAATCTTGTATAACATAAAAATCGTTGAAAATTGCTTACCTTATTTTGATGAGTTAAAGCAATGTAAAACATATGTTCTCATAACTTATTAACCATTTTTTTATACAGTGTATGCATGCCTTAAACATGCTTGGCAGAGGGGTTTAATATACAGTGGGGAGAACAAGTATTTGATATACTGCCGATTTTGCAGGTTTGCCCACTTACAAAGCATGTAGAAGTCTGTAATTTTTAATCATAGGTACTCTTCAACTGTGAGTGACGGAATCTAAAACAAAAATCCAGAAAATCACATTGTATGATTTTTAAATAATTAATTAGCATTTTATTGCATGACATAAGTATTTGATACATCAGAAAAGCAGAACTTAATATTTGGTACAGAAACCTTTGTTTGCAATTACAGAGATCATACGTTTCCTGTAGTTCTTGACCAGGTTTGCACACACTGCAGCAGGGATTTTGGCCCACTCCTCCATACAGACCTTCTCCAGATCCTTCAGGTTTCGGGGCTGTCGCTGGGCAATACGGACTTTCAGCTCCCTCCAAAGATTTTCCATTGGGTTCAGGTCTGGAAACTGGCTAGGCCACTCCAGGACCTTGAGATGCTTCTTACGGAGCCACTCCTTAGTTGCCCTGGCTGTGTGTTTCGGGTTGTTGTCATGCTGGAAGACCCAGCCACGACCCATCTTCAATGCTCTTACTGAGGGAAGGAGGTTGTTGGCCAAGATCTCGCGATACATGGTCCCATTCATCCTCCTCTCAATACGGTGCAGTCGTCCTGTCCCCTTTGCAGAAAAGCATCCCCAAAGAATGATGTTTCCACCTCCATGCTCCACGGTTGGGATGGTGTTCTTGGGGTTGTACTCATCCTTCTTCTTCCTCCAAACACGGCGAGTGGTGTTTAGACCAAAAAGCTCTATTTTTGTCTCAGTTAATAGAGGTAATGAGTGGAGAACAGGAGGGCTTCTTAAAGAAAAACTAACAGGTCTGTGAGAGCCGGAATTCTTACTGGTTGGTAGGTGATCAAATACTTATGTCATGCAATAAAATGCAAATTAATTATTTAAAAAGCATACAGTGTGATTTTCTGGATTTTTGTTTTAGATTCTGTCTCTCACAGTTGAAGTGTACCTATGATAAAAATTACAGACCTTTACATACTTTGTAAGTAGGAAAACCTGCAAAATCGGCAGTGTATCAAATACTTGTTCTCCTCACTGTAGATAGAGCTTAATTCTGCTTTTTCTGGGTTCAATAATACAAATATAATAATAATACAAATATAATAATAATAATACAAAAAAATCTGTCGTTTCACATTTACTCTCACCCTAATGTCCTTCCAAACATTTATGACTTTCTTTCTTCTGTTGAACATAAAACAAGATATTCTGAAAAGTGTCTGTTTTTTTTTTTTTTTTTGTCTGTACAATAGAAGTCTATGGTAACCAAATGTGTTTAGTTACCAATATTCTTAAAATATCGTCTTTTGTGTTTCACAGAAACTTTCAGTCATACAAGTTTGGAACAACCTTAGGATGAGTAAATTATGATAGAATTTTCATTTTGTCCCTTTAAGGGTTTGTGCCATTCCATTGTCACGGCAGAAACATTGTAAAATCGGATAGAACTTTACACAGAAAATGTTAGCAAGCATTTTTTTTCCCACACTAAAATCATGTTAACATATTTTGTTTACGTCTTGTGGCTATACTTCTGAAAACATTACAGATTATATAATTCCTTCACTTCTATAGTAAATGCCTCACTGTAACACACGAACATTTTTGTAACATTGTACATTTTGTAACACTGTAACATTTTTGCTTTTTTAAAAGCAAAGAGGGCACAAATCAAAATAAATTTCTGTGGTAATCAACATTTTGGCAAATGCTGTAGAACCCAGGGTTATTTCGTTAAGTTAATATAGTAAAAGCAGGTGACTATTCATTCTTTTGTATAGGCAGAATCAAAGTTTTTGAGGAGTGAACACCAAAAGCAGGTGTTAATTAGTATCTCATTGAACAGCTTGACCTGTCATGTCTGCAAAGAAATATACAGCATGTCAGATGACTCATAACTCAAGCGTTCTAAAGCACATCTGTTGCTGATAAGGGCTGGTATGATATTTTGATTCTTCTTCTTAGCAGGACTGCAAACTCAACCTCATAACTCAGTCGAAATGTCCACTTGCTGCCCTTGAGCAAGCCTTGTTCAATGAGTGTGTCATTACAGCTGTGTGACTTTGGCCTCGGGCCGGACAGTTTACGGTGAGCACGCACAGAATGTTGCACGCCACGCTGTCCAAATGCAGCTCTGAATCGCCCAGCCGGCTGTCAGACGACTCCAGCAGAGGCACGGCCCCGCCTGAACTCCATTGTTTATTGTTTCATAAGGTAAACATGCAGCCAGAATACAGTCTTCAAATGTTTCTTGTGCACCAAATCAGCATGTTAGAATGATTTCTGAGAAATCATGTGACACTGAAGATTGGAGTAATGACTTCTGAAAACTCGGTTTTGCCATCACATGCCCCAAACATTTGAACAGCAGTGTATTTTATACAAAAAAAGGGCCAAGCCCAAAATGGCACTAAGCTTTTAATTGTCTTAAAGGGATAGTTCACCCAAAAATGAAAATTACCCCATGATTTACTCACCCTCAAGTCATCCTAGGTGTATATGACATTCTTCTTTCAGACGAATACAATTGGAGTTATATTAAAAATGTCCTGGCTCTTCCCAGCTTTATAATGGCATTGACTTGTTGGTTCGTTTTTGAAGTCCATAAAAGTGCATCTATCCATCATATAACTGCTCCACACTGCTCCGGGGGGTTGATAAAGGCCTTCTGAAGCAAAGTGGCGTGTTTGTGTAAGAAAAATATCCATATTTAAAACTTTGTAGACTAAAATAACTAGCTTCCGGCAGTCAGCGGTATGCAAGTCGACTTGCGCTAAAAGAGTAACCCCTGAAGCGATGCTCCTATAGCATTGCAAGCTTTGATGCCTCTCACGGATAGGGCCGGGCAACAAACTCAAGCCCCTCTTCTCTTATATCGAAATCCTCCGCCATTTCTCTTTAAAAATTCTCGTTTTAGACTTCTAATTCATGACCGGTGTTTTGTTTTGCTCTATCCTCTGCGCTTCTGCGTTTGTCAATACACATGCATAAAGGATTCAAGGGTCAAGGGTTACTCTTTGGCCGTAAGTCGATTTGCATACCGCTGACCGCCGGAAGCTAGTTCTTTTAGTCTGTAAAGTTTTAAATATGGATATTTTTCTTACACAAACACACCACTTCGCTTCAAAAGGCCTTTATTAACCCCCCGGAGCTGTGTGGAGCAGTTATATGATGGATACATGCACTTTTATGGACTTCAAAAACGAACCAACAAGTCAATGCCATTATAAAGCTGGGAAGAGCCAGGACTTTTTTAATATAACTCCAATTGTATTCGTCTGAAAGAACAATGTCATATACACCTAGGATGACTTGAGGGTGAGTAAATCATGGGCTAATTTTCATTTTTGGGTGAACTATCCCTTTAACCACAAATTATTGGTCAGGAAATTAGCAAAATTTCAGCAAATGCACTACTTAAGCCATTGCTGTCTCAGCAAAACATCATAGACAGAATCAAATTTTTGGCACAATATGGGAAGTTGTGTGGGGTGTGATGAATCACAATGAAACACAAGTTGCATGGTGATGCTCCAGAGCGGTGTCTTCGAAAATCTGGTGAGAAATATAATAATAAATGCATCTCTACCACAGTGAAACATGGAGGAAAAGGTGTCATTGTGTGGTGAGCCTTTTTAGCTGCTAGTATTGGTGAGCTACTTCACTGTGAAAAGTCATGCACAAATGAAACAAATGAAAAATTGTTATCCAAAGAGGAATGATCAGATGTTATTTTGCAACAAGACAATGCTCCTGCCTAAATTCCAAAGACAACCAAGAAGTGGCTTGAGAGCAAGTCCACCAGGCTGACTCCATATTTTAACCCTATATTGAATATTTGAAGACTAAAGATGCAAAAGCCGCTAAACGCCACCTCCATTAAAACTGAGATGATGATATTAAGCGAATGCTCTCCACAACATAGTATACGTTCATCAAATACTTTCACTTCAAACCCGCCAAATCCCAGCCTCAGCCCATTCAGAAATACCTGTTCGTTGGCAGAAACCTCTGAACGGCATTTCCCTTTGCCAGAAAAAGTAAGTTCACAGAACCAGAAGACGTGAATCAAATCATATGATTTCAAGATGATTGACGGCATGTGTATGAGCCGGCTTTCAATTGTTGAGCTACAAGTTTTTATCCTGTTGAAAGAGATTTTTAACTTAACAAGATGGAGGGGTATGATGAAATGGATGAACCTGTGGTAGTTTCATCCAGTGGCAAAAGGGAACTTTGTCAACCTCATAATTCTGCCCATTCTAAAGGTGGAGAAAGTCGAAAAAAATCGCAAAACAATACAAAATGGAGTCTTCAAGCTGTGAGGATGAATTTGATGTCCTCTCTCTTCTTAAAAAGAGAAAAAGAAAGAGGAAATATTGGGTCCATCCAATCCTGAGATAGCGCAGAGGAGCTGCGGGATTATCCAGAGCGATTTAACTACTTTAGGATGTCAGTGGCTCAGTTTGATGCTTTGCTAGCAATACTGGAGCCACATATTAAGAAAGAAGACCACCAATTTCTGTGAACCAACTGATCCTGAACAGAGACTGGCAGTATGTATTCTGGATTTCGGCGTTCACTTGTACGGTGGATCTGAATTGTCAAAACACCTCTCAAAATGCTTGCTACAGATGTGAAAAATGCAAAAAATTTAACCCGATCTGAATTTTTTTATGACGGATGAAAGTTTCGGAGGCAGTGTGTAAATGTGATTGACACAACGTGAGGTTGTATTTATTTTTTAACGTGCAAAAATTTCGGACGAGAATTTCAGACTGTGCAAGGACCTTTAGGCTGTAGAAAATTGTTACAGTGGCAATGACGGGATTTGGCGAGTAGCATCTAAACACAACGGTGTTTCGTATGCTGCTGTAGCCCTGACAGAAACGGACATAACCTACATTAAAGAACAGCTCTACTCCATCCATGACAAAGTGAAACTGTTTGTTATGTCTTGTCCAAAGAGGTGGACTTAGAGGTTTGTGACATTTTTGAAAATAAGGCATTTCAATAACTGACTAATAACCTTTTTATTGGCATTTAAAGTAAAATTACTGAACATAAACATAGGAGCCTGATAAAAAATGCTCATTTAAAAGAAAAACTGAGATGGACTTAGAGGTTTTTGCATCTGAAGTCTTCATTTGGCTTAAACATTTAAAGAACACAAAGGGGAAGCCTATTCCGTGCAACGTTACTTTATCTACAGTATTTGTACAATTGTTGCTAATTTCCTGAATGGTTAAGACCATTAAAAGACCACTAAATATTTTGCCATTTTTGCTTGGCCTTTTTTTTTCTTTTTCTCTTTTTTGCCCAGGAGTGTACATTCGACAAGTTTTCTTTTGTTGTTGTTATTGTTGTTTTTTGTTTGATTAGATTTTTTCCATTGTCATTTTAAGTAAATGTCTTGAGTTAATTTAAAATATCAAGTTGACATTAAAATACCTACAGAGAGTGTAATCTAAAAATGACAATATTCAAGTAATTCTGCTTTTTTGTAGGAATCATTTTTTCACAGTTTGTATAGGGCAACTTTTGGATATAATAAAATGAAATCTATATCAGTCTGTATTTAATTATACAGTGACATTTTTTTTTTTTTTTTGTAAATTGTGACTGACTAGGTAGAGAGGACCATCAGTATGTCCCCTTCAGGTAAGCTACACTTCAGGGATTTAGCTTCTTATTTGTCCTAGTCAACATAAACCCAGTCTGGAGGTCATAAGTGAATCAGGGCCATGTTTCTGAGTCTGTGCCTAAACTAGGCCACCAAAAGCAAAGAGATGGTCACACTGGATTCAGTGGAAACAGCTCATTGTGAGTTCACAAGTTCACCCATGTCATCAACACAAGGGATTTGTGGAATTTTTGCACAGTTGTATGTGTACAGGCTTTCGTGAAGGTCTGTTTATATCTCCAGGCTCGTCATAAGCCAGATTAGTGTAAATTGTGTGGCATATCATTCCAAAGGTGCTGAAAACAGGACCTCATATGGGTTTTAATGCTAGAATTGCTACGGGTGGTTGTGGCTATTTGCTAAGATAGACCCTCACATTTTTGTAAACCCCTATCTGGATCACACAGAAATCTGGTTATTTTAAACGTAAGATTGCTTTGTATAAAGCTAGTTTTATAACACTGATTATCTTTTTTAATCTTTCTGGTGAAGAATGGAAGAAAAAAAAAAAATCTCATAATTTTGACTTTTAATGTCATGATTATGATTTTACTAAGTAACAATTAAAAAGTCAAAAGTATGACAAAGTTGAAATTAGATAAAAAGTAATAATTATGAGTGATATATTAATTATATATTTTTTTTAAATGTTGTCATTATGACTTTTTATATCATAACTTTTAGCTCAAAATTGACTTAGTATATCATCATTTGAACTTTTTATCCCATATTCTTTGACTTTTTATGTCATAATTATGATTTAGCATCTCATAATTTCAACTTTTTATGTCCAAGCATGATTTTTTTCTCTTATGTGGTTGAAATAGGCTTCCATAGGTGAAGCTCAGTTTTCCGGGTTGGTGTTGATGTACTTCCTTTTGAAACAGGATGTTTGGAAGATACCTATTTAAAGGCTAGTCCATTTAAAAAAAATGGTATGTGGTATTAGTGGGAGGAGCATTGTGATTCTAGAGAGCATCTGATTGGATAAAACTCTGTTTTCAGGAAGAGAAGAAGGGCATACATTTTTAATGTGTATAATTTTTTATTGCATTAATCTGCTAAAGATTATTTTTGTCAACTTTTTAGAGCAGTGGTTCCCTTTCGTTCAGTCACTCCGAGTAACGTCAGTGACTGACGAATGGGGGTTTCGCCTAGAAGCCTATCATCTTCGAGATCTAGAAAACGGCCAATGGCAGTGCCAATGCCATGGGCATGCGGAATTTGCATAGCGTAACTCCGCCCCACAGTGTGGGTATATAATGAGTACGCTGGCAACATCGCATTATGTTTCTGCTTCGGAGCCAAGAGCATCTATCTCTTCACTCCTTAAGCCTTTTGAGTATATCGTCAAGCTTCTTCGAGACGAGCAGCTCTCCAATCGGTGTTGGTGTGACGGCGTGTTCCAGCGATCGCATACTGCCTGCCTGCTGATCTGTGCAGTGATCTGCAACAGCTGTGTGTGTGTTCCCTGGGCGTTTCAGCACTCTGCAGAGCTTTCTCTCACAAAAAGAGCTTGCGCGTGGCACGTCTTTTTAAAGACGGTTCGCCCGTGCACTTCTGGGTGCGGTCGATCTCTGTTGCCATCTGATGGGCACAATCACTGCTTGACGTGTTTGGGCTTCAGCACGCTCAAGCAGCGTTTGTGGATGAGTCATGTTCTCACTGCGGGAACATAACCATCGCGATGTTGCGGTCGAGACTCAATGACCTCCGTAAAGGAAAGAGAGTCCACTCTGCCACACCCCAATCTACCGTCTCCGAGAGAGATGGTACTTTGGCTGGTGGCCAGGGTGACCCAAGGGTTATGGTGTGGAATAAATCCCGACGATCATTCCTCGGGCCACACCCCCCTCTCGCAAACCACTACCCGCGAGTGGTCGGACTGAAACAGCGGGACCGTCTGCGGATGCCCCGCGTGTTTCGTTCGGTGCTCCAGATGACGACGAGACGTCAATCGCCGCATCTCAAGGTGGGCGGAGTCCTCTGCGGATGAAGATTTGGCTATGCTGCCGCCTTCGGGCGTGCCAGCATTGCCCGAGTCCGACCCGGAGTTGACAGCCATGTCATCTCGGGGGATGATTGGTCTTGGGTGCGGCGCGTCCTGACAGCTGTCGGGCCCCGCCCCCAATTACCTTCTCTCCCGAGGTACATGAGGAGGTCACGCGGTCCTGGAAGTCCCTGTTGTCTTCCCGTGACCGTTCGCAGCCCTTCTCCGCCTTCCCTGCCCTCGATGGGGCCGCGGCCAAGGGTACACTGGGGTCCCCCCTGTTGATGCTCAGTTGCAATCACGGTCGAGACTCAATGACCCCCGTATGGAGGTAGAGTCCCCTCTGCCACACCCCAATTTTCCCCTCCACGTGATGGGATGCTTGGCTGGTGGCCAGGGTGACCTGAGGGCTGCGGTGTGGCATAAACCCCGACGATCATTCCTCGGGCCACACCCCCCCTCTTGCACAGAGTGCTTCAATGGGGCGCGGTGACCCCTCCAAGGCCTGTAGGTTCTCGTCTACTTCGGTGGCGAGGGACTACAGAGCTGTGGGGCAGGCCGCCTCTCAGCACGCCATGGCCATCCTTCAGGTCGACCAGGCCAGGATGCTCGTGGCATGCACGAGGGTAGAGCTGTCCCAGGGCTTTGAATGAGCCGCGTGCCGCCACCGACCTCGCCCTCCGGGCGACGAAGGTGACCGTGCGCTCCCTGGGTCAGGTGATGTCCACAGCTGTGGTCCAGGAGAGATGTGGCTCAGCCTGGTCGATATGAGAGAGGCTGAGCGAACCCGGTTCCTCAACACTCACATATCCCAGGCTGGCCTCTTCGGCGGCACGGCCGAGAACTTCGCCCAACAGTTCTCGGCCGCCCAGAAGCAGACTGAGGCCATTAAACATGTGGTGCCCCTGAGGGCACCCTCCTGCGGCTTCCACCCCTCCCGCCCTGCCCCAGCAGCAGCCGCCTTCTCAGGGCCGCGCCGTGGAGGTGGTCGCAGGAAGACGCCCCCGTCCGCTCCCCAGCCCCGCATCCCGCCAAACGCCAGGCTAAGCGGCGCTCCTGACGTGGACAGCTCAGGGATGGGCAGTTCTTTCAAGGAGTTGGTAGCAGGGCCACTCCTTCCCCCGGTGGAGGGCCGGGGGAGAATCTTCTGTTAAGGAAAGAACTAACTCACCCATCCCTGAGCACCCAGAGACCGTGCACGGCAGTGTGCGCCGCCCCCGGGCCACGCCACTCTCGTCCCTCTCTGACGCCAGTCTCCTCTCAGAGCAGACCCCAATGGAACGCACGTCCTTCCCTGGTCTCCTCTGTCAGGACGCGGCTGATGACCGTGCCCCCACACCGGGACGCTATGCCTACCACGTCTGGGCCAGTCACGCCGCCTCGCTGCCCCACCCGGGGTACATCTGTGGTTCGCATTACCCCGCTGGTGCAGTTTTTGGGAGCCTGGCTAGAGCTTCCTGGACTGTCCCGCTGGGTCGCGAAGACCATCAGGCTCGGCTATGCGATTCAGTTCGCTCAGGCTCCTCCCCGTTCCGGGAGCCTGATACACCATGGTGGGGCCCTACGCCCCGGTCATGCGTGCGGAGGTCACTACCCTGCTGGCAAAGGGTGCGATCGAGCCTGTCCCTCCAGCCGAAATGAAGTCCGGCTTCTACAGCCCTTACTTCATTGTACCAAGAAAACCGGTGGGTTACGACCGATCCTGGGCCTGCGCGTCCTGAACCAATCCCTTCACAGGCTTCCGTTCAGGATGTTGACAGCGAAGCGCCTTTTCGAATGTGTTCGTCCAGTAGATTGGTTTGCAGCGATCGACCTGAAGGACGCCTACTTCCATATCAGTACGCGGTCCTCCCATTCGGGCTAGCCCTGTCCCCTCGTGTCTTTACGAAGATTGTCGAGGCAGCCCTTGTGCCACTCAGGCAACACGGGGTTCGCATCCTGAACTACCTCGACGACTGGCTGTTCCTGAGTCACTCTCGAGAGCAGGTGTGCGAACACAGAGACCTGGTGCTCCAGCACTTAGCCTGTCTGGGCCTTCGGGTCAACTAGGAAAAGAGCAAACTCTGCTAGTGCAGAGGATCTCTTTTCTCGGTATCGACTCGGTCGCCATGTGCGCGCAGCTTACGAGCGAGCACGCGCAGTCACTGCTGACTTGCCTCCGTCAAATCGAGAGCAAGAGTGCGGTTCCACTGAAGTTATTTCAGAGGCTCCTGGGGCATATGGCATCTGCAGCCGCGGTAACGCCGCTCGGATTGCTTCATATGAGACCTCTTCAGCACTGGCTTCGCGATCGAGTCCCGAGATGGGCATGGCAGTTGGGCACGCTCCGGGTCCCAGTGACTCGGGCCTGCCTGCAGACCCTCACCCCGTGGTCGAACCTCAGCTTTCTACGGGCTGGTGTGCCCTTAGAACGAGTTTCCAGGCATATTGTTGTGTCAACAGATGCCTCCACCACGGGCTGGGGTGCCATGTGCAATGGACATGCTGCCGCGGGCTCCTGGACAGGACCCCAGCGCCTCCTGCATGTCAATTGCCTCGAGTTGCTGGCAGTACGGTTCGCCCTGCACCACTTCTGAGCGCTGCTCAAGGGTCAACACGTGCTAGTCCGGTCAAACAACACGGCCACAGTAGCGTACATCAACCACCAGGGTGGTCTACATTCCCGCCGCATGTCTCAACTCGCCCGCCATCTCGTCTTATGGAGTCAGAAGCACCTGAGGTTCCTTCGTGCCATCCATGTCCCGGGAGTCCTGAACCGTGCAGCCGATGAGCTCTCACGGCTTCAGCCACTTCCTGGAGAATGGAGACTCCATCCCCAGACGGTTCAGCTGATTTGGGAACAATTCGGCGACGCACAGGTAGATCTGTTTGCCTCCCACAACTCCTCCCATTGCCGCCTGTTTTATTCCCTGACCGAGGGCTCCCTCGGCACGGATGCTCTGGCGCACAGCTGGCCGCGGGGCCTCCGCAAGTATGCGTTTCCCCCAGTGAGCCTTCTCGCACAGGTTCTGTGCAAGATCAGGGAGAACAAGGAGCAGGTCCTTTTGGTCACCCTGTATTGGCCCGGCTGGACCTGGTTCTCCGAACTCGTACTCCTTGCGACAGCCCCTCCCTGGTCGATTCCTCTGAGGAAGGACCTCCTTTCTCAGAGACGGGGCACCCTTTGGCACCCGCGTCCCGATCTTTGGAACCTCCACGTGTGGCTCCTGGATGGGACGCGGCAGGTTTGAGTACCCTACCACCTCAGGTGGTGGCTACCATCACTTCCGCTAGGGCCTTGTCTACTTGACACGCCTATGCGTTGAAGTTGTACCTCTTCGTCACCTGGTGTTCTTCTCGCCAAGAAGACCCCTGGAAATGCCCGATCGGGTCCGTGCTCGCATTCCTCCAAGAAGGGTTGGAATGAAGGCTGTCTCCTTCCACCCTCAAGGTTTATGTGGCCGCTATATCAGCCTACCATGACCTTGTGGAGACGAAAAAGGTAAGTCAGCACGACCTGGTCATCAGGTTCCTGAGGGGAGCGAGGAGACTGAATCCTCCTCGCGCTCCCCTCGTACCCTCTTTGGACCTCTCAATAGTCTTAAGTGCTCTGCAGAGGGCTCCCTTCGAGCCATTGCGGTCAGTCGAGCTTAAGTTCCTGTCTATGAAGACAGCGCTCCTGATCGCCTTGGCCTCCATCAAGAGGGTAGGGGACCTGCAGGCATTTCCGGTTGACGAAGCGTGCCTGGAATTCGGGCCAGCCAACTCTCACATGATCCTGAGACCCTGGCCTGGATATGTGCCCAAGGTTCCCACCACTCTGTTCACCAGGTGGTGAACCTGCAAGCGCTGCCTTTGGAGGAGGCAGACTCGGCCAGGCCCTCGTGTTAGGCTAGGTGCCACCGTGTGCATGGTTCCCCCCTTGGGCGACCCCCACATGTGTATTCCACTGTAAGCCTCTCAGAGCATGTGTATTTCCCTCGGCAAGCTTGCCTTACCTGGGGGTAAAATTCTTCCACCTTTGGCTGGTTACCCCAGAGTTCTTCCATATGCAGCCCCTGACATTACTCGGAGTGACTGAACAAAAGGGAACGTCTCGGTTATGTATGTAACCCTCGTTCCCTGAGGAGGGAACGGAGACGTAACGTCCCTCTGCCACTTCCGCTGTACCGCTGGAACGGCCAGGAGTTCAGTCTTGGCTCCTCAGCAGGTAAACATAATGCGATGTTGCCAGCGTACTCCTTATATATCCACACTGTGGGGCGGAGTTACGCTATGCAAATTCCGCATGCCCATGGCATTGGCACTGCCATTGGGCGTTTTCTAGATCTCGAAGATGATAGGCTTCTATGCGAAACCCCCATTCGTCAGTCACTGACGTTACGTCTCCGTTCCCTCCTCAGGGAACGAGGGTTACATACGTAACCGAGACGCTCTCAACCAGTGGGCTGGGGCCCAAAGGGGGCCTCAGCAAATGATAAAATGATAATAATTACTATTATTAGTCTTATCCAGTAAATTATAAACTGGAAAAGTTATGGGTTTTTGATTACTGTTGAAAACAGTGGGGGACTTTGGAGTCAAACGGTTGAGAAGTACTGTTTTAGAGCATATGTGTAGAGTAGAAGACTTTAAATTTAATCTAATTCTTTGTATTTGCATATAATATTAAGATTTGTGTGGTTGTCTTGCTTAATATACTGATGCAAACTTTACCCGTAGTGGTAATAGAGATAATGACAGACAAAGTTGGCAGCAGGGAACATCATTGCATCATTGTTGATGTTTTCAGACTGTCACATCTGGCGTTGACCACTGGGGTAGCCTACTACATGATATTCTGTCTCCGTGGTTCTGCTAATAGATGGCTGTTCATTCTCTATCAGGCTTCGTCACACCCAGGGAAATAATATTCATGCTAATGAACATCAACTGATTTAGATTAACTAGTTAGGTGAGTAACACAAGATGAGTTGCTGTAAGTCATTGATTATGACATCTCAAACCTTTCTTGTTATAGAGGGCATTAATAACCAGTGTATAACATCTGGAAACAAGCACAAGATTAGCTTAAAGCAATCACTTTTTTCTATTCAAATAATCCAATATATAGTTTAGTTATATAGACAACTCACTTAAGGATGTAAAACCAATCCATGACACTATTGTGCCTGATGGGAATAAAAAGAAGACTGAAAATCAGCAAAGTTATAAAACTGAGCTCACTGAGGCTGTCTGCCCTGAAGATATAACCTGTGGCACTATCAACAGTCAACAATCCTCTATCCAGTTCTTCTATATTTTCTTCAAGGTTTTTTTTTTTTTTTTACATGAGTAAAAAGTACATGAGTGCTTGAATAATTGGCATCCAAGTGCAACTGTGTTAAAAATGAGGATGTCAGATTCATAGTTTACTTATTTGTCAGTCTTGTCATACCTCCATGGCTCATGTTGACAGACTGAAGTATCTGTCCTCACTCACTGTTTACATGCTCACCATTGTAATACAACATGGAATCGGCATGTTTCCAAATGTTTCTCCCCCAAATGTCAGATCCAGTGTGCTTAATTTTATACAAACTGCAGTGAATATTCATGCCTCGAAAATCTCTTGCACTGTGCATCTGACGCCTCATGCAAGATACTATGTTTGCGAAAAAAACTGTAAAATAACACTGTTTTAGTCTATACTGTTTGGGTTAGAAATAATATATTAATCCAATTATTTCTCAAATCTTTCTGAACATCTTTCACATCACATGCATTATCTGCTATAGTAGCAATACCAGCTTCTACACCTTTAATGAGGCACATTGTAGTACATTTAAGTGCAGTTCTTGAAAAAGTCCTCAAATATTTTCTCAGAAACATTGTTTGTTTTCCTTAAGAATAAAATGACTGTCTTTGATGTTATCTGGTGGTTCTTGCTGAAGACTTGCTGATCAACTCAATGAAAAACACTGAAAAAGTCATTTTTTTTCTCTGCTGCCTGCAGATTACCGTGATAATCATAAGCATGCACACTATTTTCGTCATAACTGGCTAGACGGGAGTTCAGCATTCTGTGTTTTAAGAGCCTGTCTGAAGATGAAGCGGTCTGTTGCATTCATTTGTGCTCCCTCTTGCCTGTATGTGTGTGTGTGTGTATGTGTGTGCTGGTATAGTGGACGCATCCTGTGTATAGCCACTTGTGCTGATTGCTGCCAAAAATTGTTGTAATTATAAAGTTAAAAATGAGGTCCCTATTTGGTTTGTTTTTGTGGAATTGTTACTGAATTTCAGATTTCAGCAAAAAGTCATGCCACATATAACCATGACCAATTATTGTTTACATTAGCATTGGTATCACTTCAGAGTTACCGTGCACATCTCATAATAGTAATAGTAATTTATTATGTGTAGTTAATGCTTAATTTTTTAAATAACCCAGTAAATAAATAAATCTCAACTTTTGGGGATTTAAATCAATTAAGTTGGAGGTTATCCTAACTTTAAGAGGTTATTTACCTTTTTGATTTACAAAAATTAAAAGTCTTCATAATATCAGTTTTTTGGCAATAGAAAATATTCTTAACTTTATTCTTAAGGTAGAAGACAAGAAGAAAATAATAACTGAGAAGAATTATTTTCTAAAGAATGATGTTTATGATTCACGAAACAATGTTATTTGCCTGCTGTAATTAATGATTTGAGTAAAATTCATATTATATAATTCATTTTGTGTGCACAAAGTATACTATATATTGCAATTTATTTTACTATTTTCATAATTGTATTCATTTGCATTTTTTTTAAAAATCCTAAAAGAAATAATTTGTTCTTTTGGATGCCTGAATTAGCATTTTTTTTTCACCTAGCAAAATAGCTTTAAAATCTATTTCATAATTGTTTCACAGATTTTTTTTTTTTTTTTTTTTTTTACTACTTCATAATTCACAGCTTCATCCGCATTAGGGAGGCAGCCATATTGGGCCACTCACTTCAGATCAAGAGGATATTAATTCAGGTTCTGCTCTATTAAGAGAATGTAAATGCATTTTACACGCACTCACTGACGTTGCAGTTGACCCTTTGGTAGATCCAGGTCTTAATAGCACTCTGGGGACCCATAATTCTCCGCGGGCCGCTCTGTGTGGTGCGTAGAGTGGGTGCAGTGATAATGTTTAGATTGTTTCACTTTGGTTATGTAAGCCATTTGTCCTTTCTCCTGTTTGTTTTACCTAATCTACCTTTAGCTTTTGCCGCATTCCAAGTTGTGTTACATAAATACTCTAGACCGGAGAGGAGGTGGCTGTCTATAAGTGCAGTCACTGTTTGCACAATGAATGGTGATCCTCTTGAAGCTGAGCAGGACTCATTTACTCTGGCTTTTACTTTCTGGCTTTGGTTAGCATCTGTACACCTATGCGCTGTGAAGTCTGATAACTTTACACCACCTGAACTGATAGAGAACATTTCTAATGGTTTAAATTCAGCATAACTATTGCTGCATGTTCTATTTCTGCCCGTTGCTCTGCATAGAGCCAGGAGAAAGACTGCCGCTTTAGCACTCTGCTGAGATTGATACGTGACAGCTCCAGCAGTTATATGGTTTGTTATTTTTGCATTCCTGATCCATCTGTCAGTCTTCTTTCTCAACCCTTCCAGTATCTTTCTGCAGATCTCAGCTGATGCAGCAACATGTAAGCAGCAATAAATATTCAGAATCCAAATAATATATAGAGAATGCCAAAACATTGCACTCTATTTCACTCCCGTAGTTTTTAAGTTTGGCTTGAACATGTTGAATTATTATATGCTTATTTCTGTACGTGACCGGTAAGTGATCACTACCGTTTTAATTCGCAAATATTTCCTTTGAAAGAATTTAGATTGTATAATTGGTCAGGGAACAATACATATTTATGTATTAGGGTGCAGCATTGTAAAAAAAATTGCTTCCTGATTATTGTCCATGAAACTTGGTTAATAAGCATTCTGTATTATGTCTCTTGCACTGACATTTATATAAACGTCTCGGTTACGTATGTAACCCTCGTTCCCTGAAAGAGGGAACGGAGACGTACGTCGGAACTGACCGACGAATTAGGGATCATTTTCAGAGACCAATCTACTTAGAGTGTTTAAAAACGAGCCTTCACGCATTCCACGCTCCTCCCCGCAGCGCGGGTATAAATAAGGAAGTGGAATACCGCATCCTTGCTTTTCTGCTGAGGAGCCGAACTAGTGACTCGGCCCTTCAGCGGAAGCACAGCACCTGGCGACGGGACGTACGTCTCCGTTCCCTCCTTCAGGGAACGAGGGTTACATACGTAACCGAGACATTCCCTTTCAGTCGGTTACGTTCGACGTACGTCGGAACTGACCAACAAATTGGGGATCCTACTAACACGCCAGGAATGCTGGCCCTTCCAGCGCTCTGCTTGAGCTCACTGAACCGCCCCCTTGTTGGAGCGGGAAGTTAGGCCTCTAAGCAGAGAAGGTCAGTCACTGCTGTTCCTGCAAGACCCACTCAGAGTGACTATTGGATAACGCTGGGAAAGCGTGCCCGTCTCGGGAGATGGAACGCTGCGGAGCCACATCCTTTAATCGAAGGAGAGTTGGCAGATACACATAAGGACTAACCTTGCAGGGTAGTGCAACATATGGCAGTCTCTGGGGTGGTTCCAACCTGGTCCCAGGGGGGAAAGAACACCATCAGAGACGACAGAGCGGGCTCTGTCAAGGGAAAGACACAGGGCTAGCCGAGTAGGGTAGCTGGTACCGTGGAGGAATACACATATGGGGTTGCCGTAGGAACCGCTACATATGGATACCCAGCTTACACACACGTTCCACATGCATACGGGTGTAAGCCTGGCGTCAGACAGCTGCAACGTCTGTCGTCGAGGGGTGACGGAGGAGCTCGACAGGGTTAGCCATTTCTGGGGAACACAACTGGAGACAATAGATGCACGCATCCGGCCCAGGGGGCGAGAATGGGGTTGCAAGCCGACACTAGAACGGGCACTTAGCGCTACTAGCCACTGGGGGCGAGTACACAGGAAGATACCGGCTCTACACGGAGGCTATAGAATCTAGCGAACGTGTTAGGCGTCGCCCAGCCCGCAGCTCTACATATATCTGTCCGCGAGGCGCCTTGAGCCAGCGCCCAGGAGGAAGCCACACTCCTAGTTGAGTGTGCTCGCAACCCGAACGGGCAAGGCACGTCTTGGGACTGGTAGGCCAAGACGATAGCATCCACTATCCAGTGGGCTAACCTCTGCTTGGAGACAGCCTTTCCCTTCTGCTGGCCTCCGTAACAGACGAAGAGCTGCTCTGAGGTCCTAAAGCTTTGAGTTCGGTCCACGTAGGCGCGGAGAGCGCGGACGGGACAGAGCAAAGCTAGGGCTGGGTCTGCCTCCTCCGAAGGCAGCGCTTGCAGGTTCAACACCTGGTCCCTGAAGGGAGTGGTGGGAACCCTGGGCACATATCCAGGCCGGGGTCTCAGGACGACGTGAGAGTTGGCTGGCCCGAATTCTAGGCACGATTCGCTGACCGAAAGTGCGTGCAGGTCCCCTACCCTCTTGATAGAGACCAATGCAGTCAAGAGTACTGTCTTCATGGACAGGATTTTTAGCTCTACAGACTGCAAAGGCTCAAAGGGAGGACTCTGAAGTGCCCTGAGCACCAGAGTTAAGTCCCAAGAGAGTACCGAGTTTGGACGAGGAGGATTTAGCCTCCTCGCATCTCTGAGGAACCTGACGATTAGGTCCTGCTTTCCCCCGGACTTACCTTCAACTGCGTCGTGATACGCCACGATTGCTGCGACGTACACTTTGAGGGTGGAGGGAGACAGCCTTCGATCCAGCCCATCTTGCAGGAAAGAAAGCGCGACACTAACCGAACACCTTCGGGGGTCTTCCAGCGGGAAGAGCACCATTCAATGAACAGGTTCCACTTCAACACATAGAGGCGCCTCGTAGAGGGGGCTCTAGCCGAAGTGATGGTGTCTACCACAGCCTGTGGCACGCCACCTAGAACCTCCGCGTCCCGTCCAGGGACCAGACATGGAGTTTCCAGAGGTCTGGACGCGGGTGCCATAGAGTGCCCCGTCCCTGAGAAAGTAGGTCCTTCCTCAGAGAAATGGGCCAGGGAGGGGCTGTCGCGAGGAGTGTTAGTTTGGGGAACCAGGTCCGGTTGGGCCAGTAGGGCGCAACTAAAAAGACCTGCTCCTCGTCCTCCCTGACTTTGCACAGAGTCTGTGCAAGAAGGCTCACTTAGGGAAACGCATACTTGCGCAGGTCCCGGGGCCAGCTATGCGCCAGTGCATCCGTGCCGAGGGTGCCCCCGGTCAGGGAATAGTACAGCTGGCAATGGGTCGAGTCCGGAGAGGCACACAGGTCTACCTGTGCGGCTCCGAAGAGGTCCCATATCAGCTGGACCACCTGGGGATGGAGTCGCCACTCTCCCAGAGGTGTCGACTGTCGTGAGAGCTCGTCGGCTGTCTGATTGGACAGGAGATGGTGGGCGAGTTGCAGCATGCGGCGGGAGCGTAGACCACCCTGTCAGTTGATGTACGCAACGGTCGCAGTGCTGTCCATATGGACCAGTACATGCTTGCCCTGTAGTTGCTTTTTGAGGCGGCCCAGAGCAAGACGTACTGCTAGCAACTCTAGGCAGTTGATGTGCCAATGCACAGACCCGAGACTGCATGCCCGTTGTACGTGGCCCCCCAGCCGGTGGATGAGGCATCCGTGAAGACCACAGCATGCCTGGACACCTGTTCTAAGGGCACTCCCGCCCGTAGAAACGAAGGGTCTGACCACGGGCTGAAGGTTTGGCGACAGTAAGGAGTAACTGGGACCCGGTACTTGCCGCTCTGCCACGCCCATCTCGGGACTTGGCCGTGAAGCCAGTGCTGAAGCGGTCTCATATGAAGCAATCCGAGTGGCGTTACCGCGGCTGCAGATGCCATATGCCCCAGGAGCCTCTGAAAAATTTTCAGTGGGACCGCTGTTCTGCCATTAAACGTATTCAAGCAGTTCAACACTGACCGGACTCGCTCCTCTGTGAGGCGCGCAGTCTGGTTGACCGACTCCAGCTCCATACCAAGATAAGAGATCCTCTGTGTGGGACAGAGTTTGCTCTTCTCTCGGTTGACCCGAAGGCCCAACAGGCTGAGGTGACTGAGCACCATGTCCCTGTGTTCCAGTATGAGCCAGTCGTTGTTTTGGATGTTGCTATTTTTGTCATCCCCTGGGGCTTTGCATTAACTCTTTTCATTTTCACCTCAATTTATAGGTTATTCTGTGTCCTTATTATCACTTACCATCCTGTTGTCTTTTGTAATATTCAAAAAAGACAGTTCCTCAATGATTTGTGTAAATAATAGTGTTTAATAAACTGCCTGATCTTGACCAAAGCAAAGTCTAATGTGTCCTTTTATTAGCCTGGATGCCAGCCGAACTTAGCTCCGCCCACAACATTTGAGGTTGGGAAGTTCGGTCTGGACTTGATCCGTTGTGGAGAAACTATGCTCGAACCAGAGCTTTTCGGACCAATCAAATTGTCAGGGCGGGCTTTATACGATGATGGACAGATGATCAACAGTGACGTAATCATCCACGTCACCAAAGAGCGCTTGGGTTGAATTCGTTCTAATCCTAAACTGAGAACTTGTTCGTATATGCATTCACCTTTACTATTTCTCTCAAATATGATGATTGTGTTAGTAAGTACTCTGTGTATCCTTAAATTCTTTTCACAACACCGGCAAAGATCGTTTACACTCATCTTCTTCTTCTACTTCTTCCAGCGTGCGTGCAGTTGAGTTCTGTTGACAACTATGCGTTGCTCAACATACGTCACTTACTCCGTTGCTCTGATTGGTTGTAGGTCTATCCAATTGAGTGCAGAGGCATTTTCTTTCCTGGTTCGGTTGAAACACGCCCCATAATCACATCATATTCTGACTAGAATCTGAGTATGACGACGTCAGGCTATCCTTTTATATAAATTCTCTCTTAAATTACAAAACATGGCCATATTCATTTTTATTATTATTATTATTATTATTTGAGTTACAGTGTTCACAAGGCATTGCACAACAGGAATGACCTCATTGTCATATTAATGATCAAAACAGGGCTTCGGCATCCTTTAGTATTTTGTGTAAACCACTTGCTTACAGAGATATCTCTGAATGTTTTTTATGAAATCTGAAGATGATACTGATTTCTGCTTGTTTTTCTTGAAGAAAAAAAAATCAAACCCAAAGCTAGAAAAATTGGCATTTGATCTAAATGCATGATGATTCTTCTTAGTCAGACTGCAACTGACATAAAATGGATAAGAAATGCGAACACCTGTAGATAGTTACAACTGTCCTCACTTCACCTTACACCTTTTTCTTATTACCTTATGAGTTATGACCTGTCTGTTTCCAGAGAATCACTTCGAGCATTGCTGAGCATGTTTACATGCCCCATCTTACACAGCATATAAGACATTTTCTTTTATCATGTTTCGATGTCAAAACCGGGAAGAAAACATCAAAGAATTCAACATCTAACGCAAACACGTTTTTCTTGCATTGTCAGGTTTTCATAATGAGCTGTTTTTTTGATAGTCATCAACATTTGTTGTACATGTAAACTCACGCACTGAGTGATACCATCATCCTGACATCATTTTTGATAGGAACACAAACATCAGTAAGTACAGTATTAGCAATGAATTTCATCAATTCTGTGATGTTGTGTGCTACTAAGGCCCATTCACACCAAGAACAATAACTATAAAGATAACTATATAAGCGTCCACCCCAGCGGACATTATCGTTCTGTTTATTCTAAGCGTGTGCTTGCCTGTCACTTTAAATGCTCAAGCTGGTTAGAGCGGAATGGATTCTGATTGGCTGTCAATGTTTGTATCGTTCATCAGCTGGATAAAATCGTTCTGAAAATGATTCCAACGATATCGTTTCTCTGTGCCGTTATCGTTATAGCTGTGGTGTGCACTGCTATTTTTTAATATTGAGAACGGTTTTTAGAACTGTATCTTTATCGTTATCTTTATAGTTATCAGAAATCAATAAAAGTTTATCAGGAAGAGTGTTTTCAGCTTGTTTATTTTGATATAACAATATGACATGCAGTCGCTTCAAACAATGGTATAAAGCTATTCAAAACATCATTCAGTGTAAATTGTGATCGTAATTAATAATCACAATTACAATTTCAAGGGAATAATCGACAATTATGATTTTTGTCATAATCGTGCAACCCTAGTCTCAACCCAAAGCATTCCATCCTGTTTGATACAATTATAGAAATTATAATAATTTCAAAATATGGTTAAATTAACTTTTTGACATACCTCTTTGAAAAATGGTGCCTGATCTTGACCAAAGCAAAGTCTATTATGTCCTTTAATTCTTTCTTAAATTTTTAAACATGGCCATATTCATTTATTTTTTTTATATTCAAGTTACAGTGTTCAAAAGGCATTGCATAACAGGAATGACCCAATTGTCATATTAATGATCAAAACATTGCTTCTTAATCTTTGAGTATTTTGAGTAAACCACTTGCTTACAGGGATATCTCTGAATGTTTTTATGAAGTCGGAAGATGAAAAGGCATATCTACTGCTTTGTGCTTCATTTTTCTTAAAAAAAAAAAACATCAAACTTAAAGCTAGAAAAATAAAAAATAGAAAAACTGAGATTTGATCTCAACGCATGGTGAGTCTACTCTAGTTAGACTGCAATTGTACATAAAATGGATGAGAAATGCGAACACCTGTAGATAGTTACAACTATCCTCACTTCACCCCACACCTTTTTCTTATTACCTTCCTTATGACCTATCTGTTTCCAGAGAATCACTTCAAGCATTGCTGAGCATGTTTACATGCACCATCTTACACGGCATATAAGACACTGTATTCTTTTATCAAAGAAAGGCCAATATGTTTATGTTTTGATGTCAAAACCGGAAAATACGTCAAAGAATTCAACATCTAACGTAAAAACACAAGTTTCTTGCGTTGTCAGGTTTTCATAATGAGTTGTTTTTTGATAGTTATCAGCATTTGTTATACATGTAAACTCACTGACCACTCACGCACTGAGACAAGGGTTATTATCATTAATTGGTGTTTTTCTTTTATGCACTAAACACAGCAGCAGCAGCCTCGCAGTATGCCGGTCATAAGGGCGATCTGTTTCATAACAATGAACACTGACCTACTTCCTGAAAAAGCAGTCACCTTGCCGGCCCTTTGCTTTGTCTTTTTCGTTTTTACTCCATGGCAGAGAACGCTTGGTGCAGAACAAGAGAAACAGAGGGGCTCGCTGAACAGTTTAATACAGCCAGACCTCTCCACATCATGCACAGTGAGTGCTGCGGTGCTGCCGGGGCCATTAGCTCACCAGGGCCTGCCAATCGACTCCCTCGCAAGAGACCCCTGCTAACCGGCTAACAAATTGAATGTGTGTTTAGACGGACGAGGGAGAATTAGATCAGCTCTCTCGACTGTGTCAGAAAGATGCTGTGAAGTTACTACCCGCACCAGGCCTTGAGAGGGAACGTGCCTCTGAGACCCAGAGGCTTGTTAAGACTCAAGGATGTTGTCAGAATGCTAACCAGACAATTACCCTGCACTACTGATTAAAACGAGAGCACACTTATTATCAAAGTCGGGGCCGGGGAGGTACGTGCTATCTTGTCGTTAAAGTATTGTTAGAGTCTTACTGTTCATCTTAAATGAGCTCTGCTATGTGTAGGTTTTTTGTGCTCGCCATATGAGTGACTTTCACCGGGTCCACAGGGCATCCTTGTAAGAGGCTCTGCCCACTCAGGCAATGTCAGGTTTCACTGGGCAATTTAATCAGATTTCTGCCAAGTCAGCCAGACTATTTGGAGTATGTGCTTCATTTTCAATGTTTCAATTTCATTTTGGAGGGCAGCAGATATAAAAATCTCTCTTTTTGAGTTTCCAACATTCTCCTTTTTTTTGCCACATAATATTGTTCAGTATTTATTTCTGTGCGCACTCTGTATCTTAAGTCTCCAATGGATTAGGTATAAGTTGACTACTTTGAAAGTGGCATATTACATATGGGCGCAATTGTGTAGATATTGTACAGTCAGACTTCCTGAATAGACCATTCTTATGATCTGGAGCAAAATTGTGAGGCATATGTTATGAGTCAGTGACATATGCCGTGCCCTTTGGGTGCCCAGTAACAATGTGGGAATTACGTGATTTCTGCAGTGCTAAAATTGTTGGGCTCAAACGGCCCTGCAGAGCAGGACAAACTTAGCTCAAATCTGGGATGTTATTTATGGATTATTTATTTTATTGAAATAGCAGGCAGGTCAATGACATGGCGGTAATTATTTTTTCTTGGGTCTATTTATTTATGAATTTAATGTATTATAATTATGCGATAATTGATTAATAATAATGTGTTTATTACTATTATTACTACTACTACTGCTACTACTACTACTACTACTACTACTACTACTAATAATAATAATAATTGAGCAACTTCTGTCCTCCAGATCAGAACACTCAATCAACATGCAGAAAAAAATACCTTGAAATATGCACTATTTTTAATAATTGATGATTAATATGTGTACCCTCACATGTATTCAGTGCCAAAGAAAAATGTTTATCATATATTTATCACAAGACCTTTTTATGGTTATTACATTGAAGTTTTACTTTTTTCAAACAAATCTTTTTTTTTTTTTTTTTTAGATTATCCCTTTTTTTACGATGCCTAAAATAAAATAGACCGTTCATTGATTAAGGGTGTGTTGATTTACTTCCATTTACCTTGTTTCTGATTTTCCAGCTATTTTCCAAATATCAAATGCTTTAAATTGTTTGGTAATTTCTACAGTTACCCATGCAACACATACAACAGAGCTACTGTATTTCTGACCATGAGAACATTGCGTTATATAATTAGTGTGGTTTGTCACTTGATGTCTCAAGTACAATTTACAGCTACAATTGTATTTGCTCTTATTTCAGTGCGTCTTTGAGACACACGTCTTCGACAGCCAAAGTGTGTCTGGTATGTGGAGACGAGGCGTCAGGATGTCACTATGGGGTTGTTACATGTGGAAGCTGCAAAGTTTTCTTCAAAAGAGCAGTAGAAGGTAAGACTCTCATCTGTTTTCTCACTTATATTTCTCTCTTACTGTTGAGAAATGTCTTTATGTCATATTAACAGGAAGAATCCATGCTGAAAAGGCCAGTTTAAAGCGGTATGAATTCCTGGTTGGTTTATGCATAATATTTCAAAGAGCTCTAGAGATCGCAGTCATTCTGGATGGCGAGATAGGCATATTGATTCAGATATATAAGATATATATACAAGATCCATAAGAGATGCATTTAATTACATATTATACGTGTACTATAAAATGCTTTAATAGTTCTAAATTAAATAAAAAAATAGCTCTAAATGAAAATAAGGATTAATCATATACTGCTGCACAATACTTGGTAAAGTAGACCCTGGCCTGGATTTTTACCCCTCTATATTTGGGTAACAATGTCCTATGGGATAATTCACATCTGATAAGAGTAGTGAAATATCATTAATGCTTTCAGGAAACTTTCAGGGACTTTCAGTGGACTTTTTTAGTTTATTAGCTCCAAAGCAGACACATCATTATCACAGCCTCTTCAGAAAGGTGCAAATTGCTGATTAAGCTAACAGACACATCCAAACTCCACAGAGCATCTATAACAGCCAAACAGAAAAAGCGAGAGGGGCAAAACAAGAGAGATCTATTGAGTCTATTCAAAGAAACACCTGTGTGTACTCTACATATTGTCGCTGAAGTAAACTTGTCAAAACTTTGTCAAAACTTTTTTAATTTAAAGTGTAAATTAAGACAGCATCTGTGGCATGCTGCCGATTACACAGACAACAACAGCTAGACATTAATTTGAAAATAACCCTGAATATTCCATGTTTCTCATATAATAAACAGTAAGCTATATCTAGTGGACAATTCTGTCATTAATTACTCACCATCATGTTGCTCCAAAACCACCTTCATCTTCGAAACACAAAAGAATATATTTTTAATGAAACATGAGAGGTTTCAGTCTGTCTATTGAATGGTTATGCAAACCAAAACTGTGATGCTTCAAAAATTTCATAAAGACATTGCAGAAGTAATAAATAAAAAAAATAAAAAGAAGTAATAAAAAAGTAGTTTAATTCTCGTACATCAAGCAAATATGGCTGATCATCCATATGTATGTGTCTGTGTGTGTTGACTAATATTTATATGTGAATTAAAATTAAATCTGTTCATCACATAAAGCGATCATGTCTCTTCAAAAGACTTGGATTAAACTGCATGATTCATATAGATTAGTTTTACAATGTCTCAGAACATTTTTACGTGTCAACATTTTGGTTGCGTAGACTTTCAATGGAGGGACAGAAATCTCTCAGGTTATATAAAAATATCTTGTGTTTTGAAGATGAACGAAAGTTTTTTGGGACTTGGAATGACATTAGGCTATGGTGGGGGGGGGGTGCTCTCTGGAATTCTGAATGGGTCAAATAAATATTTTTGTATAATGACCTAGTTTCACATTTTTTGTAAGACACATTTTATGTACATTTATTTATTATTTGTTAATCAGCATGAAAATGTACAGTCATTATTGCAAAATAATCCTTTCAGGTTGATGCCTACTCTTCATGTCGTGTCTTGATCACCCTGTCAGGGTTTATTCTGAGATAAAGCTGAATGTACATTATGCGGTACCATTTACTATTAAACTAATTTAGTAATTTATTAGTTAATGATAGTAATAGATGAAGTTATTAAACAGTTGAAAATCGTGTTTATATCAAGCAATTTCTCATGTCTGATTGTTCCTTAGAGCCCTGAATGAGGTCACACCTCAAGGGCATTCAGAAGTGCAGCCGCTTTCCCAACACCACAGCAGAGGTAGTGCTGTGTAAGAGTGTGCGCTCCATTACCTTACCTGACCTCAGCCTAGTTACCATCTGAGAGAGAGAGAGAGAGAGAGAGAGAGAGAGAGGGAGAGAGAGGAAAGGAGGGAGGAGACAGAGAGAGAGAGAGAGAGATTGTGAAGAGTGAGCTAGGGGAAGAAGGAGGGTGAGCAGTAAGATTGGAAACTGATAAAACGATAGAAACAGTGAGGGAATAGACAGAGATAGGTCTGTTTTAAAACCTAGCCTCGCTGCCTAAATAGGCAGCTGCCTTCTAAGGCAGTATCCTAAAACTGTTATGGAAGCTCATAAGAGAATGATTTTGAATGCTTTACATAGGCAGTAATTTAACACAAATAGCGCTCCGCACAAGGGAGAGTCGACAGGCAATTGATTTCAGGGGAATTTGTCATTAGCATGTTGCTAAGCTAACAGCACAAGGGTTTTCCAGCCCTGTTCCTGGAGGACATTGACAGTACACATTATGGATGTCTCACCTATTTGACCATCCATTTTAGGTCGTGGGAGTCTCTTCTACTGAGCTGATGAGTTAAATAGTTTTATTTTTAAGGAAGTGTTCGAAAATGTGTACTGTTGGTTTACCTTCACAAACTGGGTTGGGAAACACTACTCTAAGCATCCAAATACTCAGCAAACACAAATATTGGCCAAAATAATCAATCTGATTTACACTGAAGTATTTTTAACAAGTAATTTTAGTATTGAATGAGTTTTCTCTTGCCTTATTTGCCACAAAGTATACATTTGATGTTTTCTAAAAGTGTGGTTACATTAGCAAAATTTCTGTGAAATTTTGTGACCGTGATTGTCGCAGTGATAGCAATGTATGAGGTCACTTTTAAACCAAGCAGTTTTCTGTTAGTCAACACAGAGAATTTATGCGTGATCAATGTCAGCCTGTTCCGAAATCTGCTTGGGGAAGTCTTTCGCCCTCACATGATATTCCAGATCACTATTTCTATTGAAATGATTGGATTTCACTGGTTAAAATTCACAGAACAATGGTAAATGTGACCACACCAGAATTTGGCCAAAACAATGTATCTTAGGAGGCAGCATAATTAAGATGGCTACCTTTTGGAATAGCCTTCCTGTTGGGAGTGTGGTTTTATGATGACTTAAAATTCAGCCTCTGTATGGCATTTCATGTAGATTTGAAACAAAGCAAAAGACTGCCAGCAGACTGATACCTTTTTGGTGTGGAAAGTTCTGGAGTGCTCTCTCTGGTACGAAAGAAAACAGCAAAACTGCAAAATTTTGCAAAAGGAAAATATTGCAGTCAACACATAACAACCTCTGTTGTGTAGTTCCCAATCTGTTCAAATAATAACTAATAGCAGCATAAACACTTGTTTCTGTGGGAATAGTGTGAAGTGGCCATATGGTACTAGCTAATACTCAACAGACTTTTATTAGGAGCTCTACAGCTGTTCAGTCTGAGCACTAAAATATTTGTTCCTTCATTATGATAATTTGTAATTACATTTGGCACTACGGATAGACTAGTTTCACTATGTTGGTTTAGCTGTAGAGTTTGGGACCTCCGGCATGGAGAGGGACAAACGCTAAATGAAAGGAATCCACATACAATGTTTATAGTGTTTTAGCTGTTCCTGGTATTAGACGTCTTTATAAAGGCATGTATTCACCCCTTTTCGACAGTGCTGGTGCCAGAGCTGGTGCCCAATTTAGAACCATTATGTGCATTTCCAAAAACAAAAACAAAAAAACAAAACTGTGCACTGGCCCCTTAAAAATGTTGGTCTCAAACCAGAACCAGTAACATATTTTTGTTGGATGGCACACCTACTTCAGCCTATATTTACAAACCCGATTCCAAAAAAGTTGGGACACTGTAGAAATTGTGAATAAAAAAGGAATGCAATAATTTACAAATCTCATAAACTTATATTTTATTCACAATAGAATATAGATAACATATCAAATGTTGAAAGTGAGACATTTTGAAATGTCATGCCAAATATTGGCTCATTTTGGATTTCATGAGAGCTACACATTCCAAAAAAGTTGGGACAGGTAGCAATAAGAGGCCGGAAAAGTTAAATGTACATATAAGGAACAGCTGGAGGACCAATTTGCAACTTATTAGGTCAATTGGCAACATGATTGGGTATAAAAAGAGCCTCTCAGAGTGGCAGTGTCTCTCAGAAGCCAAGATGGGCAGAGGATCACCAATTCCCCCAATGCTGCGGCGAAAAATAGTGGAGCAATATCAGAAAGGAGTTTCTCAGAGAAAAATTGCAAAGAGTTTGAAGTTATCATCATCTACAGTGCATAATATCATCCAAAGATTCAGAGAATCTGGAACAATCTCTGTGCGTAAGGGTCAAGGCCGGAAAACCATACTGGATGCCCGTGATCTTCGGGCCCTTAGACGGCACTGCATCACATACAGGAATGCTACTGTAATGGAAATCACAACATGGGCTCAGGAATACTTCCAGAAAACATTGTCGGTGAACACAGTCCACCGTGCCATTCGCCGTTGCCGGCTAAAACTCTATAGGTCAAAAAAGAAGCCATATCTGAACATGATCCAGAAGCGCAGGCGTTTTCTCTGGGCCAAGGCTCATTTAAAATGGACTGTGGCAAAGTGGAAAACTGTTCTGTGGTCAGACGAATCAAAATTTGAAGTTCTTTTTGGAAAACTGGGACGCCATGTCATCCGGACTAAAGAGGACAAGGACAACCCAAGTTGTTATCAGCGCTCAGTTCAGAAGCCTGCATCTCTGATGGTATGGGGTTGCATGAGTGCGTGTGGCATGGGCAACTTACACATCTGGAAAGGCACCATCAATGCTGAAAGGTATATCCAAGTTCTAGAACAACATATGCTCCCATCCAGACGTTGTCTCTTTCAGGGAAGACCTTGCATTTTCCAACATGACAATGCCAGACCACATACTGGATCAATTACAACATCATGGCTGCGTAGGAGGAGGATCCGGGTACTGAAATGGCCAGCCTGCAGTCCAGATCTTTCACCCATAGACAACATTTGGTGCATCATAAAGAGGAAGATGCGACAAAGAAGACCTAAGACAGTTGAGCAACTAGAAGCCTGTATTAGACAAGAATGGGACAACATTCCTATTCCTAAACTTGAGCAACTTGTCTCCTCAGTCCCCAGACGTTTGCAGACTGTTATAAAAAGAAGAGGGGTTGCCACACAGTGGTAAACATGGCCTTGTCCCAACTTTTTTGAGATGTGTTGATGCCATGAAATTTAAAATCAACTTATTTTTCCCTTAAAATGATATATTTTCTCAGTTTAAACATTTGATATGTCATCTATGTTGTATTCTGAATAAAATATTGAAATTTGAAACTTCCACATCATTGCATTCTGTTTTTATTCACAATTTGTACAGTGTCCCAACTTTTTTGGAATCGGGTTTGTAGAAATAGTATATATGTGCAAATTGATTGTTATTTATTTTTAATTTATATATTTTAATAACTTTTTACTGTTACAACATTTGATTAATTTTGGATGTTAAAATAAGTTCTCAGTGTAAATGTTTGCAGATCCCCCTGCTGAGTTCTGGCACAGCACAGTTTTGGTGGAAAAGGGTTAATTTTGACATGGGATTTGTTTACATTCACACTTATAATGTGCTTAAGGCAGTCCTGAAATGATGTCGCAAGCACTAGTTCCGGGAACCAGGTCCGGTTGGGCCAATACGCCGCAACTAACAAGACCTGCTCCTTGTCCTCCCTGACTTTACACAGAGTCTGTGCTAGAAGGCTCACTGGGGGAAACGCATACTTGCGTAGGCCCCGGGGCCAGCTGTGTGCTAGTGCACCCGTGCCGAGGGTCCCCTCGGTCAGGGCGTAAAACAACTGGCAGTGCGACGTGTCCGGGGCAGCAAACAGGTCTGGAGCCAGTGTTGAAGCGGCATCATATGAAGCAACCCGAGCGGCATTACTGCGGCTGCGGATGCCATATGCCCCAGGAGCCTCTGAAAATGTTTCAGTGGGACTACTGTTCTGCGTTTGAACGAATTTAAGCAGTTCAACACCGACTGGACGCGCTCCTCTGTGAGGCGCGTTGTCAGATTGACCGAGTCCAACTCCATACCGAGAAAAGAGATCCTCTGCACGCTCTCTCATGGGAGCAATGGCCGCCTCCCCAACATTTGTAAAGACACGGGGCGACAGGGACAGCCCGAAGGGTAGGACTCTGTACTGATATGCCCGCCCCTCGAACACAAAGCGTAGGAAGGGTCTGTGTCGAGGGAGAATCGAGACATGAAAGTACACGTCCTTCAGGGTGATCTCTGCAAACCAATCTTGGGGACGGATGCACCCGAAGATGCGTTTCTGCGTTAGCATCTTGAACAGCAGCCTGTGCAGGGACCGATTCAAGAATCGCAGGTCCAAGATTGGCCGTAACCCACCGCCTTTCTTGAGTACAATGAAGTATGGGCTGTAGAAGCCTGTCTTCATATCGGCTGGAGGGACCGGCTCTATCGCGTCCTTCGCCAGTAGGACTGTAATCTCCGCACGTAAAACAGGAGCACCCTCCTTCAGCAAGGAGGTGAAGTGGATGCCCCTGAACTTGGGGGGCCGCCGGGCGAACTGAATTGCATAGCTGAATCTGATAGTACGGATGAGCCAGCGAGACGGGCTGGGAAGCACTAGCCAGGCTTCCAGCAACCAAACAAGCGGGACCAACGGCACTACAGACGTACCCGCAGTGGGGCAGCGAGGCGGCATGCAGGGACCCGACTCGGACAGCATAGTGGCCCGAAGTGGGGTCTGAGTGTGCAGTGCAGCACTTACCTGCTTCCGCTGAGGGGGGCGCACGGGTGTGTGGAGGCCTCTAGAGTGCGTCCTGAGCACAGCCAGCACCCCCTGCTGGCGACTGGAGAGGAACCTGAGGGTGACAAGGCGTAGCATCGTAAGGCAGTTGTTGTAAGGCACCGCCAAGCGCGCTCTCTTGGCACCCAGAGATATTGGAAACAGCTCTTTTTTTTTGAAGGCCAGTTGCGGAACACAAATTAACTTTGAACAAAAGATTCTCCCCCAGCCCTCCTCCGGGGGAGGGAGCGGTACGGACACCATCTCCCGAAGAGCTGTCCCCTCCATCTCTGGGTGGGCCGTCTCAGGGTCGTTTGGATTTCCGCTTGCCACCTGGTTTGGCAGCGGCCTGAGCGGGCTGGGCGGCCTTCCTGCGGCCGGCTCCGCGCTGTTGCCCCGATGGAGGCTGCTGCTGGACTTTAGCGGGAGCGGGTGCAGCGGTGGCGGCAGGGGGACGCCCTCTGCGACGAGCAGCCGACGATCTGCAGCTGACGGGTGGGAGGCAGCAGCGGCCTGCTGAGGCAGGATGTGCCTGATGGCCTCCGTCTGCTTCTGGGCGGCCGAGAACTGCTAGGCAAAGCTCTCGTCCGCGTCGCTGAATAGCCCAACCTGGGAAATGGGGGAGTCCAGGAACCGATATTTATTGGTCTCCCTCATATCGGCCAGGTTGAGCCAGAGATGACGCTCCTGGACCACCATGGTGGACATCGCCTGACCAATGGAACGAGCAGTGACTTTTGCCGCCCGGAGAGCGAGGTCAGGGTCAGGTCTACCCTTGTGCATGTCCATGAGTGCCTGGGCTTGGTGCACCTGGAGCAACACCTTCACTCCCAGCACTCCAAGCTTCTCCTCTCTCTTGTTTTCTCTCTTTTCTCTCTGCTTTCTTGCAGGAACACTCTTCATCAACACCAAGATCGGCTCCGAAGTGAATGACAAATGTGCACTGCATCCGCTTCCGTATTTATACCCGTGCTGCGGGGCGGAGCGCGAGATGCAAATCTCGCACGCCAATGGCCATTGGCCCGTTCTGTATACACTCGAAGCTGATAGGGCTCCCAGAAGTGATCCCAATACGTCGGTGACGTCGAACGTGACCGACTGAAAGGGAACATGAGTTACACACAGTGGTGGAAAGAGTACTAACAAATTGTACTTAAGTAAAAGTATTGCTACTTAAGTAAATTATACTTGAGTACAAATAAAAGTACTGAAAAATAATATGACTCAAGCAAGAGTAAATAAGTAGTTTGCTGAAAAACTATTTTTACCCAAAATGAGGCGATGTTAGCAATATGCAGAGGGAACATGAGTTATACATGCACTGCTTTGAAAACTGGCAAAATTATAGAAGCCCGAAATTCTAGCATGGATAAAGAAGAGCAAAAGCAGCAAATCGGTCTTGCATTTCAATTAAACATTTTGTGTTGCGGGATGTGGTCCTAGTGAAATGTATCACAGTAGCAGTAAAATGCCAATAAAACAATCACATTTATAGCGAATAATCAATATAATGGCATGTAAACAGGATTAAAGAGGTTTGCTCATGTCATGTAAAATATTTTCTTATTCTTTTGATTATTGCCATACATATAAACATATACAGTGGGGAGAACAAGTATTTGATACACTGCCGATTTTGCAGGTTTGCCCACTTACAAAGCATGTAGAAGTCTGTAATTTTTATCATAGGTACTCTTCAACTGTGAGTGACGGAATCTAAAATCCAGAAAATCACATTGTATGATTTTTAAGTAATTAATTTGCATTTTATTGCATGACATAAGTATTTGATACATCAGAAAAGCAGAACTTAATATTTGGTACAGAAACCTTTGTTTGCAATTACAGAGATCATACGTTTCCTGTAGTTCTTGACCAGGTTTGCACACACTGCAGCAGGGATTTTGCCCCACTCCTCCATACAGACCTTCTCCAGATCCTTCAGGTTTCGGGGCTGTCGCTGGGCATTACGGACTTTCAGCTCCCTCCAAAGATTTTCTATTGGGTTCAGGTCTGGAGACTGGCTAGGCCACTCCAGGACCTTGAGATGCTTCTTACGGAGCCACTCCTTAGTTGCCCTGGCTCTGTGTTTCGGCTCGTTGTCATGCTGGAAGACCCAGCCACGACCCATCTTCAATGCTCTTACTGAGGGAAGGAGGTTGTTGGCCAAGATCTCACGATGCATGGCCCCATCCATCCTCCCCTCAATACGGTGCAGTCGTCCTGTCCCCTTTGCAGAAAAGCATCCCCAAAGAATGATGTTTCCACCTCCATGCTTCACGGTTGGGATGGTGTTCTTGGGGTTGTACTCATCCTTCTTCTTCCTCCAAACACGGCGAGTGGAGTTTAGACCAAAAAGCTCTATTTTTGTCTCATCAGACCACATGACCTTCTCCCATTCCTCCTCTGGATCATCCAGATGGTCATTGGCAAACTTCAGACGGGCCTGGACATGCGCTGGCTTGAGCAGGGGGACCTTGCGTGCACTGCAGGATTTTAATCCATGACGGCGTAGTTACTAATGGTTTTCTTTGAGACTGTGGTCCCAGCTCTCTTCAGGTCATTGACCAGGTCCTGCCGTGTAGTTCTGGGCTGATCCCTTACCTTCCTCATGATCATTAATGCCCCACGAGGTGAGATCTTGCATGGTGCCCCAGACCGAGGGAGATTGACCGTCATCTTGAACTTCTTCCATTTTCTAATAATTGCGCCAACAGTTGTTGCCTTCTCACCAATCTGCTTGCCTATTGTCCTGTAGCCCATCCCAGCCTTGTTCAGGTCTACAGTTTTATCCCTGATGTCCTTACACAGCTCTCTGGTCTTGGCCATCGTGGAGAGGTTGGAGTCTGTTTGATTGAGTGTGTGGACATGTGTCTTTTATACAGGTAACGAGTTCAAACAGGTGCAGTTAATAGAGGTAATGAGTGGAGAACAGGAGGGCTTCTTAAAGAAAAACTAACAGGTCTGTGAGAGCCGGAATTCTTACTGGTTGGTAGGTGATCAAATACTTATGTCATGCAATAAAATGCAAATTAATTATTTAAAAATCATACAATGTGATTTTCTGGATTTTTGTTTTAGATTCCGTCTCTCACAGTTGAAGTGTACCTATGATAAAAATTACAGACCTCTACATGCTTTGTAAGTGGGCAAACCTGGAAAAACGGCAGTGTATCAAATACTTGTTCTCCCCACTGTATACTGCAATACCATAATTTTTTTAATGTTTGAGATGTCCTTTCTCGGCAAACCTACAAGAGCTCAGGAAAGTATGTGAGACAGTTTGTCTATCTGCAGTTTTCCCATTAACACATTTCCTCATCACTTGTCTATGCAAACCACAGTCTGTAGCTTGGCTGTGATTTCCATATGGGTTGTGCAGTGATTCTTTTCAGAAAGCTCAGCATATGCTTATTATTCAAAAGCCATCAGCGTCTTGGCATGCCATCATGTTTAATGATACTCGGTGTCAGTCCTGCACAACTCATCATTTATAGGCTTATATTGAACTTACTACACCATTAAAGGGGTCCCAGTAGTGGTGGGTGGGCAGGTTTGAGAAACACTGTGCTAGACCATAATGAAACAAGAGACCTAATTTCAGAGGAGTTGTTAAAACTTTTTTGTGACTTGGTAATCATAGTACTGATGGAAATTGCACTGATCTACTGCAGAGGTTTTAACATGACTTATGGATCTATATGGCAGTTATTTGTGTATTGTGTATTTGGAACAGAAACATGCATCAGTATGTGAGTGAGAAACTTATGGAAATACAACAAAAAAGTTGCACATATTGACAAAAAAAATGTCAATATGTACAAATTCTGAGAATATTTCATGATTTCTTTGCGAGGGAAAAAACATAATTATTTCCATCTTAGTGTAAAAAAAAAAAAAAAAATGTAAAAGTGAAATAAATTTTAAAATAAGTCACATTATAGTTATATAAATTATATGTAATATTAAAAAAAAAAAAAACTCTCATGCTAACCAAGGCTGCATTTATTTTGAACAAAAAAAAGAAATATTGTGAAATAATGTTACAACTCAAAATAACTGTTTTCTATTTTAATATATTTCAAAATATAATTTATTCCTGTGATGCAAAGCAAAATTTTCTTCAGTGTCACATGATCCTTCAGAAATCATTTTAATATGCTGATTTGGTGCTCAAATAATGTGTTTTCTTATCAATATTTAAAACAGCTTAATATTTTTGGGGAAGATGTGACATTTTTGTTTCAAGGTTCAAAAGAACAGTATTTATTTTAAATAGAAATCTTGTTTAATATTATAAAAGTCTTTACTTTCACCTTTGATCAATTTAATGCATTTGTACTAAATAAACATAACAAAAAAAAACCTTTGACCCAAAACTTTCTAATTGTGACTTTATATGTGACTTCAATATATGTATGTACAGTAATACATCTTTATATCACATTACATTTCTTTATATCAAAGAAATAAAGTCTCAATTGTGAGATATAAAGTCTCCCATAATGGCTTCCATAATTTATAGCCGTAAGGATGAATTTGAAATAAGCTTTTAATGACAAAAAGTGAAACTCCACATACTCCACTTTTTCATGCTTGATTTTGACAGACATACATACTAAAATATAACAGAATTCAGTGTGGTGTTAAGGGGTCGAACAACTCTACAGTCCACTAAACAGGTCATACGTGTCATTTTTTCCTCACCTCAAATAACCTGCTGTGTTTGCCTATGGCACTGCTGCTTTCAGTATCTGCCATCTCTTCCGCCTTCTGGGTGATACCTTTGTTCTTTGACATCAATGCAAAATGAGACGCCCTTTGTGTTTAAGCAAATTGGATGACGGCTATCACATTGTGGCATCTGTGTTTCCAACATCAATATATTTTAGGACATAGGTCATGACCGTGTATTTTTGATATGCCTGAGGTTATGAAAGGCTTTTTTCTGGTCAGTTGATGACAGAATTTAGCATTGTAACCACAACTAATTATGAACTATCTGGCTTTCTTAGCTTATTAATCTGTATGTTGCCCTCAAGGCAGCTCTAAGCCTAATGTACAGCAAAGCATCAGAGAAAAAGAATAATTTCCATGTACAGTACAAATATATAACACATTTTTCCACTGGAAATTAAAGCACCGTTTGACTGTTTGATCTATACAGATAAAGCAGTAGCTTTTCAACCTTGGACCAGATACAATTTCTAACAGGAAAGCAGAGGACTGCAAAGTGCAGGAAGTACATGTGTGGAAATAACAAATGATGAGAGGAAACTGGAAAAAATGTATTTCATAAATGATTACAGCTGCGTTTTGGTTTGTAATTTAACTCTCATGTGTCTGTTCATATAATAATCCCTCTGAAGACTGAATCTGGTCGTGTTGGAAGAACACAGAAAATAAGAGTGATTAGCTGCAGTTTACATCAATTAAAAAAACATATTTAGCAGAAATAAATCAATCTCTTGCTTAAGAAATTGAAATTGGCAATGTCATTGACTGAAGGAGCATTCACACTGTTATTTAATCACTGGAGGTCATGGAGCTGACGGTTGCTATGGGCTGCTATAGTAAGTGCTGCATTGGGTGACGGATCATTTTCTGAACTTCCAGTGGTAGTCAAGCTCATCTTAACTTTGTTGCATCACTGTCGTTAAAGGTCAGAGGTCACTAAATCTAATTGAAAATGGCATATCACTTTGTTTACTGCAGTCTGAATACCCTAATGTTGCAGAAACTGAATGCTACAACAACAAATGATGCAGTGAGTCATGTGTGGAAGATATTTGAAGTACATGGTGAAAGAACTAGACAGATGCTGATTCGTATGCCATTGGCCTGTGTTTTTCTATGTTGTTGTTGTTTATGCTACATGTTGTAGCTAACGGCTAATGTGAAAAGGGGCGGCTTATTCATCTCTGTCTAAATGTAGGTTAGATATATGACACTGTATTACCATAAAAACAGATCTGAAAGCTTGACATAAGGAGATCCACTTTGAAGGAGAAGCTTATATGTCCAAGTTAAAGCCAGAAAGAACACGAAAGTTGGAAAACCGCTGAAAAAAGTTGTGAATACTGTACTGTATGCATCTCGCATGGATTTTCTTTTTTAAATGTCTGCTTCATTTCTAAGCTGACAGGCTAGGTTTTCCGTGCATCGCTCTATATTAAATGACGTAGTTGGCTAAAAGGAGACAAGCTTGTACAGGAACCCCCATGTTAGCACAATTAAACACACTTTTGTGGGAATTAATGGCATTTGGTACAATGTGTATGAGGAGATGAATTTGTTGGATTAAAGGATCCACAAAATTTCAGGCTAGAAGGGGCTAAAGAAATCAGCAGTAAAACTTTACTCAACCTCATGTCGTCTGGTTTACTATCTTACTATCTTTGTGGGGACTCTCCATAGACGTAATGGATTTTATACCGTAAAAACTGTATATTCTATCCCCTTACACTAACAATAACCCTACCCCTAAAACTACCCATAACACAAAACTTTCTGCATTTTTACATTTTCAAAAAAACTCATTCTGTATGATTTATAAGGTTGTTTCTTCATGAGGACCTCAATTTAGGTCCCCACAGTGACACGAGTCCCCATGAGTCAGTGTGCATTCAGGTTGAAGTCCCCACCAGGATAGAAAAACATGAACACACACACACACACATACACTCAAAGAATATCCAGTTGTGTGAATTCAGTACAAATATAGTACATTGTGACTCACTTTAACCCTTAATAAAGCATAGAAGAATTTTGTATGTGGCTCACTGGACATTTTCCAATTGCTTTGATTGGTTTTGGTGAAAAATAGTCCAATATGTAAGCAATTTGAACAGTAAAAATGTAAAAATGGTGGTAAAAAGTACTTTTACGCTGGGGCGCAGAAACACCAGAAGAAGCAGGTGAGCATTTCCGCCACTTACTGGACTGGATTGTGAAAAACTGAATGACGCACAGGTGATTATCTTACCAAAACGTATCAGAGCAATCTTGTGGCGCAATGTACTGCCACTGTCTTAAATTCACCCAAACGGATAATCATTAAAATATTATCTTTTATGTTGTGCAGAATAAAAAAAAAATTTGGAATGATATGAGGTGAGTAAATGATGCCACTCTTTCTTTAAACTCAATTTGACTTTTAGCATTGTCTCACCAAGGAAACAGAACTTAAAACTTTTAACACTTAAAAGCACACAAAAACATTCCCATCAGAAACAAAAAAAATTTAAACTAAACTTTGAGAAAACAATAGCTAAACAATGAAGTTACATACTACTGTGATAGGCCATAATATGCACTTGCTGAGATTCTAAGCCAATGCACATAAACACCACACAGATATAGATCCACAAACTACAGTGTGCTGAAACACTGATACTTGACGTTCCCCTTTCGTCCTTTAGACACACAAACTGTCTCTCTGCTACTTTTGTCCATAAACACACACGTGTGCTGATACAGACAAGCACAACGCGATACAGTCTGTGTATGTGCTTCTGTTGGGATAATGATTAACAACATTTGTGGGGCAGCTGCGGATAGCGGTCAGAAAGGGCCTGAGAGTCAGCCGAACAGATTTCAGGTCTGATTTGCGTCTCTGTTTGGGTGGTGAGGCGGAGGAGGGCTTCGTTGTGTTTCCTGTGTCGCAGTTTACTGTTTTTTAGAGCAAGAAAAATGGGCTTATGTAAGGGGTCATGTGATTTAGCCAGAAATAGTGGCAAGGCTACAGCTGCTGTTGCTCCGTTTGCAGATCCTGGGCTTTTTTGGCAGCTTTTAGACAGACTCGCTGCGCATTTTCCCCTCCTCCGAAAACACTCATTGTGCCTGTCTGCAGCCACACGGTCCATAAGCACTAAAGGAAAGTGCCCTCATGTAGGTAGCACGTCCAGTGCCGTGCAGTTTAGCAGAGAAGTCCTTCCCATGATGCACGAGTGAAAGAGGGGGTGGAATATGGGTAAGAGAAAGAAAGAGAGATGTACATGGCCACAGTGCTTGGATGCGGCCCTGCGGCGCGATGCTCTGGCCTGTGGAGTGCGTGGGTGTGCGGCGAGTCAGTGGAGCGGAATGGTGCTCTGAATCGAGAGCTCGTTCTACGAGCTGTGGCCTTGGCTGAGGAAGGCAGCGCATGAGGGATTCTCAGGCTGTTACGGACTCTGTCATAGTGTCCCGCGCCAAGACATCAGCCAACCCATGACATGCTCAAAAACACTATTTGGGATGGCTCATTTGTCCTCTGTGATAATAGTGCAGGGGCGTAAAGTGTAAGACAGCTGTCTCCTTTTAGTTGTATACTTACAAAGAGATGACTGTGCACCAGGACCAGAATGCATCACAGTGTCCTTGCAAAGGTCACATTTTGACTAATGCATGTAATTGACTGATCTGTCTTTTTTGTATTACGTAATGCCTTTAATTGAATTAATATTATATTGATGCATTATTCAAATGAACCAAAATATATTGATATTTCTTAGAAAAGCCCTTGCAGAAAAGCATGTTATTTTAATAATTAAATGTACGTTAAATTTACAGCCCATTATCCATGTGAACCAAGAAAGAACTAATTCCTTATTTCTGTACAATTCAGACAGAAAAAAGGATACATACAAAGAGATTTTTAAAGTTTCTCTTTCTTCTTGCAGGTCAGCACAACTACCTTTGTGCTGGGAGGAATGACTGTATCATTGACAAGATTCGGCGGAAAAACTGCCCAGCCTGCAGAGTACGGAAGTGTCTACAAGCTGGGATGAATCTTGGGGGTAACTGAATTTACTTACTACGGGACTAAAATCTGTTGTGAAATGATATGAAACAATTATACCGGCACACCTGAGATCATTAATCTTAAAATATAAGAAACACATCCAAAGGATAAAAAAAAGTTATTGTGAATGTTAAAATATGAGGGCCTGCCTTTCTACTAAAGTTGTACAATGTTCCACAGACATGATTTTTTATTTTGTTTTTTAATAAAAGGTAAGTGGCTTAAAAGAACATATTGAAAAGTACTTCACATACATCTGTGTTTTCAATATAATTGCAACACAATATGATCAGTACTCGGGGAGCTGGAAAAAATGACCAAGATGTTTAAAACTTTGAGAGTGTGGTTGATTTCAAATAGATTTTGGTTGTTGGTGTAACAAATGCTAGCCAAGGGTCACACTGATTGGGGCCACCTTATTATTATATTGAAGATATAAAAATATTGATAATGAAGTTTAGAAATTAGTATAGCCTCAACAAACATTGTGTACATCACTACAGCCATGTAAACTCCTGAAAACAACACATTAGGCAAAGATTAACTAGTGATTCCAAATTTAGAAACAGACAAAAACACAAGCACACATACTGGGAGAAACAAAACACTGAGTTTCATGATGTTCATCTGTAATGTGGGTAGAATCACAACATTTATTTGGCCAGCTCTGATCAAAGTCATGCCTCTTCATGGTTGGGTTGCAAAATTTCAGTTTGTTAAGAGAAGAGTTTGTTAAATAAATAAATAAAATAAAAAATAAGGTTAACAAATGTATGTGTGTCATACATAGTTTATCTTAAAGCAGCTATTATCACTGAATAACACAGTATATAGCTTTAGTTCAGTAAACAAGATTTTCCTGCAGTAATGTCTATTTTCTGTCCATTATGTCCTTTGAGACCATCTTTAAAGCAATACAAAAAATATTCACCTGAAATTACATTAAGTTCCAATATAGAATGAAAAATATTGTGCTTCTTTGACGTCATTACTTTTTGAGATGAAGGTACTGCAGAACATCAGCTGGGAAGACATATTATATATGTGACCCTGGACCACAAAACCAGTCATAAGGGTACATTTTTTTTATATTGAAATTTATACATCATCAGAATAAATAAGCTTTCCATTGATGTATGGTTTGTTAGGATAGGACAATATTTGGCCGAGATACAACTATTTGAAAATCTGGAATCTGAGGGTGCAAAAAAATGTAAATATTGAGAAAATCGCCTTTAAAGTTGTCCAAATGAAGTCCTTAGCAATGCATATTACTAATAATAATACATTTTTGATATATTTACGGTAGGAAATTTACAAAATATCTTCATGGAACATGATCTTTACTTAATATCCTAATGATTTTTGGCATAAAAGAAAAATCGATAATTTTGACCCATACAATGTATTGTTGGCTATTGCCAAAAATATACCCGTGCAACTTATGACTGGTTTTGTGGTCCAGGGTCACACATATATATATATATATATTAGTGCTGGGGAAAAATTAATCGTGATTAATCGCATCCAAAATAAAAGTTTGTGTTTACATTATATATGTGTGTGTACTGTGTATAATTATTATGTATATACACACAAATGCATGTATATATTTAAGAAAAATATTTTTTTATAAAAAAAATTATGTTTATATATAAGTTAAATTATATATACAGTATATACAGTGGGGAGAACAAGTATTTGATACACTGCCGATATTGCAGGTTTGCCCACTTACAAAGCATGTAGAAGTTTGTAATTTTTATCATAGGTACTCTTCAACTGTGAGTGACGGAATCTAAAACAAAAATCCATAAAATCACATTGTATGATTTTTAAGTAATTGAGCATTTTATTGCATGACATAAGTATTTGATACATCAGAAAAGCAGAACTTAATATTTGGTACAAAAACCTTTGTTTGCAATTACAGACATCATACGTTTCCTGTAGTTCTTGACCAGGTTTGCACACACTGCAGCAGGGATTTTGGCCCACTCCTCCATACAGACCTTCTCCAGATCCTTCAGGTTTCGGGGCTGTCGCTGGGCAATACGGACTTTCAGCTCCCTCCAAAGATTTTCTATTGAGTTCAGGTCTGGAGACTGGCTAGGCCACTCCAGGACCTTGAGATGCTTCTTACGGAGCCACTCCTTAGTTGCCCTGGCTGTGTGTTTCTGGTCGTTGTCATGCTGGAAGACCCAGCCACGACCCATCTTCAATGCTCTTACTGAGGGAAGGAGGTTGTTGGCCAAGATCTCGTGATACATGGCATCCATCCTCCCCTCAATACGGTGCAGTCGTCCTGTCCCCTTTGCAGAAAAGCATCCCCAAAGAATGATGTTTCCACCTCCATGCTTCACGGTTGGGATGGTGTTCTTGGGGTTGTACTTATCCTTCTTCTTCCTCCAAACACGGCGAGTGGAGTTTAGACCAAAAAGCTCTATTTTTGTCTCATCAGACCACATGACCTTCTCCCATTCCTCCTCTGGATCATCCAGATGGTCATTGGCAAACTTCAGACGGGCCTGGACATGCGCTGGCTTGAGCAGGGGGACCTTGCGTGCGCTGCAGGATTTTAATCCATGACGGCGTAGTGTTACACTAATGGTTTTCTTTGAGACTGTGGTCCCAGCTCTCTTCAGGTCATTGACCAGGTCCTGCCGTGTAGTTCTGGGCTGATCCCTCACCTTCCTCATGATCATTGATGCCCCACGAGGTGAGATCTTGCATGGTGCCCCAGACCGAGGGAGATTGACCGTCATCTTGAACTTCTTCCATTTTCTAATAATTGCGCCAACAGTTGTTGCCTTCTCACCAAGCTGCTTGCCTATTGTCCTGTAGCCCATCCCAGCCTTGTGCAGGTCTACAATTTTATCCCTGATGTCCTTACACAGCTCTCTGGTCTTGGCCATTGTGGAGAGGTTGGAGTCTGTTTGATTGAGTGTGTGGACAGGTGTCTTTTATACAGGTAACGAGTTCAAACAGGTGCAGTTAATAGAGGTAATGAGTGGAGAACAGGAGGGCTTCTTAAAGAAAAACTAACAGGTCTGTGAGAGCCGGAATTCTTACTGGTTGGTAGGTAATCAAATACTTATGTCATGCAATAAAATGCAAATTAATTATTTAAAAATCATACAATGTGATTTTCTGGATTTTTGTTTTAGATTCCGTCTCTCACAGTTGAAGAGTACCTATGATAAAAATGACAGACCTCTACATTCTTTGTAAGTAGGAAAACCTGCAAAATCGGCAGTGTATCAAATACTTGTTCTCCCCACTGTACATGCAAATATTTCTTAAATATATACACGCATGTGTGTGTATTTATATATATACATAATTATGACTGCATTTGAAAGATTAGAAAGTCTCTAAATATTTCACAAAGTTGTCCAGAGCACAGAATCCGAGCATTTATTGGGACTAGCACATATGCCACCTTCAGTCTCACTTACTGATGTGATATGAAATCTTTTGGCACAGGAATCTTGCAATTAATATCAAATTGGAACACGCACACAGTCAATTAACAGCATCCTGCTGAACTACATAAGAGGTCACATCTATACAGCAGGGATTTAAACTGTGATCCCTGCTATAAGATCCATCTCTACTTCAATAATTACTTCTATCAGCTCCAGCTCCTTTCAAATATGAAAAACTGTAAGAACACTGCTTCAAGTCTACACTGGGGGTCTTTTCATTAATATCTTGTTCATTTCAAATTATTTATCTCTCTTATAAATCATTTTAAGAACCTTCAGTGTTTAACATAAATTGTAATTATTCATAAAATGGATCAGGCTGCTGAAGCGAACAGCTTTAATAATACATGTTTGTTATTTCTCAGCACGGAAGTCAAAGAAGTTGGGAAAGATGAAGAGTGTTAGCGAGGATTCTTCCCTGCAGAACTCAAAGGATGGGCCTCCGTTTCTGACCTCCGAGAAAGAGTTGAGCTCGTCCACCGCTCTCGTCCCCCACGTCCCCACGGTAGCACCGTTTTTGTCGCCGTCCGTGTGTAGCGTCCTGGAGCTCATAGAGCCTGAAGTTGTGTTCGCTGGATATGATAACACACAGCCCGACACAACCGATCACCTGCTCACCAGCCTCAACCAGCTCGCCGGCAAACAGATGATCCGAGTGGTCAAGTGGGCCAAAGTACTTCCAGGTATGATTCCAGGTTTCTCAGATTCCGTCTTCTGCCCTTTCAGATGGCAGGGTTATTTTCTCTTGATTTAGGCATTTGTAGTTCAAGGTGAAGTATTAGTTGAGCTGTTGGTCTCTAAAATGTGCTTAGAAACCATGCAGTCATTGATACAATCAGTCAGGTGCTTTGGTATAGTATAGTAGGGTCGTCATCTCCAAAACACAATTTACATAAATCAAGTTCAGAAGATCTATGTATTGAGCCCACGCTTAATTCTTCATGCTTTTAACAAGCACTGACACTTGAGAAAACTGTAAGGGTTGAACTTTATATTAACATATATACACTACCATTCAAAAGTTTGGGGTCAGTCAGATTTGTTCATGCTTTTGAAAGTCTCTTATGCTCACCAAGGCTACAGTAAAAATTATATTGTGAAATATTATTACAGTTTAAAATATAAAATTGTAATCTATTCCTTTGATGGCAAAGCTGAATTTTCAGTGGCCATTACTCCCAAATCATTCTAATATGCTGATTTGGTGCTCAAGAAACATTTCTTCTTATTATCAGCATTGAAAACATTTATATCAGGATTCTCTGATGAACAGAAAGTAAGAAACATCTTTATAACATCTTTACTGTCACTTTTGATCAATTTAATGCATCCTTTCTGAATAATAAAAGTATTAATTTCTTTTAAAAAATTGATAATTACTAGCATATGTTGAATAAATCACACTATACTGTATTATACAATAAAACACCCCATACAACTCATATTAAATATCTAATTGTTATTTTATAAAAATCTCTTTTTGCCTTTCCAAATTAAGTTTTCAAGGTACCTTGCTACAAGACGGTCATTTGCTGTATTGCAATTATTTGATACCAGGGTGTCTGCTTGCTATATCCGGATATATAAATAGAAGGCTGAAAACACACCAGGGCAAACTGGCTCACCGACTTTCAAAGACTTTTCAGGCAGGCTTTGGCCAGTCAATGCATCACACGCTCAGCCAATCTACAAGTGATGACTTGCAGATGTTCAGTATTGGTTATTTTGTTCTATATCAACATTGTTCTTTGATTCACATGTGATTTTGAACTACTTTAGGAGTCAGAAACAGCTGATATAAGGATGAGAATTTGATGGAAAAAATAGGATGTACTGTATTTCAACACTTTAAGGCCTGGTTTCACAGACAGGGCTTAGATTAAGCCAGGATTAAGCCTTAGTTTAATTAGGACATCTAAGTAGCTTTTATAAACATGCCTTAGGAAAAACATTACTGGTGTGCATCTTGAGACAATGGCACTGACATATTTTCAGATATGCCAGTGGAAGACACTTTCAGTTAAAACAGCTCAAACATGCATTTTAGTCTGGGACTATGCTTAAGCCTTGTCTCTGAAACGGGGTAAATTTTGTAAGTTTGTGCAAGTTTTATTGACAATAATTTCAGTTCATAAAAGGATAATGTGAGAAAACGATTATTTATAAGAAAGGAGAACACAAAGAGATTGCCTGGAAAGTTATTGTTGATGTGTGACACATTATAGTCAATAATGAATTTGTGTATTGCAGACAAGCCAAAAATAGTCTATGCTTCACCGATAAGTTTATACTGTAGTGTGTCCTCATGTGGCTGAAATTATAGCTTGTGGGTGACTTCATAGCTCTCAATGTGAGTTTTGGCAAGAATCCAGTCTGCTGTATTGGTAACTCTCTTTGACAACAGGACATTGAGTGGAAACCTTCAGTGATTCATGTAAACCTGATTGTGTCAACTGCACTGCAAGACTTTTTCATTTGTGAACAAATTTTAGCAGCTGTAGGAATCGACCTTACACTGTTAAGATGGCAACAGCCACACGCATTACATAAACTAAAGAAGTAAATAAGACTACTTGCTCCAAACAATATGTTACTAACCACATCCATTTCTTGTATGTATCTTTCTCAAAGAGTAGTATGGAAATTCTATCATCATTTACTCATCTTCATATCATTCTGAACCCTTATGCTCTAATTCTTTTTCTGTGGAACACAAAATTTTACATGGTTTTTCATGTAATAAAAAAAAAAAAAACACCTTAAAAGCACCATAGTATTTATTTATTTATATATATATATATTTTTTTTTTTTTGTGTGTGTGTGAACAAAAGCACAGGGTAGTAGATCCTATTTTGTTTCTTAGAGCCTACAGTTATGGCTTTATATTAGCTCTTCTTCAGGGCAAGTCATGCCCCAGAGTATCCCATATGTCTCTTTGCTCTGTGTTAACGTGCCCTTTGTTTTCTCCCCCCAGGTTTCCGCAGTCTACCCATTGAGGACCAAATCACGCTGATCCAGTATTCCTGGATGTGTCTCTCCTCCTTCTCCCTCAGCTGGAGATCCTACAAACACACCAACGCCCAAATGCTCTACTTCGCCCCTGACCTCGTCTTCAACGAGTAAGCTTACTCGACAACACTGCATGTTTATTTAGAGATGTTGATTTCCATAATATTCAAAATCCATTCAAACATTTTAAGTAAATGGAGAAATTCCTTCATTTCAATAACCTACAACATACAGACAAGCATTGACCTTAGGTTAACCCTGTATATGGAATTTGGTGCGTCAAGTTATAGACATACAACATAAGTTAAGATAATAATACAAAATGTTAAGCTCAATAAGCATGTTCCCAGCAGGCGTACAACTGTGACCTCAAACCTGTCCCTTCAATTACTCCTCTAGGAAATACACTTTCCCTATAAATGCTTCTTGATAATGTTTGATCAGGGCAGAGAGTTAGGTCAATGGGGCACATAATCAGCACAATCGACAAGAAGTGTTGAGTGGAAAGAGTGTGATTGTGTGAATGTCCATTTATTGAGCGTATAGTGAGAGAAGCGTAAAAATAGATTACAGTGACCCCTGCAGGAAAATTGGAGTACTTCATTGTATTTGCCAAATTACTTAAAAGAAGAACTTGGGCAAAAGTTGTCTTAACCAAATGAACTGGGATGATTACAAATTAATATATGCTCAGCACCTTATGCGCGACTTCCACACATCCTGATAACAAACAATCACATTTTTTCCTGGCATGCTGACACAGTTCTGAACGAGCTCTGTTGCTTTATTGCCTGAACAATTAGCAGTCCTTCAGCACAGTCCCAAAGACTTGCATTTTAACTCTGCCTCCTGATAAACAATGAATCTGTTTATATAAGATTGTAACAACAATACAAGAGTTAATCTCCAGGTAACTTAAAGTCCCCCTGTAGTCAATAATTGTATCCCTTAAAATTAATCTTTGATCCCCAAAATGACATTTAAATATTTTTTTTCTGTGAAAAAATGTATTCATGCCTTAAAATAGCTTGAATGTAACTTTACACCCTTGCTTCATTTAGTATACGCAGATGCATGAATATGCAAATGAGCCCCGCGTCCACTCACTCATACAGGCTTGTCTACAAGTCGATGAATCAGAATGGTATTATGTGTTTTATGTATCACTCTCTACAACGCCTGACACATTACGGTCATTAACATGATTAGCCTTTGTCTTGACTACGTTATTGTAATGCAGTTCGTATGAAGGAAGAAGGAGGTGGGAACCGGCGAACGTTTTAACAACTTTAATAAAAAATAAACACAGACTGAAAGTAACGCAGGCAGCCCCTCACGGACGGCTGCCGCACACACACATAATAAAATATAAACAAAACACAAAGTAAAATCCAGGCCTGGTTCTCTCTCGTCCTTCACTGTCGTCGCTCCCCCCTTTATGCATCCGAGCTCCTCCGTGAGATGCGAGACCGGTGTGATGCGAAGGTAATGCTCATTTGCAGTCACGCCACTGGCCTCAGCCTCGACTGCTTGCCACAGTTATCAATCAGCTAATAATGTTTCTAATGTTAGACAAACCATTTTTCCATTCGCCATCTCAGAGTCAGTAGCTGCCTTCTAAAAATCTGTATCCTTAGAAACGCTTTGAACAACATAGAACATCAGTGAAGAAAGGCATATAGTTCATCATAACATCGTAATATACATTAAATACGTAATTCACCCACTATATTGCGAAATGTACCCAATTTTTCAAAAATATACAGGGGATAGCCTGGTTTCTCTTGAGACTTCAGCATAGTTAATGAAATGCTAAAGCCGCCCACACGTTGACATGATTGGTTAAAAGGTAGTTTGTGATGTAAGAAACAGTGTCTTTTTTTCACTGCAGTTTTAAGGAGAAAATACTCAGCAATGTTGTTGACTTATGAATTTGCACATGGTTGCTTAAAGAATATTAAAAACACCACATAGACATATAAACAACATTAAAAACTTGATTTTCACCACAGGTTTTTAAGCTTTTTTAAGCTATGCACTGCAGCACTTTTTAAGTACGCATGCACTGCAGGCCGCTGAGTGTTGTCATCCACAATATTTGTAAAATAGGTGTATTTATAAGGTGTTATACTGTCCTAAAGTGAACAGCGAATAGAACATGTTTACACTGAAAATAGTGTGCATTTCTTATCATGCTCATTGTGCATAGTTAAGATGGCAAAATAAATAGGCTCTTAAAAAGGAGAAAAAACTTCTCATGTTTTTGCTTAATGTCAAAGGATGTGCATGCAATCAAACTTGATGGCGTTTTACCCCAAATTCTCCTGTTAATTGGTAGAAGATGCCAAATTACACACATGCTAACATGGATAGATACGTGCCCAAAATCTCGAAAACCATGAACTACACAATGGTTTCCAGACTGCATGAAATAATGGTTTGTACTGACCTGATTTAGAGAATTATTGGTTGCAAAGAACATATAACCATTCAACAGACATATAGAAACAATTCCCCTATTCACTCTACAACATACAGTAATAATAATTTTACATATTATGGGATATATGTGTTATATTATTACATTTTAATGTTTGGTTTTAAGGACATTTTGGTCGCCAAATGTCCAATGTAAAATCTAGGTCCTGATACAAAACCAGTTGAGAAGCACTGCAGGACTGGCACAGCAGTGCCCTTAAAAGATATTGATTGAAAACATTCTATGTCTAGCTTGAAACAAAAGTTTCCAGGTTTCGAGTGTGACACTTTTCAGTGTCCTCTAAAAGTATGTCAAAAGGAGCCAGAAATATAAATCCACATGTGCATGGTGATCTCTTACAGACCGCTGTGTATGTACAGCTCACACCTCTCATAATATTAATCAACATCACTTAAAGAAACCCTCTCCATAGCAACTGAAAGAAAAGCCAAAATAAATGTTTTTTCCTTGTCTTTCTCAACAAAATTGATCATTTATGAGAGAGTGTAAATAAAAAGAATATTAAGAAAAGCTATTATAACGACACCATAAACTGAGATTCTTAAAGCTCTTTTCTCATTCCATCTGAAAACAGACTGAAGGTTAGGATATTAAATAAAAATCTCTCAGACTGGAAGAATGGGCAGAAAGACAAACCTGAGCACAGAATGACAGCAGGTTAGACGGCTTTGGAAGACAGATACTGTTCATGTATTCACCTAGTCAGGTATGCAGAAAGACAGACACACCTAGAGCCAAACAAACTGGCAGATCAGCAAAGCTATCTGGTAAATTAATAACCAGCCAAGAAAGTGTCAAGATGAAACCAAACAAAAAAAAAAAAAAAAGAGAGAGAGATTGTATTGCATTAATTCTGTGATCTATTGAAGCCTTTGTGAACATACAGCTTTCTTCATTTCAGGCCATGAAGATAGAATTCATTACATTTACATGTATGCATTTGGAAGAGGCTTTAATCCAAAGTGACTTACATTGTATTCAAGGTATACACTTTATCACGCATTGCCTGGGAATCAAACCCATGGCCTTGGCATTACTAGCGCTATGCTCCTCACTTCAGACATCATTCTAATATGCTGTTGATTTGGTGTTCAAGAAACATTTCTTATCAATATCCAAACGGCTTATGCTGATTATGCTTAATATATTTGGTATATATACTGGTTATTTCTGTTTTAATTAGTAGATGGCTGGATCACTTATGTTGCAGTTACAAATCATTTTAAAGTTCCTAATAAAGTCACCGGCCAGTTGTATTTATTTTTTATTTATTTGCCCAAGCCTATTTTTACTTGAATTTGGCAGTCAATGATGGTTAATTTTGGACTATAGAGGTTCTCCAAAGGGCTCTGCCAATGTGGTAATCTAATAAACCCCAAATGGTGCCTCAAGTACATTTTTATTGTATAAATGTTCTTTTAGCAGTCATAGCAATTTTGGACAATGTTACAATGACGTTGTTTACTACAGATCCTCTCAATTTCTCTACCAGGGAACGTATGCGGCAGTCAGCCATGTACGATCTGTGTGTGGGCATGCGGCAGGTGAGCCAGGAATTTGTGCGTCTACAGCTAACTTACGAGGAGTTCCTTGCCATGAAGGTCCTGTTGCTGCTCAGCACAGGTGAGATTGTGTTATCTTATAGGCTACATTTGTTTCAAACAGAGCCACAACATACAGAGAGTCAGCCAACAATAAAGGAACATAAGCAAATGCATAAATGAATCGCCACGTTTACCTTTAGCACCTGAACTGTGTGTGTGGGTGTGTGAGACCAGAGAATGGATCACATTAATTGAGGCAAAAACTTCTTTTTCCTTATAGCATGGGTGGCTGAAATCTTTAGGCATAGTCATAATTAATACAGTATAATAAGTGTGACCATACATATTAGATATACTATAATTGAAACTAATATACAGTATAATCAGTACATAGTAAGTATAATTAATTTATAATAATATTTATATAATATGATATAATAAGCCTTTTGGATGCTAGATCAGCACACACACTCAGATCAGATAGACAGGCACAACAGCCAACGGACTCATGGCTTACAGCATATGAGACTGAGGTAAAAGGGTAAAGTTTGAGTTCTGAATTCTCATACAGGATAGATTTTGGGATCCACAACCACTTGCTGATCCTCTGGAGCCTTTCCAGAGAGCCCTGCTGTACTTAATAAAATCCAGTCAGGAAATGGGCATTGCTCCAAGAGCTGGTGTTTTTCTCTCCAAAAAGAGCGCTTCATGGAAGGAGGGAGAGCGGGAAAAGTGTAGTCAGGGATGGTACATAATTGAAGAGTTAAAGGATTTGATGGAGTGATTCTTTCCTGATACAAAATCAACATAAATATAAAACTTAGATGTCTTTTGCGGACTATATCCGTGATGTATTTAAAGGGTAATAACATTTGCTGTGCTGTTGAACATATGAGATATGCTAGGAAGAGCTGTTTTGTTTTATAAATAAACTTATTTCACTGGGAAATCAACCCATTACACAAATAATTGTGGATTAGAGCGCTTCGTTATGATCTACTTTATATGCAAATGTTTTGTTTCTGTTAATGCTGTTGTGTTGGCATGTTATCTTATGGCATGATTACAGCTTAATGTTTTTATTTGAATAATGCAGCATTTTCAGAAATGTTTTATTTTGGTTAATTTTGATGTGTTATCAACCTTTTTGCTTTGCTAAAGCTATTGTGTAAAGCTTCAGGGCTGCTGTAGTTTTAGCGTGGAGAGAGAGAGAGAGAGGCTGTTATTCCTCTTTGACCTTGGCTAAGGTTTCAGAAGCCCTGCAGGCTCTCACATGACCTTATTTGCGATGGTAGTGTTGACCTGCTAAAGAGTGAGTCACTAAACTAAATCCCCTCTTGTTTTTTTGCCTTTTTTTTTAATAAAGTCCATTTAACTTTTCTTTTTTTTTGGCTTGTGGTAGACCCAGACACTAGGAAAGAAATATTCTCACAGATGCTGCTATTGCGCAAAAAGCATTGTCTATAACATTCAAGGTATCAGTGTGATGGTTTTGTTATCAGTGTTAATTTCCTTGACAGAAGTCTTTTGCTGAGAGAATCTTGCATTTATTTTTATCAATGTACACTGCCGTTCAAAAGTTTTTGATTGGTAAGATTGTTTTTAGTCTCATGTTCACCAAGGCTGCATTTATTTTATTAAAAATACAAAAAAAACAAAAAAACAAAACAGTAATATTGTGAAATATTATTAAAATGTAAAATAACTGTTTTCTATTTGAATATATTTTAAAATGTAATTTATTTCTGTAATGCAAAGCTGAATTTTCAGCATCATTACACCAGTCTTCAGTGTCACATGATCCTTCAGAAATCATTCTAATAATTTGCTGCTCAAGAAACATTTATGATTATTATCAATGCTGAAAACAGCATTTTTTTTTTTAGGATTCTTTGATGAATAGAAAGTTCAAAATAACAGTATATAAATTACAATAAATTACATCTTAAAATATATTCAAATAAAAAAAAGTTATTTTACATTTTAATAATATTTCATTTTTAATAAAATAAATGCAGCCTTGGTGAGCATAACAGACTTCTTCTAAAAACATTAAAAATCTTACCGATCAAAAACTTTTGAACGGCAGTGTACATCGTGTGTGTCAAAGAATTTGGACGCCTGTTTTTTTTGTTATGTAATGTCTGCATTATATAACAAAATACACAATTAAGTAGCATTAATTTTAAAGAGATAGGACTGGTTAACTGTTTAAACTGTTTAATTGTTTAAAGCTTTTAAATGATAAAATTACAAATTTTAAGTATGGGCTTACATGAATATTCTAAGTTAAGCTCAATCGACCTCACTTAATGTTTTTTTCAACAAAAATTAATTTAACACTTAATTAAAAAAAAAGTTAATGTGGCCAATCCGTAAACATTCAAATACTCACTTTTTTTAATTGTATATCAAGACGTATAATAATATGCAAGACAATATGCACATAGTTTTAGTATGAAAAAAAGCTTAATCTTTCTGTGTAAATACATATATGCAATTTTACAGTGTTGCCATGACAAAGTTTTAACAGAAGAATTAGTGCTTTTATAATATTGTAAGCTTTACATTTCTGCTTTTAAAACCTCCAAAGAATTGCCTCGTTTATACCATTTTAAGTGCATCGCCATTACCTTGATTTATGCTTTTTTTTTACGAAAAAGAGGGACAAAGTAATTTTTTGTGGTAATCAACATTACGCAATGTTGATTGACCTTAATTTTAATGAACTCTGTGCATCTCTGCATCCGAAGTTGTTGCTATCAATAGCATCAGTTTTATGTTAATCTACAGAACAGTGCATTAATCAGTGTACCGACTCATCGTCGCCTCGCATGCGGCAAAGCTCTTTAACCGACTCTTCCTGTCAGATATGTCAACAAAATGACAGACTCTACTGGCAGAAGAATATATTTCTTTTGACAAGACACCAATTAGCATGGCGTAATCATCCTACTTTTTATTCACTGGGGCTCTAAATGGCAGCCTGTGGCTAATGAGGCTGGATGTGGGTCAGTGGGAGAGGAGAAAACAAGGGGAGGTCGAGAGCTTTAGGCATCCTGAAGACCTTCTTGTTGTAATTTGGTAATGTTAACAAAATGTGTAATCTTTTTAGTTAGTTCCGTGGTAAGAATTGGGAACATGTTTGTGCCTTAAGGCTACACTGAGTATTATTAAATGATGTTGGTTCTTGCATCTTAATAAAAACTTTTTTTTTTTTTAATTAAAAGTTTTCCATAATTATCACTACAACCTTAAGGGGCCGCTAGGTAATTGCTTTTTTAGCACGTACTGCTTTGTCTGCAAAAATTGATTGTTATTATCAAAATCACATTGAGACAAACAGAAATGAAACAATTAAATTACCCAGTCAGTGGGATGCAACAAAATTACTAATTTCATCAGAATAGACGTTATTTGCATGTTGAAAGATGGGTAGAATGAGGGTGAGGACGAGCTGTTTCTTTTTCAGCTGTCCAGAAGCTGTATGTCACTTCACGTGGTTGGCTGAAGGCCATAAGTGCACTTGTTCTCTACAGGATAGGAGAGAATTACTCCCTTCAACCTGAATGAGATTCTATCTCTCATCTGCCAAAAGTGAAAGTACTTTTCAGTACTTAGATTGAGTTAATCCTGAATAACTTTACACAAGGGAACATTAATCACCTGAGAAGGTAGTCTGCGAGACAGACAGATTAGATGGAAGGATGAATAAAGAGACTGACTGACAGACAGACAGACAGAACTTAAAGGAAATAGTGTTGTTTTACTCACTATATAGCGAGTACTGGCCACTGTTACAAAGTGACATCCTTTTTTTTTTTTTACTGACAGTGCCCAAAGATGGTCTGAAGAACCAAGGGGCATTTGAGGAGATGCGGGTGAATTACATCAAGGAGCTCCGCCGTTCAGTCGGGAAAGCCACTAACAATTCTGGCCAGACATGGCAGCGCTTCTTCCAGCTCACCAAGCTATTGGACGCCATGCATGAAGTAAGTTGAAACACTCTCCTGTTATTGGCTAATAGATCAAAGTCAGATGCAAATCTGCTCTAATCATCCAGAGTAAGTTTATTAAGATCATTGGTCTTTCACAATGGTTCCCTTTAAAGGCACTCATACACATCTAGAAATTCTAACTGTACCTCCCTAAACTAATCCCTGTCATGCAAGAAACACCTCATCTGATTTCCATAAGATCTGTCATAATTATGCTAAGTTTAATTTTAAATATCGTTCAAGCAAAGCAGTTTTAAGGTTCTTGATTTGAACATGAGAAACATGATATAAAATAGAGATTTTCCAACTTTATAGTTAGTTAGCATAGTTAGTTGTATATGTTCTTGAATAAATATCTGTGTGAGAAGCATGATATTATAAAAGACTAAATAATTAAATAATTGAATAATTATTAAAATACAAAAATTAAATAATTGCTTTGTATTGTCATTGCACTAAAGCCACAAGAAATTATCAAATAATTATCCTGTTCTTACCCACTATTAAATGTAAGATATTTAAGCTTTTCTTTTATTATTATTATTGTTAAAAATTAAGGCTGTTAATGGAATAAAATAGGTTGTGATTTATGATGATACATTTTTGCACTAAACATATTTAATATCTTAAGTTAACATCCTTTGGGCCCATGGACCTCAATCTGAAAACCCCAGATGTAAATAAAAGGGACAGCGTTTATAGACTTTGTTTCTAGTAGTAGAAATCATCAGCTTTATTTTAATATCTGTAGTAAGTGCAGACCCCATTCTGACTAAAATATGAACATATACATACCTAAAGCTGTTCTTATTTAAATCAAATAGCTCAAATTTGTCCATAAATTTTTTTTTAGGGTATCCACAAGAAGTGACTCACAAATGTTTATGTGATTTGTGATTATAAGCTGAAATGTTTAAAATCACTGGATGTTAAAATATTACAGCTGTAGATTATTAAAGAGTTATGTCAAGTGTGCATTCAAATGAAAAACTGCCATCCTTCATATTGCCACTGAGAGATGAGAGCTGCAGTTCATTTCTGAGAGCTGTTCATTTCTAATCACTTTTTGCACTGCTGCCAGCTCAACATTTTGTAATAGCACACAAAAGTACTGGAAAAGATGTTTTGAATTGTACTTGAGGGCGAAGAACACTTGACAGCAGTGTTGATTTATTAATTTGTAAGATGAAGAGAAACAAGTTCTGCCTAAAAGCGCTTTGGTCAGTTAGACGGTGTATCCTTAAATGAGCTCAGCTGCTCTACTGTCTTTTCTTTTCTAATACATCAATACATGTTTACCCAGAGTCATGTTTAATCAGACAATTAATGATAAACATTGTCATTTTGAATTAAATATGAAGTGTCTCTCTCTTTACAGCTTGTGGGGAGCCTGTTGGACTTTTGTTTTTACACTTTCCGTGAATCCCAGGCTCTGAAGGTCGAGTTTCCCGAGATGCTGGTGGAAATTATCAGTGATCAGATACCAAAGGTGGAGTCAGGCCTAACACACACCCTCTACTTTCATAAGAAATGACTGAAAGATCGCAAAAGGAGGGAAAAATGAAGGATCAAATGAGAGTGAAAACAGAGGACACCCAGCCCTCAGAGAGCGAAAAAGAGCAAGCCCGCTATGCACAAAGCAAGGCGTAACGAGAGGCGTGGTTTAAAGCCATATAAGGCTTGCGTAGTGAGGGAAGGCAAAGCGTGATCTCTGTACCCGGCCAACAGAGAAGAACTCATATTTCATGTGACAGTGCGTTTCTTACCCCCAAAGACAATGCTGACAATGTTCTATATGGATATGAAGCCATATTCTTTGGTAAAGCTATAGTGCACAGTCACATGTGAATACATCACACACACAGTAATATGGGCCCACATACTAGACATATCCTTGACTCCCAAACCTGTCAATCAGCAAGTAAATGCCATTGCATTAATATGTAACTCTCCCAAAATTTGGCGCTCGTAAAATTAGAGATTCAGGAATAAAACTGCTCTTTATAGCTGGTTAAGAATTATGGCCACAATTGTAAATTAAATTTGGGTGTTTGCAAAGACGAAATGAGATGGACATATTCCAAGGGCTACAATACATTAAATTAAGCTGAATTGTGACTAATTAGTGCATAAAAGTTATTGTAGAAAGAATCAAATCTAAATTTATCTGCAAAAATGGCATCAATGCATATTTTGATGACTTGAAGTGTTTACATAGAGAGAACTGGCCACACTGATGGAGTGCTGTGGTGGCCCCGATGATTGATAAGCTGAAAAATGGCAGCTCGACAAAAATGCTATTGGATAGGAGAAATAATCTTTTTTTTTTTTTTTTACATTTGCAATACAGTAAATACTATGGCTCGTCTTGTAAAAAACTAAGCTCACCCAGACACAAATGCCAGATTTTGTGTGCGAGCTAGGACTGTAGCAAATTTAGTAAATTGTACCTAAGCTGTTACTAAACCAGCTCCCTTTTGACGTTAAGGAAAATACAGTACTAATTTACAGTTCCAGAAGAGAAAAGCATTTTATACGATTGTAAAGTTTTTGTTTAGTTTCAAAGAATCAATCCAGCTAGAAGCCATTTTCTAACAAGGTGCTTCTGTTTTCTTAACGTAAAAAGTAGACGATTTTCAGTAGCAGCACATGTACAGTTAGATACAGTATGGGATTAATCAGCTTTTTTGAAGCATACAGCTTTCATATTAGTGAACAACAATAACAGTAACCTGCTCATAAACACACAATATACGTGTATCTTATGATTATAATTGTTGCTTGTAGGCATATTTTTCAAACGTTGTACATAGGAAGTTTTTGTTAAACCACCTTGCAATTAAAACCTGGCTATTTTTGGGAAAATAGCAGTTGACTTGAGAGTACTTGAGTGAATTTTATCTAAAAAAGGAATTTGAACCACTGTTTCATGTTTCATAACCCCACTGTGCTACTGATGGAATCAAAAGAGGTACCGCTTGTTCTGAAATGCTGTGAGTCTGAGGACAATGAAGGTTTGTGTGTGTTTTGTGCATTTGTGTGCGTGTATTTGTTTTTCTGTTTCTCTCAGATTTCTCAAAGGCACAGGAAAGCTTTATTTTTGAGAGGACATTGTTGGTTTTCTCTGTGATAGGATTAGTATGATCCTATTGGCTGATTTTGATTTGCACAGACACGATAATGTGATAATTGGGATATTAGATGTTCTGCTAATGTGTTGGTTATGTAATGTGCTTTGGGGGGTGGGTGGGGGTCAGTTTGGAACTGGAAAGGTCCAAGAACTTTTGATGTTTGCCTTTGTGATGTAGCTGGTTGGTGGTAAGCGACTGTTGGAGGACAAAAAAAAAATCATAATTATAATAGTTCAAAAAGAACAAATCAATTAATCTGTGGTACCCAGGCAAATCCCATTTCACCGACCTGTCAATACACTGTATGTTGAAAGTTTTTGATGGACCTAAAACTAGATGTTGCAAAGGTATTTACAGTAGTCTCTTTTTTCCCAACCTTTCCCTTTTTTAAATACACAGATATATAAATATAAAATAATAAATGTTAAAAGGTTCATAGGATGTGAAGTATTTTTGAGATATTCTATTTTGCTGGACACAATATATTAGTAATTTGTCTAAAAAGAGTATATGAGATCTTTTGTAAAGTGAAATGTTTATGCATGCTTTTTGAAAAGATGTTTACAGTGTATTTAAGAAGGGAAACTTGTGCCTTTTTTCTCACAAAAGTTACCATTTTACAGTATCTATTGTAAATAAATCAGTGAATTATTATGTTGAGTTGTATGGAACATTTCTATATTAAATATTTGTCGAGCATTGGGATGAAGTTCACACATTTCCCCCTTAACAGTTACTGACTGCCCGTAGTCAATCAGAATCCAGAGCAAGACCCAGAGAGCATGATGGATATACATCACAGCAAGAGAGACTTGTTTACTTCCTGAATGTCACTAACTTTAAACTTATGTGATTGTGAACTAATTGTATGTTTTTGGTTTTTTTCCCCATCACTTCGCCAACAAAACGTAAAAAAACAACAACAAAAAAAAAAAAACACGCACACACAACATAGTGCTCACTTCAGAGGTTAGCTATATTATGTTGAAAGGAAAAGTACTTGTGGTTGCCAAAAAAAAAAATATCCCAGAATTTTCTTTAAAGTAAACATATACATAAAAATCAAACGAAGCAAAAAACATTGAAACTGAACTCTTTAGTTTTGCACTGTTAGAAAATATTTTTTTTCCATCAGTGTTTCACAAGTTATTGATGTCTTGTGAACTAGCAATTCTCTATATTATTATTTATACAGTATATGAAAAATATGGAATTTTTAGAAGAGTATAAAAAAAATAAACTTCTATGTAAGAAAAACCTAAAGACAGAACTAGGGCAGGGAGCACAACTAAACCTGAACAGCCTGATATGAATTCAGATGTCTATCAGCAACTTAAGAGAATATAGATTGCCTTGCGTGTTGCAGCATGTTTGCAATTTGCGTTACTCCATCACCAAATGATGAGGCTTGAAATACTAAAAGTTGGTGTGGATCCACGGGACGCTTTTGGGTTGCTTATTACTTCAGCTTTGACAGTCTACATGAGACTTTTTAGATGTGTTTTTGGGGAGCCTAACATGTAAAACTATGCATTTGTACAAATCACATTACCACCAAGCAGCACCTTTGTGCAAAATAAGGGCAAAGCATGGTCACGGTAACCAATATGTTGAAACAGAATAAAATGCAGCTTACTAGTGAAAACCCACAGATCACATCTTGTGTTTGAACATTAACACTCGTGTTAATGGATATTGATTTTTCTTTATTTTTGGGATAAACCTGAATCTGTGCGCTATACATTGTTTAAAGTGACAAAGCCATATCTCTTTTGAGACAAAAGAGCATTTCCTGTTCATATTTTGATTTTTCTTTCTTTTTTTAAATCAGTGCTTTGTACAATACTTGTTAGCAAATCTCCTCAGTACAGAAATATTCAACATGAGCATAAGACAGATGCAATTAGTTCCTCTAAAATGTATATCTTGTTGCAAATCTTGCCATAACCGTGTTTGCAGAAACATCAAGGGATTCCAATAAACCTGTTAACAATTAATTACTGTGCCCTCTTTCTTTCAGGAATTGGTGTTAATTCTGCTGTAAATTTCAGTGTATGTATAACTGCACAAATGTATTTGATTTTGTCTGGAGAACATCTGCTAATGTCCAAGTGAGTTAAGTATTTCAAGTGCATTAGCATTAGTGTATTTGAATTTACTGATGAAATGTACTGTTTGTTTTATTTCGATATATTTGAATTTAAGTCATCACCAGGATCACCTCTACACAGTTTGGTAATCTGTTCAGGGTTAACTCAGGGGCAGTTTACAAAATTGAAGCTTTTGTATTGCTTTTGTGATTTTTTTTTAACTGCAACTCCCAGCGAAAATTTCAGACGTGGTGGATCTTGTCGGAAGGTGTGCAGGACCATTATCTCAGCAGAAAGTACTTTTCCATCAGCCACTCACTAACTTCCTCTGATTCTCGAACAACTATGTAAATGACTAAAAATCTGCCAAAAGAATTGGCTAGTGGGTACTAACTTATTGTGAAGAGTTTTACACTTAAGGTTCAATTTGATAAGAACAGAGAATAAACAATACTTTTACACCATTCATTTTTTTAATGGTAATTTCTACATATGCTGATATATTTTAGCTGGAACTTGGATCTATCGATCGGTTGCTGGTTGGATGGAGACAGATATGAATGCGAGCTTGCAGCCTATTTTAAAAAAAGAAGTGGGGTTATGCGGACTAAATAATTGGAGAAGTTCGGCATGCGTCACCAGAAAAGTCTGTTAACGAGTCAATGCATTAGTTGCGATAGTCTTTCTTCCATATTGTGACATATATCCAAGTGAAAAAAAAAAAATGTAGGACAGGACCTGATTTTGTCCATCAGCAATTGACTGGATCATTGAATCATAGTTTTCTATTGCTGTGATTTGATAATGATGTGCATGGATAAATAATTTATAATAAATGCTGCAATATTCCATTAAAACAATAAGAATGGACAATAATAGAAAATAATTTAAAAAGTATATATTTGTTTTGTGTGCACATTATAATGTATATGGTGGTGAATAAGTATTTGTTTGTTATTAAATTGATGGGGTATTTATTTTTATTATTTTGGTTTTGACATTTCTATTGTTCAACAAATCACATTCACTTGTCCATGTTAGGTGTCCAATCAGTGCTCTGGGTTAAGGTGAAGGGGCGGGAAGAATGGAGAGCAGAGGTTAACTAGGAAGGAAGAGGAAAGCACAAGGTAGATGAATGTACAATCATCTGGTGTCATATTGTTTCACAAAAATATAGCGTAAACAATGCTGTAATGTGTTACAATTGTTTCTGTAGTTAGTGTGTTGTCAAAACAAGAATGGAAACTTATACTACAGAGACGGGTAAGGATGATTTCTCCACAAAATATTCCTGGTTGTGTTTATCCCAGCCGCCGTATACTAATACAGCAAATGAACTCTTTACAGAGACTGAAAAGTGTCTACCTTGCTCAGATGAATTGTGTGTTCGGTTGACGAGTCGTCAGCACAAAAGATTTGTGGTAGTTTGATGATTCCAGAAAGACTTCTGAGTTAACGCGAAATGCCTTTGGCCCTGAGAAAATCACCACAATCTGTGGGCATTCAACGATGGGAGGTTAAACACGCTCTTCTTACTGGAGACTTTTAGGGTGCTTTCACACTTGGTTTGATTACCTAGACCGAACCCGAGTTCGATTGCTCCCCCAGCCCCCGGCCCCCGCTGGACTGTGTTCATATTATATTATTTGGGTCTGAACCGGGGTGCGTTTGCGTCATCAAAGCAGCAGCTGTTTACCCAGTTGCTTAGTAATGACGGCGAGCGTGAAGGCGGCAAAATGCATAGCGTTGCTCACCTCACTTTTATATTTTTGTTTTTGAACCGTTGGTTTTGTTTCCAAAGCTTCAGTACGTAATGGCACTTGCGTCTATCTGCCACGAATGTACTGCAAATGCTCTAAAGAATGCTGAAGACGAGCAGAAATGAGATCTACAGCTCTCTGCTTGCAGTACGTCAGTCACGCTCGCCAGGAAAATTAGTGAAACACACACAAACACACATTTTTATCAAATCATACGTCATTAATAGCGGTTCACTTCCGTGATTTAGTACGATTGCGTTCACATCAGCAGCGAACCGCACCGGAGTTCACATAAACCGTACCCTAGACCACCCTTTTTAAGCGGACTCGGGTACGGTTCGCAGGTGTACACCCGAGTTCAGAAGACAGCGTTCACATCATCCAAACGAACCGAACTCTGACGTCAGTCGAACCTGGGTGCGCACCAAAACTGCTAGTGTGAAAGCACCCTAAGGTATTTATCTATGTTTGCTCTGCGTTGAGTGAAGCAGTCTTTTATTTATTTATTTTTTACCACAACATACCCAAGCATCAGACAGGCCTGCAACGTTAACATTATTCATATTGAGGGTGAGCTCATACTGCCAGCTTATTTTTTGGTTAAAGAGTCCTTAAAATTTTAAGAAAGAGTTTGGGAACTCAAATTTAAAGTTATATACCCAAAAAGAATGAAAAAGGAGACTATTTACAAAAGGTCAATATGTGAAATGTTGGAATACATTTCAGGCATTTTTCTGAAACAGACATTAGTTTCAAAGTACTGTGGAAAAACTTTTTAACCAACGTTTGGCTCATACAGATATTGACTATGTTTAAAGACACATTCAGGAGCTTATGAAAGTCGCCATCATCAAGGAATCACAAAGCCCCTATGCCTTCCCTATTGTAATAGCCCCAAAAAATGTAAGTATAATAATGTGCATAGACTATCGCATACTTAATGCTCAAACAGTGCCTGACCAGTATACTACTCCCTGCACTGATGATGCATTTGACTGTTTGTCAGGGACTAGATGGTTTTCAGTCCTTGACCTCAGAAGTGGCTATTACCAAATAGCTATGTCCGAAGGAGATAAGGAAAAAAATGCCTCTATATGCCCCCTAGGATTCTATCAGTTCGAATGTATGCCACAGGGCATTACTGGGGTCCCAGCGACTTTCCAACACTTGATGGAAAAAGCTGTTGGTGAGATGAACCAGCTTCAGGTCCTTGTCTACCTGGATGACCTAACTGTCTTTGGAAAGTCGTTGAAAGAACATGAGGAAAGACTTCTAAAGGTCCTGGACAGATTAGTCGAAGTGGGGCTAAAAGTGTCATTGGACAAATGCCAATTCTGCCAGACCAAAGAGAAGTATGTAGGACATATAGTATCTGCTGAAGGCATTGCAGCAGACCCTGACAAGCTCAAGGTTGTCAGTGCCTGGCCACAGCTTATGGACATTAAGATATTTTTTGGCTTCTGCGGTTATTACCGTAGGTTCATAGCCAACTGCGCTGCAATTGTCTGACTTCTTACTGAGCTCACAAAGAGTTACACACCTACCCAGCGAGGTTTGGACAAAGATAAATCCAAGTACTACCTGAAAGAGCCTGAGCCCTTCGGAGACAGATAAAACCAGTCATGTGTGGATGCCATTCAGCAGATCATTCAGTGTCTCACTAATGCCCCAGTCTTAGCCTTTGCAGACCCTAACAAACCCTAGATCTTGCATGCAGATGCCAGTCTAAAAGTGCTAGGTGCTGTATTATATCAGGAGCATTCTTCCGGTCTGCAACCAGTGGCATTTGCCAGTAGAAAACGGAGCAATTCAGAGCAGAGATATCTTATCCACCAGTTGGAATTTCTTGCCTTAAAATGGGTAGTCGTGTATAAATTCCACTATTACCTATATGGAGCCAAATTCACCGTAAGTACAGATAATAATCCACTTACATACGTTCTCACCACTGCTAAACAGTGCCAGTATACATCGTTGGCTGGCTGCTTTATCCACCTACAACTTTGATGTGCTGTACTGACCGGGCAAGAACCTGGCAGAAGAGGAGAACACCGAGGGCTATAAAAGCATCTCTGAGACTGAAGTAAGGTCCATATGCCAGTGAGTTCATGTTGACCTAAAGCTCAACAAATCACCTAGATATGTGGAACAAATAGGAGCCTCACCTGAGTGCATCCCTGATGTGTATGCTTTCCCTGTTCAACTGAACTGGCCAATCCATGGCCGAGTTGTCAAATGCCAAAATAATTATGTTGTCCTGAGTAAAGTAATTAAAGCACTGAAGCAAGGGACATGGCCTAATGATGTGAAAGTGAATTCTGTCTCATGAAATGTGAGGAGAATAGGTTTGCTTTACCGAAACAGTAAATCACCCTCTGGAGAAGAAATATCCCAGCTTGTCCTGCCTACGGAATTCAAAGAGGATGTGTGCAGGTTGTTACATGATGACATGGGTCATCTGGGTGTAGAAAGAACCACAGATCTCATCAGGAGTAGTTTCTACTGGCCCAAAATAGCTTGCGAGATGGAACAATACATTGTGGGGAGTGCATTACTCGCAAAACACTGTGCAATAAAGCAGTTCTTTTGCATCAAATTACCAGCAGTGGAGCGATGGATCTAGTCTGCATAGATTTCCTCTCACTTGAGCCTGACTCAAATGGAATAAGTAACATCTTGGTGGTCACATATCATTTTACAAGGTACATCCAGACGTTTTCCTCAAGGAATCGGACAGCTCGCACAGTAGCAAAGATCTTAGTCTGCATAGATTTCCTCTCACTTGAGCATGACTCAAATGGAATAAGTAACATCTTGGTGGTCACATATCATTTTACAAGGTATGTCCAGACGTTTTCCCTTAAGGAATCGGACAGCTTGCACAGTAGCAAAGATCTTAGTGGACAAGTACTATGGCTTGCCCACAAGAATCCATTCCAACCAAGGGCGTGACTTTGAGAGTCATTTAATCAAAGAGCTGTTGCTACTCTTGGGCATCCGCAAATCACGTACCACTCCATATCATCCTCAAGGTGACGCTCAGCCCAAGAGGTTTGATCGCACCTTGCTCTCAATGTTGGGAACCTTGGGACGTGAGAAAATGCGTCAGTGGAGTCAGCATGTGGGTTATCTGGTTCATGCCTATAACGGCACAAAATGTGACGCTACATGGTACTGTCCTACAAAATTTTCAGGAGGGAAGCAAGACTCCCTGTTGATCTTTGTTTTCAAACATCTGCTGATGGAACAGAGGAAAGACAACATTCTCAGTATGTTGCCAAGCTGATAAGAGATCTAAAAGAAGCTTATCAACTAGCCTCAGAAGCTTCAAACAAAGTGCACTAACGAAATGAGAAAGCATTTGACAGCAGAGTGAGATTCCAGACTGAGAGGAAAAGTTTTGTGCCATGTGTTGTGGTTGACAAAATGCCCAACTTACCAGTGTATAAGGCAAAACCTAAACATGGTAGAGGAGTCAAAACCATTCATTGTGATCACCTCCTACCCATTGGACAGTCTGTGAATCACGTTCTTTATTCCACTCCGCTCATGTTATTATGAAAATATTCGCACAGTGTTGCGCAGGTAAATTATTTGTCTGTTCAGTTTTGACTTACTTGCTCCATTTCATCACTTTTGCTCTTATTCTCGCAATGGCGGGCCGTCCATAAGGAAGCTCTTATCTTTCTCCTTTATAGCACTGAGATTTAACCATAAGTGCCTCTCCGTGGCCACCAGGGCAGCCACAGCATGACAGATGGATCTGGCCGTCTCCTTGGTGGCCCCGAGAGAAAGATCTGTGGCCCAACGCACACTGTTCAATTCCCCCGTCCTCATTCAGGTCTCCTAACACATTCGCCTGGTAGGCCTGCAGCAACCCCATAGTGTGTAGACATGCTGCAGCCTGACCAGACGCTGCATAAGCTTTGCCCACCAAAACTGATGTGGTTCTAACTGGTTTGGTAGGCAGTGTCGGGGCCTTTAGGGACGATGCCGACTGAGGGGAGAGATAGCTAGCTAGCATCTCTTCCACCTTAGGCATCACCCCAGAATCGTGTTCTTTGTGGCCAACTATAGAGGAGTAGTGAGATGTTTGTGCACGGTGAACTCTTTAGGCGACCGGTTTCTTCCACGATCTCAACACCTCGGTGTGGAGATCAGGAAAAAACGGAAGGCCCCGACGCGGAGGTTGTGCTCGTGAGGGCAGGAAGCGTTCATCTAATTTACTTTTGGGACGGACGTCCTGCTTCTCAGCTGGCCAGTCAATGTTTAATCTGGTGACAGCGTGAGACACAACCTCCACCAGTTCCTCATACACTGGAGAGTGAGATGGCTAGTCCTCAACTTCTCCAGCGTCGATGCTTTCAACATCCAACTCCTCAGAGCTGGATATATGAAGCACCAGTGCATCACCCAATGCGGAAGGAACCAAAGTGCGTGCTTCCGGACACTGAGAAAAGGCACTGGATCTATCAGGTGAGGGCTGAGATAGGGCAGGGTCCGTTTCAAACCCCTCTGAAAGATCCATTTGCGATCCTCATGATCTAGATCGCCGCTGTGCCTCGGCAGCAGCGGGACTGGAACCGTGGGGAACGCTAGCCTGAGCGCTCTCCTCAAAGAGCGCCAGGTGAGAGCGGAGTGTTCGCAGTGGAAGCTGCACATAGTGTGCACAGCCAGCACCCTCGAATGCTGACTGTGCATGCTCCGCTCCTAAACAAACAACACAAAGATCATGTAATGAAACGAGGGCAGGGATGAACACACTGTCTAAACTGGTGCTGTGTGCTCACCATGACTTTTTAACAAAACAACGTTGGTAGACAGACAATAAATATGACACACAATTTCACAAAGAGCGCTTGCTGAAGCTAGTGCTACACTGTTTGGGCATGCTTTATAGTTTCCTGGTTCGTGACGTCACCCGCCTCTGACATCTCGTCACACCATTGGACTGATTTCACACGTGCTTCATGACACAATCAGCGTCAATTGACGCAGCGCGAGTTCCCTTAAAAGGGAACTTTGATTAACAAATTAGTAATAGTGTTTAGTCCAATGTGGTAGTTCACTATTAGCTAATCAATAACTACTATTTTTTAATACCTCCCAGAGGACTACTAAGAACTACTATATATTTATATATATATATATATATATATATATATACACACACACACACACACACATATATATATACAGGCTCATAATTAACGTGAATAGTGCATAATGTATAATTAATTCTAAAGGGAAGGTCATGGTAACCCATAGTAATGACTCAAGTATTACCAAATCCTCAAGAAGGAAGTACTAAATATTTGGAACAGTATTCTGAAGCGAAAAACATGATACCTCTCTAATAATGACTGAAATCATTGTAAGCTTTTGAGGGTTTTTTTTAAGGTTTTGGATAGTAATGACTTAAGTGCTACTACATCCTTCTAAAGGAACTAATTATTTGGATAAGTATTCTAAAGTGAAAAGCATGATAACTCTCTTCACTTTAGAATTAATTATGCATTATTCATGTTAATTATGCATATAGTAGTTCTTAGTAGTCCTCTAGGAGGTATTAAAAAATAGTTACTGATTAGCTAATAGTAAACTACCTTATTCAACTACCTCATTCATTACTTACTAAATCGTTATTCGGAGTTTCTTGTAAGTTAATAGTAGTTACTAGAATGTTAATAGTGCGTTACTCATTTGTTCCTGTGTAGTTATTGATTAATGACAGAACAGTATTCTAAAGTGTTACTGGGAATGGATGAAGAAAAAAAAAAACCTGGATACAGTATGTGGCAAAGTCCAGTGGAAAACATAGAGAAAGAGAGAGAGAGAACACACACTAAAAGAGGAGAGTGAGTTTGAGTGACCAAATCATAATTCAAACCTCTGTGGCAGATTTCAGTTTTAGCAAATTATATTTCTCCTGGGGAAGTGAGCATGAATGAGGGAGTAAGTGATTATGGTAATATGAGTAGGAAAACAGCAAGTCTCGTCTGTATTTACTGGTGCAGCAGTGACGGAAAAATCCTCGGAAAACAGCACGAGAGAGCGAGATCTTCTGACAAAGAACATAAGCATTAACAATGTAACACCTCTACGTCCCCAGAGAGAAAATTCGCCATTAACCTCGTTAGAAGCCCGATCTAAAAAAATGTGCTTGTTTGCCAGACTGAGAGAGTAGACAGTATTACTTTTGCTCTTTTGCACAAATCCACAGCCCACTCCAAATCTCTCCCAGATTGCCAATAGCGTAAGCTGTGTAGTCCTGCCAGATAAACAGAATCTATTGGATCAGGCAGATTTCAGGGCTGTGGCTTCACACATGGCGGCTTCTGTGCCCCAGATTCTCTGCTCGCAGACACACAATCCTTTTCTGCTTTGTTTTTCAATGTCCCACCTTCTCTAGTCTCATTCATCCGACATACAAAAACATAACCGTTTGCTTATATTTCATACATAGCTGCATCCAGGAGAGAAGAGGCAGCATGAAGTAGGTATTTTTAAAAAGCACAAAGAAAGTGTAGTATCTTTTACTGTACAGTACAAAGCATGGAGGAGGGAGGAGATGCTGGCTGCAAACCGAATGCACCGGAGGAAATTAAATGAAAACATTCAGAGTTTGGTGGATAATACAAAAGTACACAGCAGCTTCTACATCTGAGATCGGATGCAGTGCTCCATTGCGCCGTCTCACTCTCTAAGGCAGAGAGACAGAGGAACAGGCAACATGGTGCAAATAGTGATTTGGTCTTAACTCATGACCATGCACAACAAAATGGACAGATGGGGAACTTTGTGGTTAAACGGCATCGAAGGAAACAGAAGTAAAGGGGAGACAGAACGACCAAAAAAAAAAAAAAAGAAAGCCAGAGGGTGAGAAAGTGAGACGAAGCAAACAGGGATGGCGGGAGGGTGAGTTTGCCCATCTCATTAGCTCGGGCTCATCTGATTATGTAAGCACCAGGCTCTTCGACACGTTGCCTATTTTTAGCCCGCTCCCATGTCTCGTCCTATCATCTGCTCTATTAGTTATTGGATGTCTGTGACTCCACCATGTCATGATAATTATGTAATACGTGGTACTCAAACATACCCATTCAGGGACACACATCTCACAGCAGTCTGGAAGACATTTGTGCGCTAATGATGTGTACAGTGCACTGAAGTGTGACAACACGCACACGGCAAAGTCCGGAGGTACTTTGTAAGCTAATTAGACAGGCTGTGACTATACTTCACTCTACAAGAAATCAAAATTCAAGAAATGATCGTTTACTTTTTTTGTGTATTATTTTGTGTGATCCAGTGCACATTATTTCAAAGACAAAAATTGAGTTGGTAATCTTTGTTCTTCCTCTGAAATGACTTGTCTTTTTGTATGATGAATGAGTTTTATATTTCTCAATAGCTACATTTACATGCAACCAAAAAAATCTGTTTATAATCAGATTGATGGCTTAATCAGACTGAAAAACCTTTATGTACAGTTATCACCTCAAACGTGGGAATGAAATTTCAATCAGATTGAAAAGAGAGGTGTAGACCTCTAATAATCCAAAAAGTGATCTAAACTGATCTTTCAGAATGTGAAATCAGATTGGACACAATCCAAACATATTTCTAAACTATATATACACCAAGACAGGGCTCTTGTATTGCTATGAATGGAAGAAATTGCAACATGCAATATGGCAGCTCTAGATTTGCAAGTTCCGCCTTCCAAATGAAAGAGCCAATTGCAAATTAGTACAGTCATCGCATCACTGAAGCTGCCATTAGAAGCTCTGGTTCTCATAGAAACCCGAGACTCGTGCTTAGGACTGCACATGCACATTGGCGAAACCAACCTAAAACATACTTTTTTTTAATGCTATTTGAGCATAAGAAACAACATTTATGAAACAGTTCATGGCATTCATTTCTTCTGTGAACATAAAAGAATACATTTAAACTTTCTTTTTTGGAATCCATACATTGAATGTCAATGGGCTCCAAAGTTGTGTTGGACCAATGAATGGGCAACAAACACAAACATTCTTTAAAATATATTCTGATCTCTGCAGAATAAACAAAGTAATACAGATTTGGAACAACATGAGGGTGTGTAAATGATGACAAGAGTTTTTATTTTTGGATAAACTACACTTTTAAATATACTGTTTCAATGAGGAATATATATTATATTACAGAAGTAAAATGGGATGTGGATGCCATTTTATGTTGACAGGAGCAGGAACCTCGAAAATCCCTTTAAGTGCACTTGAACAAACTAGTTATGCTGCAGGAAATGTCCACATATCATGTGTATGATCATGAAAGGGAACAGGAAATAAACTAAACCAGACCCAGTAACTCCAATCACAGTGTGTGTGCTAACCACTGCACTGTGGCTCCAACAAAATAGTCTATTTTTATTTCAAATGGCTTGTTTTCAAGCACTCCATCCAGTGTACGGTAAGGACTTAGCCTGCAGTGTGCTACAGTTCAAGCCCAATATATGAGGAGGCAGTCCAAGTCCAATAGGAAATGAGGATTTAATCCACTTAATGGGGAGAGGTTCAATGTAAAAGCTTCAGGGCTAGAAATGTGTGGGAGAGTAAGCCAGTATACTCTAAATGCAATAGACAACAGTTCATTTACACACAACACAAAATCAGTGAACATGTCGAAATTGAAGTGGCAGGATCTATTTATCTACATATGTATGCATCTATCTATGTCTGTCTGTCTATCTATCTATCTATCTATCGAGTTTGAAGCCAGTCACAAAGCTTTGAAGAATCTACCGTAGCACAAAAGAAATCAAAAATCATCATTATCTATATTATGGAAAGAAATGTAATTAAATGGGACAGAAACTAAAACAAAATGTGTTAACAAAACATAACTAACCTTAACTGAAACGAAAGAGCTTCTTTTCCGGCAAATGCATCTGCAAGTTTTAATGGCATTTTGGTGCCGTTGTGTGAATGGTAGCAATACAGATAAACGATGGACAGACACTGCATGTGTGAACAGCAGATGTGGTACATTTACCAGAAAAGATATCCAGCTATTTTACTGCAATTTAACGGGTTTTATGTGTGAAAGTGGCTATTGTTTATCATTCATATGTGCAAGATTCATATTAAACAAATCCAAACATTTATGAGAAGACAGTAATAGTTTTGAATTTATTCAAGCTAAAGTTTTTCAGCAGAAGCCTAAAACAAGACAGTCTTTTAAACCTTGATGAGAGCACATCCGCACAATTAAGTTAATTGACATTAAGAAATTACACACAAAGTTTATTTTTCATTAAACAACAGCCATATCATAAATGTTGTGGTTTATTTCCCAGAAAGCACATTAGGGGGTCCCACAGAGCCTGCAGCATATGGGTTACATTATTTATATACACGTAGTTTGGCATATAAATAGAAATAAAAACCAAGATATAAGAATAAAACACTTTATTTATTTAACATTGATCAACAAGAGAGTCATCACAAAATTGATATCCATGCCAAAACCTTTGTAGAGGTCATAAATCACCGTATTAAATAACCGCCGTTACAATCAGTCACAAAAATTAACTCTTGGAACAAGGCGTCTTAGAAAAATGAAAATGGTCTCATTAAACATCAGTTAAGTCCTGCCACTTTAAAGTTCTTTGTGTGGTGTCTTTTAACCACTTAAAAGATGGAAAGTGCTTTGCTTTTAAGTGTTTTTGAACAAAAATAATTCTATGTACCCAACACCGATGTAAGACTTGGCAATATTTAATTTGAAGTCATTGTATGGGTTATTTTTTTTTATTTACCGGTCTCTGTACTTCAACATAACAACATTAACCTATGTACAGAATATCAAAAAAAGGTTGCTTTGTTCAAGTTGTTGAACAGCGTCACACATGCCATGCATAAATTTAAGGCACTTTGATGCGAACGCATATACACTAATCGCATATCAATTTCAATAATCAATAATTTTGTCTAGTAAGCGCTCAAGTGTTCCAAGAAGCCAAACTGTTTATTTCAAAGTGATAATGGTCACTGCACTGTCATAACTTGACACGTTTCCTCATATTTACTACTATACATCATACACCAACAAATGCAACTTGATAATATTAAATAGAAAAGATATTCAAGGTATCTTTGAGTATTGAGTAAACTAATGCTGAACAACTCAAACTACTTTACTAAAATCATGAGACATGCATTTTAAAAGAAGACAACACAAACGGTCACAATGATGTACGAATACTCTCCCAGGCAAAACTATATTTACATTTCCAAATTTTAAAAGTGCAGTCTCTTTATATGTATTTAGCACTTCTTAGCTTATACTTGAACTTAATTCCTGTGCTAGCAACAGCTGTGTTTTTGGATACAGTATATATACTCTCTGAATGTCTTTAGTGTGAAAAAGGATGGATGAGTGACAAGCAGTGCTATTGTGAAAGAGCCGCCGAGACCATGGATACCATGTATAGAGAAGTGAGAGGGTTTTTCTTTTCGGAGTTACAGTATCTCCACATAGTTTTCAGGGATGAGTCCTCGCTTTCCCTCTAGCACACCCTCCAGCCATCCGGGCTCCCTGGAGAGTGTCACTGCAGAGCAAAACCCACGGACACACAGGTAAAAGTCTTACTGCAGCTCTTCTGTCACATTGCATGTCAGATAACCAAGAATTCTTCATCGAATGGAAGACATTTCTTATGTGGATGGTTAGGCATGGCTGATGAATGTCAGTTAGATCACAATGGGTATGAGTTTGGAAAGTTTACATTAAAAAAAAAAAAATTATAAGATATTTAGCCAGGCCCTGACTGTGGGGGGGGGGGGGGGGGGGGGGAATGTGAAAAAAAAAAAAGGGAAAATGTGGTACACACAGCTGAAAGAATTATTAAATTATTAGCCAAAGTGTTTAATAAACAAACACAGAAGAGGTAGGAGATTTGTGAATAATGGGTGGAAAGTAATTATTATTATTACTATTATTTAGATGGGAGCAGCGGTGACTTAATGCAAGCGTACTGAAGCACTGGGAATCATTTTATTTAGTCTGTCTAAACTTAGGATACTAATAACTGTGAATGTTATTTATCACTGCATACTGAGGATGCTGAATGCTGTATTAGGCATAAGCCAGGAAATACTGGCAAAGAAATACTGAACAATTGACCGGTAACGTGTGCAGGCCTGCATGAACAAACAGCGGGATGCCTGTATAGGTAGTTAGTTACTATGATTTTCCTAACCTATCATTTTAATAAATGTAATGCATTAGAACACTCTGATGAATAATGGAATGTGAATGACGTCCAGGTGAAATACAGAAAAATGGTAAAAAACATTAAATTATGAACAAATGAACATGCGAATGCTGTGCTATCAACATTACATTTACAATAACAAATTATGCAAATTGACTAGATGCAGAAAAATAGAATTTAAAATTCTATCTGATATTTTCATTCTCATATTGCAGTAAGCAAGTATATAAGACATGTCTAGCAAGATATATTTACTTTTTTTTGCCTTTCTTGGGTTTAATGTTTTATGCCCATATTTTGACTATTTTTGTAAATTTGTAAATGTCAGCATTAACCAGGGTGACTGTAATGCTTTCGCTGGTTTAAAAAAAGTTGAGTAATATTATTATTATTATTTTTTTTTTACAATCATGTTTTTTTCATAAATGAAACAAAATGTTACTTACGCAATCTGTCATATCATTTGGGGTGCCAAAAAACTAAAATTTCACTTTGTTCACTAGTTATAATCAAGATGATTTTGAGCCAAATCCATGGATGTCAAATTCAGCAAGACTGCTAAAAGGCTTCGGCTGAAGTTGTTGAGATAATGGCTTCAGAAAACAAGAGCTCTGATAGTGATTAAGGCCCTTATTTCCTTGTGTCATTCTAGCTCTGTCTCGTTCTTTGTGAAATTATTTTAGGGGATGCTACACCCCTGCCCCACTTCCCTCCCTCCACCTATGCTGATATAAGATCAGATTTTTTTTGTGCTGGTAGGACCCGCCAAATCCAATATGTCTGCGGATTCGGGTGAGTGCCTGTGGCAGTGATAACGTTAACGCTTACCGTCATGGAAGATTGCGCCAACCTGGAAAGAGAGTTCAGAATCGTGTTCAGCCTCACAGGGGTACACAGCCTTGGCTTTCATGAGGGTGACACTGAAAAATGGAGGCAATCAGTTAGTGGACCTCTCGCTATTCGGAAGGGTGGGGATTAGGACACGACTTTCCAACTAGCTGTAAAGTGGACTCAGCCGAAGTTATCAATGAAAGCAGTCTGTGTGATTAACGTCTGTCTGTAAAAATCCCAGAGCTGAGTTTTGAAGAAGTAGAGAAGTAAGATAGTCATCAAAGAGTAGATATGATTCAAATAGAGAAAAATTCTCAACCAAGTGTTGGCAGCATCCAGGCATATCCTGCCATTTATTGCTAAAAAAAAAAAATCCTCTGGAGTGGATTTGGAGCATGTTCTCCAAAGCACAGAACCGTTTCCACACCTTTTAATGCATTTCAATGGCTTTTCCATGACTTGTCCAAACATTTATACTTACTGCATACATATTTCAATAATCTTACAAAAAATAAATTATAATAGTAATAAAGCAATTTTAGTCAATTAAATAATGTCCAATGGGTTTAAAGACTTCCAAACCATTTGACTTATGGTTGGGCGATAAAATAATAACGATAATTAATTATCGCAATATAATTTTCCTCAATGAGACTTTTTTGTGCACAACAATAATTACATTTTTGATGACTGAATAAATGCAATTCACCTTTATTCCACAAGGAATAAAGGGAATGTCTGATACACAATGATGAAGTGACGTTTCACTCATAGTTACCGCGGGCAGAAAACAAAAGAAAGTATCATCAGCAAAACTTGAAATGGCTCAGTGATTTACTGCAGAGCAAGTACTGAACGTACAAATATTAGTGTCACTGTCACTTGATGGTGGATCTGGTGAAGAAGCTGTCAGCGATCAAAATATTGATTTTGAAGATGTTGGAAATTATAGTTTTGAGAATATGTTTGAGATCGCGAAAATGAGCCAGATGCTGAATGTACTGGGAAATGAGCTCTGACGAGGACAGTGATGATGGCATAAAACATCTGCTCAAACTGAACCCTTAAAGTAACAAACTATGCTTTATTTTATTCTTCTGTAATTGTTACTCTAATATCAGGAGAGTTTTATATTATCGCGACAGGTAGAGATCAATCCGTGTTCGATATAGATCCGAATTGCTAAATGTGTAATAATGATAGGCAAAACATTCATGCAATAATGATAGGCAAAACATTCATGCATTTATGGGTTAAACCACGTCACATGGACCATTTATTGGCTCGGCTCAAAGTCTAAACGGCATTTTCATACAAATGCCATAGAAATCGTAGTTACATTTTACCATGGTATTGAGGTGCTACATGCGTGGTTTTAACTGTGGTTATCAAGATTTGCATTTCTAAGAGACAAAACATAATATTATTGCAGCCTGCACTGAAAATTGTACTGAAGATATGTGTCAAAGTCAGGCAACACAAACCTCATGATTTGAAACAATATCACTCGTTAGCACATGCAGAAACTGAGAAATTAATTTTTCTATTAAGATATTTATTTTGTTAAGATAAAAATGACTGGGAAAGTGTAAAGAACTCAAAAACGTGAAATGTTTGTCATTTTCTGACAATAAACTCAAAAGAAATAAAGATTTGACATGACAATAAAGACAAATAAAGATTAGCGTGATAATTATCGCTATCAACTGACTGATATGAACATTTTTATCGTGATCATTTTTTTGGCCATGTCGCCCAGCCCTACAATGACTTAATGAATTGAGATTTTATTAAATGTTTTTTTATTTTTATTTTAATAGAATCAGTGTGCGGTTACTGAAGATATAGCAACAATGTACTCTAGACTCTCTTCACTAGTACCTAACTTCATTCGACACTTGACAGTCTGCTGAATGTTTTATATATTGCCTCCAAACAACAACAACGTGCCCTAAAGTTAATACACCAGGCAGACACCCAGAATCCAGAAAGTTACTGCAGGAGTTCTAATGAAAGTGTGCTCTTTACAACTGCAACATAACAAAGATGTCATTCCTGAAGGTCAGTCATTTTTTCCCAACAGCTTTTTAACAGATTAAAAGACTTTAAATTGAATGAGTCTGATCATCTGCCACTGGGCATCACTCATTTTATAGGATGGAAAGTTAATGCATCTTTGTGTCTGGATCAGAACTATAGATCATTGCAATGGCCCCTGCCTGGAAAGTGTGAGACTGAGTGAAAGTATGTGTGTGTGTGTGTACAGGTGTAGAGTCAGAAATAGAGCTGAGAAAGCAGAGATGAGAGAGAGAGAGACAGCACAGTTGTGTCGGCATGTAGGAGGAAAGGAAAAGTTGGCGAGTGTGTGAGTCGGAGGCTAAACAATGACAGATGAAGACTTTGCAAGTGAGTGAATGCATGTGTGATTGAGTTAATAGCCTGAGGCTGAGAGCTTAAGTGAGACTTGGGGTGCGAGTGAAAGAATCAATGAGACAGTGAGAGAGTGTGTGCGATAAAGGTCAACCTGACACTTAAATCAACAGATTGAAACAAATTAATTACGTTCTATGAGAATGGAGGTGTGGATGAGTGTATAATATAATGTACTTCAGCGACAAATGTGTTTACATCTTACCTTTCCTCTGGTTTATTCTTTTCCATTCCTACTGATCCAGGTTTCACTGGTGTAAGTGAGGCAGGGGAGGCATTATTCATCCATGAAGCTGTGGCAGTGCATATCCTGTGGGGGAAAAAAATGCCACAAAAAATGTATACTGTACCATCTTCCTAAAGTAAAAGACACCTATTCTAGAAATACTGTCAGTAAGCAGAAAAAAAAAATACTGACCAAATTTGGACTGATATAATTTTGATAAAATCCCCAAATTGCATACTTTGTGTGTGGGGGGGGGGGGGGGGGGGGGGGGGGGGGGGGAGTTAGACTTTTAAAGAGTTGGATTCTCATGCTAAACATGGCCAAAATTTAAAAAAACGAGTTGGACGTATGACGGAGTATTTCTGTGCCAAATACACTCCTTCAGGATTCGAAAGTCTCGGAAAGTTTTTTTTCGAGTATGGCCCTGTATGACGTCATAAAGGGCGGAATTCCTTGTATAGGCACTTCGGATGAGCGCATACGCACATCAACCAGAGCGAAAACAAGAGCGTCAACAATGAGCTTCGTTCGGGTTACGGGAGCCGTCGGCAGCGCTGTCATTTTGTTTTTAGACCACGAAATCAACAATGTCACTAAAGAAGTGTGTTTTTCGTTGTGAGGGAAAGATAACCTTGTTCAGCTTCCCAAATAACACAGCGTTAAGGAAACAGTGGATGCAGTTTGTTTTTCCGGAGAAAAACGGAGATATGAAGGATGTAATACTACTCTATAGGTACTCAAGATTAAAATGAGATTGGCAGAAACTGTGTGTGTTATGTACCCTTTAAGCTTCTAAGCTACTTTTTGAACTACTAAAAGAGGAAAATCATCCATTTATGCACATCAAAACATATAAACACAACAGAGGCAAATAAAAAAGGGGTTTAAAAACACATTCTGCTGCATATATTCCCCACACACAAACCCCTTCATCATTATTCGTAGAGAAGCTGTGCAGCTCAGACAGTCTCACAATCTCAGAGAGGGAGAGAGAAGTGAAGGTTATGGGGAAAACTGCCCAACGTCCCTAAGAATCTGAAGGATTTAGAAAATGCAAATACTGCAAATGAGTACTTTAGATCAGCAATATCTGACAGCAGGATCAGGCACTGCACAAGATGCACTGCAAATGTTAACATGAAATATTGACTACACTCAAAAAAAACAAAACAAAAACAATACGCCATAGTAAGAATTTGCATCTATTTGAGTTTATTTAAAAAATAACTCCTTAGAATCAGCATAAATCAGTTAATTGTGAAAACAATTCAATTTAATCAGTTGAAAAGTATAAAATCGGTTTGGATACAGCTAGTTGTGGAACAAGCGAGATTCAGTTAGTTAAAATATATGAGATTGGTTAACATATAATATATTGAATTTATTGATGATAACCTGGTAAACGTATTGTATATTTAAAATAAGTTTTGTTAATACTATTACATAAATCTCATTTTCAAGTGTGTATTCCAAATTAATGGACATTTTATATGCAACTGAAATGCATAAATGTTAGCATAATAGCTTTTTTTAATTGATTAATCAGTACACGTTAAATAAAGTAACATAAAATAAATAAATAAAATTACGTTGCTAGTACAGTACATTAACAGAGGCCAGTTGTCAGGTAAAGAGCGTAGCTCTTAGCCGTTAGCACTGCCGTTCAAAAGTTTTTTTTATTTATTTTTTTTTTTATGTTTTTTGAAGAAGTCTCTTATGCTCACCAGGGTTGCATTTATTTTATTAAAAATACAAACAGAAAAAACTAATATTGTGAAATATTATTAAAATGTAATTTATTTCTGTGATGCAAAGCTGAATTTTCAGTCTAATTTTTCATTACTCCAGTGTCACATGATCCTTAAGAAATCATTTTAATATGATGATCTGCTGCTCAAGAAACATTTATGATTATTATCAATGTTGAAAACAGTTGTGTAAAACATTTTTTTCAGGATTTTTTGATGAATAGTTCAAAAGAAAAGCATTTATGTTAAATAGAATATTTTGTAATAAACATATTCAGATATCAGGAACGAAACAAGTTTATGTTCTTTGCTAATTCAAGACATACTGTAAGTCTGGCAAACTACCCAAGTCACATTTTTGTATCCTCGTTCGGACATTGTATGGAAGTCGACAAAGCTGAACAAGTACAACAGTTGGATGATTGGATGCAACTTTACACAGACAAGTTTGACTAGAATAATGTTGTTAGCGCATATAATATTTAGGTCTTGTGGCTAAAGTTTGGGCTCGGTAAGATTTTTTTTTTAATGTTATTAAAACTTTTTTAAGTCTCTTGTGCACAACGGCTGCATTTAATTGATTAAAAAATACAAAAACAGTAATATTGTGAAATTAGTAAAATTTAAAATAACAGTTTTCTATGTTAATATATGTTAAAGTTTTATTTATTCCTGTAATGGAAAATATCATTACGCCAGCCTTCAGCGTTACATGATCCTTAAAAAATGATTCTAATTGATTTGGTGCTCAAGAAACATTTCTTATAACGATCACTGTTGAAAACAGTTGTGCTGCTTAATATTTTTGTGGAAACCAATTCTTATTTAAAATAGAAATCTTTTGTAACATTTTAAATGTCTTTAATGTGAATTTTGATCAATGTAATGCAGTCTTGTTAAAAAGTATTTAAAAAATTCTTACTGACCCCAAACTTTTGAACGACAGTGTACTTCTAATTTTCATTTCTATATATATATTATACATTACGCCATCAATGCTCAATAGAGCTTAACTTGAAACTGTAACATCCGGATAACAGTTAAAACAAAGCCATACTCTTAATTATATTTGGGTAATACTGGTTTTGAAACTCAAGAGAATGGAGACGAGAAACATGTGTGCTGAAGGTGAAGGGAGGGGAGTGAAGGACGCACAGAAGCAGGGATAGTGGCAGCAGAGGGGCAAATGAGGAGAAGCATAGTCCAGCAGGAGAGACAGAGGAACAGAGAAAGAGAGAGAAAGAGATATATATGTACAGTAAGTATATAGAGAGAGAGAGAGATGCTGTGATTTATGACTCTGCAGTGGGTCTGTGAGTCCTCAGCTGCTGCACATCAGCATGAGACTCCAGCAGCGCTGCAGTGCAGCAAATCCACTCATTAACCTCACACCAGCCCCACACACACACACACACACACACACACACACACACACCTCACACCAGCCGCATGAGTCCCAGCTAACACACCGCACACACTGCTCGATACATAACGCTCATGCTCACACATTTCAAATCAAGGTTATGCTCACACACAGCAGATGTCACCAGGGTAACAGGAGTCACTCCAGAAAAAAAAAGGGGGGGGGGGGGGGGGGGGACGTTTACACACTCTTATGTGAATCATCAAATTTTAAAGAAAAGCTAAATGAAGTGGGGGGAAAAAAAGTCCAATATGGTTGCCCTGGCAACCAACAGAACCACAGGGAAATGGTTTCAACCCAAAAATGCGTTTACAAATTACAAATAAGCCAAACCAAGAAAAATCACGTTCATTTTGAGCTATTAAAAACAGCACTTAGCATAGAATTACATCTTATGTCTTATTTTCTGATCCTCAAAAATAGTGTCCTACTTGAAAGGGGCACAAACAAGAACTAAAGACTAAACAAGAACTAAAAATATGATTAATTACAATTTAATAATTTAATTTTTTTTGCATTTTACAGTCCAGGGTGTATAAACAGATTGATCTAGTGTGTATCTTTTGTATAACAGATAACATTTTTCTAAATTATGCCAGTTGTGGATATGCTGGATTAAAGAAACATTCTGTGCTGCAACACATTATCTTTAACAAGGCAAGAATACAATAAATGTTTCATCAATTACACGGTGACCTGTCAACATCCAAAGCTTCATCAAGTGCGATATAGCACAATTCAGCATTTATCTTGACTAGATATATATACTACAGCATCACTGTGATCTGTGCTCTTCTTCAAGGCCAGGGGCTGAGAGATTTACAGATAAACAGGTGACAACCTCATGACATATGGACAGGAGTAGCTCTGTAAGCGACAGCGCCTGCTAGAAGGGTAAACAAGGCGAACATCTCTCTGTGTCAATAGTGTTTACGGGGTAGGGCTGTGGCCACCTGTCCCTCGGACAAACAGCAGGCAGGATTTACAGGCGCACAGGGAGCCGCTTCCTCTGATGGCAGAGAGTGGGAAACGGCAGGGAGAGAAGCAGAGGGTTACATAAGACCAGCGCCGTCTGCGCACAGGACCGCAGGCCAAGAAGAGAGAGCAGCATGTGATCAAAGAGTAGCTCTAATGTATATGGGGAAAGGAGAAATGTGAGCACATGAACGGGTAATTAAGAGATAAAGGGGGTGCAGGAACGGATGGAGGTTGTGGTTTGTGGAAATGAGTGAGAACAAAATTTATTCAAATTTGGAGTGGAGTGGTAGAAACCGTGAACAGATGTTTTTTTTTTGTAGGTGACTCTGCAGAAAGTGGTGGGCCTCTATTAGGATTCAACACATGAGTCCCAGACAAACACAGAGCATCTGAAGAGCTGTAAAAGAGCTGAGAAACCAGAGGCAAAACCTCTGGCAAATAACACTGGCACAGGATAAGACTCTCAGCCCAAGAACTAAATCAAGTTGACAAGCACAGGCTTGAGCTCAGAAACAACAAAATACCAACACAAAAACTCTGGAAGTGAATAAGGCAAAGCTGAAGGGATGGTCAAGTTATGCCTACAATGTATGAGGTAGTTTTCTGCTAAATTCAAATGATTTTAAATAGCTATAAATGTACAATAGATTAAATGCATAATAAAGCTGCTTTTTCTAAACAGTGTTATTTTAGTATTATTTTTATACTATTAAAGTTATTATTACATTATTATTTTGAATTGGCTATTATGGTTTATATTTTCAGTTTTCATTTTAATGCGAGTTTAATTTTTAGTAATTTTGTTATGTGCTTTTGTCATTATTAGTTTTCTTTTTGTCTAATATTACTATATACAGTGCACCCGGAAAGTATTCACAGCGCTTCACTTCTTCCACATTTTGTTATGTTACAGCCTTATTCCAAAATGGATTAAATTCATTATTTTTTTCCTCAATTCTACAAACAATACCCCATAATGACAACATGAAAGAAGTTTGTTTAAAATCTTTGCAAATTAATTAAAAAAATGAGAAAAAAAAAAAAATCACATGTACATACAGTGGGGAGAACAAGTATTTGATACACTGCCGATTTTGCAGGTTTGCCCACTTACAAAGCATGTAGAAGTCTAATTTTTATCATAGGTACTCTTCAACTGTGAGTGACGGAATCTAAAACAAAAATCCAGAAAATCACATTGTATGATTTTTAAGTAATTAATTAGCATTTTATTGCATGACATAAGTATTTGATACATCAGAAAAGCAGAACTTAATATTTGGTACAGAAACCTTTGTTTGCAATTACAGAGATCATACGTTTCCTGTAGTTCTTGACCAGGTTTGCACACACTGCAGCAGGGATTTTGGCCCACTCCTCCATACAGACCTCCAGATCCTTCAGGTTTCGGGGCTGTCGCTGGGCAATACAGACTTTCAGCTCCCTCCAAAGATTTTCTATTGAGTTCAGGTCTGGAGACTGGCTAGGCCACTCCAGGACCTTGAGATGCTTCTTACGGAGTCACTCCTTAGTTGCCCTGGCTGTGTGTTTCGGGTCGTTGTCATGCTGGAAGATCCAGCCACGACCATTTTCAATGCTTTTACTGAGGGAAGGAGGTTGTTGGCCAAGATCTCGTGATACATGGCCCCATCCATCCTTCCCTCAATACGGTGCAGTCGTCCTGTCCCCTTTGCAGAAAAGCATCCCCAAAGAATGATGTTTCCACTTCCATGCTTCACGGTTGGGATGGTGTTCTTGGGGTTGTACTCCTCCAAACACGGCGAGTGGAGTTTAGACCAAAAAGCTCTATTTTTGTCTCATCAGACCACATGACCTTCTCCCATTCCTCCTCTGGATCATCCAGATGGTCATTGGCAAACTTCAGACGGGCCTGGACATGCGCTGGCTTGAGCAGGGGGACCTTGCGTGCGCTGCAGGATTTTAATCCATGACGGCGTAGTGTGTTACTAATGGTTTTCTTTGAGACTGTGGTCCTAGCTCTCTTCAGGTCATTGACCAGGTCCTGCCATGTAGTTCTGGGCTGATCCCTCACCTTCCTCATGATCATTGATGCCCCACGAGGTGAGATCTTGCATGGTGCCCCAGACCGAGGGAGATTGACCGTCATCTTGAACTTCTTCCATTTTCTAATAATTGCGCCAACAGTTGTTGCCTTCTCACCAATCTGCTTGCCTATTGTCCTGTAGCCCATCCCAGCCTTGTGCAGGTCTACAATTTTATCCCTGATGTCCTTACACAGCTCTCTGGTCTTGGCCATTGTGGAGAGGTTGGAGTCTGCTTGATTGAGTGTGTGGACAGGTGTCTTTTATACAAGTAACGAGTTCAAACAGGTGCAGTTAACCCTCTGGAGTCTGAGCTGTTTTGGGGCCCTTTAGAAGTTTTGACATGCTCTGACATTTGTGCTTTTTTCAGTTGCTTATAAACACATTAATGGCAAAAGTGTAATACACTGTATTCAGCACAAACTGGGCTACCATAATATGTGAGCAACATGTATGTACATGCTTGTATTTTTGAGAGAATAATGTGTATGCGTGGTTTTTGAAAAAAACTAAAATTTTTGTTTTAAAATTAAGCCCTTAAAACACACAATAGATATGTGTCCACAAGACTTTAGACTAATGGGTGATGTTGCCTAGAGTTTTTGCTTCAAACTGATGTGAGAATCATTGTGCCTACTTATTCCCACAACACAATATATTGATTTAAATTTTGTAAGACACTTTTTCTTTACAAAGGCCGTATGCGAAAAGGCGTGAATGATCATGAATAATGCTGTGATTCACACCTGAGAGAACAAAAGAACACATAATGAACCGCATAATGAGCTGCATAATGAATGAGCCTCAGGTATGTGACTGAGAGCTAAGCAACAGGACAAAGGAAATATATTTTGTTGTAGTTTATTTAGAATGTAGTCAACAAAGGCACATTACAAAGGCCTATTATATTTTAAATTATCAAAAGATTTGACTACACTGCAAAAAATGCTCTTCTTATTTTGTATTTTTCCTTGTTTCCAGTCCAAATATCTAAAAATTCTTAAATCAAGATTCATTTACTAGATAAGTAAAATTTTCTATGGGGTAAGAAAAATAATCTTATTTCTGTTTGGGACAGACACAAGAAACAAGATTTCAATCAGAAACAAGATTATTTTTCTTCCCCATTGGCAGATAATTTTGGATGTTTTAAGCAAACACTCACTTCATTTTGATTTTACTTTCAACAAAACAAGAAAAAATATCTTATGTCATTTTACTTATCTAGTAAATGCATCATGATTTAAGAATTTGTAGATATTTAGACTAGAAACAAGACAAAAATACTAAGAAGAGCATTTTTGGCAGTGTACTTTTTTTTAAATTTTTTTTTTTATAAATAAGTCTCATGCTAAAAAAAAACATCAATATTGTGACACTGAACACAATTCAGTATTCAGTAAATACAAATAACTGAATAATTGGTAATGATGAATGTTATAAGTAAAATATTTGGGATTTAAATGCAATGCAATTATGATTTCAAAGTATAGGGTGAATTCAAGTTGATTGGGACACTTTTTCCCCAGTCATTTCAATGGCAAACATTTTCTGAATCATTTGATTTTGTAAACTATCCGATACACACAATACTCAAATATCATTTCAAGCGTTGGTTCATTTATGAGACATGCGTACAATGCATGATCACGCCAGCGCTAAGGCTATTGTCTGCTATGCTATCTTATTAAATAAGAAGCAAATATATTAAAAACATTGATTAAAATTAAGATACAATTTATACAAAACAAAATTAACTTTAAATAAAGGCTTTCTACAAAACAAAACTTAATGAAGTGGTCAAAATCATTTCTGACAAACTCCATGTCTTCTGATATATTGCGCATCAAATGATGTGTCCTTTATTACTCGTGCTGTTCACTTTTCACAATCAACATATATTAAATTAAAAAATACCATTAGGCTATAATATTTAAACATCAATATGAAACAAAATACGTTTTACTGGTACTATATTTATAGCATCTGAGCAGACATTTGCTAATAAAAGCTGTATTGATGTGACACTAGGCTATTTTACAGTAAACACTTCATAATCTTTCCAACACAGGCCAAAGAAATCTTGTCTAAACAGTCTTACGTCTATGACATTTTATGTTGCAGCAGGATTCATATTTAAACGGTCTTTTTGCGTTTAATATTCACAGAAAACTAACAGAATAAACTTACCTCACAATCAGCGGCTGAATCCGTTGCTCTTAGAAATAAACATGAGGTTTTCATGAGGTAAATTATTCCAGGATTATTCCTCAACGCGTCTCAAAACGATGTAGCTAAAGTATAGCACTACACTTGATGTGTTTATTTGAGTTGATGTGGGCGTTGACTGCGCTCTCGCATGGATCGGTCAGTATTTGAATCTCAAAAGAACGCGCGCTCCGTGGGCGTGGCGCATTAGCGGATAATGAGACGATAATGAGACACTCGCGAACGACTGACATCTATCTCTTTTCAAACAGATTACATAAACACAGAATATTTGCGCATCATGTTTGTTTTCTTTATTTTGCAAAAAGCACAACAATCTATTTTTATTGTGACTGTACACAAAAAAAATAGAAACTCAACATATTAAAATGATATATAACACTTGCCTGAATTATAAAAATCGACAGAGTTATTTGAGTCTCTTTGGCACTGATAAGAAAAAAAGCGAGTTGATCACGCCGGCGCGACGGCCGACTCCAGGGGGTTAATACAGGTAATGAGTGGAGAACAGGAGGGCTTCTTAAAGAAAAACTAACAGGTCTGTGAGAGCCGGAATTCTTACTGGTTGGTAGGTGATCAAATACTTATGTCATGCAATAAAATGCAAATTAATTATTTAAAAATCATACAATGGGATTTTCTGGATTTTTGTTTTAGATTCCGTCTCTCACAGTTGAAGTGTACCTATGATAAAAATGACAGACCTCTACATGCTTTGTAAGTAGGCAAACCTGCAAAATCGGCAGTGTATCAAATACTTGTTCTCCCCACTGTAAGTATTCACAGCCTTTGCTCAATACATTGTTGAAGCACCTTTGGCACCAATTACAGCCTCAAGTCTTTTTGAGTATGATGCTACAAGCTTGGCACACCTATTTTTGGGCAGTTTCTTTCATTCTTCTTTGCAGGACCTCTCAAGCTCCATCAGGTTGGATGGGAAGCATCGGTGCACATCTCTCCAGAGATTTTCAATCAGGTTCAAGTCTGGGCTCTGGCTGGGCCACTCAAGGACATTCACAGAGTTGTCCCGTAGCCACTCCTTTGTTTTCTTGGCTGTGTGCTTAGGGTCGTTGTCCTGTCGGAAGATGAACCTTCGCCCCAGTTTGAGGTCCAGTGTGCTCTGGAGCAGGTTTTCATCAAGGATGTCTCTGTACATTGCTGCATTCATATTTCCCTCGATCCTGACTAGTCTCCCAGTTCCTGCCGCTGAAAAACATCCCCACAGCATGATGCTGCCACAACCATGCTTCACTGTAGGGATGGTATTGGCCAGGTGATGAGCGGTGCCTGGTTTCCTCCAGACATGACACTTGCCATTCAGGCCAAAGAGTTCAATCTTTGTTTCATCGGACTAGAGAATTTTGTTTCTCATGGTCTGAGAGTCCTTCAGGTGCATTTTGGCAAACTCCAGGTGGGCTGTCATGTGCCGTCTGGCCACTCTACCATACAGGCCTGATTGGCGGAGTGCTGCAGAGATGTTTGTTCTTCTGGAAGGTTCTCCTTTCTCCACAGAGAAACGCTGGAGCTCTGTCAGAGTGACCATCGGGTTCTTGGTCACCTCCCTGACTAAGGCCCTTCTCCCCCGATCGCTCAGTTTGGCCGGGCGGCCAGCTCTAGGAAGGGTCCTGGTGGTTCCTGGAGGTCTACAGACAATTCCTTGGACTTCAATGTTAACTGTGGGACCTTATATAGACAGGTGTGTGCCTTTCCAAATCATGTCCAATCACCTGAATTTACCACAGGTGGACTCCAAACAAGTTGTAGAAACATCTCAAAGATGATCAGTGGAAACAGGATGCACCTGAGCTCAATTTTGAGTGTCATGGCAAAGGCTGTGAATACTTATGTACATGTGATTTTTTTCGTTCTTTATTTTTAATAAATTTGCAAAGACTTCAAACAAACTTCTTTTACGTTGTCATTATGGGGTATTGTTTGTAGAATTAAGGAAAAAAAAAATAATGAATTTAATCCATTTTGGAATAAGGCTGTAACCTAACGAAATGTGGAAAAAGTGAAGCGCTGTGAATACTTTCCGGATGCACTGTAAGTTTAATTTATTTTTATTTCAGTTTTGGTTTACGTTCAGCTTTAGTTTTTATTGATCTCCAGTTTGTAATTTTAATGCTTCAACTTAAACTTATTTCAGTTAGTTGCCAAGGACACATTTATAATTTGATTAGTTTAAGTTTTTCCATCTAAAATATTTTATTTTATGTCAGGTTTATTTAAAAATGTTACAAAATGTGGAATATTACAAAAATGTTTCAGTAGTAACAATGTAGTAATAAATGTAGTAATTTTATATTAGGTACCAATAACAGCCCCGATTCTGACTTGCAGTAGACTGTTAAACAGCTTAGCACTAACATGCACAGAGATTACATTGACATGATTATTTAAGGTTTGCTTTAGGTTACGCTATTTCAGTCATTAGACATTCTACTAACTATAAGTAACTTTAGTTGCAACAACTAAGTAACTTGCGGCTACATTAGGTTCGGGTTAGTAGAATAAGTTGGCATGTACTTGCAAAGTTACTTATAGTCAGTAGAATGTTTGTTGGGGGAGACCATCAAAATAAAGCGTTAGAAGATATTAAGCAGACATATTCTAATGACTGGTAGTTGACATGTAGTTGTAAAGTTACTTATAGTTAGTAGAATGTCTAAAGTGGACTATAGAAATAAAGTGATACCTTACTTTGAAAATGTTTAACTTTAAAAGTACAATCTGTTGTTAAGACTTTACACTGCACAGGGACGGCATTTGAAATTTGTTTAATATAAATTTTTTAGAAGGAAAGAGTGGCTATTCTGAAGAAGCTAAACAATAAGGTTTAATTGTAATGTTTTATTATATAATATTAACTCACAACTCTTAAATCATAATCATAAAGATATACCTTTTTATACATTCAACACATAAGCAATGCATATTATGACAAACGTTTTGGAGAGAGGCGAGTCTTTGCTACATACCCGGTGCTCCCTGGCATGGATGTGCTAATGGTGGCATGATGATTCTTGGATTTCTCGGGGGGCGTTCCAGAGGCGTTCGAGGACTGGGAGGAGGACGACTCATTACTGCCCACTGATGTCTCATCATTACCCAGCGCTGGACTCTCAGAGGATGGAGAGACTGTCAGAGCAAGGGAGCAAGCAGAACGAAATATATAATAATATATAACATATTTTGAGAGAGAGAGAGAGAGAGAGAGAGAAAGAATACTAAATCCATGGAAATGAGTTTGGTAAGTCTCTCTCTGTGTGCTCTTGTGTTTGCTTGTATATCTGGTTGGGGAAAACTGAACTCAAGTCAAACTCAAGTTTCTTAAAAAAACAAAAAAAACACTGTCTGTGTCATTCCAAATACGTTGGTGTCCAATTAAAATTACATAGTAGTTTAACTGAAATATTTAGAAAGTTAGGGGGACATTCTAAGAAATGCATTACATCATGATCTAACGAGTAAAACATGCTTAACATTTTTTTAAAGTAAAAAATGTTTTTAAGAGTGTCATTTAACCCTTTCCCAGCCAAACACAGAATTTTCCGTTATTGCTTAGAAAACACTTCCCTGCCAAACACAGAATTTTCCGTGTTTTCACTGTTATACGCTAATGGGCACTATGATACATCTTCTGAAAGAGTACGGAATCTCCTGATCAAAGCACATGCGAAGAAGTTGCAGAAACAAGCGATATCATATGTAAAATAACGCGATCACCAACATTAACCAGCATATAAATCAAAACTGCCTAATGTTACTGAATGAAATGTCAAGCTATAGGACTGTGAAGCTTCGATTTACTCCATCTGTTTTGGTTATCGTTTTGAATCCAATCCAGATGTAGTCTTTAACAAAAATGTAATTTTCTCAGCTTTTTGCTCAGAACGTAGCTTTTTTTATGAAACATACCCATATTCAAGTTGATAAAAAAAAAAGAATGCATGAAGCTAGAATAAAACAGTTTTTTTGTTTGATATATTGCATGTTCAGATATTCATACAACAAAATATTCTGGGGGCCACGAAACTTGAAAAATGCTGGCGGTGGCTGGCAATTTTTAAAAAAAAAAAACAACGCTGGCGGGGAAAGAGTTAAGAGTGTCAAATAAGTTTTTCAAGAAAAAAGAAAAAAACCTGAGTGCAAGGACTCAAATTGCACCTTCTTTTAAAATAAACTGAGGTGATATTTTGACTCTTTTCTTATCCTCTCATTCTTTATGCCATAGGATACATTAATTGACGTGTTTTATTTTTGAACCTGACAGGTCGTTATTGGTTTTAACACTCTTGTGTAGCCAACCAATGTGACTGCTGTCATAGGAATTCAAGCAAAAACTTTTTCACTGAGTATCAGAAGTAATAGAAACTGATAACGTTTTTGTTCTAATAACAAAAAAGTAACAAAAAAGTCCCCGAATTCATAAAAAAGCAGAAAGTCATGGAAGTCCCTGTTCTGTCCTATATTCTAGTATTTTTTTTTTTTAATTAAGGTATATTTGTAATGTTTTTTTTGTTTGTTTTTGCATAAAAAAGCAATGAATTTAGTGTATTTTTCTACATCAACGCCCCCTTCACATGTGAAATGAGTAACAACACTTTATCATGGTTTGCAGGTTTTGCCGTTGAGTATAATATAGTTTGCACTGCTCTATCCTTCACAAACAGCCTCTTTTCAAAACCATATTACATTGTGGCACCCCCAAATCTATACTGAAATGTACCACACACACACACACACTGATAAACTCTGAAAGACAAAATCTGGGATCTTGAAAAGAAAAAAAAAAAAGTGTCACACCGTTCAGAAAGCCAGACACATCCCTGTGTAACCATTTTAAAAGTCTACCATTTTCAGTTTATTTCACTGATGATAGACAGTTGTTGTGGACACTTACAGTATCAGCATAAATGCAGCATCACAACCTAGAGACATTTACAGATGCCTTCTCAAAGGCTGCATTTATTTGATCAAAAAATACAGTAAAAACAGTAATATTGTGAAATACTATTATAATTTCAATTTTGTATTTTCTATTTTAAAATGTAATTTATTCATGTGATGGCAAAGCAAAATTTTCAACATCATTACTCCAGTCTTCAGTGTCACATGATCCTTCAGAAATCATTAAATTATTATGATTTGCTGCTTAACCCTTAAACAGGCACGACTGGAAAATTATCAGCAAAAAATCATTTTATGTCACTTCTTATTTCATCTAGACTTAAGTAAAACATATCCAAAGGAATTTTTTAAAATATTTGATGTAGTTTTGATTTTATGAGTTGTAACTCCCAGTTCACGTTGCCTGTTTAGGGTATAAAAAAAAGGATTATCCACAGTATTGACAATGAATGGTGTTTCGAGGTAAACTGGGCCCCCCGTACTGGTCATTGCATTATTGCGAAATCCGGGGTGACGAGTGAGGGGTCGGTTGTGGATGGTGGGAGGGCCAGTAGAAATCTCGTTCCAGGACCGGGGCCCTTAGGGAAGACCCTTATAGGTCCCCCATTGTAAACAGTCCCCCTTCTCAATCTATGTATTTTGAGTTAAAAAAAAATGTGCAAATGTTAATATTCACATGTAAAACTGATATTATTACTTTTTGTTGACTACATCTTTAGCCTACAAAGTAAGATTAATATATATTTACTTATCACAAAATCTGAATGTCCTGCACCAATGGCGCCCATGTTGGGTTTAGGTCAGGCTGACTAATTGATCACAGAAAACTTGAAACAAATCATGTGACCAGCATACTCAAGACAGACCAGGCTATGATAAATGATAAAAGGATTTGATGAAAACATCTTTCTTATGCCCCAAACAAGACACTAAAGAGTATGTAACTCGTGGTTCATGTTGCCTGTTTTAGGGTTAAGAAACATATATTAGTATTATTAATGTTTAAAACAGTTGTGTTGCTAAATATTTTTGTGGAAACAGTAAAAAAAAATAAAAAAAAATAAATAATCTGGATTCTTCAATGAATCGAAAGTTAAAAAACTAAATATTAAAAAAATATTTTTTTTTGGTAACAATGTAAAAGTCTTTACTATTATTTTTTGATAATTTTAATGCACCCTTGCTGAATAAAAGTATTATTCTCTTAAAAAAAAAAAAGTAACCCCAAAACCTTTTGAACAGTAGCATGTGATTCATTTATTAACCAATATAAGGTCACCAATATAAATTGTAAGTATAGTACCAGTAATAGAAGTATAATAGAGGGTATGCATGTTACGTCATTTTTTTTCCCACCGGAACACGCCCCTCTCCGCCTGAGTGAGTGGCAGAAGAGCTGCTGCGTGACTGGATTTAATTGGGGAAAACATGAGTAAAACAAACGAGTTTCAGTTTAAACTAAAGGTTGAACTCAATATATTTGTTCCTTACAACTTACCAAAGATTCGGTGATCCATGGATATTGACATCACCGTTTCCTGACATTTATATGTGCCTGATTTCAACGGCAAATACATAAATCAAATTTGCCTTTGAATGCTTTAAATAATTACAATATACGTAGGTCTAAATCCGGGTAACCACTTATATCACTGTTATATCGACATATCGACTCATGCAGCCCTAAAACTTGTATAGTTTTCGTCAGTGTTTATTTAACATCCAATAATGCAGAATCTAAGATGTAAATATTTAATTTATGAGTTGTCAGTACAATATATAGGGTATGATTTTACCACAAATTTCAACATATTGACACAAAATGATAACTGCAAATCCACGTTTTGCTGATTGGAGTCCAGTTTCTAAATGAGTAGAATTAATTATGGCCCCTTTAAGAGCTGCGCGCTCCCTGTTGAACTGTCTGCATTGTACAGTGCATCCGGAAAGTATTCACAGCGCTTCACTTTTTCCACATTTTGTATGTTACAGCCTTAATCCAAAATGGATTAAATTTATAATTTTTTTCCTCAATTCTACAAACAATACCCCATAATGACAACGTGAAAGAAGTTTGTTTGAAATCTTTGCAAATTTATTAAAAATAAATAACGAAAAAAAAAAAAAAAAAAATCACATGTACATAAGTATTCACAGCCTTTGCTCAATACTTTGTTGAAGCACCTTTGGCATCAATTACAGCCTCAAGTCTTTTTGAGTATGATGCTACAAGCTTGGCACACCTATTTTTGGGCAGTTTCTCCCATTCTTCTTTGCAGGACCTCTCAAGCTCCATCAGGTTGGATGGGGAGCGTCGGTGCACAGCCATTTTCAGATCTCTCCAGAGATGTTCAATCGGGTTCAAGTCTGGGCTCTGGCTGGACCACTCAAGGACATTCACAGAGTTGTCCCGTAGCCACTCCTTTGTTTTCTTGGCTGTGTGCTTAGGGTCATTGTCCTGTTGGAAGATGAACCTTCACCCCAGTCTGAGGTCCAGAGCGCTCTGGAGCAGGTTTTCTTCAAGAATGTCTCTGTACATTGCTGCATTCATCTTTCCCTCAATCCTGACTAATCTCCCAGTTCCTGCCGCTGAAAAACATCCCCACAGCATGATGCTGCCACCACCATGCTTCACTGTAGGGATTGGCCAGGTGATGAGCGGTGCCTGGTTACCTCCAGACATGACGCTTGCCAATCAGGCCAAAGAGTTCAATCTTTGTATCATCAGACTAGAGCGTTTTGTTGGTCTGAGAGTCCTTCAGGTGCCTTTTGGCAAACTCCAGGTGGGCTGTCATGTGCCGTCTGGCCACTCTACCATACAGGCCTGATTGGTGGAGTGCTGCAGAGATGGTTGTTTTTCTGGAAGGTTCTCCTCTCTCCACAGAGAAACGCTGGAGCTCTGTCAGAGTGACCATCGGGTTCTTGGTCACCTCCCTGACTAAGGCCCTTCTCCCCCGATCGCTCAGTTTGGCCGGGTGGCCACCTCTAGGAAGAGTCCTGGTGGTTCCAAACTTCTTCCATTTACGGATGATGGAGGCCACTGTGCTCATTGGGACCTTCAATGCTGCAGAAATTTTTCTGTACTCTTCCCCAGATCTGTGCCTTGATACAATTATGTCTCTGAGGTCTACAGACAATTCTTCACTGTTAACTGTGGGACTTTATATAGACAGGTGTGTGCCTTTCCAAATCATGTCCAATCAACTGAATTTACCACAGGTGGACTCCAATCAAGTAGTTGTAGAAACATCTCAAGGATGATCAGTGGAAACAGGATGCACCTGAGCTCAATTTTGAGTGTCATGGCAAAGGCTGTGAATACTTATGTACATGTAATTTTTTTTTTTTTCTTTAAATGTGCAAAGATTTCAAAACAAACTTCTTTCATGTTGTCATTATGGGGTATTGTTTGTAGAATTGAGGAAGGAAAAAAATAATGAATTTAATCCATTTTAGAATAAGGCTGTAACATAACAAAATGTGGAAAAAGTGAAGCGCTGTGAATACTTTCCGGATGCACTGTATGTGCGCCTCGAGCACCCCCGTGTATATGGGTTATTTCTGACTTTCTGTTGCTCTTTTTAATGTTATTTTGTTTATTAAGTAACGCTGTGGATTTAGAACATTTGTGACGGACATTTACACGAGTTTCATGTGGTATAAAGTGCGAGCTGTGAAATGTCAATCGGCTCTGTGAAGTCTCTAGCCAAGAGAGCTATCCCTATTTCCTCCGGACACAATGCGTTACAAGTTGTTTCTGTGAATTGCAACAATCCATTTGCTTCTGTTTTCTGTAGGTTTCATCAGTCTTTAACAATATACTTCAGATTTACAGTCAATCTCAAAGCTCTTTCCCGTTTTAGCTGTGTTTTGAGTGTTTTTCGCAACATTCACACTGAAAACCAATGCTGCCGCTCAGTCTTTCTGCCACTCAGTGGGCATAACCGCGGTCACTCGGGCCGACGGTGACCATGCACATACCCGCTATAATACACAGTAATAAGTATAGTGTTTAGCTACATTTTACATATCCCACACAAAACTAAAATGCACAGAGTTCCTTCAACCTTGCAAATACTTATGTAGAGATTAATAAAGATGGTTTGGCCTTTTCATGAATCCATTATTAATACACACATTTATAGTTTTCTACCTTAGTGTGTTTATTTTGGCAGTGGCCACCTCCCCTTTCTGAAGTAACATCCCAAAACACACAGGGATCTCTACTAAACAAATAACCAGTGTTTATTCTCTTGTGTGGAAAAGTGTGGTTAATCTGAACCTGAAAACTGCAGCGTTTTCGAAACCCAACACTTTCTGGAAAGCCTTGTGACAATATGCTAATTCACTTTGTGAAAAGAGCCAATACTAGTTTTAGTATACCTGCACAGCTGTAGTGTGGAAGAACAAGTAAAGACATAAAAACCTCATAATTCTTTAGCTGAAAAGTGAAACTGGAGATACGATATGCTTTGTTCTGTACTAAAAATAAAAATCATTTGCTCAAAACCTAGCCTAATCCTGCATTGATCCCAGTCTGAAATCATTCCTGTTGGGTGGCATATCAAATCCAAATAGGAAACTGGGAGACACATTTCTAAGCAGTCCAGGGCCACTAAAGCATCAGTTATCCACCTAAATATGGACTGGCAAACTACATCCTGTAGCCCAGAGTGACAATGGGTAATCATCATGTTTCAGTAGAGCATCACATCTGATTGCTCAGTGTGCAGTAGTCCTACATAGTCATGAACCCTCACTGAGACAAACGGTCAATGTCCACATAGAAATAAACTGCAAACGAACTGCAAAAAAAAGGTGATTTTACCACCAGGTTTATCCAACTGAACATTTACCTCTAGGAATTGCCGCAAAGTCTCTTTAATATTAAAGAAAAAGTAATATCTTAATAATTTACATATTATATATATATATCATATCTCCAGGCCCAGGTGGAATCTGCTGAATTTTTTCCCCCAGTATTTTCTGCGATTTTGGTGTAATATCTGTGAGAGTCTGTGTGGTTCTGCTTATCTTTCTCTTTCTGTTGATAAAGGCCCTATATTATGTCATTATGTATTTAATAGCAAATGTATGTGACAACTCTAATTCCTTGTGCTGTTTCCTTGACCTCACTGTGCTTAAACCCGATTAGTCTCTCGTACCTGTTTGAATATCCAGCACCTGCGGGTTGTACACAGCCAGCGGGCGATTCTGGCGGCTGAGCCTCTTGGACTGTCTGGTTGGCGCAGAGAGGGGTGTTGTTGCTAAGCACGGAGAGCTGCTCGGAGCATCCCCGAATATCTATAAGAACAAAAAGTTAGTGGGATTTGCTGGCTAGACTGAATATGTTGTGTGTGTGTGTGTAAAAATCAAAGTAAATAGTTTGTTTCGAGCAGACGCCCGCAGAGAAATAACAATGATTATGTATGCAAGTGCGTGGTGGAAAAACACGAATAAAGATTCTGGATGTGCTCGAGACCTGTATCTTAAAGGAATAGTCAATCCACACTCATGTATTTCAAAACCTGCATGACTTTCTGCCTTACGTGGAACACAAAATTAGATATTTATAGTAGAATGTCCAAGCTGCTCTTTTCTATATAGTGAATGTTGACTACAACTGTCAAGCAAGACTTTCAAGGAAACAATTACAGTGAATAAAGATTTCATTTCACTCTGTTCCTCATTTAAAAGTAATGATGCACTAAACAGATTTTTTTTTTTTTTTTTTAACTGAAAACCAAAACTGAAAATAAAGTTTCAATAACTAAATTTGGACAGTTGGGTAACTGAAATTCATGCTGTTCAGGGTGTTGTGTTCTGAGATGATAGTAAAGTTCTTTGGCAACAAGCCTTTCGATTTTATCAAGCAGTATGTCAAACATATTTTACATACTATTACTCTAGCATCATTTTTGGTCACGGTGAGATTTCACTTGCTGTCTGCTGCCTGTAATGTGATCCTCTCTGAGGTGTAGCTGTGTCTTTGAACCTCACTAGTTTTGAGACGTGGCCACTCCAGTGAGAAGTCTCACCTTTTCATGCTGTTCTACGAGAATTTCCACCAAAATGTTCTGGAACTTGAGGTCCATAATGTCTGCAACCGTTTGGCCTGCGGCCTCATGAGTGTGGGGCCAAAGACTACACCCTCGTCATTAGAGAAACGCTAACTGAACTAAATCGTTTAGGTCAATGATTTCAACCCTTCAAAACCATTTCTGCTGAAAATTCTTTAATCTTTAATATTTTCAGTTGCCGAAATGTTGGTTTATTTTTTGAAATTCGACTTCAGAACACATGGAATACAGGACACAACTCGTATGCATCCATTTTATGATGCTTTTATGGTCCTTTTTAGAGCTTAAAAGTCATGACACACCAAGCCAATAGTCAGCCATCGGGCGATGTCATTGTCTTTTTTTTTGTGGCGTTTTCTGCACCATTGGCACTAGTCAGACCCCTGCCGGGTATGTTGAGCATGTTGACTCGCTGGCAGGGCCTGTCGGTGAGTGAGATCATTCTGATTGGCTGTTTAGCATAACGAACCAGTCCACGAGTATAAAAACTGAAGTGATGAAATCACAATAAGGTGGCGCTGACCGAGAAGTCATTTTTCCTCGTATGTATCTCGTAGGTTTTCCCATTTGGCTTTAACCTCGTCCGCTGCACAACATACAACAGTAAATTAAGATATATAAAGTTTGGTACTACACAGAAATCATCATGGAGTGCGTGTAATAACTTGATGACTGCGATCTAAAGTGAATTTTTTTTTTCATGCATTATTTGTAGTATTTTATAATAAACTGAACGCTACACCTGCTTAGTATTTATATTGTTATTAAAATACCCTGAGTCGCATGAAAAACACATACAGAACATATATTCGTAATCATATATTTATTTGGCTTCTGTAGAAACGTTTCTCTCAGTTGTTTATGTGCGGAACTCACGCTGCACTGTTTACACTATGTCAACAGCATAAGAGTCTGACACAGGCTAGAAGACATTGTTGAATAAAGTCGTTATTTTGGGGGGTTTTTTGCACACAAAAAGTATTCTCGTCGCTTCATAAAATTAAGGTTGAACCACTGTAGTCACATAGACGATTTTACCGATGTCTTTACTACCTTTCTGGGCCTTAAGAGTGGTAATTAAATTGCTGTCTATGGAGGGATCAGAGAGCTCTCAGATTTCATCAAAAAAATCTTAATTTATGTTCTGAAGATGAACGAAGGTCTTATGCGTTTGGAACGACATGATGGTGAGTAATTAATGACAGGATTGTCATTTTTGGGTGAACTAACCCTTTAAAATGGGTAAATAAATAAACTTCACATTTTAGGTGAACTTACCCTATATAAGAAGTGTTTGCAAGCTTCATTAACAGCAACAGGCATCAAAAGACCTCTCATGAGAGTTAAGCCTAAATAAGGCACATTGCCCAGTTGATTGTGAGAAGCTAAAACTGACATGCATTTGAACGAGTGGCAGCCATTTAGTGACAACACAGGAAACATGTTTTCATAATAGCGTCGGCTTCATTATAGTCACGCAGTGTTTACATATGAACACCAGACGGGCAGTGTGAGTGACAGAGGTTAACAGAAGTGTGGAAGTCTCGACAGGGATGAACAAAGGAATGAGGGAGCTGGTAGAAGGGATAGAAATCTGATACCGTTGTGAAATTCTGCAGACGACAGCAAAGCCTGCTCTCTCTCTTTTTCCATCTCAGTCTTTGCCCATTCCCCTCTCTCACTCTCTCAGACTTTCTTCCTCGTCTTTCTCCATCCAGCTCTGCCTCTCTCTTGTTACCCTCTCACCCCTCTCTCTCTCTTTGCCCTTAGTCTACACACTTTTCCCCCTCGTCTCTTCTTTGTCTCTCAACTTTTCAAACTACTCTTTCTATCTCTCTCTACAGATGGACCTGAATGCAAAACACTGTCTGTTGAGTGCATCTGGGGGTATCAGCAGTCTGGAGAGGAGCTAATCAGTCTGCTGCTCTGCAGAGTCATTCCTTCTGAATCTCAACGCTGCCCACTTATTTTAACTTGCCTCAAAACAACATCAAGGTCATACGCAATATCATTTTGTCTAGAAATGCGGTATATCATACATTAATCTGCCCATCTATGGAACTTTGGATGCTGCTTCAGAGTGCTTTTCAGAACATAAGAAAATTGACAAATTTTGAGATTTTTTACATACACTAAGAACACATACTGAAGTGAGTACTAATGTTGTAATGGGTAATAAAACAATCATAATGTTAACAACACTTTGCTTGGCTGCATGTATGTCTCTTAAAACTGTGTATTATAAATACAAAAAATTCCCCTGTTGTTCTGTCAACATTTTATTATTCAATTGAAATCGTTCAGTTTAAGGCTTTTGATTTTTTAATAATAATAATAATAATAATAATAATAATAATAATAATAATAACAACAATAATAATAAAATCTTTTTTATTTCAAGGTCAGTTTAAAAAAAGATAATCGGCAAAAGTGATTAATAGATTCTAGTGTTTATTTTGAATACAGAACTAAATTATGATCATTGGTCACAACATTGCGCATAGTATAAAAGCAATTCATCAGCCTGTTTTAAATGTAGGTTAAATAATTCAGAGATTATGAAATAATCTCACTCTTTCTCTCTTTGTCCCTCAGAATGAACCCCATTTTAGGATTAACCAGATTACTGTCATCTCAAGCGGATTAAATCAGTGTTTTAACCTGTATTTTAGTCAAATGAGTATGGTAGTGTATGGCAACTGTATTTGAGCCATCAGAAAGAGAAGCTAACTGAGCAGTGTCCAGTCAAAACACACATGGCTCCCCCTCCTGGCATTGAAGAGAAGTACAACAACCTCTGCTTAGGCAATGCCTTATAGAAATGTTGAAAAAATCAAACATTGTTCAAACAAATAGATTTCACTCTGTCTGCTGTCTGTAATGTGATGCTCTCCGAGGTACTAGCTATGTCTTTAAACCTAGTGATCTGCAAACCTAGACAACATTTTGGGCAGCTCACTGGTTTTGAGACGTGGCCACTCATCTCCAGTGAGAAGTCTCACCTTTTCATGCTGTTCTATGAGAATCTCCACCACAATGTTCTGGAACTTGAGGTCCATAATGGCTGCAACCGTTTCTTCCTGCGGCCTCATGAGTGTGGGGCCAAACACTACACCCAGGTTCGCCACTGTCATCAGGTTTTGTTTGCTGTTGGCAGCAACACTACACACACACACAAACCAATTTATCAAGTTATGATGAAATGTCTTGAAAGAACAGGAAAGATAGACATTACAGCACATTGTTTATTTTGAGGAGATATAGCGAGTACATTTAATTTATTTGCATTTGCATTATTTGTTTTGATTGTGAGATGCAGGTAACCTCCTATTACAAAGATTCCTTAGAGACACAATCTTCAGTCTCACTGCCTTGCATCCTTGCTGAATTTACTCTGGTTGTGTTAATTATAGACAAATTACAAAATAAGAGAGAGGTGGGTAAAAGCCATTACCCAAATAACTTTCATTAGGGAGCAGAGGGTTGGCAGCATGTCAAAAACTTGAGATATTTGAAGTGTTTTTTTTTTGTTTTTTTTTAAATGCATGCTGAATGACTCAAATTTTATTTTCACACTTTTTGGCTATTAGCCTCACAGTTGGAGAAGTTATAGCCAAACTGCTTAACTCATTATATTTTCCATGTACAGTAGGTCAATTTGTAAAACATCTGAAAGCGTAACCTTATGAGAAACCATTCCTTCCTAGGTCACGATGAAAAACAGTCTAGTGCAGTTAAATACCTACTTCATTTGGATCATTTAACTCAGAACCTGGTGCGTTTTCGCTTTTTAGTTTGGTTAATGTAAGCATATACTGTATAAACATGGTAATTAAATTTAGATCAAACAAAAACAACAACAAATACGGTCCGAGACCACCTTGAGGAAACCTTGGCCCTGTTTACACCTAGTATTAAGATGTGTTTTGGTCAATCGGATCATAAGTAGACGAAGGATACACATTCCCGTTTATACCTGGTATTTTAATTCGTCTTCTTTGACCCCTTGATGTGATTTCAAGCAGACTCCAACACATTTGGTGAGAATGCACTTCGATCACAATAAGTACACTACTGTTCAAAAAATTTGAGGTCAATACGTTTTTTTTAAAAGAAATTAATACCTTTATTTAGTAAGGATTAATTAAAGGTGCAGTGTGTAGTATTGATGAGGATCTATTGACAGAAATGCAATATAATATACATAACTATGTTTTCAGTGGTGTATAAAGACCTTACATAATGAATCGTTGTGTTTTTATTACCATAGAATGAGCCATTTCAATCTTCATACACCACGGGTCCCTTTACAGTGAAGTCACCATTTTGCGCCATCATGTTTCTACAGTAGCCCTAAACGGACAAAATGCTCTACAGAGCGCTAGCTACTCTCTGCTGTCTCAGATGACATCTTTGTCCCGTGTTGGCCACCGTAGCTTCTCTATGTGCTTCGAAAGGGAGGGGTGAGTGGTGGGCGGTTGCAATTCACAACCTCACCGCTAGATGCCGCTAAAATTTACACAGTGCACCTTTAAACTGATCAAAAGTGATAAAGGCTTTTATAATGTTACAAAAGAGTTCTATAAAAATTAAATGCTGTTCTTTTGAACTTTGATTGCATCAAAGAATCCTGCAAATCTATCACAATTTCCACAAAAATTAAGCAACACAACAGTTTTCAACATTGATAATAATAAGAAATGTTTCTTGTGCACCAAATGAGTACCAAATGAGCATATGTGACCCTGGACCACAAAACCAGTCATAAGGGTCAATTTTTTGAAAATGTACCCTTTCAATTTTTTCACAGTATTTTTGATCAAACAAATGTAGCCTTGCTGAGCATAAGAGACCTCTTTCAGAAACATTAAAAAAAAGAATCTTACCTACACTAAACTTTTGAACGGTACTGTATATCCAATAGAGAAAAAAAAGAAGAAGCATTTCCTCTGCAAATGGCTATTAATGACTACTTTGAGAAAACAGGTGACACCGTTTTAAAGACTCAGAAATGGAAAATAACATTTTGTCCCTGTTTCAGAACAATGCAAACAAACTACAGCCCTGAAAATGCCAGTTTACCATTTTTAAAGGATGCACTTTGAAAAGATCTGTGCCACAGACAGACAGCAATTAATCACCTCTCGTATTCCATTTCAGATAACATGTCAACATTTGGCTTTTCCCTCTCCATCTCTGATGGGTGTGCAACTGCGCCAACTCCTAAAGCATTTTGCGAGGGCTGGAGTGGATGGAAGAGGAATTTAGTGGCGGATAACCTGAATTTAATTTCCAATTGCACATCATTGGCTGCCAGCAAATCCCACTCTATATTTTAAGGAAACGCGGCTGCCCAGTCACTGATTGCCGGAGGTTAGAGATTATGCGCATATCTTCAATTTGCTTACATTCACATTATATAAAAATGTGAGGCCTGAGGTAAAGCCTTGTAACGGTTGCTAACATTCTTTAGAAATATGTTACTGATCTAATCTCTAACAGAAAGCTGTTGCTTAACTCTCTACTCTAAGTGGGCAGTTGTTGGATAGAATGGTAAAGGCTTGTTCTCTTTAGAAAAAAAAAAGTTGATCTAGATAACAGCATGGAGACTATGAAAGTCAATGTGGAGTTGTCTTTGCTTGGCCTCTTTTCTCTCCAGAGTACTGTCTGCTTGTTTGCTCTGTTGCTCAGCAACAGAGGTAGCCTACTAGTGCTGCCTGTAAGAAGGGTGTGTGTTTGTGTAGTGAAGGTAAGCACGGAAGAGAGGGAGTAAGTCAGAAATAATGAGAGAAAAAAAAGTGGCTGATGGCCGAGAGAAGTAAAAGGTTGGAGAAAGAAGAGAGAGAATGTACACAAAAAAATTGTGTATGCAGAGAGAAAGAGAGAAAAAACGGTTTTCACTCACTTGGCGAGATGCTTGGTAACCAGACTGAGCACTAATCTGTTCCTCTCTGGCAGTTTATGAACCAGACAGTGAATGGCCTGAACTCTAGATTCTGGACTAGCGCTCTCTGTGTAGATCAAAAATAAATACATACATTAAAAAAAAATTAAAAAGAGAGAAAAAAGGGGGGTTTTAGAAGACATCATGAAACATGCAGTATCACAACTCACACTTTACAATAAGAGTGATACGAGTTTTAAATTCAGCCCTAAATGTACCATCAATACCTGATCCATTAGTTTCTTAAAGACTGAATACAAACACTACCAGTCAAAAGTCTGGACACACCTGGCTGAATTTGTTTCCATGAACCTACATGTAAATGCATATGCTTACATGTTTGGAATTAGTTTTGTAGACAAATATGAATTTCACCTATGTATAAATTATCTGAAATTTTTTTTTTTTTAATCATAATATATATTTAAATATTTAATTAGTAGGACCAAACAGTAGCCAACAAATGACCAGGATAGAAACTCCTAAAAACAGTTTAAAGAAGCATCCCAAGATACTGTTCAACTTTTCTTTTGGTTTGTACATACCTGCCATACTTCCAATCCTTTCAGGTTTTGATGTTTTATTACGGCTGGTGTAATCAGTTTTATTTTTGTTTTATTTATATACAGGGGTTGGACAAACAAACTGAAATAATTTATTAGTATGGTGTAGGGCCTTTTTATGCAGCCAAACAGCATCAGTTCGTCTTGGGAATGACAGATACAAGTCCTTCACAGTAGCCAAAGGGATTTTGAGCCATTCCTCTTCCAGAACAGTGGGCAGGTCACTATGTGATGCTGGTGGAGGAAAATGTCTTCTGACTTGCTCCTCCAAAAATACCCCAAAGTGGCTAAAAAATATTCAGATCTGGTGACTGTGGAGGTCATGGGAGATGTTCAACTTCACTTTCATGTTCATCAAACCATTCTGTCAAGTCTTGCTGTGTGTATTAGTGCATTATCATGATGATACACGGCACCACCTTCAGGGTACAATGTTTGAAGCATTAGGTGCACATGGTCCTCCAGAATGGTTCGATAGTCTTTGCCCATCAAGGACAGTAGGGAATGCCATGATATTGCAGCCCAAATCATCACTGATCCTGATCCACCCCATGCTTCACTATGGGCAGCAACAGTTTGGGTGTTAAGCTTCTTTGGGGCTTCTCCACACCGTAACTCCGACGGATGTGGGAAAGACATTAAGGTGGACTCATTAGAGAACAATACACGTTTCACATTGTCTATAGCCCAAGATTTGCACTGATGACACCATTGAAACCAACATTTGCCATTGGCATTTGCCTTTCATACAGCTTCCTCTTGCATCGACAGCTACTTCTGTTGGATGTGATTCGTCCTACGTGATAGTATGCCGACACTACCCTACCATAGCTCTTGATTCACCACAAAGACTTGCTGTCCTGGTCACAGATGAGCCAGCGAGACGCACACCAACAATTTGTCCACTTTTGAAGTCTGATATGTCTCCCATTATGTTGTGTGGATTGCAACATTTTATGTACAGCTGTGCTATTGCTCTGCTAATTCAAACCTGACACTCTGCTCGTACTGATGGAATGTAAAATCAGTGAAGATTGGCCACCAGGGCGCGCATATATAGTTGTGAAACCTCCAACACTATATTGCCCTATATTGTTTTTATTAATATTTTAAATTAGCTTTTATTTTTATATTTTCAGTTTTTATTTAAATTTTAGTTGATTTTCATTTTGAGGTTTTGTTTTTAATTTCATAATTTAGTCATGTTCTTTTGTCATTTTTATTAGTTTTTGGTATATTTCTATTTAGCTTTAATTTATTTTCATTTCAGTTTTAGTAATTTAGTACTTCAACTTAAACTGAACTAACTGAAATAAGTATTTTTTTTTTTTTTTTCTCCATCTAATATTTATATTTTATTTTATTTCAGCTGTATAGTTAAATTTTTAATAGTTTTAGTTAACAATAACAACACTGGGTGTAACAATATTGGCCGAAGTGTAGTGGCTAAATGTTGCTCCAGAGGGACCTGAATACCATAAGTCCCTGTGCCCCTGCTAAGAAACTAACAGTGTTATTAGGCCTGCCACTACTGACACCTACCATGACCTATACGACAACCTTCTGAGGACAACCATCTTTGGCGATGTAATTTTCATATTTCAGATGCCCTTCAATGGAATTTAATTCAGTGATACTTTTGACAAGCATTTACCCCCGCCCCCTTCAGAGTTTCACAAATCATAAGCTCTTTTCTCACCTACATGAACATATTCTAATTTTATGGCATTTGTCAAGTAATTGATTGAGTATTGCTTGATTATTGTCTAAGCAAGGACAAAGACCTTACTTGCAGGGACGATGAACTCCTTATACAGCTCGTATGTCATTAGTGGCTCTGGAAGGCTCCTTGAGAGAGAGGGAGAGATTTATCGGCTTTATTGGGCATTATTATATACACAACACTATGATTAATGTGGCTGATCACTGCAAGAAATTAGATGAGCACACAAACACACACACACACACACACTGTGATATCCAAGTTCATCTGAAGGTACTTTCGCTCAGTATCTGGCACACGTCCCAGCACCGTTAGCCCAAAATGAGCGCAGCACACCAATATCATTCATACTTGTAGTGGAGTACAAAGACAAAACACACATACAACTCTTCTGCTGCTGCGTTACAAAATCTGCCTTGTGCTATTCTATTGTTATGCATCAATTACAGGAATTAATTAAAAGCAATATTAATTAAGTGTTGAAATATACATGGAATTATATTTTGTTACTGAAAGGAATGTCCCCTTATGAAATTCATAAAACTCTGACATTTCACATGGACACATTTATCCTTGATACTTTGATTTGAGATAAAAGGCTGAATGGACATGGTGCAGGCCTATTCTGTCAAATTAAAATCAGTACATTTAGAGAAAAGGATATATAGAAACTATGCTGCGTTTATTATCTGCAAACAGAAACGTAATGTAGAAAGTACAAACTCACCTCAGGTAAAGCTTTAAAGCACTGGTGATTGTTTTGACATCCCAGTCCTCACTGGCTGCTAAATCTATTTCATTGCTCTTCTCATCTACAGATCACAAAACAATAAAGAATATAAGTTCAAATAATTTTTATTAGGGGGCAAAAAAAACTATAGTCGGTAAGTATTTAATGTTTTTGAATTGTCTTGTATGGCCATCAAAGCTGCATTTTTATGGCTGCACAGTAAAAACAATTTAAAATAACTTTTTTATTTTAATATATTTAAAAATGTAATTTATTCCTAAGATGTTTTTTTTCAGCATCCTTACTCCAGTCTTCAGTGTCATGTGATCCTTCAGAAATCATTCTAATATGCTGATTTAGCATAAATAATTTTTATTTTTATCAATGTTAAAAACAGTTGTGCTGCTTAATATTTCTGTGGAAAACGTGATACTTTTTTTAGGATTCTTTGATGAATAGAAAGTTCAAAAGAACTGCATTTATTTGAAATATAATTTTTCTAACATTATAAATGCTAAATAAAAGTATTAATTTTAAACTCTTAAACTTTTCAATGGTAGTGCATTTTGAAAAGTCTGGGACAACAGTAAAATTGTACAATCAAAATAAACAAAACTCATTAAAAAAGTAGCAGAAATAAATTATAAAATCTTTGAGCAGTATCAGTATAGATGAAGTACAATGAGAAAGGGCTGAGTTCAGGGTATGGATGATATGAGGGCCAGATATCTGGAGAACTGATTCATTTAGTTAATTTCTCTTCCTCACTTTGAGGTAGTATCACTGCTCACATATGGATTTATGCACCTGTAAATACTTTCCCACTAGGAGGTTGGACAAAGAGTATGCAAATGTGTGATGTGTAAAACTTTCTGCTTTGATTTTGTAACTCTGGGCTTTTACACATTTGAAGAATTCAGCCAAAGCACTGACAATCACTTCTCTGTCTTGCTGTTACCATGGCAATGTCTGAGTATTTTTATATAACACAGTAGATAATCAAAAATGTCTAAGGTCACTTATGTACATTTTAGCCATTTAAGTAAATTCATTCTCAGTCAAACCTGAGCGACAGTTTGAACCATTTTATGCTGTTTGCAAAGGCATAGAAATATTCTCCATCTTAAACTGCAAGTCTGATGGTATTCAGCCAAATTCATCCTGCTCCACCCTGTTTTAAACTATTTACATTTTATAATGTAGTCTGCTGTTCACGACACAAACAGCAAAAGGAGATTGAGAGATGCATTCTCTCTTTCCCAGTTCTGCTCTTTTAAACGCTGTTGTTCTATACCCTCACCTCAACCCTCAGACAGCCTGGAATATACATATACACAAAATTTGAAACTACTGTTAAAAAGTTTGGAGTAAAAATATTTTTTTATGTTTTTGAAATAATTTTTGCAGAAGTCTACATTTATTTGATCAAAAATACAGCAAAAACAGTAATACTGAGAAATATTACTACAAATTAAACTTTTCATTTTAATATATTTTAATATGCCATTTATTAAAGTGATGGCAAAGCTGAATTTTCAGCAGCCATTATTCCAGTCTTCAGTGCTCAAGAAACTGGTTTGATGCTCAAGAAACATTTCTTATTATTATCAATGTTGAAAACAGTTGTGCTACTTAATCTTTTTAGTTGTCATTGTGATAAGTTTAAACTAGAAGTTGCTATAAGATTGATCATGTTCTGCATTTGCTGTTAATAAATGATAAATAAGTCGCATGGCCTCTCATGACGTCAACTACATGAGTCTTCAACCAGTGCTCCTGTAAGCACACTAGGTCCTTAAGTTTTGCGAGCACACCACAATATATATCACGATAGATGCATTCTACCGACATCTCAATACAACATATTGTATGCTCATCCTCCTGAGTCACTTTGGTGCGAAAGAGTCTGTCAGGAAAACAAATATAGCAACTGATATTGGCATACAGGCGTTATGATTATCGGTGTGGAACTGATTCATCTGGATACTAACACATGTAGTATGTTTCAGATTTCTTTGTAAAGGTTCACTTATATAATCCTACATCATTAATAAAAAAAATCATAATGCATCATTCTAATTGTGTAGAACTTAAAGCGATAGTCCACCCAAAAATTCTGGAATCATTTATTCACCCTAAAGTTCTTCAAAACCTGTATGAATTTCCTTCTATCGTATAGTGAATAGAAAGTTATCCAGGGATAATGCCATGATGTATTGTGTGTGTGTGTGTGTGTGTGTGTGTCTCTGCCCACTGCACGCCTCCACGACTGTTCGGTACAGCGTATCTGTCTTTTATAAATATAATAAAACTAAAGACTCTTCGGAGATATGAAAGATGCAATACTACTTTATAGGTACTCAAGATTAACATGAGATGGTGTGTTATGTACCCTTTAATCAAACAGTTTCGGTTTCCAATTCACTTCCATTGTATGGACAAAAAATATGGACCCAAACTTGTTACCAATATTCTTCAAAATATCTTCCTTTATGTTCCACAGAAGAAAGAAATGCATACAGGTTTGGAACAACAAATGATGATAACATGATTTTCAATTTTGGGTGAACTGTCCGTTTAAATAAAGAGAATGTGTGGATATAGTCCAGCAACCGCAGAACCTGTTAATGACAGTGCTCTGAATTTGAAAATGAGATGGATAGTTGGTTGTGCTCTGGACATTTGGCAGGTTTTAAGTTCATGAACCAACTACAAGGGCTCAGGCTGTTCTCAGATGAGGACAGTGGATCCGTAAAGAGTGTTAATGGCTATTAGACTCTGGAGTGGCTGAGTTCATGTAGCAGCAGGAGCTCAGGCAGCCTGCCGACTCGACACAGCGTTTAGCATTCAGAGCAGAGAGATACCAGCTCATGCTACGACTGCAGGAGAAAGAGCGCGGAAGAAAGAAAGAAAGAAAGAAAGAAAGAAAGAAAGAAAGAAAGAAAAACAAGAGAGATGATGACAGAGCGTGAGATTGTGATCAAATCGTGTTGGGTTTTTGGGAGAGGTGAAATAGGATCAAGGAAAAGGAGAGAGAGAGAGAGAGAGAGAGAGAGAGAGAGAGAGAGAGAGAGAGAGAGAGAGAGAGAGAGAGAGAGAGAGAGAGAGAGAGAGAGAGAGAGAGAGAGAGAGAGAGAGAGAGAGAGAGAGAGAGAGAGAGAGAGAGAGAGAGAGAAAGAAAGAAAGAGAATGAGTCTGGAAATCTGATTGCCTGCAGTAATGGAGTCAGGTGTCACCTAAAGGACAGGACAAAGGGACATACAGACAGACACCAGACAAGATGAATGTCTGAATGCCAATGAGACTCAATAGGACACTGGCTCTAGATACAATTATAGGGCTTCAAAGAAAATCACCCAAATCTGACCAACAATTACAGACCTATCAAATAAGGCTCAACTTACCAATCATTAAACTGAGCAGCTTCTGTACTTTTGAACTGACTCCAACCACTCTGTACAGACCCTGATCATTAATACCTGCAAAATTAAAAAAACAATAGCAGTTAGGTACTATATACCCAATCCAGGCGATCTGGAAAACTAAATACAAGCACACTAAGCTTTTCCTGTATTATCCTGAATGAAGCACAACAGGTTGTAGGTTTGGGCTGAGAAAAACTGCTAGATCATTCTGCTCTCTAGTGTTTAGAGGGTGTTACTACATTATGTAAACTGTTGAAGGTTTTAGCAGATGAGTCTTCCTTTGTTGATAGACAATATACTGTAAATAATGCCTGATATCTTTTTATATGCATTATAATATGCTGTTATTTTATTTTGTATATAATTTTCATATATTAAAACATTACTGGGATTTACCTCTGGCTTCAATGGCGTTTATTGAATTTTTCACAAAGCTTATTCCCACGTCATCCAACTGGGCATCAACTATGGAATACACAAATATCATCACAATATATGTACCAGCAATAAATACAAGCATACAAACATTTTTTAAAGGTAAACTTTAGCTGTAAAAAGTAGCTCTGATATTAATTTGAGTTCACTCACTTCCTCTTTCTCTTGAATGTGTCCGGTTGAGATACTGCATCTGTGCATGAGAGATAAACATCAGAAAACACAAACCAGACCAGCACAAAACACATTACACCAAACAGAACAGAATTTATATACCAAACAAGAGACTATTACTGATCATTAAAATGCTTTGATGTACACACTACCATTCAAAAGTTTGAATGAGGTTTTTTTAATGTTGTAGTCTCACCAAGGCTACATTTATTTGATGAAAAATACAGCAACAACAGTAATATTCTGCAATATTATTACAATTTAATTTAACCTCAGGTTTTGTCAACTGAGAATCAGAGAATTATTTTGACTGAATATAGCTGTAGGGAGTTAAAGTGAGGGATTGACACACCGGCTCCTTTCCTCCCATCGCATGCATCCAGAATCTGTGGTCATCTTCTGAGAGAGCCTGAACTGTCAGCACTGTGCCTGGTCTAGAAACAAACAACCACACAAACTTAGCCTGCTGCTATATACAAAATTAAAACTGAACACAATTACTTATTTATTGAAGATTACTGGTCTTATGGTGCATGTTTAATTTCTATGTAATAACTGTGAAGCGTCTTTCCATTTCATGTTTCTATTATTTTAAGGTTGTGCCTCTGCATCTGACACCGAGTCGTGTTGAGGGCACACGCTTTGAGGTTAATGAAGAGAATAAACGTCACCACAGGAATACAGACAGACCAGCCCCTTCAGCAGTGAGGGCTATCTTTACATACAGGAGAAAAGTACACATGCAGCTTTTATGGTGCAAATCTGCGGTGTCTATTACTTTTTTTATTGAACGTCCAATCAATTTGAAATGGACAAAAATCAAGTCTATGCCTACATTTTTTTTTTTTTTTTTTTAATATCCTTTTCACTTGGAAAAACATTAGATTCTGGAAATCAAAGGCATATTCATTTTGAGATTGAGTCATCTCCTAATTTGGAAACATTCTGATGTGCTATTCATAAGGTTCCACTAACCAGCCTCATGATGCACACGATTAGCATTCATCATACACTCTGTCCGGGTCAGCTTTGGCTTTGATTAATGAGGGCTCTGAGTGTATCCTGGATGATCAAAATATTTTTGATCTGCATATACATGCAGTGCCAATGAATCTCATTTGTCTCGCACTCATGTTAAACCCTGTAGTTTCAGAAGGTTTTACGGTCCTATTGTTTTTCTTTTCTTGTTTATTATCATCTTAAGTTAAATGTATAATACCTAACAATCAAAAAAGGACTAATTTTGTTGGATTTGTTTTCAAAGGGGTCATAAAATGCATTTTCAGATCTTTATATTATGTTTCTGGCGGTTAGCTTATGAAGTTAGCAAAATTTTTTTAAAAATTTGTAAAAATGATAATTTCTATCCTCATTTTCACTGTCACAAAACACTTATTGGCGAACTTCACACCGTATCCACACCCTCCCCCACAGCATGTGTGACGTGTTTTGATGGTCGAGATGGCCAGCGCTGCAATAGAGTCATATTTGCACGAGTCAGATAAACAAAATTATACAATGGAACCACAACTATTGCCTCTGAAGACAAAATACTTGCCACTGCTATAGCTTTCAATACAAGATATTTAGAAAAACTGGCAGCTTTTTGAGAATAATTAAGAAAAGAGTCCGTTGTGAAATGAGATGAACAAACAAAAAACATTCTCTTTCAATCACTCAATCACGCTGTTAAAGTAAACATAAAACATGCATTTCTAATAGCTTAATCTCTTGGAAGGGTACGTACAGTTTTGGAGGTGCAGTTTGTCTACATCCAGGGACAACGCTTTTACTCAACAGCAGTACCACTCTTGTGATCGGTGGACAGACATAAGTTGCTAAGAGCACACATCCTTGATTTACATACGCATGTTAAGGGGCGTTTCAGAAGTGAAATTCATTTTAAACCGGGGAGCTAGCTGGGTAAGAAACTTTTTTATTGTAGAGTAACCTAGTACGTGTAAATATCAAGGGCATTTTGAGTTTCTATTTCATGACCCCTTTAAGCAAAAATCTACACGTCAAGGGATATTGGGTTACAAGTGAGTCATAGTCAGTGCTGGGGAAAGTTATTTTGAAAAGTAATGCATTACAATATTGCGTTACTCCCTTAAACAGTAACTAATTGCGTTACTTAGTTACTTTTTAAGAAAAGTAATGCGTTATATTACTTTTTCTCAAAAAAGTCATTTTTCGCTTCTGGTTTAACTGAATCATCAAAGGTCAGCAGCAAGTTGGTCAATAAAGTGAGATTAAATGCATAAAAATATTTGTTTTATTTAACATATTTAATTATTGGAGGTTTGCATAGTATTCTGATTTTGCATTTCACTGATTTTATTAATTTTGAGGAATACTGAATCTTTTTTTGTGCAAGTGATATTATTAAATACATGTTCACATTTAGTCTAGAACTACAATACTATCATGTTTACACACAACACCTCTGCACTTACTCCCGATTTCTCTCAACATGAGGTCAGGAGAGCTGTCAGTCAATAAATGGGAAAAAGTAACTTGCGTTACTTATTTGAAAAAGTAACTTGTTTTAAATTTAAAAGTAATGCGTTACTTTACTAGTTACTTGAAAAAAGTAATCTGATTACGTAACTCGAGTTACTTGTAATGCGTTACCCCCAACACTGGTCATAGTAAAACACTGTAAAAGTTTTTATTTTTGATGTATAAACGACATTATTTCTTGTGAATCAGAAATGCATCATAACATTTATTCATGCTAAGCATTATAACTGGAGACATGGCCAACATACCGATCTGTGATCTCTATGTCTAGGCAGAACCTCCTGTCAAGTGTGTCTGTGGTTTTGCGGACACAAGACTTCAGTGTAACAGAGTCCGTCTCACCCTGAAAGGATACAGAACATTCTGTGAACAGCAGATCAGCAATATATTTATATTTTATGAAACATGACATTATGACTAATGTGTCGTGTGATGAGAACTTACAAGCTTCCCGCCTGATCTCTGGTCAAATGTTTTCATGTGTATAATTTTTTGTTCTTTGACAAACGTGCAATAGCGTTTCACCCAGCTAGATCCAAAAGGAGGAGGTCCTGCAGAAATAGCAATAACTATCAATAATGCAACCAGCAAAGCACAGGATGCATGCCATGACAGTCAGTAAAAGGTAATAGGCACCCCAGAGTTACATCATAAAAATTGTCTTGCGTACGTTTCTCCTGCATGTAAAGATAGCCCTCGCTGCTGATGGGGCTGGTCTGTCTGTACTCCTGTGGTGACTCTTTGATTCTCTTCAATAACTCGTACACCTCAGAGCGTGTGCCTTCAAAACGACTCCGTGTCTAAAAGCAGAGGCACAACCATAAAATAATAGAAACATAACAAAATAACACAATCATTGATAAAGTTTTACAAATTCTGTGAGGGCCTGGTCACGGGGAATTTACACTGATAGATTACTCAATGCATTGGAAAAAAAAAAAAAAACCACCTCAATGTGCTTAAACATGCTAATCCATGTTTACAAGCTATACATCCTCAGAACTCTGACCCTGACCATCACAACTGATTTATAGCTGATTAAAAACAAAACACCAGGGAGGACAGTGACATGGTCCAATCAAATAGGACGGGGGAGGAAGTCGGCTCTCAAACTTCCGGCTTAGAAGTTAAACACAATGGAAGGTCAATGCAAACAAAGGCCTTTAAGTTTCCCTTGGAAACCTTGGCCCTCTCAAAATGCTGCTGTATCCTGTCTTGGTAACTCTCTTTCCATGTCACTCTGCGAGCCAATAGCATTAACCAGAAGAATTTGAGTAAAGACTGTCAAATCTCTGAAAATCACTCTACATGTGTTGATAAATTTGGAGGACCAAATTACTCAAAATGAAATAATTAAATAAATAATGAATTTCAATAAAACAACAATTAAATGCACCAGTTTATTCTGAAATAATTAAATAATTATTAAATAATTTATTTATCTATTACTTAATTAAATCAATCAATCAATAAAATGTACCCATTTATTTAGTTAAAATCCATGAAAACACAACATTTATTGTTTAATATATTTCACAATATCCTCTTACACACACTATTCTTGTGTTTAAATATCCATTTCTTTCATAATAAAATGTGCTTTTTCAAAAAGCTGTTTTTTCATAATAATATGCTAAATTTATGAATGACGCCTATTTGACGAATCATGTATTTCCAAAGCATGATTTTCCCAAAGATTCTTTTCATAATAATAGAGGACATTTCACAAATGCCAATCAACAGACAGTGGGCGGTGAAATTATTAAATTATTTCAGAATAAACTGGTACATTTAATTGTTGTTTTATTGAATTTATATTTTATTGAATTATTTCATTTTGAGTAATTTGGTCCTCCATAGATAAACAGTTTATACTATGCTGTTTAATGCAAAAATGGATTTGGATATATGCAATGAAAAAAAAAAAAATCTTTATGAGTAACTCATTCAAAAAAGATTTAAAGTTTTGTATTAAAGTCAAAAACATTATGCCATTTTTTACTTACATTTTGAATATTGATTTGAAGGGCCTTTTTGTAATGGTCAAAATCTTTGGCCAACTCATATCCCTGATGATAGAAGGTAAATACAGTCTGAAAGAATGCCAGCATCTGCACAAGAGAGAGAGAGGGGAAGACGGGAATGAGAGGAAGAAAAAAAAACAAAAAAAAACAAAAATAACACTACTTATATTCTCTAGGACAGACATTAAATTGTTCATATATGTGTTTGTGTCTAAATCTCTATGTGATGTCAAAGATTCAAAAAGTCAAAAAAGTCATACAGGCATCCATAAACTGGAAAGTAATCAGGTAAATATTTGCTCTGCTAAAACACTCTGCTAAATTAGAAGGATACTAATTTATTTGCTCATGCAAACTATCAAACTGTGTGTCCTAGGTGAATTAGTGAGAATTAGTGAGAATGCAGGCCCAAACAGACCCACTTGCAAATGGCCTGGACACACCCATATTTAAAAGAGGCTTTTGTGTGTGGTAATTGTACCAATTGTAACCATGCTGCACTTACAGCTCTCACTAAATATAATTCTATTTCATTTATTTATTTGATATAAGGTAGACTACACTACTGTCTAAAAGTCTGGGGTCACTGAGATGCATCACGGTTTCCACAAAAGTATTAAGCAGCAAAACTGTTTTCAGCACTGATAAATATAATTGAGTCTCTTGAGCAGAAAATCAGCATATTAAAACGACTTCTGAAGACACTGAAGACTGGAGTGATGGTTGCTAAAAATTCAGCTTTGCCAACACAGGAATAAATTGCATTTCAGATTATATAAAAACAGTTATTTTAAATTGTAATGTCACAATATCACTGTTCTTTTTCTCAGTATTTTTAAACAAATAAATGCAGCCTTGGTGAGCATAACAGAATATTGTAAATAGGGTTATGTTTAATAATATTATTATGATGTAACTTATCTGTATATACTGTACATAGTGTCCCCTTTCATTTTATAATCAAAGTGATTTTTATTTTTCATTTTAAATTCAGTTTTGTATAAAATTAGCAAACTTACAACATGCCAAAGAAATAGTAAGGAGTACAGTATGCCATTTCAAACATAGCCCTTATTTTTGTTATTCTGTTCGGTGCACACACCAGCTTGTTACTAAGTGTTATGGCAATACTTAGGAAATAATGTATATGTATAAATAAATGTCTATTTGTAACGTATTCTGGTGCTGTACAATCACTTCACAGCATTGAGAGTATTTGATTAAATGTGCTTCCTTTCTGTTTTTGTGGCATGCGAAACCATATCAAATGCTGTTGATAGACAAACATGAAAGCAAACCATGTTGAAATAAATCAATATGAATGACCATCTGGATGAAGGGTCATGCACTCACAGGCTCAACACACTCAAACTTCTTCCTCTCCTGTATCTCCTGCAGCTTGCAAACGTACTCCAGAGATGTCTCCTGAAAATGCTGTCTCATTGCGTCCACCGACACGTCTGCCTGAAAAACAGAGTCATAACAGTTAAGATGAAAATGTTGAAGAAAGCCAAGAAGAGAAGTCATCACATGAAAATTAGGAATGACTTAAAGGGATAGTTCACCCAAAAATGAAAATTACCCCCTGATTTACTTCAGACGACTTAACACTTTTTAACACATTATAAAGTAAAATATAGCTTCCGGTGGACCACCTTCCGTATTAATTTACGGAAAAAGCGTAAATGGCTCGACGATGACGTCGGACGTAGCGTAAGCATTTTGAACTGCGAGAGGCGTTACACTTTCTGCGTAAGTTGAATACGGAAGGTGGTCTGCCGGAAGCTAGATATTTTACTTTATAACATGTTAAATATGGATATTTTTCTTACGCAAACCCATCGACTCGCTTCAGAAGGCCTTTATTAACCCTCCAGAGCCGTGTGGATTACTTTTATAATGGATGGATGCACTTTTTTCGACTTCAGATTTTGGGCTGCCATTCACTGCCATTATAATGCTTGGATTAGCCAGGACATTTTTTAATATAACTCCGACTGTATTCGTCTGAAAGAAGAATGTCATATACACCTAGGATGGCATTTTTGGGTGAACTATCCCTTTAAGATGGAGAAATGGGTTTTTCCAAAAGGTGTCTGCATGTCCATGTGTAGCCTGCCTTACAACACAAAGGGCCTTATTTTGAAAATTGAACATTTGAAAACAAAGAAATGACTTTGATGATGCAATTGTGTAAAGTATTGTGTGAATGCAAACTGTGCTAAACAGTAACTACTGTAATATAGTTATTAGTTGTGCAAATACAGTTAAATACAGTGCATCACACTGAAGTCTCTTAGCAACATTCCTTGGCGAACTCCATCATAAATAAACACAGTTATGTAGGCTTAAAGTCTCAAAACTTTACCAAAAAAAAAGAAACTTGGAACTTGAACTTGCAATTGAAGGTGTCTATGGCCACATACACACTGCCAAGTTTTGGCAACTGCATTTAAATGTGAGAATGAATCACTTAAGCTGTTGTCCTGTGCATGTTATGGGTTCTGGCGTATATATCGAATACAGGAATAACTCCCAGATTCATTCAGTTGACACTGAAATAACCACAGCAATGTTTAGATTTCTTGTAAACAAGAAAATTGGATGCCAATAGTTTAACCCAACTGGTGTTTGTGACATTAGCTAGTTATAACTTTTATTATAGTATTACTGGAGATGTATTCATCAGATTATAATTATTGTTTTTTTTTTTTTTTTATAAACCACCACCAACAGATTTTCTGTGTTTTGTTTTTTATCTTTAAGCACATGCTTTCAACAGAGTGCCTTATCTGCACTGTAAATGTCGGACTGGTGGGAGAAACTACTGCAGAGAGACACAGCATAAAACATAAATAAATAAATAGTCTGCATTAACACAGAGTTGCTCAGTTGGAAATCACTTTAATTTAATTTAATTTATTGAAAGCAGTCATCTAGAGATGTAACAGTGTCTAAAGATGTTTAAAAGTTCAGTAGAACTATTTGTTGCGTAATTAATTACACTGAATGACCAAAATGCTCATCCATAACCATATTTGGCTGCAGTCAATGTGTACATGGCCCATAATAGCTTAAGTGTCTTATGAACTGAAGAACAATTTAGCAGTCCTCTAGCATTCTTCAGCATTTCTATGAATCATAAAGTTTGTCAGCTGTGAACACCAGTCTGACTCTAAATAGCCCACTGATAAAACCACTGCCCTTGACTCAAAACACACACGTCATATGGTCCACAGGAACATAATGGCCCACCATAAAAATATCAACAGTCTCTAGTGCTTTTTGTTCTCAATGTATACAACACTCATGCCTGATGGGCATGCCTTAAAAGGTTATGTTCCCCAGACCTTGTTCGATCAAGACTTGGGATAATAATAATTTGTTTAGGTTTTGGGTGAGATGCCTAGCTTCTTAAATATAGTAGAAATAATGACAGACTGTACCTTCACTAAACAACTGCAATAAACAGTATTGTAAATAATACAGAAAACCACTGACCTTGACTTAAAAATCAGATTTTTTTTCTTGATGAGATACAGAAGAGAACCAGCAATTCTGAAAATAGTTTGCATTACACATCCAACTTGTGTGTGGGAAGAATGAAATATGAAGTACCTCCTGTAATTGTGGCTCCTTCTTCTTTGCTGACATGTTCAAAAGTTTCTCTAGTGAGCTGTAGTACTTCTCTGTTTCCTTCTCGTACCTCTTTCTCTCTGCCTGAAGATAGCATGAGAAAATATGAAATGGAGGAACTTGGAGCTATTTTTAATATATGGAACGAGAAGAAAGTTTTAAAAAGTTAACTGGTTTCAATAAATGTACAGTTTTCCATTTATTTTAATTAAATCAATGCAAACATCCTTAATGTGGGAGCTGACAGTGTAGAGCTATATTTTTACCTTTGCTGAGCCGAGATGCTCTTTCCGAAACTTTTCTAAAGGCTTCATCAGTGTCTCTGTGATGTTTCTCATCTGTGAAAATGCAATTCAGTAATTTGATATATGACATTTGACAATTTAATTTAATTATATTAAACATTAGCAGAAACAGGATGATTTCCTTTCATCAAAACCTACAATGTGTTTGTTCAAGTTTCAATTTTAAATGTCAATTAAAGCTGCAAACAGAGATGAAAGGGCCTTCGCACCCGGGGCCACCACCACCCGGTGGCCTCAGGAAAACAGTGAATAGTGGGCGACATGCATTTAAGCAGGTAAATATAAGAGAAATATGGCAGTCACTTTAATGTGCCACACTTCCTGCTGCCAGCAGGTGGTGCTTTGATTATAACTGAATATTGTCAGGACTATTATCAAACATGTGAAGTTTAAAGGCAGATTGGACATTGTATGCCTAAGCTACAACAACTTCCTGTTTCATGGCGTAAATCGAATACATTAGCACTTGGAAATGGCAAAAACTGCAAAAAATTTGCAGAGAAAATTCAAAATCTCACTTCCTGTTGGGTTTTCAGATTTGGCTGCCAGGGACTTTTTTGTAGGTATTGGTACTGTTACATTTGTCTACTGAATTTCATACTTGTACGTGAAATTTTGTAGGTGGCGCTATCGAGCCATTTTGCCACACCTAAATCTGAAACCCATATCAGATGTAAATTTTCACCACTTCCGATGCGTGTGCAAAGTTTCATGAGTTTTCAAGCATGTTTAGGCCCTCAAAAATTCGATTCATTTCGGAGAAGAATAATAGATTGAGCAATTCCAAAAGGTCCCTCACACCATCGGTGCTTGGGACCTAATAAAAGTGACATTCCGTGGTGATGACTAAACCTACACAGTAATACATCCACAGAAAGCTCCACAGATTTCTACAGAAATTAATTGCCTGCCATTCATAAAATGAATGGCAGGAAAAATTATATCAATGTTTTTGCGTTCACTTGCAGTGTTGGGAAGGTTACTTCAAAAATGTAATAGGTTACAGATTACTTTAGTTACCTTATTAAAAATGCAATAAGTAGTGTAACTCTTTCAATTACTTTATTAAATTAACGTAACTGATTACATTTGATTAGTTTATGATTATTTTTCTAATTTCCAGCATTTTTATCACTTGCCATGGAGGCAACTCTCAGACAGGTTGTAACTTAAAGCTTTCAGCGGCAATGTGGATTGATGTAATTGGCAGACATTGTGCTCTGCAAATTCAAACAAGAACCAATCAAAAGCATCAGAATAGCATCACTTTACTAAACCGCCTTTAAATGGCAGGAGGCATCGTGCTCATCAAAAACAGTCAAAGCAACAAATTAATATTATTCAACATATCCTAGCTTGTTACAGAAAATATTCAGGTGTAACCCCCTTTGTAATCATTTACATTTTCATAAGTAACTAATTTAATTACACATTTTTTCTCAGTAACTGATTACAGTTACATTTCTTTTGTAGTTCAATTACGTAATCTAGTTACTCCACAACACTGTTCACTTGCAAAACTTTTGTGTTCTAACAAGAACCTGCATTAGACTTTGCAAAAAAAAAAAAAGAAATGTTGCGTTTACTCACAAAACTTTTGCCACCAGTTTTGCATTTGCCCAAGAAAGTTCTTGAGAGAACACAAAACTTTGTGAGAGAACGCAGTTTTGCGAGCAAATGCAAAGTTTCTCTGAGAAATGCAGAAGTTTAAAAAATACAAATAAAATGCAAACACATTGAAATACAATTTACCTTTAAGGGCTCTATACAATAATATGAATGCAGCTCTGCACATATTTGTCATGATTTTTTTTTTTTTTTTACATTTTCTGTGTAAACGACCAAGCTTTTGAAGTTTAGGAACACAATTTCCCTTTTTAAGTAATTAAGGACATTCTCTGAGAATTCAGAAGCATTTCAGAAACCAACTACAGTGGGGAGAACAAGTATTTGATACACTGCCGATTTTGCAGGTTTGCACACTTACAAAGCATGTAGAAGTCTGTAATTTTTATCATAGGTACTCTTCAACTGTGAGTGATGGAATCTAAAACAAAAATCCAGAAAATCACATTGTATGATTTTTAAGTAATTAATTAGCATTTTATTGCATGACATAAGTATTTGATACATCAGAAAAGCAGAACTTAACATTTGGTACAGAAACCTTTGTTTGCAATTATAGAGATCATACGTTTCCTGTAGTTCTTGACCAGGTTTGCACACACTGCAGCAGGGATTTTGGCCCATTCCTCCATACAGACCTTCTCCAGATCCTTCAGGTTTCGGGGCTGTCGCTGGGCAATACGGACTTTCAGCTCCCTCCAAAGATTTTCTATTGGGTTCAGGTCTGGAGACTGGCTAGGCCACTCCAGGACCTTGAGATGCTTCTTTCGGAGCCACTCCTTAGTTGCCCTGGCTGTGTGTTTCGGGTCACTGTCATGCTGGAAGACCCAGCCACGACCCATCTTCAATGCTCTTACTGAGGGAAGGAGGTTGTTGGCCAAGATCTCGCGATACATGGCCCCATCCATCCTCCCCTCAATACGGTGCAGTCGTCCTGTCCCCTTTGCAGAAAAGCATCCCCAAAGAATGATGTTTCCACCTCCATGCTTCACGGTTGGGATGGTGTTCTTGGGGTTGTACTCATCCTTCTTCCTCCAAGCACGGCAAGTGGAGTTTAGACCAAAAAGCTCTATTTTTGTCTCATCAGACCACATGACCTTCTCCCATTCCTCCTCTGGATCATCCAGATGGTCATTGGCAAACTTCAGACGGGCCTGGACATGCGCTGGCTTGAGCAGGGGGACCTTGCGTGCGCTGCAGGATTTTAATCCATGACGGCGTAGTGTGTTACTAATGGTTTTCTTTGAGACTGTGGTCCCAGCTCTCTTCAGGTCATTGACCAGGTCCTGCCGTGTAGTTCTGGGCTGATCCCTCACCTTCCTCATGATCATTGATGCCCCACAAGGTGAGATCTTGCATGGTGCCCCAGACCGAGGGAGATTGACCGTCATCTTGAACTACTTCCATTTTCTAATAATTGCGCCAACAGTTGTTGCCTTCTCACCAAGCTGCTTGCCTATTGTCCTGTAGCCCATCCCAGCCTTGTGCAAGTCTACAATTTTATCCCTGATGTCCTTACACAGCTCTCTGGTCTTGGCCATTGTGGAGAGGTTGGAGTCTGTTTGATTGAGTGTGTGGACAGGTGTCTTTTATACAGGTAACGAGTTCAAACAGATGCAGTTAATACAGGTAATGAGTGGAGAACAGGAGGGCTTCTTAAAGAAAAACTAACAGGTCTGTGAGAGCCGGAATTCTTACTGGTTGGTAGGTGATCAAATACTTATGTCATGCAATAAAATGCAAATTAATTATTTAAAAATCATACAATGTGATTTTCTGGATTCCGTCTCTCACAGTTGAAGTGTACCTATGATAAAAATTACACACCTCTACATGCTTTGTAAGTAGGAAAACCTGCAAAATCGGCAGTGTATCAAATACTTGTTCTCCCCACTGTATTTTTTAAAGCTTATATTTTAATAACAAGGATGAATAATATTCATTAATTTATAAAAACAAATCTTTACCCTGAAATAAGGTAATGAAATAACCAAGGCAACCCATGATGCAACTGTTGTTACTCATTAGGACTGAGAATGAGCATCTCTGGGCTACCATTACTCTGTTTCTGACCCTGTCAGGGCCTGTTAGCTCTGCCCCTTCCACACATGCCTCCAGTGAGCCAAGGGGCCATAACATCACTGGCCTGCTGCAGTGCTATGAACGGGTGGGGCTCAAAACTGAGCTCATAACAACTGTCAGCTGTTGCACTTTGAGTCATGGGCAGGGCCTTCAGCTCTCTAATTCTGCATACTAAATACTAGCATGACCTACGTGCAACATGAGCCCTTCCTACATAGATTGTTAACCACCTATTAGAATATATAGCCCTCTCATACCTTAAAAAAAAAAAAAAAAAAATTAAAAAATTATGCCAGAGAAAGGGATTTGGCAATCTAATAAGTAAAACTGAAATCTTTTCTTTTATGTCTAATTTTTTTTTACACATTTTACACTGTAAAAGCAAGTTGCTAATACAGATAACATACACATTAGTCTTTGAAATATAAAGGAATTAAACCAAGTGCCATTGGACGTTCCAGCAGAGCTTTTGAAAGTACAGTTCCTACTCAACACAGTTGAAGTGACATGACTCAACATAAGCAGCAGTCTTGCGCAATCTCTGAGTAATCTGTGAGAGAGGACACAAATAACTTATGGCAATGTAACTCATTTCCTGTGGCAAAGCTGTGACTCAAACAAAACTACAGCATGCAGGAACAAACAGAGGACTGACGTCGCTTTACGGAGTATGTGTTGAGAAGTGTGTTGAACTCAATGTTAAAACTGATTACAGTTTGTGTCTCTCCTCAAATGGCCATGATAGCATGTTCCATAAATATCTTTTAGCCTGCAAGGAATTGAGTGAAATGTATAACAGAGAGTGTGTTTAGTGCAAGTCTCAACTGGTTGTGCTCACCATCAGCTCTCTTTGGTCTTCCAAGTTTCTGAGAAAGGATGAGAACTCTTGCAAGGATTCATCTGAAATGACACATATTCAGACACTGAGAAAAGCACGATATAAGCAAATGTATGCATGTATGTAAATTAATATGCAAAAAGGGGAAAAAAAAAAAAAAAAACTCACCAATGCACTTCTCATCATCAGTTTTGGCATCGCCAATGTACTCAAATTTGAACTCACCCAGGCACTGAGCAAACTTCTTCTGGGCCAATGAAAGCTCTGCAAGGCAAAGGGCGAAGGTTTTTAAATCTGAAGGGAAATTAGGAATTGCTTTATTTTTGGATGTTCTGGCAGAAATATTTCCCATCATTTTCATTCGGGAAGGTGTGCCACACGTTAACTCACGCTACCATTCAGAAATGTGGAGTCAGTAATATTTCGGTAACACTTTATAATAGGGTATTAATTAACATTAAGTAATATACAAAACATTTCTTACAGTATTTATTCATCTTTGTTAATGTTAGTTAATAAAAATACAACTGGTCATTGTTTGTTCATGTTAGTTCACAAAGCATTAACTAATATTAACAAATACGACTTTTGATTTTAATAATGTATTAGTAAATGTTGAAATTAACATGGACTAAGATTAATAAATGCTGTGGAAGTATTGTTCTTATTCTTAGTTCATGTTAACTAAAGTAGTAAATGTTAACTAATGAAACCTTATTGTAAAGTGTTACCAAAACATCTTTGAAACAAATTAATTGTATTCAGCAAGGACACATTAAAATAAATCATAAGTGACATGATGATGTCACACAAATATTTCTAGTTCTTTTAAGCTTTCTATTAATCAAAATGTCCTGAAAAATGTCCCACTTCTTCAAAAACACACAAAAAAAAAAAATCCCCAAGACCCCAAACCTTTGAACGGTAAAGTATGTAAACCAATCCATGACATTACCTTAAACATTTAAAGCACACACAATTGTTTTATTGTATCGCACTGGGAATATTTGGATAACATTGTCCTCTGTTCAGGTGAAGCATTTCTGAAAAATAGCTTAACAATACCATCCATTTATAGATATGAGCTGGTCATAGTGAAAGTTATGCTCTGCAAACATCCTGCTGGACTCTTATGTTGCCGAGAACATCCTGAAGTAGCAGGTGTTGCTAATAGATACCAAGAATTCCCCTTCCCTCAGAAAAACGTGGAAAACCCAATGAAAAAAGAAGTGAAACTTCGCCTGGAACATGAGGCTGGGAGAGGATTTGTAAATCAGAGGGAGCAAATTTCATTCTGTGGATTCCCAAAGGATGATCCCGATATAAGTGAACTCTCACTGGGGTCCGTGGGACAGAGGGCTGGGGTATTTTAGGACGAACACTATGAGCAGTATCCAGTAATGTAGTGTAGTCAACATTGACAGCTGGGCCCGTCTGTGTGAAAAGAGCTGGCAGTGTAGTAGACCTGTCACATCTTCTCCTGCTTACTATGGTGGTTTCTAAATTTTCCTTGCCATATTTGTCTCAGATTTACAGTCTTTTATCACTGTAATCCACTTGTAAAGTCATTCTAATTAATTCCATTCAATCATTCATGAATGACCCATATTTCATTTATGGCCACACAGCTACCCATTAAGCTGCTTACTCCACCTTCTTGCCCAGTCCGAACTAAAAACGCCTGGTCAACTCATCTGTGCGGGGTTAAGTGAGAGTGGATTACTATACAACAAAGCTCAATCATGTGAGTCTGGCAGAGTGGACTTGCTGACTACATGCCCCCGGACAGAGCGGACTGAGAATGTCAAGAGATAAATGAGAATGATAAACACTATGCTCTAGGGCAGGGCAGGGCAGGGCAGGGCAGGGGTATTCAATTAAAGTTCCATGAGACCCAGTCTCTAAATGTTTGACTGCAAGAAGATATCTGTACACTATGTGACATTCAGATTGTGTCAGTGAGATGCATTCATATCACTTGTTTAAAGTTTATGTAAACATATCATGGTATTTGCATAGTAAAGAGAACTACTGTGTGGTGAAAAAAACGCTCTGATTAATAATAGGTATTTTTCACAGACTATGATGACGTGTTTTAATGGTCATGAGCATGATGAATCCTGCAAAGTTTTTTATATGTTCATTTTTTTTTTTGTATTGTATGCACATTTATAACACTATACTTTGTATTATATTACTTTTGCATCAAATTACAAAAAAATAGTAAATGCTGCTGTGAGGGTGTTTCTAATACAGTGGCTGTGGGAGTGACGGTCAAATTGACATTTCTTTCTTTCTTCTGACCTCTTTTGAAAGTTGTGAAAACACTATTGTGGAGTTTTTCTTTTGTTATTTGAGCAAATGGGAACATATATTTAATGTAGTCTCTTACAACAACACTTACGCTTAGACTTCGCCGGAAATAAATCTAGCCCGCAATGCTGAACGCTGGAAACACAAAACCCGGAAATGTGAAAAAGGCGAATTATATAATTATAAGGTCTGTCAATCATTAGCAATCTATAGCTAGGCTCAACGCTAAGATTTTTTTCTACTGGCCCGGTTGGCGAACAGGAACATCTGAATGGATTATACTGTATATAGCCTAGAAAGTGCACAAAGACATCTTCTATTATAATCACTGAAAAGCAGAACTCAGCACTGAACAAAAACTATGACGCAAATACACATAGTAAATAGAAACATTTGACGTCCTCCAGAGCACAAACACAAATACGCACTGGAGCGTTTACCAAATCGGTTGTCAATACGATATTATTACAGTATCAACTGAGAGTGCTCTTGCTTTTGTTTGAGTGTGCTTAGTTTGGTTTAGGTTTAGTTACTTGTAATTATGCATAATTTACTGTTATTGCTATAGTAAGTACATGTAGTAACTTGTGCCACATAATTCAGCTCACTGTGAGGTATGACAATTCTGTTTATTGCAGAGAAGTGTATTAATGTCTAGAATAGATCTATGACAGCAACCTTTTACACAGCATCCATCCACCCATCCGTAAAGACAACATCTGTCTAACTAACAATGCCTCTCTAACTCCACAACACCACTGTGTGCAGGGGAGGTTGATCGCCTAATTCTAGTGGGTATTAGGAAGGGCAAATGGCAGCCAGTGGGCACTGGACTAAATTAATGCATTGTTTGTTGAGCTTCTGTTCTTTCAGCCAGACTCAAATAGAATCGCCAGGAAAAAGTTCTCTTTTCTTCCATATGTGTGTAAGGTAAGCATCACTCTGTAAACACATATGAAGACATGGCTGTGGAAGTTGCCACATGTTACAACATGCAATCAGAAATGAAATTCAAAACTAAAAGTGCCATGAAGAATGTAAGCAGATCAGACTCTGGCTCAAGAGAACTCCAAGTAAATCATCTGGAATAGAGGTTAAATGACAGTAAAATATACACTACAACATAACATATATATATATACATACAGTGGGGAGAACAAGTATTTGATACACTGCCGATTTTGCAGGTTTGCCCACTTACAAAGCATGTAGAAGTCTGTAATTTTTATCATAGGTACTCTTCAACTGTGAGTGACGGAATCTAAAACAAAAATCCAGAAAATCACTCTGTATGATTTTTAAGTAATTAATTTGCATTTTATTGCATGACACAAGTATTTGATACATCAGAAAAGCAGAACTTAATATTTGGTACAGAAACCTTTGTTTGCAATTATAGAGATCATACGTTTCCTGTAGTTCTTTGCACACACTGCAGCAGGGATTTTGGCCCACTCCTCCGTAAACAGACCTTCTCCAGATCCTTCAGGTTTCGGGGCTGTCGCTGGGCAATACGGACTTTCAGCTCCCTCCAAAGATTTTCTATTGGGATCAGGTCTGGAGACTGGCTAGGCCACTCCAGGACCTTGAGATGCTTCTTACGGAGCCACTCCTTAGTTGCCCTGGCTGTGTGTTTCGGGTCGTTGTCATGCTGGAAGACCCAGCCACGACCCATCTTCAATGCTCTTACTGAGGGAAGGAGGTTGTTGGCCAAGATCTCGCGATACATGGCCCCATCCATCCTCCCCTCAATACGGTGCAGTCGTCCTGTCCCCTTTGCAGAAAAGCATCCCCAAAGAATGATGTTTCCACCTCCATGCTTCACAGTTGGGATGGTGTTCTTGGGGTTGTACTAATCCTTCTTCTTCCTCCAAACACAGCGAGTGGAGTTTAGACCAAAAAGCTCTATTTTTGTCTCATCAGACCACATGACCTTCTCCCATTCCTCCTCTGGATCATCCAGATGGTCATTGGCAAACTTCAGACGGGCCTGGACATGCGCTGGCTTGAGCAGGGGGACCTTGTGTGCGCTGCAGGATTTTAATCCATGATGGCGTAGTGTGTTACTAATGGTTTTCTTTGAGACTGTGGTCCCAGCTCTCTTTAGGTCATTGACCAGGTCCTGCTGTGTAGTTCTGGGCTGATCCCTCACCTTCCTCATGATCATTGATGCCCCACGAGGTGAGATCTTGCATGGTGCCCCAGACCGAGGGAGATTGACCGTCATCTTGAACTTCTTCCATTTTCTAATAATTGCGCCAACAGTTGTTGCCTTCTCACCAAGCTGCTTGCCTATTGTCCTGTAGCCCATCCCAGCCTTGTGCAGGTCTACAATTTTATCCCTGATGTCCTTACACAGCTCTCTGGTCTTGGCCATTGTGGAGAGGTTGGAGTCTGTTTGATTGAGTGTGTGGACAGGTGTCTTTTATACAGGTAACGAGTTCAAACAGGTGCAGTTAATACAGGTAATGAGTGGAGAACAGGAGGGCTTCTTAAAGAAAAACTAACAGGTCTGGGAGAGACGGAATTCTTACTGGTTGGTAGGTGATCATTTACTTATGCAATAAAATGCAAATTAATTATTTAAAAATCATACAATGTGATTTTCTGGATTTTTGTTTTAGATTCCGTCTCTCACAGTTGAAGTGTACCTATGATAAAAATTACAGACTTCTACATGCCTTGTAAGTAGGAAAACCTACAAAATCGGCAGTGTATCAAATACTTGTTCTCCCCACTGTATATATGTTAGGGGTCAGTACGTTTTTTTTTTTTAAATGTTTTTGAAAGAAGTCACTTATGCTCACCACGGCTGCCTTTATTGTGAAATATTATTACAATTTAAAATTACTGTTAATCTATTTTAAAATGTAATTTATTCCTGTGATGGACAAGCTGGATTTTCAGTATCATTACTCCAGTCTTCAGTGTCACATGATCCTTTAGAAATCATTCTAATATGCTGATTTTCTGCTCAAGAAACATGTATTATTATCAATGTTGCTTTGCTATCACAAGAATAAATTACATTTTTAAATATATTCAGGCCACATCCACACGAAGCCAGAGCTTTCCCCATCCAATCTTTTTTTTCCCTCGTCTCAAGAAATATCTGCGTACACACGAAACCACTGAAACCGACTCAAAACGATATAGTATACATGCCAGATCAATATGTGGCGCTGTAATTCTGCCACAGAGATAGACTAAAAACTGAGAAGACGACTTGGATCATGCAAGAGATGTGGGGTGATGACATCATCGCTTCACAAAATATACGGATTGGCTGTACACATGAAAACGTAAGGGTGTCGTTTTCAGATTTATCCAATCTGGGACCCGGTTTCAAAAAATAGCGAAAACCCAAAAACGCCAGATCCGTCTGGACGAAACGCCGACATGATACAAAATATTTACGTATAAAGCTAAACGCATCTCTGTATGTACGGGGCCTCAGATGGAAAATATTTTTGATCAAATAAAAGGCAGCCGTGGTGAGCAATGAGCATAAAAGACTTCTTGCAAAAACATAAAACATCTTACCGACCTCAAACGTTGAACGGTAGTGTATAGATTCAACAATTTTCACAAAACCTCCTCTATGTTAACCAGCTATATAACACATATCCTAAATAAACACTTACCAATCACCAAATGAGAGTAAAATAAGGCTTATGAGTAAAGTTCGGTTGTAACTGTATTATAAAGCGCCATTACCAGTTTTGAACTGCAGAATAATAATTTGACCCTCGATAATGTAAGGGACATGAGCAACTCAATTTAAGGCTATCAAAGAAAACACCAATCTTCACATCTACTATATACTTAGAGCAGTCATCTAAGCAATGTCAGCTGAAAAAAACAAGTTCAGAAACTTGAGATAGGGTCTACCCCGTATACTCTGGACTCTAAACAACAACGCTGACCCAGCAGTAATGTGCAGGCACAAACAGGACAGTCAGAGACCTGACTCATGGCATTGAGATCTGCTGCTCACTCAAGGGGAATGCTTGAAGCATTGATTTGCTTTGGAGGGAATGTGACTTAAGCGGTCTTAGGATGTGCAATCAGAAAGGGCATAGTGTTATGGGAATATCAAGAGGGGGGTGCTAACAGCACACACACACGGAGGTTCGGCCCATTGACAATCCCCCAAAAATTCCCTGGTCAATCCAAGGGAATTCTTCAACAGTAAAGCAATTTGAAAACACAAACCAATAACAACACACCCTGGAAACAGTGACTGTAAGGTCAAACTCTGAGTACAGCCAAACCCTGGTGTTGACCCAAGCAAAATATTTTGTCAAATTAATGACAGAGACTCAGTCACCATTACAATTTTCTGCACCAAGCATAAGCCATAGATTTGATAACAAATATATTATGTAGACCTTAAAATGTTAGCAAAAAGTCACTCGTTCCAGGAAACCGACAATTCTGTTGTGTCAACCTATATATTATGGAGAGGTTAAATACAGGTTTGGTGCCTTATTGTCAAAACAAAGGCACTCGCAGAGACACATATTTTAGTTTCAAACACAGAGGCCTGCATTTAAAGTGGCATTATATGTTTTAAATTGAGAGTGAAGACAGACACACTTTGCTGATAAATTAAACTACAAGGCTTGTGCAGCCCTGCATCATGACTTTAAAACACCCTTTCAAAAAAAAAAAAAAAAAAAAAAAAATATCTTCAACCAAAAAAGAAAATCATGTCATAATTTACTTACCCTTACATCATTCTGGTATGGTTTTCTTTTATACGCTGAATACAAATGTTCATGCTACTTGTTTCCACACAGTTGAGGTGAATGCTTACCAGGGGCTGTCAAGCTCCAAAAAAAAAAAAAAAAAAAAAAGACAAAAATCTCCATAAAAATACCATAACAGTACCAAATTTAGCGCATCAAGGTGTGTCACATCAGGTCGGATGCCAATGATTCAAAATGTCTTTGGTTCTCATGTGTCTAGTATAACTGATCATGAGGTGCTACATTTGAATATGCACACTATGGAGTTGTAAGGACTACTTACTTGCTTTACTGGAAAAAAAACAAACAAACAAACAAACAAAAAACTATTGATAAATTTGAGCAATATTTGATACCCAAAACTAGACGATCGGGTATGTTCTGCACATGTTTGTCTACTACACACAAACACACACACAAGCATGCGTGATGCTCATGGTATTTTCAGTGTCTGTATGATGACACTCCACATGAACATGAACCACATGAAGTCGATGGTGGAAGATTTGGGGCCCTATCATACACCCTGCACAATGCGGCGCCAGGCACAACGCAAGTGTTTTTTGCTAGTTTCAGCCTGACGCAGTTATCATTTTCACATCCTGCGCCATGTTGTTTAATTGACAAATGCATTTGCGCCCATTTGTAATTTGCCCATCCGCTTCGCGTCGTGATCGCATTACCACCTCGGGTGTGCATTATTTTTTGAATAATTCAACAGCCTGTTGTCAACTATTGCTTAATTATTACACACACAGGGACACACAGCAGCACACAAACATTTTTAAATATTACAAATAAAAGGATTCATCTCTGGAGAAGCATTCAGTTTTTCCACCTGCAAATTCCGCCATGTAAATAGTGAATCCGCCATGGCTTTTAAAGGGAATGGGAGATGAGACTCTGATTGGTTTATTGCACGTTATGCCCAAAACACACCCATTACTCATTAAGAGACTAGGGAGAACCCTTTTAGACCATTTTTCTGTCGTTAAACTAGCAAAAGTAGATTCGGACAGTGTACCTGTGCCATGCGCTTCAGACAAAGCACTTAGATCGTTAAAATAGGGCCAATAGGGTTTCAAAGCAAAATGTAAAAGCGCCTATTTAAACGAGTTTGTCATTGTATTGTTTTGTTGTTGTGTTTTTCATTAATAATAATAATGAACCCACCATTCAAGCAATTACAGCCCCCAAATTGGCACTAATTCCAAAGCGAAAGTAAAATGCACGGAGCAGAGCGAGCATTTTCAGTTCATTCCTATGGAAGCTCAAATTCCATAGGGATTAATTGAAAACACCGTTATGAATGCCCGTGCAGCTGTGCACATTTTACTTTTACATTTCGAATTAGCGATTTAAAAGCGAGGTGCAAAAGAGGGAGAACTCCAACATCACCCCCCTCCCGGTAATAACGGTATTACCGGTGTTGGCACACGCAGATTAACCGGTGGGAAAATTTCCTCACTGTCACATCCCTAGAGGCAGGGTGGAGTTATGAGGTTTGATTGACAGTTTGAGGAGCCAATGGAGTTTTAATACAGAAGTAACAGATGACCAATAGCATTTATTTTATAAAACAAAAATGATTAAATATAGATATACAAGGTTTCGGCCCGATAGCGCAATGATTTATTCTTATTTGTAGCATTTGTTTTTTACCTATTTTTTGGAATTTTTGAATCATTTTCCACGTTGGGAAACACTGGTGTAGGGCCTCCTTTTGCGGCCAAACAGCATCAGTTCGTCTTGGGAATGACAGATACAAGTCCTTCACAGTAGCCAAAGGGATTTTGAGCCATTCCTCTTCCAGAACAGTGGGCAGGTCACTATGTGATGCTGGTGGAGGAAAATGTTTTCTGACTTGTTCCTCCAAAAATACCCCAAAGTGGCTCAATAATATTCAGATCTGGTGACTGTGGAGGTCATGGGAGATGTTCAACTTCACTTTCATGTTCATCAAACCATTCTTTCACAAGTCTTGCTGTGTGTATTAGTGCATTATCATGATGATACACATCACCCCCTTCAGGGTACAATGTTTGAACCATTAGGTGCACATGGTCCTCCAAAATAGTTTGATAGTCTTTGCCCATCAAGCATAGTAGGGTATGCCATGATATTGCCCAAACCATCACTGATCCTGATCCACCCCGTGCTTTACTCCGGGCAGCAATAATCTGGGTATTAAGCATCTTTGGGGCTTCTCCACACCATAACTCCCATGGATGTGGGAAAGACACTGAAGGTGGACTCAGAGAACAATACATGTTTCACATTGTCCACAGCCCAAGATTTGCACTGTTGGCACCACTGAAACTAGTGTTGTCAAAAGTACCGACTTCGGTACTGAAATTTTAGAAATGTGATGACACCAGCGTTTCCCTCTAACATTTTGAGCACTGTTGAACAGATTCATAAACATCTCTGATTGGCCATTGTGTTCACATGCACAACATATATGTCTGTGATTGGCTACAGTGATCAACGCTCTTCACCGAGTGCTTCAATGACGCTCTTCACTGAGCACTTGCACAGATACACATGAGAGAGATTGAAAGCAGAAATTTCAGTACTTGGTACCGAAGTCGGTACTTTTGACAACACTAATTGAACATTTGCCACAGGCACGAGTGATCAAACGTTTGGCTATAGCAGCCCGACCATGAATATTGACTCTGTGGAGCTCCCGATGAACAGTTTTGGTGGAAACAGGAGAGTCAAGGTGCGTATTTAATTCTGCAGTGAGTTGGGCAGCTGTGGTGTTATGCTTTTTGGATACAATCCGGGTTAATACCTGGACATCCCTTTCAAACAGACTTGCTGTCCTGGTCACAGATGAGCCAGCAAAACCCACACCAACAATTTGTCCACTTTTGAAGTCTGATATGTCTCCCATTATGTTGTGAGGGATTTTATGTACAGCTGTGCTATTTCAACCTTGACACTCTGCTCGTACTGATGGAATGTAAAATCAGTTAAGATTGGCCACCAGGCCTCGTATATATACAGTAGGCAGGAAACCTCCAATGGTATTAGCCAATGTTTCAGTTTCATTGTCCAACCCCTGTATATATTTACACAGAAGAACAACCAAAATGGAACATTTTACAAGCCATCACCAGTGTTTCTGAAAGGTTCTGGTGAAACACTAGCCTAATGTCTTCAGCGTTTAAGCTTTTAAACAAAGATTTCTTTATGTACTTAAAAGTTAGCTAAAATAGGAAAGTCTTACTGCTCTCTGACAAGCAGGTTTACAGACAGCTGAACAGGACACACACACACACACACAAAGACACTGTCTCAGCCTATGCTGTGTAACAGAACAGTGTTACTCAGTGTCTGGTTACACATAAATGTCTTTGCTAGACACACCTCTCACTCCTTTGTAATTTGTGTACCATTTGTCTTGTATGGTGCAGCAATGGCTGAGTAACTCATGTCATGTGTGGGTTTATTGAGTTTTGATGGTTTCTTTCCGGAGTAATTATGCACGAAACATCAGTTGTGTTGCACTAACGTTGCAGAAAATACATTAAAGGAATATTAGCAGGTTTACAGACAGCTGAACAGGACACACACACACACACACACACACACACACACACACACACACACACACACACACACACACACACACACACACACACACACAATTCAACACAACACAATTCAAAAGATTTTTAATCAAATTTAAATTCAATATATGCATAGATTTGATTTCAGTTTACTGTTTTGTGTTACTTCCTATTTGCTGCGTGTGGTAGACAGTTTAAAATGTCCTGAAGGAAAAAAAATCTCACTGAATTTAATGTGATCCTTGAAATTTATTATAGTCTTCATTGTATGAATTAAATATAAATTGATTCATATTAAAGATACAAAAGTGATTGTCAAAAGTGTTTTTTTTTTTTTTTTTTTTTTTTTTTTTTTTTTTTTTACAACATTAATGAAACAGACGGCAACAGTTTATGAGGCTGCTGTCCCTTTAAGAATGAATGCACGGATCTAATATGCTGTTACACATCCGATTTTCTCCTAACTGTTTACGTCCACATAGGACTTAACAGACTGTATTTATGTAAATACTCCACACAATGTGCATTTTGACATAATTGTGTGTGTATTTGACCATGCAAGCGCAATAAGCTGTGAAAGAGAACTGAATTTGGGATTGCATGCATCTGAGAGGCGGCATCTGTGCTCCGCATTGAGTCCTTTTTCGCGGCTTATTGTGAATTTGTGATTAATAACAATAACATGTCAATAACTTTAAGTAGTACTGCACAGTTAAAGAAGTGTAACACTTTAGAAAATCGATGTCTGAAATTTGTGAATCGATGCAAATCGGTAGAAGATAGAATCGCGATTTCATATGTGAATCGATATATTTTTTTTTTTTTCTCCCACCACTAAATTCTAGCAAATCTCTTTTTTACCTGTCCACATCACCAAACTACATTACGCTACTAGTTTCTACAGAGTCAACAGCCAATGATTCTCTCCGACGTTTAGTGAAACACAGCAAGTAATATAATTTCAACATGGTGAAATGCATTAAGGGAGTGACCCGCACTATACATAATTAAAAAATATTACATATTACAGTCTAGAGTACAGTCTTCATCTCATGTGAGTGTACACCATTCAGATGATTCTTACAAAAACACATTTTATTTCTTAATATGTAAAACTTTTCATCAGACCTCTACATAACCAAAAGTTAGTGACAACCTGGCTAATTTCTCTGCATCAAGTTTCATGAATCAGTCTTTGAGCAAGTTAGGATCATTGTTTTCCCTTAAATCTCCATAAATACAGTACTAATTAGCTGTATGCTCATGCAGTCGGCTAGTTGGTTTAGATCTGCAAGAGGCACACTGAGCCTTGATTCCCTTTTACCCCCTGAGCTAAATCACACATGTGGGTCCAATCAGGACGTCATTGTGAGTGACATCACTTTCCCAAATGAAGTTTCTGTTTTATATTCAGTATGTGACTCAATGGGGATTGCTGGGTGAACATGTAAATTCAAACCAGACTGCTCACAAAATCTTAATCAACAAACATACTAGACCCTTTCTAGATGGTTTTAAAATCTGAAATGGAATTATTTCAGTTCAATCAATTCATTATTTGTGTCACAACATCTTCACTGGTTGAACTAGGTCTGATCCCATGTAAGGGCTGTCCATGAACTGAAATGACTGAATTAATGAAATTCTCTTTCCCAGGCACGCAAAGGTATTTCAGAAAGACTGCCCATGACATTACTGTAAATCGCTCAAGATAATAAGCATTTGCTTAATGACAAGTTTCCAAAAGTGCTCATTACTCATTGGTTCACAGTGCATATGAATGATTGCAGTGATTAAGACTCAGACTGGGTGTGTGTCTTCAGTCCAAAGGCAGTTCTGCTGCTGAAGTGCATGTCTTTATTTCTTGGCAAAGAATACACTGTGTTTTGGTCATCCTTTAAACTTGTACGAAATGCCTTTGGGGAAAAGTGTTGCAGAAGAGTCATACCTCACTGTCGTGTCACATTGACTGTACCCTGTTCTTACAGTATTGCATGTGTGCCGATGTGTGATTTCCTATGATAAGCAATAGGAGGGGAATTTTCCTGTTTTTTCTTTCTTTCTTTCTCTCTGGTTTCCTGGGCTCAGTGGCAAAAACTAGATGAACCAAGATAAACTACAAATCATTGAAATGTTTAGAAATATGGATCTGTCATAATAAGATCAGCTAATATTCCTTTAATGTATTTTCTGCAACGTTAGTGCAACACAACTGATGTTTCGTGCATAATTACTCCGGAAAGAAACCATCAAAACTCAATAAACCCACACATGACATGAGTTACTCAGCCATTGCTGCACCATACAAGACAAATGGTACACAAATTACAAAGGAGTGAGAGGTGTGTCTAGCAAAGACATTTATGTGTAACCAGACACTGAGTAACACTGTTCTGTTACACAGCATAGGCTGAGACAGTGTCTTTGTGTGTGTGTGTGTGTGTCCTGTTCAGCTGTCTGTAAACCTGCTTGTCAGAGAGCAGTAAGACTTTCCTATTTTAGCTAACTTTTAAGTACATAAAGAAATCTTTGTTTAAAAGCTTAAACGCTGAAGACATTAGGCTAGTGTTTCACCAGAACCTTTCAGAAACACTGGTGATGGCTTGTAAAATGTTCCATTTTGGTTGTTCTTCTGTGTAAATATATACAGGGGTTGGACAATGAAACTGAAACATTGGCTAATACCATTGGAGGTTTCCTGCCTACTGTATATATACGAGGCCTGGTGGCCAATCTTAACTGATTTTACATTCCATCAGTACGAGCAGAGTGTCAAGGTTGAAATAGCACAGCTGTACATAAAATCCCTCACAACATAATGGGAGACATATCAGACTTCAAAAGTGGACAAATTGTTGGTGTGGGTTTTGCTGGCTCATCTGTGACCAGGACAGCAAGTCTGTTTGAAAGGGATGTCCAGGTATTAACCCGGATTGTATCCAAAAAGCATAACACCACAGCTGCCCAACTCACTGCAGAATTAAATACGCACCTTGACTCTCCTGTTTCCACCAAAACTGTTCATCGGGAGCTCCACAGAGTCAATATTCATGGTCGGGCTGCTATAGCCAAACGTTTGATCACTCGTGCCTGTGGCAAATGTTCAATTAGTGTTGTCAAAAGTACCGACTTCGGTACCAAGTACTGAAATTTATGCTTTCAATCTCTCTCATGTGTATCTGTGCAAGTGCTCAAATTTTTTTGAAAAAAAAAAAGAAAAAAAAAAAAAGAAAAAAAAAAAAGAAAAAAAAAAAAGCAGAAGATGCAGCTCAATACATCACAGGCTCTTTTCCATGTCAATCTTTATCTTCTTCCTTGAGGCAAAGAAGCCAAGCCAGATAAAGCCAACTCATTCCTTACATTTCTAAAAATCAGCACATAAATCACATTTAAACTCTTTCTTGATCTACAGGTTAGTGTTGATTTAATTGCATCTAATTTAGCATATGTATGAATGCATGTGTATAAATAATATTCCACTGCATATTTAATATTATTAACAATTACAGCAGTTTTGCTTTTACTGCTTAAAGCAACCATATCAGGGCCTAAATTTCATTTCGGAAAAATGGGGGAATCCCCCGCTTAGGTGACTCTTATAGGGGGATTTTTTAATTTGAGGGGGGAGTTGGGGAGGGGGCGATTTTTATACATATTTTTAAAAAGAAATTACAATTATCTCACCTAAATGTTTGCTCACTCAGTGTATTTGTGTTTTTACAATGGGGTAATTTTGTTGCAATAGCTAACAGACAGCACAAGGAAACTTGATTTCAAACTTTGAACTGAATTTACAAAAGACAAGTGTCAGTAATAAAATGAGAACAAATAAAAAATTACAAGCAGTATCACAAAACCAATAGAAATAAGATAAAAATTAAATAAACAGCGCTGTACGTTTCTCAGGTATATGTCTAACAGTAGTAGGGCTGGGTATAAAAAAAAAAATATATAAATAAATAAATAAATAAATAAAATGTTCTCGATTTTAATCGATTCTCATTTTTACGAACCGATACCGATTCTTAAATCCCAAGAATCGATTAGTCATCCTGTTTTCAGTTGATGAATGAACGAAACATTCATTCATCAAGTCTCAGATTTCAAATTACGTCCATTTTATAATGAAAAAAAAAAAAAAACGTTTTAATGTGGTGTGACAGATCACTGTAACACAGCTCAGCTCAAGAGAAGCGGCAGCGCAGAGCACACATGAACTGATCATCTCCTCCGCTTTAATGCCAGTTACAGCGTGAAATAAACATTAATGAACGTCTGAAGGCATGTTAAAAGATAGAGTACAGCGTATTGAAATCCGTATCACGTCACATGTAATCGCCCAATCAGTGTTTCAACCGTGGAAAGACGTCAGTAAAACAGCTTGTAAACAATGTGTCACATTGCATCACATTTACATCAGAAAACCCATATTCAGTCAGTTAGCTAGAAAAATGAACTCTAGAGAGAAACATTTTGATAAATATATGCACCACACTACATATTCATTAGGTCTAGGTAAAAAAAAAAAAAAAAAATATTGATTTCTCGATTTTAATTGATTCTCATTTTTACAAACCGATACCGATTCTTAAATCCCAAGAATCGATTAGTCATCCTGTTTTCAGTTGATGAATGAACGGAAGATTGTAGTGCGCCTCCCATCCAATAAATCACAATAATCTTTGTGCTTTGTTACTATTGATATGAAAAAGTCAGATTTCAAATTACGCCCATTTTATTACGAAATTCAAAAACATAAATACCGTTTTGGTGCTGTCGCGTGAGATCGCTCTGGCGCAGCTCAGCTCAAGAGAAGCATGAACCGATCATCTCCTCCGCTTTAATACCAGTTACAGCGCAAAATAAACACGAATGAGCATCTGAAAGTGTGTTAAAAGATAGAGTACAACGTACTGAAATCCGTATCATGTCACATGGAATCGCTCAATCAGTGTTTCAACTGTGGAAAGACGTCAGTAAAACAGCTTGTATTGTCACATTTACCTCAGAAAAAAACATATCCAGTGTCCATAAACTCATTAGTCAGCAAGAAATTAACTCTAGAGAGGAGCATTTTGCTAAATACATGCACTATATTACATATTCATTATAATTTTTTATGTTCTTCAATATTTAATGCATGTTTGAATAAATCAGTAAAGTTATGACAGCCACCATTTATATTTTTATATAAATTTTTATATTTCAAAAAACAAATTATGATTATGTAATTGTAAAGTTAGTATTATAACTTTATTTTTATAAAAAAACATCACTGAGTGTAATTTAAGTGTTTGTATGCAAATCAGTTAATTTTTACCTTCAATATTACAGTAATGTAGTACCAACTGACTCCCTGTAGAGTTTACAGCATTAGTTGAGATTTTTTTCCTTGAGAAAATTTGCCATGTACTGTACCTGATATAATATCCAAAATAATCGATATCAAATCAAATTGAAAGCTTGTGAATAGAACCGAATCGAATCATGAAATTTGTGTCAATACTCAGCCCTAAACAATAGTATTCAGGAAGAAATAATACAGAAATTGAATAAATCAAATATAAAATAACTCTGCAAAGTCGTAAAGGGTTAGTTCACCCAAAAACAAAAATTCTGTCATGAATTACTCACCCTCATGTCGTTCCAAACTTGTAAGACTTTCGTTAATCTTCGGAAAACAAGTGAAGATATTTTTGATGAAATCTGAGAGCTTTCTGTCCATCCATAGACAGCTACGCAACTAAAAATTTTACACTTCGAAAAGTTCATAAAGAGATTGTAAAACTATTCCATATGAATTGAGCGGTTTAGTCCAACATTTTCTGAATAGACATGATCGCTTTATATGATGAACAGATTGAATTTAGGCTTTTATATTCTTTTATTTTATTATTTGCTCTGATAATCTGTTTATATTTATTGCCCTGATTAATTTACTCATTCAGCCTACATGCTATAGTGCACAAATGTTTACAGGAATATCCTGCTTTATAAATCGCGAAACCTGCAGGAATGTATAAAATTATGCACAATACCAGCAATTTCAGGCCGCCGAATTTCAGGCCCTGCAGATGAATGTACATCATTAGCACCTGCACAAAACAGATAAGAGTCACCAGTTGGCCATGAAAATGAAACTCCCGGAAGATTAATAATAAAGGGTCTGAATAAATGCCAGCACAATCTCAGTGTTCAGCACAGACATTCCCCAGTGCTCTCAACCAAGTCCTTTTAAGGCATGCTGGGAGAAATATTGGAAATGGCCAAGATCTCCCTTATGAACACAAGAGGCCCATCTATTACTATTACTAGTCATCTATTACTTAAATAATTGAGTTTCAGTTTCCTCTTACTGCAAAAAGGACAGAAAGAAACTGAGACATTTATTAGATTAAATTTTGAGTGCAGGATAAAAGAGCACCCAAGTCTCAAGGGTGAAGGAGTTATGTAACAAAAGTATGCAATGGGATGTGGGGTATGACAGTAAAAATGAACAGATGGAGATGGGTTTATGGTAATAGTGATGGGTTTATGGAAAGGTTCAGGTCAAGTCCATTCTGAACTAATGAAGACAAGGGACATGACTTATTCGTCAGGTTCACAGAGTCTCAATGTCATACAAATGGTGTTCTTTCTTTTAAACAATTCTTGGCTTCTGAACAATGGTTCTGAAATTTCAACAATATATTAAAGTAGCTAATTCCCAAGCACTAACAATTCACAAAAAGGTGAATGTATAGCGGTATGATTGACAGGAGAGGAAAATCCAATGGTAAACAAAACAAACAAAAGAGAGAGAGAGAGATAGTGAGGGAGAATACCTTCATATTTGAGGCCCAAGTTAAAGTACAATTATATTAACTCTTATTTATGCATAACTAAAAAATGGGACAGAGTTAACTGCAAAGACTGTGTCCACACAGCTTACTAATTCATACATTTTAACCATGCTTATTAATTTGTGTAGACCAGTTACAACTGTAGTATTGTTTCCTGATTTTCATTTTTCATTAATTAATTCAAGATGGCGGACATTGCAAGAGAAATCTATTTTTTTAAATTTCATTCACTGCCAAAAAGTATCTTAAAACATGTTCAGTGTAATTAAAAATAGATTCAGCCAATATTTGTACATGCTCTGTATTTGTTAGGGATGTTAACGTTTTAACTGAAATTTTGTAACAGACTGAACTAGTCTAACAAACCCCCAGAGGACAGTCAAAAAAAGTATACGACCCATTTGAAATAGCCTACTTGATTTATGAATCAGTCAAATCCTGAATTCCATTGAATAAATATATACAATGTACTTATATATAATATATGGGATGTGCTTGCCTCACATTATGATCATTGTATATCAAACTTATGTGTTCACTTCATCAGCATATTAAAATCAACTGAATCAATAGGCATTGCAGGGACAATAAGTGCAAACTCAATAGCCTCAAAATTCCTCAAATAAAAACTAGCCAAAATAAATTAGCACGTCAAGGCATTGTTGTTCATTGCTTGCACATCCGGGTTAGAACGCGATTAACTTGTGTATGAGAAGTAGGCTACCTGTACACGACAGGCAGCAAAATTGCCAGAAAAGCTTGTACATTAAGCTTATACATTATTTATTGTATTTAATATAATTATACATGTTTCCCCTTTAATTAGGTACAACATTTCATATTAGTACTACATGCAACAAAACATTAAGACCTGACGTGTCTTCTTCATATTACAGCTCTGATGTGACTGAGGGCACAGTTAACCATCAAACTAAATTAAAAGCAGGACTGTGTTTACATGACCATCTCTTTGTCTGATCTTTCCTGTTCCACTCACTGATCTTTTCCAGGCCTCTCTTCTTCCCCTCTCTTCCTCGCTCACCCTTTCTTTCTTTTCCTCCCCTCAGGCCTCTTTTGGCTTAAATGTCTCCAAGTTTATTAAGCACAATATTTTTTGTCAGAAGAGCATGACATCATTCTCAACCCTTTGGGCTCAGTTTCAGTATTAATTCCATGAATCCGTTAGAGATATGATCATTTCTGCGGAATACCACTGCAGCCGTTCCAGGGCTGCAACACATCTACATGCTGAACTGAGATAGAAGGCTTTGGTTTTGAAAACTCACTTGAGGCCTTATCGGTCTCAAGTGAGTTTTCAAAACCAAAGCCTTCTAATTTGCCCTATTGTTTGTAATTTGCATCTTTGTTCTTGTTTTTGATAAAGATAAGGAACAATAACAAAAATAATCATTCACCCCTGGTTGGAGGGGCTTTTGTTTACTCTTACGTCAGGTTGTTCTGATGAATTAGCATATGTCCTTCCACTTCATCAGAACAACCTGACGTAAGAGTTATGGAGAGATAAAGGAGAGGCATATCTCAATAGAAGGAAAATTACTTTTTTTTTTTGGTGCCACCAACAAACCTTCAACCTTAGTTGAAGAGGCCATGTTTTAAGGGTTAGCTCTGCCATCATTTACTTACTCTCATGCCATTCCAAACCTGTAAGACTTTTGTTCATCTTTAAAACACAAATGAAGATATTTTTAATGAAACCTGAGAGATTTCAGTCCCTCCATTGAAAGTCCACATAACCAAAACTTTGACGGTTCAAAAAGTTCATAAAATACAAATCAAAGCACAAATAAATACAATAAAAAAGCAAAAGCACAAATAAATATAATAATAAGTGCTTTTAGGTTTTCAGGTAGGTCTATCAGTATTCAGGTACAGGAATACTAAATAAATCGAATTGAATAAATCAAATGTTGCATTGTATAAATTAAATACAGATTAATTCTTCTCGCTAACTTTTGTTGTTTGATTAACATTAATGACACAGACAGCAGCAGGTTTATAGGCTGCTGTCACTTTAAGAGCAAGGATCCAATATACTGATACATATGCGTTTTCTTTCTTTCAACTGTTTACGTTTACTTAAGACATCACCGCTGGGGAGACTCCAGGAACATTTCGAAAACTCTGCGCCCAGTTATAATTATATCAACCTGAAAACTTAAAAGGGTGGTTGATTTCCCCTTTTTACAAGATGTAAAATAAGTCTCTGATGTCCCCAGAATGCGTATGTGAATTTTTAGCTCAAAATACCCCACAGATAATTTTTTTATAGCATGTTAAAATTGTCACTTTTTGAGGGTGAGCACTTTTTGTGTGTCCCTTTAAATGCAAATGAGCTGCTGCTCATGGGGCGGAGCTTCAAGAGCTCCACTTAGCAGCTCTGATAACCTCATGCAGACAGGCAATCATATGGAAGCCTGTTTCCACCACTAAATGAAAAAATAAAAAGAGTAATTGCGACTTTTTATTTTTTTATTTAGTGGCGGAAACGGGCTTCCATACAATCACCCTGTTCAGCCTTTTATGTTCAAACCGGAGTCGGACAATGATGGAGAGACTCACGAAGAAGTGACAACATGTAGAATGCAACAGGAAGTTTCTGAATGGCTAGTTGATGAATGTATGTAGCTGATGTGGAGTTAACTATCTTCAAGTCATTGATTAGCATATTCTGTCATGATAATCTCACCCCCTTTGTTGTGTGTTCCCGGGGGCAGGATTTATGTTAATTTCAGGGTTAGTGATGTCACTAACCAGGGAGGAAGCTCATGTAGTTCCTACCAGCCGTTTGTTGTAGTCCTTAAAAAGCGATTTCTTTAAAATAAAATGTCTCCCTTTGCTTTGAACTTTGAGCGTCGTAACTTTGCAGATGTTGCTCATGCTCAAACAGCAACATTACACACTAACTAAAGTTTAAAAAGGGAAATCATAAATCAACCATTTAACACCAAGAACATCCAGGTAAACAAAAGCCCCTCCAACCAGGGGTGAACGATTATTTTTGTTATTGTTCTTTATCTTTGTTATCAAAAACAAGAAAAAAGATGCAAATTACAAACAATAGGGCAAATTAGGGTTGGACGATTAATCACAGTAATCGAAACCGAAATTCAGAACCTCTAACCGACGTAATTTTCCCATGTCGGTTATTTCGGTTTTTAATCCTGTTAATACTTTCCCCTTTTAAACATACTACCGCACGTGTAGTCACGTGACTCCGCCCCGTCCAGTCAGGGGCATGGAAGCAACAAGGAGGCGAACTCAAACAACCTGTCCTGTGAATTATCACTAAAGTAGCTTAGAAACTCAAAAGTTATAGCATATATTTTTCTACTTTTGAAGTCACTACATACAATGCACAGCTTCACAATTAATAGAGAGACGGTATTACTAATTCACACACGCAGTCTCACTCTCATTAATGCATTCAAATAACTGTACTCTCACGGTGCTAATTTATTTAAAAAAGAAATATCCCACTAATAGTCAAGCATATTTACAGTACAAACCTTGTCAGTGAACTATGAGGGCAAAAAAATAAAAATAATCGTTCATTAATCGTAATCGAGGTAAAGTGTTCAATTAATCAAGGTTTTTGATTTTAGGTCATATCGTCCAGCCCTAGGGCAAATACAATAAAACAAAGATACAAATGAAATGAACAGTGCTTTAAGTTTTTTTAAGTAGGACTATATGTTAGGCTTAAAGACATAAAACAGAAATTGAATAATCAAATGTAGAACTAAAACACTGCTTAGTTTTCAATGTACAAATAAACTGATTCTTATTAAAGCAACAAAAGTTATTCAGTCAAGAGCAGTGAGTGATTTTCTCTTTGCATTTTGTTAGATTAACATTAAGGACACAGACAGCAGGATCCAATATACCGTAACACTCATGCATTTCTTTCTCAACCATTTTCGTTCACTAACTTAAGACTGTGTTTACGTGAATACTAGCCAAGACGGGCATTTTGTGCATATTTGACAATATAATCTGCATAAGAGAACTTAATTCGGTAACAGTAACAATTATGTAACAGTCATGTGTCTTCAGTCTATCTTCTTATTAAACAGTGTTATTAAAAGTGCAATAAGCCGCAAAAGAGACGCTGTTCCTCTGGTCGGCTTTCTGCGTGCGTGCTCTGAGTCAGACCCGAACGCGGATAAGCAAATGGGCTTTGGATACATGCCTAAACACATACACACAAAAATGTCAAAATGCCTTTTTGGAGAGTATTCACGTCAACACAGTGGGTTATGTCTTCAGTAAACGTACAGAGTTGCGAAAGAAAACGTGTGTAGGCTACATTGGATCCGTGCATTAGCTCTTAAAGTGACAGGAGCCTAATATACCTGCTGCAGTCTGTCATTAATGATAATCAAACAACAAATGACAAAGGAAAATCACTCACTGATCTTGACTGAATAACTTAAGTAGCTTTAATAAGGATTAATCTATATTTAATGTGTACTAGGGATGGGCAAGTGTACTCAAGTACTCGAACGTGAACGTTACGATCGATCATGAAAACGATGATCGCCCTGACTTTAAAATAATTGTTTATTTTTTTGATTGGTTATTACGGCATTTTGGGCGGTACCTGAGGTCTGATTGGTTAGCCTTAGACAGCACGCCTTCCAGACGGGCGAAATAGAGTGAAACTGGATTTGAAAGCGTGCACTGCAGCGATGCCTGGAATCACTTTGATCATGAAATAGAGTTAAGTGCAAGATGTGCAGTGCCAATCTGCCATATACATTGCATTATAATGAGAACAAGATCGTAATAGAATGTTGTAAATTCTCTGTGCTTTAGTTGCCCGTAATCAGCGTTGTTGAAAGCGCATTCAAAATGGGAGTTTCCCTTTCAAACCATAGACTGTAAAAACTAGCACGGTCAAGTTCACGTGCGCATTCGCGCCCTTTTGTGCAGATGTAAATTGTAATAGGTATATATCAGATTAATATAATATAGGATGCGTTTGGTTGAGTTTATTAATCCGCTAGCAAAGCTCTGCAGGGTGTTGTTTATTCAGTTTCAGCTCAAATGAAATACACAATATTATTGACTAGGTTATTTGAGACGGTCATTTTGTTTTTAGATGTTTCTTTTTCAAAAACATTGATGTATCATAATCTAGCAGTTATTTTTTCTAGTCATATGTTCATGTTTTCATAGACATGTTTTCATGTCATGCTTGTATTCGTCAACATTCATTTTCGTAACAGTCCTAAAATATTTTCATTATCTCCATGACGGACATGCCTGCCCCCCGTACTAATTTTTTGAGACCTATCAATGATCGAAATGAGAAATTGGCAAAAATAGAAAATACCCATCTCTAATGTGTACATTTTAATGTGTAAGATTTTTTTTTGTCGGCTATTACTTATCTGAATACCCCTTTTAGTATATCTTCCTGAACAACTTAAAACACTGTTTATTTAATTTGTATTTTTTTTCTGTTGCATTTATTTGTCCATTTTGTTTGTAATTAGTTTATTTGTTCTAACTGTATTGCGAATTGTTTACTTTCTTACATTAGTTAACCTAGTATTAGTTTTTGCAGAAGTATTGATAATGGCACTGATATTTAAAATGACTCGTAACGTGAAATAAGACTTTGATCATATCGACCACCAATAATTGTGTTAAATAATCATGATTTCAATACTGACCAAAAATAATCGTGATTATGATTTTTGCCAAAATCTAGCATCCCTAATTTTCAATAATTCTGATATAATGTGCAGCCCTATTTCCATTAAACAAAAAGGTATAAAATGAATTAATTCTGTAAAACATGGAAAAAGAAAATTAGAGGTGGCATAAGACCTTGAGACAGAACAACCCACTGAATGGACTATACGTCCCTCACGTTTTTATTTGCATAAAATGCAATATAGTCTACCTTGACTAATGCCTATGGTGATGTTTCATAAAAACACCAACAATAAAACTTACTGTTCTCTGAAGTATGGCACGACATCTGCACAACACATGAAGCTCATTTCCTAAAAAAGTAAACTGTCCTCTTCAATGATCTCATACCCACTTTAATTCTGTTTTAATGTTTGGCAGACAATGCATTGAGACTGCATTGAGTCACAGACATTTATAAAACGTGACATGCAGAGAGTGGAGGAATAAACTGTTTATTTGTTTTGCTTTGAAGACATCAGGGGCCTGTACCATGAAGCCAGTTTCGCTGGCTAGCCAGGTAAGTTTCAGTTTAGATTGAGCCAATCCTGGGTTTTAGGTACCATGAAAGTGGCTTGGCTTTTAGCTGTGTTCATTGTCATATATATATATATATATATATATATATAAATAAAAATCAACTAGGCCTATATAAAATGATTTCACAACTTTCACTTGCACTGATAGCAAGATATTTTCTTCATTTTTATTATTATCATCTTTCTTTATTATCTTCTGTGTAAATGCATTTAAATTCTTTATATACTTCAATCTCTTAATCTTCGGCAAAAGAGTTTTGAATCACGTTGGTTCTCTCGTGAGAAGTGAATCACACTTTCTTTATTGAAAGGCATGTGATTGGCTGTTCACTACTGATGTCACACTTTCATGTGCATGCGCTCCACGAACTCAGGATCAAAGCCTGAGTTGACAGAGAAAGCTGATGATCAACATCATGGTACCAACAAAGTCGGATTGGATTGGTTTGGTTTTGTCAACTCGAAACTAATCCTGTACCCCTGAGTTTGTTCAGCTACCATCATGGTACAGGCCCCAGGTGTACAGCTTTCTGCTTCCAGTATCCTCAAATGTGGAAATAAATGTTAACGTTTCAGCAGAGTATAAACAAATCCTGCAGAAGCTGATGCATGTATTCTATTTGTTTCCTATGAACAGTGACGAACAAGGACCACATCTCCCCTGGGGAGAAGGGAGGATACGAGGACAGGTCAAGAGGTTGTGTGACAAAGACTGGCTGCTCTGCAGAGGAAATGGACAAAAACAGGAGCGCATCCTCTGAGTCCATCTCATCCACTGAGGGATTCCTGTTCCACAGCAGCTGACAGGCTGGTTGTCACACGTCTCTCTGAATCAAGAATTCCATGGCCAAATACATCCTCCCAGACTTCCAAAAGGTAGAAAAATTAGGCACAAAGGCTCAAGTTATAGTAAAACTTTCCTAGTTGCAGAATATGTAGATTCATTTGTGGATTCTTGTCTTATTAAGTGGCATGATTTATATGATAAATTTAATTCAGAATTTTAGAAACATAACACACATACATAGTTCACATCAAATATGGCAAATGGAAGTTCAATAGTGCTTGCTTGATGCATGAGAGCTAGGGCTGGAACTTTCAATCATTAATCTATCAATTATTTTTCGATTAATCGATTAATCTAATGATTATTTTTCCCTGGTTACTCTGTTTATTTTCTGAATAGTCGATTAATCCCTTGGTTAATTTACCAATACATAATAACCGTGTATAATCTATGTATGAACTTTTACCTAATGATATTATTTATCACAAAAGATACGGTTTATGCAGTGTAGGCCTAATTAGGAAAGATGTTACTATGGCTGCGTTCATAGAAGTAAGCCTAGCGACAATATCAAACATGGTGGTGTCCATAAAACCATGAAGTTTTACAATGATTGATAGTGCGTTATTAAATAAATTAGTCCAATCGAAGCATGAGTTCATCCATGGGACCTCTATTAAATTCGTCTTTGAGGACACAGCGTTAAATGCTTTGTAACCGGTTGCAGAGAATATTTAGCCGCGCACCTCGCAGCCTCTCACCCACGGCAGCTTGTAAAAAACAGAATGCTGTATGAACACAGCCATATTAAACACAAAATATGGGACTGACAACCATATTCTAGTGCTGTGTAAAAAAAATTCACTTTAATAATCCAAACATTTTCTCACCGTCACATCCCTAACGGTTAAAAAGGCTAATACATTTTGTATTGAATATTGTATTTCGCCAGATTTTATAGTGTAAACATATTCAAGCGTGAATGAGAACCGTTTCGAGGGGGATGCCCCTCGAAAAAAACAAAAAAACAAAAAACAATATTCGAATCCCAAAATTGAAAATCGAATACCAACCCAACCGAACGAATATTCTAATATTCTGGTCCAGCCCTACATGTTACCGGCCATTGTTTTAATCTACTCATAATCAAATGCAAAATACATTTTTATGGACATACTGGATATTATTTGGCGCAGTGATTAACATCACAATGCTGAGTTTGCCTACACTGTCGTCATGATCTTTGCGCCGTCTGGGTGAAGGAGCAGAGACTGCGCAGCGAGTTGTGTTGACAGTAGGGCTATGAATCTTTGGGTAGGCAGCGAATCGATTCGATTCACAGGTTTTCGATTCGATTCAAGAATGATTTTTGCCAATTCAGAACGATTCGATTCGAGACGATTCACATTAAAATTCGATGTGATTCGATTAATTAGATTCGATTCTGCATTTTTTTATATGCATTCATAGGATTATTAAAATGCTTCCCCCAATGTGTCTTAGTCAGGGTGTGAATTATACAGCGGCCTTCAAGGGTCAGAGAGTGGGCAAAAAAAACTTTTGTCCATTGTTAATGTTAGTTCATATTATTACTTTGTTTTATTATTATTACACACTTTATTTTAATAGCCTATAAAAATTGGAATTATAGAAATTTACATAAGCCAAAATTTAAAAAGGCTTTAAAAGTATTGTTAGTTAATGCTAACTATTGTGTGGGATAATGTTAATGGCTACACAACCTTATTAAAGTGTTTCAGGTACATTAAACATGCAATGCTTCCATGGAGAGACTAGAATATCATGCATAATCCTAAACTAACTTTTAGGACTAACTAAGCCCTCTTTGTTCTCTTTATACGGAAAGCACGCCGGGTGTCTACTGTTGCTATAGTATCGGACGCAACTTTAATGCGCATCTGATTGATAGATAAACCGCGCGCTCGTATTTCAGTGTTGTTAATGTTGTAGTTATTTCAGCAGTTTCCTTCGTACACTCAGTTAAACGACATTAAGTTAAATTTCGTTTATCATTCATCAGAACTGTGCGTATGCATTTTAGACACTTACATTATGTGTTTGCTTCGTCCATGCAATAAATGTGCATCCTTGAATAAGCAGGGTATTACTTCAACTGCTCAGGTACTGCCATTTCTGTAAAACTTCAGTATTTTATTTTATATAAAATAACGGTGTTTTATTTCAACAGTAGTGACCACGGTGACTTGGCAGCTGACAATGGCTTGCGGTTTGACTCAGGACTATTGCTGTCTCGATAGAGAGCTGTCATCTGCTCAGGTGATAGCAGTGGCCATCCTGAGGAGAGCTCAAACGTGGGCTGCTCAAAAATGTGTCAATGAGAGCTACGCACGGAGCGCGAGCGCAATCCAGTGAAAGGTGGTAAAGAGTGCAGTGCGTGCCTGTGAAGGAGAGCGCAACGTCTCCATTAATTCACGCATGTAGTAGCTATAATCTAATGTTTATTTTAAAGCACTGAATCGCTATCGAATCGCGATTAATTCGATTCTTAGCATTTTAAATCGATTATCGACCGAAATCAACGATTCACGATTCAAAAATACATGTTTCAAGATCGATGCATATGCATCATCAGGATTTGTAATCGATGCATCGAGAAAAAGAGTGAATCGTTACACCCCTAGTTGACAGAGTTTAGCGATTTGGAAAAGAGAAAAAACTTCAGAATAATGTCACGAAGTTCATTCATGAAGCCGTGAGAACGACACACGGCATCCGTGTAGAACCTAGCACATGCGCACTTTGGTTAGAGGGGTAATAATGCGATTAAGGTGTTTACATGCCTGTTTATTGCGATTAAAATCGGTGTACGCCACATAGTTTAATGCGAATATGGTTACTACGATATGAGCTTAATCGCATTAGTTTGATGGAAGTATTGCGTTTACATGAGGTAAAGTTTAATCGCAATAGTGCCAAAATCCCATTATAATCGCTAGGGCTGGGTAAAAAAAAAAAAAAATATATTGATTTCTCGATTTTAATCGATTCTCATTTTTATGAACCGATATTGATTCTTAAATCCCAAGAATCGATTAGTCATCCTGTTTTCAGTTGATGAATGAACGGAAGATTGTAGTGCGCCTCCCATCCAATAAATCACAATAATCTTTGTGCTTTGTTACTATTGATATGAAAAAGTCAGATTTCAAATTACGCCCATTTTATTACGAAATTCAAAAACATAAATACCGTTTTGGTGCTGTCGCGTGAGATCGCTCTGGCGCAGCTCAGCTCAAGAGAAGCATGAACCGATCATCTCCTCCGCTTTAATACCAGTTACAGTGCAAAATAAACACGAATGAGCATCTGAAAGTGTGTTAAAAGATAGAGTACAACGTACTGAAATCCGTATCATGTCACATGGAATCGCTCAATCAGTGTTTCAACTGTGGAAAGACGTCAGTAAAACAGCTTGTATTGTCACATTTACCTCAGAAAAAAACATATCCAGTGTCCATAAACTCATTAGTCAGCAAGAAATTAACTCTAGAGAGGAGCATTTTGCTAAATATATGCACTATATTACATATTCATTATAATTTATGTTCTTCAATATTTAATGCATGTATGAATAAATCTGGCAAGTTTTTATGACAGCCACCATTTAAATGTTTATATTTCAAAAAACGAATTGGAGTAGAAATATGATTATGTAATTGTAAAGTTAATATTAAACTTTATTATTATAAAAAAAAAAAAACATCAGAGTGTAATTTAAGTGTTCGCATACAAATCAGTAAATTTTTACCTTCAATATTATAGTTGGCTAATGTAGCCTAGTAGCTACAACTGACTCTCATAGTTTACAGCATTAGTTAAGAGATTTGTTTTCCTTGAGAAAATATACCATGTATTGTACCTGATATATCCAAAATAATCGATATTGAATCGACTTGCAAGCTTGTGAATCGAAACGAATTGTGAAATGTGTCAATATCCAGCCCTAATAATCGCATTATGAGGGTGCATGTAAACGCACTGATTGTCATCATGAAATATATATATGAATTTTAGCAAACATAAGACAAGCGATTTGGTCGATTTCACAACCACAAGAAAAACAAGCAAAAGTGGAAGAACTGGACCCTTTAATGGTTATTTGCCTCAGGGACATGGCCAATTCTGTTTAAGATGACGCTTGAAAGTCACTTTAAAGAATTATACTAGGTTCCTGCCTATTGAGAAACTTTTTCTGAAAAAAATAAATACAAGCTTTTTGTACAGAGTATTTATGAAATATTATGATGATTGTGAGGCATTTGAACTTCCTTATAGTACACTATACAATACGTAGGGCATTAGCTTTTTTACGTTTTAGATTTTACTGTCCTTCAGAGTCCTAATTTGTTCTCTGCAGGGATTCTCTCGGTTCATGACCATGAGTTAATTGGTCATTTTTTGCTGTAATATGTTCTTAGGTCACTGCATGGGCATCTGTATAGGAGACTATAATGTTGAAGTCAATTGAGCAGTAAGCACTGGGACAAAGCCAATCACTACAACATTAATAATTACTCTGGATACATCCTGCTTCAGAAAGTCAAATGCCAGTGAAAAGTGAATCCATGCATGCATGCCAAGTTAAACTCTAACATGGCGACCAACTGTTTGTATAATATTCAGTTATGCCAAAATTGTTGTCACGTTATTTTGTTGCCAAATACAGTTAAATGTCAAAATGTCATTTGTTACTATAGACAGTAAGGTGACCAACACAGATACTGAAATGGTAATACACAATAATTCGGAATTATGGCCATAGAAGCTGCCTGTTAAAAAGATGCATACTTCAATTACATTGCTAATAACACGGTTCAAAATGTTGAGTTCATTCAGGTCATCTAAATGGAAGCACATCTAATTTGTAAGCTAGCTGCAGTTTGCTGTATTTACTACTTGAGCCCACAACCAAAGATAAGATACGAACTACAGGTGCTTTCACACTTTTTGTGTGGGCTGGAGTATGATTTCTATAAAGTCCAGGAGATTTGCAGTCTGTATGAATGTGGCCCATCCTAAATCGTGAACCTCTATCATCAACTTATAATTTGCATATTTGAATACTCCCACTCAGAGTTATTGTAATATAATGCATTTCTCACAGGTATTTGTTTCTGAATATTTTAAAAGTTTACAAAAGTATTCTTTGGCATCCTTTCATCCTGATTTGATACCTAGTTATAGTGGTTGTGTGTAATTGTTTAATCGGACATAACCACTCATTTCAAACAAAGTAATCTTGGAATCACCTCTATAGACAATGGAAAGCAATCCGACAGAAATCGCGTTCATGGATGAGCTAATGTATTAAAGTTTTATTACCATTACTGTGGTATAAAGCAGGGTGGGACGAGAGCCAGGGACATTTTAGGTTGCTGTTTTTATTGTGCTTATATGCCACAGGTGGCTGCTGCCGCTCCTTTCGTATTGTTGTTTATGCGTATTTTACGATTAAAGTTACTATTAAAGTTACATTTAACATCTGCCTCCTTCTTCCCTGAACGTCAACTTTACAGTACCGTTTACATTTAAATTCACATTACTTTATTTCATTCTAATAAAACAGCCGTAAGTGTTGAATTACTACTTTTACAGGTGACTTTATTTGATAAATTAAAATTGTGGGGTAAAGCAGTGCTGTTTTACTTGGTCAAAACTAGGGGTGGAATGGTTCTCGGTTAAAAAAAAAAAAAAAAAAAAAAAAAAAAAAAAATTAAATAAATATATATTTTATATATATATATATATATATATATATATATATATATATATATATATATATATATATATATATATATATATATATATATATATATATATATATATATATATATATATATTCGAACCGTACGGTTCTCCACCCACGGTTCGGCACGCACTTGCACCGCAGTTCATCTCAAATCTGATGACGCATCTTATAATATGGTTTGTTGAAAATAACAAGAGAGAAGAGAGAAGATTTGTGTGTGTGTGCAGTGTGCACTCGTCTGAAGCGTGCACACGGCTGAAGCGTGCACGTCAATAATGATTAGGCTAATCTTTATTTAAATTTATACAGTGAAGATGCAATGTTATTTTATATGTGATTACTTTATTCAATTTCTGTACCTGGAAAACCTGAAAAGCACTGTTTATTTTATATGCATCTTTGATCTATTGTATGTATTTGTGCTATTGCTTGTAGTTTGATTATTTGTTCTTATTTTGTTTATTTTTATTTGACAAACGTCCTAATTACCCTGAACATAGCACATACCGAACCGTACCGAAACCGTGACCCTAAAACCGTGATACAAACCGAACCGTGAGTAATTTGAACCTTTCCACCCCTAGTCAAAACAATATTAAATTCTAAATACTAAAAAACATACTAAAAATACATCTGAGTGTGTTGAAAGTTATGTTAACGTTACTTTGTGCGTCAGCTCGGTGGTTGGTATGAGACTTGTTGCACATTGCAGTATGCTAAATCAATATTAGAATATCATAATAAAAGCTGGATGACTTGTGTCGCTAAATGACATGCAATTCATTTTAAAACATTGTATGGTGGAGAAAATGCTGTATTAATGTTACTACAAATAAAGCACTTTCTGATTATGCTACATTACCCACTTAAAGTAGTGTTTGATTTACTTTTTGGGTACAAACCAAGAGTGCCGCACAAGTCCTGAAAAGTGAAGCCAAAGCGTCTCAAACGCCCCCAGGTAGTTGGTCCCAGTATAGGTCATAAACCCTGCCCTCTCCGTGTCATGTAATGGGACGTGGGACAAACTAAACAACTTGCACTTCAAATAATTTTTTTCAACGATTTTTTTCATTTTAGGTAGTTTTTATCATGCTAATGTAAGTTCAAGTGTTCGTTTTTTAAATAAGTTTTGTTTTAGTTAGTTATTTGATGCTATAAAAACGGGGGTGTGGTGTCATGATTGACAGCTGAGATTGACAGCTTCTCTGAGTGAAGTCACTGAGGCACCAACGGACATTTTTCGGGATTTTCGGGAGGAGATTGGATCTTCAACTGTAATTTCTACATTTCCATAACTGGTTATTTCACACCAACATAATGAGCTGTTCTGCAATAAACTGTGCTGCGGGAGTGTGGGCGGGTTTTTTTACTTCCTACTCTTCCTACTTCTCTACTGCACAGACTCAGGACCCAAATCAGCGCAAGATGTCAGTGCCATATTGGGACAAAGGCGGCTTCTCTTTTCATCAGTGGAAGATAGTGAGTGAAGGCACGTCGTCCATCTTTTTTACGGTCAATGGTACAAACATGTCACAGTAAATCAATAAAACTAAAGATTTAAACAATAAGATTAACTGTGTTGAGCTATATAACAATGGTTAGTTTTCTGTCGATAAATGTATCCAAACAGTTGTTCACCTGTCTAATAAAACACATTTTATGCGTCTCATTTCGGAGGCTGAGTCCTCCGGAGGTCGCATTTGAAGGCTGCATACGTCATCAAGGATGTTTTATTTAAGAAAAGTAACCGTAATAAAACTGACTGTTATTCCTCGCTAGGTGTAAAATACTGTAATTTCTTTCTTACTTTGCAATCTAACGGTTACTTTTCTTAAATTAGACCGCCTCGATGACGTATGCAGCCTTCAAATGCGACCGCCGGAGGACGCAGCCTTCGAAATGAGACGCAGCTATTATATATGAGACATCATTGTCAGGCGACACAATGACTTGGGTGGTTACACTGGTTAAAATGGCTGATTTCTATGGATTTAAACATTGTTGAAAACATTTGGGATAAATGTAAGTCAAAAAACATATATCATTGTCTAGTGGTTTTTGGATAATTGAATCCAAAAATCAGTCTGTAAGTTTTGCCGCTAGAGGTCGCTTATTAAAAACAAAGGCGTAGCCTGATGACCCCGTGAATGAGGAGTTGTAGTCTTGACTCTTCACTTCCACAGCCGATGGAAAGGAATCCGATGGACTCGGGCAAAAATCATATTCATGAATGAGCGAACGTATTAAAGTTTTATTAACGTTACGGTGGTATGAAGCAGGACATGCAGAGAGCCCTTGGGAGCGAATGCCAATGAGAGAGACCTGCGCGAAACACTCTGAGCTTTTATTATGCTTATGCTGCAGTCGGCCGCTTCCGCTCTTTCCGTTGCGTATGTGGGGTAACGCAGTGCTGTTTTACATGGTTAAAGCAATCATACTAAATACATTTGAGTGTGTTGAAAGTTATGTTATAACGTTACTCTGTGCATTTGCTCGGTGACTTGTATGAGAAACTTGTTGCACTTTGATCTAGATCAATATTAGAAATCATAAATAAAAACAGGATGACTAAATGACTGCTGCTAAATTACATGCGATTCATTTTTAAAATATATTGTATGATGGAGAAAGCTCTCTCTGATTATGCTGTTAGCCACCTGACAAAATTGTGTTGTCTCTGAGGCATGGTAAAAACATGGTACTCATGGTAAATCAAGAAAACGTTCTCAGGTTACATATGTAACCTATGTTCCCTGAGAACAGGGAACGAGACACTACGTCGAAAGATGCTTTGGGAATAACGCCTCAGCGTGACAGATGTCTGAAATCACTATCGAATCACGGTAATCCTATTGACTGGCGACAGCTCATGATGTCATCAACGTGCGACCAGGAAGTATATAAGGGCGCCTTGCAACACAACATTCACCTTATCGTCTGATGGGACTGTTGGTAGGCAGGCCCCGAGGCATGGCAAAGAGACGCAGTGTCTCGTTCCCTGTTCTCAGGGAACATAGGTTACATACGTAACCTGAGAACGTTCCCTTTCGAAGGGAACTCGCACTGCATCGAAAGACGCTTTGGGAACGATATACCCACGCCGCCATGCTGAGGGGAGTGCATGCCCACTGGCAGTGACAACTGTCAGAACAAGCAAATACAAATGAAATGCCCAAATCACTCTCCCTCCGGTCACACTGGGCTGTCAGTGACAGCATTCTCTACGGTCATAGCCCAAGCTATAAGCCTCAAGAGGAACCTTAAATGCACTTCACATGAGGTCCTACCCAGACTGCTCAAAGGCCTGGGACCAACCACTTCAACAGAAGGGGTCCCTTTAAGGGAATGTGGCCAGGGGACCCGAAGGAACCCCAGCCAAATCACTACTTGGGGAACATATTCACCCGAATACCACCAGGGAGGCCTGACCTGGTGCCCATATATTGGACACTTCGGTTTGGCCAACCCTGTCTGTTCAGAAACAGAGCCTCCGGACACTGCCTCGGTGAGGCATCCAGACTGAGGGACTGAAAACTGGCAGTACTCCGGATCTCAGAGACGGGTATCCCGGAAAGCAATACTCAGCGTAGCACTTTACAACCCTTGCTAGCGAGGGGAGCCTAACTGCTCGATCCAGGGATCTACAAAGCACTTATGTTCAAAGCTCTAAGGAGGCCGGAAAGGCCTACAGACTGATCTAACAGGGAGGCCTCACGAGAAGCCTGTGACCATCCGATCAGACTCAGGCGGCTGCGTGCTCACAAACGACCTTCAACGAAGGGAGCACCGAGCCGGACTTGGTAGGTAAACTCAGCTGTAGGCTAAATACCATAAGTTCCCTTCTGCAGGGAACCAGTAGCAGAAAGTTCCCAATCTCGGGAACTCACCTTCAAGGAGGCCTGGTGAGGGCTACTACCTGATAGCAAGTCATGCTAGCTACCAGAGTATCCAAACTCTGGGACTCGCCTTCAGGGAGGCCTGGTAAGGCCTACCACCTGATAGCAAGTCATGCTAGCTGCTCGAGCATCCAGACTCGGGAACTCGCCTTCAGGGAGGCCTAGTGAGGCCTTCTACCTGATAGCAAGCTTTCAGGGAGGCCTGGTGAGGCCTACTACCTGATAGCCAGTCAGACTAGCTGTCCAGATGCCATATATCAGAACTCGCCTTCAGGGAGGCCTGGTGAGGCCTACTACCTAATAGCAAGTCATGCTAGCTACCAGAGTATCCAAACTCTGGAACTCGCCTTCAGGGCAGCCTGGTGAGGCCTACTACCTGATAGCAAGTTACAAACCCGATTCCAAAAAAGTTGGGACACTGTACAAATTGTGAATAAAAAAGGAATGCAATAATTTACAAATCTCATAAACTTATATTTTATTTCACAATAGAATAGAGATAACATATTCCAAAAAAGTTGGGACAGGTAGCAATAAGAGGCCGGAAAAGTTAAATGTACATATAAGGAACAGTTGGAGGACCAATTTGCGTCAGTCTCTAGTAAACACACTCCAGAAGAGACAAATTACCCTGAGGTGGCTAATGGAACCGAAAGACGACACAGTGAAAGAACACCAAACAGCAGCAAGCACTCCATTCTCCTAAAAGGACGCTCTGACGTTTAGTACTCCGCTAACATTCCAGTGGAAATGAGCGGCGGCCTCAAATTACTTTCGTCATGAGAGGAAGCCTAAGTTTACATAACCCATCCAAAAAACGAGCAGTGGCCCACCCCGTGAATCCTCAAAGGGGAAAGCCAACACATACTCACATAAAAAGCCCATGACTGGTGCTTTATTCTGCCACCTAACAGGGGAAAACTTCAGGGCCCAAACTTTCTCCCTACCTTCCTAACAGTGACATAAACCCATACTCTATACAGGGAACGAAGGTCTGTAAAGAAATACATTTTTAGTGTTATTCACACAAAACAGACCAACTCATCTCACCTGTGAAGAGCGAAGACTCACCACACGGTTCTCATATGACCGCGGCGCTCTACCGCCCTTGCATGCCTGAAAGCGGCACTCTCACTAACCAAGCCAAGGCGAGCCATCAGAACATCGTTCCACTCATCACAGGCCCACCTCAGGCCTGATGTAAGAAGCGCCTGGGAATTAAAATGGAAGAAGAAGAGGGCTGGATTATATTATGCCCTCAAGAAAGGTGATCCATCACCGACGCTGAACGCGTTTGTCCTGGATCACCTCCCTCAGATCCTTCTTCCTGCGGGAGTCCCGTCTCCTCTGTGCCCTACTCCTCCACGGAGGGGGTTCACGAGAGGAGACGCTAGCTCTCTGGTCCTGTCTACGGCCCTCGGACCGTGATGGACCAGGCCCCGCCTGCCTGGGTGTGGACGTGGATCTCAGCGGAATGCATGTTTTAAATGCAGCTGAGCGCGCCTTTGCCTCTCTGAACTTCCCAACCACCGCCTCCACGGAGGTGCCGAAAAGTTCGGAGGGCGAAACCGGCGAATCGAGGAGAAAGCTCTTCTCTTTCTCCCCGACGTCGGCCAGGTTCAGCCACAGATGTCTCTCCGTGGCCACCATCGCCGCCATCGACCGACCGATCGCGGCAGCAGTCTGTTTGGTGGCCCGGAGAGCCAGATCTGTGGTGCGGCGCAGCTCAGCAACCGCCTCAGGGGACAGCCCGCCCCCTGATTGAGATCCCCCAGCAGATCAGCCTGGTATGCCTGCAACACCGCCATTGTGTGCAGGGCAGCACCAGCCTGACCCGCTGCCACGTATGCTCTGCCATTCAACCGCGAAGTTGTTTTTAGCGGTTTAGAAGGCCGGGTTGGAGCTCTTAGTGTCGATGACCGCCCAGAGACGAGATAGTTTGCGAATGTCTCGTCTATGGGAGGCATCGACACATACCCATACTCACCCATCCCCTCAACATCAGTGAAACTAGCCCACTGATGTCGGTGGATGTAGGCAGAATATGGGAAAAACGCTCACAATTTGCACAGGCAATTCCCTCGAGAACTGCCTGTGCATGCTCTTCACCCAGACACATAACAAAAAGGTGAATGTTGTGTTGCAAGGCGCCCTTATATACTTTCTGGTTGCACATTGATGACATCATGGGCTGTCGCCGGTCAATAGGATTACCGTGATTCGATAGTGATTTCAGACAGCTGTCACGCTGAGGCGTTATTCCCAAAGCGTCTTCCGACGCAGTGCGAGTTCCCTTCGAAAGGGAACAAGAGATTCAAACAATAAGACTAACCGTGTTGCGCTGTATAACAATGATTCGTTTTCTGTTAAAAAAAAATGTATCCAAACAGTTGCTCGCCTGTCTAATAAAACACATAAAATGTTAAAGCGTCTTTGGTGTTTTCATGGTTTCTACGGAAATCAAGGGTAGCGTGGATATGACGTCATTGACAGGTGACAAGGACACGGTCCATAACATGGTTAAAATAGCTGATTTACATATTGTGCCTTTAAGTACAGACACCAATTGAACATGACACCTGCTGAATGACAGCACTTAAAATTACAAAACATTATAACAAAACAGTAGACCAAAAGGATAAAAAGCCTTTGCTTGTTTTTCATCTTACTCCTCAAGGAAACTCATGAGTGACCTAAATCAACCTCTCCCAATGGTTGGTTCATCTAAAATGTATGTTATTATTGGTTGTTGGTGATTGCTTTATGTTTCCTATGTTTTAAGCCAAATAAAACTAAGCTAACCAAGCCAAGATTATTATGTAGGCAGTGGATGTGTGGGCTTATGTACCATGAGCCTGCCTTGCTGCCCTGAACATCTTAATTTAGCCATATTTACAGTACAGCACTATCTGGAAGCTGTGACAAACCAAAACTGTGCATCATGCATAGAAAAAAGAAAGAGGAACAAGCCACACAATCTTAATAATAAAAATAAAAAAAAACCACATTCAGACAAAATTTGCTTTAGCATAAAGCCATCCAGCACCTAAAAACGTTTGGTCTTTCTTTTTCATGCAAAAATGTACTGATATCAGAACACATACTCATATTAAAGATAAGTCTACCCAGACACTGCAGATCCTAATAATTCAAACAAGTCCAAAAAAGGCCTGAACATCCAAGGCATAATACGCGAGCTTTATTTTTAGCCAATTTGTTCTGCCCCGTCCTAAACTCTAGAAAAATGAATGCATAAATGGGAAGAGACATAAAATGTTTACAATAGTGGAGGTGAAGGGGAGGGTCACATAACAGAGGTGATAAGCCACAAATGCAGATGCAAAACTGCTGATGTCTGAACTGAAAATTGGCTCAGTAACGTGGCCTTTTAACTTACATAAGTGCTGCAAAAATTCCTAATGTAAACAGATCAAAAAGCAGACTTTTAGGACACCTGGTGATTTGCACATAGTTCCAAAAACGTCAAAAAAGGTCAGCAAATGTTATGCCACGCAAGCTCATTTCACCAAATGAACCATGTTACTCTCGAGACCAGCAAAACTACCCTCACACCCTCGCGCATAAGTGGAAATAGGAATGACATGGTGACCTTGACAAAAAACAAAAACAAAAAAAAACACACACAAACTGTTGGACTGATTTGGGTTGATAGGCTATTACCTATATTACATTTACATAGTACTGGACCACGTTGACTGAATGGCTAGCAATTTAATTTAAAGCAGATACTTCAAGTTTCAGTGATAAAATGACACTTACGTTTTGTGGCATTGATGAGATTCTTTCCATCTTTATATAGCTCTTTGATAAATCTGCCGGTTTTGTCCAGCTCTGCTTCATGAGCTTTGATTTTCTCCCTGAAAGCAGGACTGTCCAGGTAACACTCACTGAACTCCAACGGGTGTAAACCCATTTTTACTGGATTCAGCTAGTTTACTGACTAGCTAGCGTTTAAATCCCGTTAGAAAGCGACCAGCGAATGAATAAAACCTGGTCAAATGGAGAAACAAAATGAAAAAGGAACGCAAAGCTGTACTAAAAACGATCTACTAACGCGTCCTCGTATATTTTAGTAAGACCAAACGTGTCGGGACTTTTTTTTTTGGTAATAAAACTCTGTCCAAGTCGCACAAGTAAACTTGTTCCTATGTATGTAAAGTATGTCACAGGGTTAAACTCTCGCAAGATAAGATAAACAGTTATACGCTACACGGATATCTGTTAAAATAAAAGTAATAATGTCCAGTCAGATTTTTGGTCCGCGAATGACAGTCGAGCGCGAGTCTCCTCCCGCCTCGTGCAGGACTCTCAGGGCTTTTTCTGGCTCACGTCATCACGCTTGGCTCTCTGGAAAACAGGGATATTTTGGGGAATAATGGACCGCGGGAAGTGTTGTTGTGGAAATTAACATCTGTTCCAGGTGTATAAATCATTCAGCATAGGTATTAGATTTTTGGTTTATCAAAAAAAAAAAAAAAAAAAAAAAATCTATATTAATACGATAATACTAATGGGCTGGTCAGAGTCAGTAAATTTTATGTGGAACTCGAAAATAGCGGATGTTGTTTCCGCCCGCCTGGTTGTACTGAACGGACCTGCAGTACAGGAGCAGAGCTTCTCTTTAATCTGGAGATGGAAGCAATATAAAAATATGTTTAAATCGCAGTTTGGGGTTTAATTACAGCGATAGACTGGAGTCGCAGAGACACTGATAAATATACATCCCTGTGATCTCAACTAGCAAACCTGAAGCAGGTAAATAGAATCATAAATCAGCATTAACCTTTTCAATCCAGATTTTGGAAACGTTACAAATAATGCTGTAAAATGTTAAATTAATATATGCATATTAAATTGCAAAATGCTTGTGTCTGTGGGGGAAAATTATAATATTCAATGATGTTATTCTGATATATGAAAATCCTTTCTCTTGTCACCACATCACATTTGCTACATCTACTAATTTTTGGAGTTAGCAGATTTTTCAGATTAAATATTAATAATTAACACTGCTTAATAATTAGTAATTTTTATATTATATTACATGGTTATATTGTATTACACTACATTACATTGTTGTTATATTGTATTATATTATTATAGTATTACAGGAGTAAATATCGATACTAGCTTCAGCCATCCAGTATAATCATATCAACTGAAACTGAACAAACACATGTGTTACAAACCCAATTCCAAAAAAGTTGGGACACTGTACAAATTGAAAACAGAACGCAATGATGTGGAAGTTTCAAATTTCAATATTTTATTCAGAATAAAACATAGATGACATCAAATGTTTAAAGTGAGAAAATATATCATTTTAAGGGAAAAATAAGTTGATTTTAAATTTCATGGCATCAACACATCTCAAAAAAGTTGGGACAAGGCCATGTTTACCATCCCCTCTTTTTATAACAGTCTGCAAACGTCTGGGGACTGAGGAGACAAGTTGCTCAAGTTTAGGAATAGGAATGTTGTCCCATTCTTGTCCAATACAGGCTTCTAGTTGCTCAACTGTCTTAGGTCTTCTTTGTCGCATCTTCCTCTTTATGATGCGCCAAATGTTTTCTATGGGTGAAAGATCTGGACTGCAGGCTGGCCATTTCAGTACCCGGATCCTTCTACGCAGCTATGATGTTGTAATTGATGCAGTATGTAGTCTGGCATTGTCATGTTGGAAAATGCAAGGTCTTCCCTGAAAGAGACGACGTCTGGATGGGAGCATATGTTGTTCTAGAACTTGGATATACCTTTCAGCATTGATGGTGCCTTTCCAGATGTGTAAGCTGCCCATGCCACACGCACTCATGCAACCCCATACCATCAGAGATGCAGGCTTCTGAACTGAGCGCTGATAACAACTTGGGTTGTCCTTGTCCTCTTTAGTCCGGATGACATGGCGTCCCAGTTTTCCAAAAAGAACTTCAAATTTTGATTCGTCTGACCACAGAACAGTTTTCCACTTTGCCACAGTCCATTTTAAATGAGCCTTGGCCCAGAGAAAACGCCTGCGCTTCTGGATCATGTTTAGATATGGCTTCTTTTTTGACCTATAGAGTTTTAGCCGGCAACGGTGAATGGCACGGTGGATTGTGTTCACCGACAATGTTTTCTGGAAGTATTCCTGAGCCCATGTTGTGATTTCCATTACAGTAGCATTCCGGTTTTCCGGCCTTGACCCTTACGCACAGAGATTGTTCCAGATTCTCTGAATCTTTGGATGATATTATGCACTGTAGATGATGATAACTTCAAACTCTTTGCAATTTTTCTCTGAGAAACTCCTTTCTGATATTGCTCCACTATTTTTCGCCGCAGCATTGGGCGAATTGGTGATCCTCTGCCCATCTTGACTTCTGAGAGACACTGCCACTCTGAGAGGCTCTTTTTATACCCAATCATGTTGCCAATTGACCTAATAAGTTGCAAATTGGTCCTCCAGCTGTTCCTTATATGTACATTTAACTTTTCCGGCCTCTTATTGCTACCTGTCCCAACTTTTTTGGAATGTGTAGCTCTCATGAAATCCAAAATGAGCCAATATTTGGCATGACATTTCAAAATGTCTCACTTTCAACATTTGATATGTTATCTATATTCTATTGTGAATAAAATATAAGTTTATGAGATTTGTAAATTATTGCATTCCTTTTTTATTCACAATTTGTACAGTGTCCCAACTTTTTTGGAATCAGGTTTGTACATTTTACAATAAAACATTTGTATATTTATATTTGACAATAAAAAAAAAAAAAATTAAAAAAAAATTATTTCGTATTTTTATTTCTGTGTCTATTTTTCAGGTTTTTCAACTTTAGCAAGTGATACATAATTAGCTCTGCCATTCACAGAAAAGATGCCTAATGCCACTACAAGACCAAAGAGGACGAGGCGTCATAGACGAACTCAGAGAGAAGATGCTGCGAGAAATGAGCTGGTGTCTAGATCATTGGAATGTGCTCAGCAGTGTCTGTTCAGTGAGGACTATGGCACTGCTTTTGTTCACTATCTTTTGGCTCTAAACCTTGCCCCAGCTCTAAGAGACTTTGCAAATGTAAGCTTGATTTTTTTTTTTTTCTTCCATGTTTTTTACGTCTGATTACTGCAGCAATGTATGGTGGAATTATATATCTAAAGTTATTCAGGCTTCAGAACCTCTTTTGCAAAATCTGTAAATGTTTTTTGTATTTACAGGAGTCCTTTAGATTCACTCTGTTCAAATGGGCTGATGAGCTGGACTCTCTTGGACGCATCCAGGACCTCTTTGATTGCTATGAACAAGCTATGGAATTGTTTCCAGCAGATGAGGTTATAGTGAACAGCATGGGAGAGCATCTCTTCAGGTTATTTATTAGTAGTTTTTGTAAACTAAGAAAAGTCACGTTCATCTCATCAAGATTATGTAATTGTCTTATTTATACTTATAAATGTATAATACATACACTACCGTTCTAAAATATAGTAATATATGTAATATATTTGATCACTTTAGAAAGAGGACTCTTATTCTTACCAAGGCTTTTTATTTATTTGATGAAAAAAAGGCCTACACTCAAACAATAATATTGTGAAATATAGAATTTTCTATATTAATATATTTTAAAATGTGATGACAAAGCTGAATTTTCAACAGTCATTAATCCAGTCTTCAGTGTCACATGATCCTTCAGAAATCATTCTAGGTAACACTTTATTTTAAGGTGACGTAGTTGCATGTTACTGCATGTACTTACTATAGTAATAACAGTAAATTATGCATAATTCCAAGTAATTAACTTTACTTAATTAGTAATTAACCAAACCCTAACCGTAACTCTATAGTAAGTACATGTACTTAATTAATAATACTCAGTACTTATTTGAGTAAATACAATGTAACTACATCACCTTAAAATAAAGTGTAACCTCATTCTAATATGCTGATTTGGTGCTCTGGAAACATTATTATTATAAATGTTGAAACAAGTTGTGCCAGTTGTAAATAGTTTTGGAAACCAAGATACTTTTTTCCTCAGGCTTCTTTTTTTAATAGAAATTAAATGTAGTGTATAGAAATAGAAATGTAGTTATTTTTTTTGGAATATATATATATATATATATATATCCATACATACACACACACACATACATACATACATACATACATACATATATATTGTAACAATAGAAACATGCATTTTAATGCATCCATAAAGAATAAAAGTATTTCTTTCAGAAAAAAAATGGACTGACCCCAAACATTTGAATGGTGGACCGTGTTGTTAATTTAAAAACATAATTAAACATAGTCAATTGTTGAATTGGTTTCTTTTGTTTCAGAATGGGATTTCGGGATGAGGCTGCTGGCCATTTTTACAAAGCCCTTAAACTCCGACCAGACTTCCCAGAGGCGAAGGAGAACTTCTACCGTGTTGCAAACTGGTTGGTGGAACGTTGGCACTTCTTAATGCTCAACGACCATGGGAGGAACCACAAGTACCAGTTGGCTATTAAGAAAGCTGTTGAGGGAGGATGCAGCTCCGTTCTGGACATCGGAACTGGCACTGGCATCCTCGGGTGAGATTTTTCGGAAACTATTACATAACATTGGCATCTAACAAACGTCTGCTACAACTGATATACAACTGTGAGTGTGGTTTGATGCTGTTCGGTTGGTATGTTAGAATGTGTGCAAAGATGGCAGGCGCTGCTGAGGTCTATGCCTGTGAGCTGTCAAAGACAATGTATGAGCTGGCATGCGAGGTGCTCTCAGCCAATGGGATGGCAGATAGCATCAAGATCGTTCACCTAAAGTCTCTGGACATGGAAATTCCAAAAGACATTCCAAATAGGTAAAGAATCTCTTTATACAGTTAACAAGATCCATATTGAAATGGTTTTAAACTGGGAAAATAACATCTGTGTTTTTTTGCAAGCATAAATCACATATATTTTACACTATCGTTTAAAAGTTTGGGACCCCAGTAAGATTTTTAAACGTTTTTGAAAGAAGTCTCTTATGCTCACTAAGGCTGCATTTATTTGATCAAAAATACAGTAAAGTAGTAATATTGTGAAAAACCATTACAATTTAAAATAACTGTTTTCTATTTTAATGAATTTTAAAATGTAATTTATTCCTGTAATGGTAAAGCTGTATGTTCAGCATCATTACTCCAGTCTTCAGTCACATGACCCAGAAATCATTCTAATATGTTGATTTGTTGCTCAAGAAACATTTCTTCTCAGTGTCAGTGTTATTGTTTGTGTTCAGTGTATTATTTGTAAAAATATTGCATTCACGAAAGCAAATTCTGACCTACTTAAGTGAATTAAAAAAAATGGGCTGCAGTGTGCATTTCATTTTTGTTTTTTATAAAAAAATTTAATCATAAACAGTTCACTGTGGTACCCATTTAAGATAATAAGAGTGTGTTGACCTGTATTATGTTCCTTTCATTAGAGTATCTCTGGTTGTAACAGAGACAGTAGATGCAGGGCTGTTTGGTGAGGGCATCATTGAGAGTCTGATCCATGCATGGAAGCACCTACTGTTACCTCCACCTGTAAGTCACTTTCTGAACGATTTTTCCTATATGTATGCAGTATTGATTGTTCTGATCAGCAAACCTACAGTGAGGTCACATGATGCCACAAACTAAACTCTGATTATAGTGTAATCCTTTTATACAAATTACTTGATCCGATGTTTATCCGGCCGTGGTCAGTGACTAAGAGATTTTTGACTCTGTCTTTCTTAATAGCAATCTTGGCAAAAAAAATAAAAGTCACACTTTGCCGTCTTAGAACCAGATCCTTTTTTCTAAATCCTTACATTAAATATATTAAGCTTTTTCAGTATCATCATCAGCGAGTAGCCTCATGTTAAATTCATATTTAGCCAATAGGGACACCTAGTGGCTACCCGAGATACATTTGTTCAACAATAAGGATTTCTTCCACTGATCTGAAAATGTATACATTTTTAATATTATATATTTTCTTTATTAATGATGGTTAAAAAGTATAGTTATATATAGTAGTTATACATTCATAGACTTTGGATTTAAAAGAAAAATATTAGTTATTAGTTCAACTCATTCCAACTAATTATTAAATCATCTCAACAGAACTTTCGAGAACCCTTGTCCAATCCCTCACAAACGGGCCGTGTAATACCTGCCGGCGCAACTGTGTTTGGAGTCGCTGTGCAGTGCCATGAGATCCGTAGACACCACAGGTGAGAAACCAAAGCTGCTCATGCACGAGTGACGCATTGTTAATGTCCAAGTTTATATTAAATTTCTCTTTAAACAGGTAAAAATAAAAGATGAAAGTAATTATCAAAGAAGCAGGCGTGAGCGTAATCTTAAAACGAATACAGTGAACATTCAGTGACTGAATTACTAAAAGCATTGCACATCTTAACCATCCAATCAACCCTCTGCAGGCTGTGTGTGTCTTCATTGGGAGGCTTGGATCTGTCTGTAGTAGGACAGATCTATAGTCCTGTTAGTTGCTCGGCTGATACTGAGGACAGCACAGAGCCCTACACCACTGAAAGACTGAGCCGCCTGCGTGGAGGATACATTCAGCTTACACAGCCTTTCACAGCTCTGGACATAGACTTCAATAATGTGCAGGTATTGAACTCAGTCAACATATAGAGCCATGTGTTTAGCAGTAAGGTATTTTGATAATAAAACAAGTCTCAAACAGGTCACAATGTTGTTGTAAGAAATGAATACTTTTATTCAGCAAGGATGCATTAGACTGATCAAAAGTGACAGTAGCAACAATTACAAATTACAACAATTATAAAAGATTTCTATTTCAAATAAATGCTGTTCTTTTACACTTCCTATTCACTAAAGAAACCTGAAATGGTTTCCAAAAATATTAAGCATCACAACTGTTTTCAACATTGATTATAATAATAAAAAAAAAAGTTTCTTGAGCAGCAAATCAGCATATTATAATGATTCATATAAGGATCATGTGACTGAAGACTGGAGTAGGGTTGCTGAAAATTCAGCTTTTCTATCACAGGAATTAATTACATTTTAAAACATATTCAAATAGAAAATGGTTATTTTTAATTGTACTATTTTAAACTGTATTTTTGATCAAATAAATGTAACCTGGGCGAGCCAAAGAGACATGTAACATTTAAAAATCTCACCTGTAGTGCAACAGAGACATACTGTGAACATTGGGCAAATGGTGAAACACATAAAGTGACATGAGCATAGTAAGAGGTCATAAACATTCTCTGTGTTGCAGGAGCTAGAGGGTCTTTGCTCCAGAGAGGTGATGCAGCTGCGGCTGTGTGTGACACGGGAGGGTATTCTTGATGCTCTGGCAGTATGGTTTCAGCTACACCTGGACCAGGACAACCACCTGTCCACTGGCCCACAGGAAGACACATGCTGGGAGCAGGCCATCTATCCAGTACAGAGTCCATTCAGTAAGAGCTGCTGCCTATCAATTGAAAAATATAGAGTAGGGTAAAGAGGACCATGACTCTAGAGCTGTGGTTCTGAAGCCTTTTTATAATGAATGTGCAGAATACTAAATAAAATAAAATATATCATCTAAAATTTTATATACCACCTACCTAAGCATTGTTGCAGACCATGTACACCCTTTCATGGAAACGGTATTCCCTGGTGGCTGTGGCCTCTTTCAGCAGGATAATGCGACCTGCCACAAAGCAAAAATTGTTCAGGAATGGTTTGAGGTGTTGACTTGGCCTCCAAATTCCCCAGATCTCAATCCAATCGAGCATCTGTGGGATGTGCTGAACAAACAAGTCCAATCCATGGGGGCCCCACCTCGCAACTTACAGGACTTAAAGGATCTGCTGCTTACATCTTGGTGCCAGATACCACAGCACACCTTCAGGGGTCTAGTGGAGTCCATGCCTCGATGGGTCAGGGCTGTTTTGGCAGCAAAAGGGGGACCAACACAATATTAGGTCATAATGTAATGCCTGATCGGTGTATATACTATCATCTTTGAAGAACATTTATCTCTTAAAACATCTAGCATCCTGAAATGTAATTATTCTAATTTTAATTATAATTATTTTAGTTATTTATTTTAATCTCGTTTATATCTGGGACCTTCAAATTTTGTTGTGGACAATGGATGTCCTTGGAGTGAAGAAGGTTGAGAACCACTGCTCTAGAACTAGTCGCTTCAATAGGTTTCTTGATAGGTTTCTTGACGAAAATGTCTCACTAACTGCACATTAGCAGCAATTTACCCCTTCAATATAGACCTTCTTTAGTTTATTTTGAGCTTATTTTTCAAAAGAACTGCCCATTTAGACATGAAAATACCATTTGACCAACTAGCCACTTGTACATGCAGTTTATGGGTGGGTTATTTGAAATGGATGATACCACAATAACTGACTTGGAATTATTATTTTTTTCATGACTTTTTTTTTCTTCTGTAAAAAACAGTGTTCCCCCTATTCCTGAAAGCCGGCTAATCGAACTGTCCATTTCATTCAGCACCATTTTTTGTGTGTTCAATATGCATCATATGAGGTTGAGACTAATACGTAGCTGTCTATTTGCCTATGATGTTTGCATTAGATTGAGGCCTGGTTTCACAAACAGGGCTTAGCCAATATTAAGCCTTAGTTCAATTAGGATATTTAAGTAGCTTTTATAAACATGCCTTAGAAAGAAAAACAAAACATTACTGCTGTGCATCTTGAGACAAAACAATGACACTTACAATATTTTAAGATAGGTCAGTACAAGTTGCTTTCACTTAAAACAGCTCAAACATTTTAGTCTGGGACTAGACTTAAGCCTTGTCTGTGAAACTGGGGGTTAGTGTTTCATCCTATTTAGTGAAGAAGATTAAAGGTTTAGCTACAGCCAGTTCTAATGTTAATAGATATTTTGAATAATGATAGGTGTGTAACTTGAAGTGGAGCTGCGCAGACCGATAGATGTATGACATCAAAGTACAGCGAGAGCGATTAGAGAGCAGACGGCTCCATATGCTTTCAAATCACTCTCGCGATACTTTAATGTCATACTCTGATCGGTCTGCGCAGCGCCACATTAAGTCGAACACACCTAATGAACTGACTTTAATTCATGTCGCCCCTTATTATGAGTATTGTAAATTTTATTACTCTCGAGTTTTCCATGAATATAGCCTTTGATGCTGGTGTGGCATTAGGCAGATAGATAGATAGATAGATAGATAGATAGATAGATAGATAGATAGATAGATAGATAGATAGATAGATAGGTAGATAGGTAGATAGATAGGTAGATAGGTTGATTGATTGATTGATTGATTGATTGATTGATTGATTAATCAATTCATGTCATCCCTCAGACATTGTGAAATGTGGTGATGAAATACTGGTGGAAGTTTCCTGTAAGGACTCTTATCTGAGGCTGTGCTGCATTGCTATCGTAAGAGACGGACACATGTTTCATATGGACAATGTAACTAAAGGACCTTCCAAGATCCTCACTGCAAACCCAGAGTCAGAGCTGTGCAGTGCTCTGGCTGGCCTTCAAACCAACCAGGAGAAACCTTCTCGTGCTTTTATGCTGGAGTCCTCAGAGATCGCCCTCCTCAATAACACAGCGTATCATAACAGCTTCCAGAGGGCCATGAGCAAACTTTCGGTTTCTCTAAAGTCAACTAGGAGGTCACAGGAGTCAGACACAGAACTCGACCCAATCTATGTGCTTGATGTCTCTGAGGGCTTTTCTGTGCTCTCCTTGATGGCAGCCCAGTTGGGCTTCAATTCAAGTGAAGATAAACAGACCAGCCCTGGATTGGTTCAAGCCTACAGCTCAGTTGAGAAGGAACATCACCAGACTATGCTGAGACTGCTGGCCAAAGAAAATGGTGTGCTTGAAAGTGCACTAGAGTTCTGGCTGAGTCACGTGGAGGACGATTCTGCAGTTCTTCAGCGGCCATCCATCGAGAAGCTCTGGAGTGCCATCATACTTGACTGCATAGAGACCTGCGGCCTTATTAGACAGAAACTGTTGGAGAAAGCAACGTTAGCTAGGTAAGAGTGTAAAACATATTATGGTTAGTTCTTTTCTTTAGGTTTGCTTAAAGTTGTTCTTGTAAACATTTCAGGTGTTTATTGGAGGACGGTGGACAGATTTTTCCAGAGCGCATTGTGATCCACGGTATGCTTGTTGAGTCAGACACGCTGCTTCTGGAAAGCGCCGTTCAGGGAACAGAGCCGACTCTTGGGTTCAACATTGCTCCATTCATCAATCAGTTCACAGTATGTTCTTCAGCAGCTCTGTGAATACTGTGCTCACTCTTCATCTCTTGTCTTTGTGTATGAGGCCCCATATTTACTCTGGGGTTTGATGTAATGCAGACTTTGCAAATTTGCGTTTTACAAATCTAATTTACAAACCAAATCTATATGCCTACATCAGTTTTCATAGTAATTTGCAAATGCTTTATTTAAAGCTTTGTTAAAGGTGAAAATGGAAATGTTGGCTTTGCTCATCTCCATCATAACATCTCACCATTGTGCTGACTTCACAATCTACTAGATATCAAATGCTACCAAGTTCATTATATGGGGAAATAGTGAGGAAAAAAATAATGAATTTTCATAATAATGTAAACACAACCACAATTTTTTTTGGCCGTTGCATATTAAGCTTTGCCATCACAGGAATGCATTACGTTTTAAATGATACAGTATTCATATAGAGATGTTATTTTAAATTGTACAAATATTTCACAATTATTTCTGTTTTTACTGTCAAATAAATGCAGCCTTGGTAAGCATAAGAGATTTCTTTCAAAAATGACAATCCCAAACTTTTGAACGGTAGTTTATGTTTGTGTTTTTTTTCATTACTGTCTGCCTGTCTGAACAAAGGTCCTTCTGCACTGCTATAATCAGAGTGGCTTATAAGACTTATATTTATATAAAAAAAAAAAAAAAAAAAAAAGTGATGTGAGGCCTGGTAACCCATACTCAGAATTTGTCCACTGCATTTAACCCATCCAAGTTGTGCACAAACATTAGGAGCAGTAAGCACATGCATGTACATGCAACCTTTGGGTTACAATTCTGACTCTCTAACCATTAAGCCATGACTGCCCCCAATTGTGTAATGTTTGCATTCAGTTTGTTCGACTTGAATTTGACCTGCAAACTCAAGAGCACATTCTAGTGCAGATGCCAAAATTGGGTCTTTGCTGTTTTTTTTTTAGGACCTATTGAATTGAATCTCAGTATACGTTACATTTGCCACGTTTGGCACCAAAGTGACCAGAAACAGCACTGCTATATGGTTTATTGTAAAGCTGCTTAATGGAGTATTGCTAAATGCCATACTTCCGTAACAGAAACAACAGGTTCATGTTATACAATTAGAGAGATTTGAGAGATTATCAGCTTATCAAATATCAAATTTTTCATTTCATGACCCATTGTATTCAAGCTGTATATGTACGGGGTGAGAGAAATTAAATAACGTACATGCTGTGGTTTTCTGTAAATTACACATCTGATAAAGTGTCTTTGTAATGTGTGTTTCCTCCCTCAGGTACCTGTTCATATGTTTTTGGACCTGTCCACCCTTGAATGTACTCATCTTAGTGAACCAGTAGAACTATTCGCACTAGACCTCATGAACAGCACTGCAAATTACACCGACAAAGAAGTCAAAGTAAGTTTTTGGTTTTTTTGGGATTCTCTCTATTAGTGTTGTTATTTTAACTAAAATCATTTTAATAACTGTAATAAAACAGATATTTTAGAGCTTGGCTAAACTAAAAAAAAAAGGTATATTCATCATAAAATTGCCTATGGCATTTCAATTTTTTATTCATTTATATGACTTTTCCCAAGTCTAGAAAAGTCTCTTCAGAGGAAACAAACAGTTGTTGAGGGGGTGAATTAAAAAAAAGAAATATCTTGATATTTGGTTGTTTTAGCCTATTTTAAAAATTGTTTTGTCTAATTGTAAGTCATTTTGAGTCCCCCAGTGGCCCCGTGACTTTCTATTAAGGTGCCTTTTATTCTCTTGCATATGTTAGGTGCAGGTCAGCACTTCAGGCAAGGTGACTGCCATTCCCTTCTGGTACCAGATCCATCTGGACTCTGAGCAGAGCGTCAGCACCTTCAGTAAGGACTCACACTGGAAGCAGGCGGCGGTGGTCCTCCAGCAGCCTCTGGCGGTCAGCAGAGGAGAGTGGGTCCGGCTCAGTATCCGGCTCCACAAGAGCAGCATCTCCATTACAGCTGTTAAAGAGGAATGTGGGGACTGATGATGTCATCAGGGAGGCAGAGCCCGTGACCAGTGACTCTGATATATAGTTTAGCACACTCCAAAATCTGCTGCTAATGGGCAATTATTAAATTGCTGTATGGTAAACAAATGTATTATTTTTAGCAACAGAACACATTTTACATTAAAATAATTTCACCATGACTGTGTGGCTTGATGCTTCTTGTAGGTATGTTTAAAAGTTTGCCCAAAAATCCCATGTTGTTCCAAACCTGTATGACTTTCTTCTGTGGAATGAAAGAAGATATTTTGAGAAATGTCTCGGCTTTTTTTTGTTTTTTTTGTGTGTATAATGGAAGTCGGTGGTAACCAAAAGTCTTGTGTCGCAGAAGAAAGAAAGTCATACAGGTTTGGAACAACATGGGGGTGAGTAAGGGGCCGTTTACACAACACCATTTTCAACTAAAAACTGAAAACTTTTTTATGCGTTTTGGCTGTTCATTTAGACGATAACGGCATTTCGGGGCCTGAAAACAGGTTTCAAAGTGCAAATTTACAACAACAGCGTTATCGTCTCCATGTAAACTACAAAAACTCGAATTTGTGAAAACTGTGACGCATGCACATGCGTATTATGTTCAGTCTATAGGCATGTAGTGTTTGTTTTCAAAGTGACATTTCCAACTACTGGCCTGACATGCATAACACAGCGTTTTTTTGTCGTTTACTTGGATCCGTGTGAACAGGGATCATTTTGACAACGTTGTCGTCGTCTGTATACGAAAAACGCAAAGGAAAACAAAGGATTCCTTTTCCGTTTTTAGTACATCGTTGTTGTTTAAACACCCTAAATGACAAATTCTGTACCTTCTATTTAAACAGAAATACTCAATACACATTTCCATGTTAAGTTTAATTATTCATTAGATAAGGCAATGCAACAGCAGTACAAACCATTGCAGAAGTTGCATCTCTGAATGGAGAGACATAGGTCCCACAGGTCCACATCTGTAATGATAAAACGATCTGCCTCTGCTGTTATGCTATCTGACATTTATAGATCATGTGCAGCTAATGTTGTGTACTAACAGACTATTGAAACCCAAAATTAACAACGAAAAAGACAATTTCTTAAAGGGGAGATTCCCCCCAAAATGAAAAATCTTTGGGCAAACTGTCCCTTTTATAGCAATAAGACAGCTTTGGCTGATATTTAAACATTGCATCATTCCCAGAGGTGAACTTAAAAAGTCAGTATTCAACATTTTCAATACTTTTCAAAGTTAGCTTTTAAACAATTTTCTTTGTCAAAATACACAGCCATTAAAACAACTAAAAATAAAAATGCAATTACTTGTTTCTAATTACTAATTTCTGACAAATACAAAAACATATGCATTTATGTTTTGATGCAATTGCATGAAGCTGTTCAGAAGGCAAGCAGACCAAGAAAGGTTGCTAATCTCTGAAGCAAACTGAGCAAAGATATGAGTGTTTCAGTACTTTGTGCTTAAAAGCCGATGTATAGTCAAACTGTAGTTGCTTTAACGCATGCATATATTCAGAGACATAATGTTCCAAATCTCAATGTTATCCTGGCAATTTCATATTACTGTCCATGATCAAGGTGCTGCTCCTTGCATTAACAGATAAAACTGAAAGTAATAATGATAAAAAAGGCATTAAAAATGACTTGCTAACAAAATCCAGGAGAACGTCAACAAAATTGTGAAGTAGCATTACCAACACATAGTGTTTCTTAGAGTTAACATTCATAAAGCTGTCTTAAAAGAACCGTTAACTGATTATATGACATTTAAAACTGGTATTGGAGACATTTTAAAACTACTATTATTACTGTGCTTGACTTTAAGGTCAGTTTAAAATTTAGTCATGTTTCCAGCAAAATAATGCAAAACAGAGATAAAAACAGCGGAGTCCTTCATATATGTTCTTGCTACCAAAGCTTCGCCAAGCCCCTGAACACGTATTAGCCACAGGTATCCAATAGTAACCAGAGTTAATGGTAGCTAGATTGATTGATGTGCTTTAAATATAAAAGCTTTGGTAGCTGAAGCTCAGTGATGCTAAGTAATCGGTGGATAGTCTGAGCCCTGTTGGTCTGTACAATCGCCAGATATCACAGTTGGCGGGATGTCATCCACATCTCCTTCCCATGGTATGCTACCGAGGTTTGCAGGAGCAGAGATGGAGTGGGGGGTTACGGTGTGGCCCATGCCCTGGTAACGGCCCTTGGGGGATGGAGGGGTGGAAGACGATTCAACTGGATCCTGAGCTCCAGCTGACAGCAGTCCCGTGTTCTCGTCCTGGCAAGCCTCTTCACCAAAATATGTTTTCCTTGGTCGACCCATGACAGTTCTCCCTGAAGTAATAAAACAAAGCACATATGCATAACTGATTGAATAGGGCTGGGTATTGAATCTGTTGTAAACTATTCAGGGAACACTTTATATTATCCCTATAATATTAAAGGTTAAAATTAACAAGTCCAAAACTATTAAATTCATTTGCTATTTATTTTCAGATATAATAACACATAATAACACACACAAAAAAAAAAAAAATATCGAACTAACTAAGGAGATATGGACATTGAGCAAGAGCTTTCCTGAGGTAAATGTAAAGTTACATGTGTAAGTGACACGATACAGCACTAGCCTCAAATACCTTATTGCTTTTATGAAACGGTTACCATACAATACAAATATTAAAGCCAAAAAATATATATCAATGCAATTTTCATGAAGTAAAAGCACTAAACGCCTTCCTTCCACTGGAAAAAATAGTCCCTGACCGTGAACAGCAACAATTTACATTATTACGCCATCAGGTGGTGGCAAAGAGTCAGTCAGAGTCTCTATGAGTGAATCAGTCAGTAGCGAAGACTTTTATATTGAAAAGACTGAAGCTTGTTGTGAACACGGGAACAAGACGCAACTGACAAATGCTTTGACTAGTGCTGTCAGTGTCAGGGCACTATTAAAAGGACAAGATATTGCAGCAGACATTCAAACTGATTTTTTATTATGAACACAGGACTGACCTGAAGGAAAATGCTAACTCTGAATGCAGGTAATACACTCTGTCACTCAATCTCTCTCACACAATACTCCTCTACATAATATAGTAAGCTTCAATGAACAATATCAATGAGAACAAACATATGTTTATGCTGCTAAGAGTAGTGATACACAGAACCGTTGGGTGAAGCAGTCATAGCTGTGTTTTATCGTGGATAAAACACAGTTATTGACCAATCAGAATCAAGGACTGGAACTAACCGTTTTATAATATTGTTTACAAGCTGCTTTATTGACGTTTTTCTGCAGATGAAAAACTGACTGAGCAATTATGAGAGACATAATGCATTCAGGAAGTTGTACTGTTTCTTTCAACATTCCTTTTGATGTTCAAGTATATTTTGTGTTATAACTAGTTGTAATGAGGAAATGATCAGTTCACATGCCCTCCATGTTGCCTCTTGAACTGAGGCGGATACAGCAATCTGTCAAAATACTAAAATAACATTGTCAACAATGCCTGTTCTGCGTTTGGAAACTTGGACCATACCAATTTAAGGTAATAATGTAGCATTATTCCTGGCTGTGCAATACAGAGCTCCAGGAAATGATATGTCGAAGCTTTTGCATTCTCTCTCAAATGTTTTGCGTCCCCCCCCAAGATACTTTTTGCATTCTCTCACAAATGTTTTGCATTTCCTCATGAAACTTTGTGCTCGCTTTGTAAACGGGAGTTTCTTGGGGGAACGCACATTTTTTTCCAGGGGAAAGCAAAGTTTGTAAAAAAAAAAGGTTTCTAGACCCTCTGACCATGCAACGCTAATAAGAAAAGACTGTGTAGTGACTCACCGACATTGCGCACTTGTTCTGAGATGTCAGCCCGTATGTCTGAGATATCCCACATGGCCAGGAAGGAATCAAAGCAGGAACCTTCCTCTGCTTCCTGTATGTAGGGTTTGTAAGTGAAGCTGAAGTGATGGGCAATGGCTGCCAAAAACATTTCCACACAGATGATGAAGTCCTATGAGAACAGAGAATCACAGACTATTAATCTAAAAAGGTTACTTCCACTTGTGCATCCAGAAGCTGCAGCAGCAATGGTATATGGTAAGCCAGTCAAAAATAATTTATATAAATATCTTAAACTGGCAGATCTCACAAGCCAAATTCCAGTCATAAGTCACATTTCCATAAGTGTTGTTACAAAAAAGTAGTTTAGTGCTCAGACCAAAGTACCACACCTGCAATCCAGTGGCTACAGCCTCCACATTGTCCCATTCCCAGGTGTGAGACTCTGAGATCACACCAACCTTCACTAGAAGCGCAATGACCACAGCTTGCCTAAGACAGATAAAACAACTGAATTAAATAAAACATTACATGGTGACATAAAATCACCAATACATGTTTATAATAAGTCTGCCAATAATGACCATTAACTGCCATGACTCTATTTGTGCAGGCAATCCTGATGCTATATAGTGTCTTAGAAACGTTCTAGAAAACTACACTGAATAACAAAGGAACTAAGCATGATGATAACAGTCATCACTGCAAGTACATCAGAATTGTTATGTGTGATGTGTAGAGAACAGTTTACCAGAATGACACAAAAACAACCAGCTTGACACAGAGGAATTTGCCCACAGGTTTGATGGGACTCAGCTCTTCTCTCAGAGCCTTGTAGAACAGCACAAGACAGTACATGGCAAACTGAAGAGAGAAAACAAGTGCACCAATAGCACATTACCATTATGTTATCAGGTTACCGTTTAACTTGAACTATCAATAATTTTTCACTGTTGTTGCTTCGTGTTCCTTAAGCTTTTATTATTTATAAGCTGCATGAAGACAAATGATAGGCTGTCTGTTTTGTTTTACTGTTGATAAAAAAAAATCCATAAGATGTCTCTGTAAATAAGGCTTTAGTTACATTTTATCTTCCTTTTACTGCTGTTTGGTTCCTGGGTGTAACTGTAGACTCATTCACCGACATTAGCTCATGTGACAGTCTTGCATAATATTCAGGGGGAAAAAAAACAGGTACTTACAAGCTGAGAGAGATTGTTGACAATAACCAGATATGTCCAGGCATTTTTTGAACTGAAGTTGCCTTCATCATAGACACCACAAAGCTGACAAATCCTAATTTGGTAGGACAGAAAAGACATTGAAATTACTTACTAACAGCTAAAGCCTTATTTTGAACTGTTACATGCTCAATTTAAGAGTACATTTCAAAATATTGCCTATAATATAGGATTTCATTTTAGTACTAGGAAACTAAATAGAGTATTGTGTTTAAAAGCATCACAGCACAGAAACATATGGAACCATTAATGTTGACCATAGGGTTTGTTGATCTACTTTCACTAAAAGAAATGACACTACCATTCCAATGTTTGGGGTCAGAAAATAAATTAATACTTTTTATTCAGAAAGGATGCATTAAATTGATCAAAAGTCACAGTAAAGACATTTATAATGTTACAAAATTTCTATTTCAAATAAATTCTGCTCATCAAAAATCCTGAAAAAAACGTATTAGCTTCCACATAAATATTAAGCAGCACAACCTTTTCCAACATTGATAATAAGAAGAAATGTTACTTGAGCATCAAATCAGCATATTAGAATGATTTCTGAAGGATCATGTGACACTGAAGACTGGGGTAATGATGCTGAAAATTCAGCTTTGCCATCACAGTAAATCTAATTCCCTTTTTTATCAAATAAATGCAGATTTGATGATCATTAACAGACTTCTTTCAAAAACATAATTTTTTTTTTTACAGATTCTGAAATATTTGCATATATTGTGTCTTTTTATGGTGTAAAACCAAATAAAACACAAAAATATGACAAAGCTGATATTAAATGCTTGATTAAAGCCACAATATGTAATTTTTCACCGCTAGAGGTCGCTTATTTAAAACAAAGGCGTAGCTTGATGATGCCTTGATTTCACGGAGCTTTTATTATGCCGCAGGCGACCACTTCCGCTTTTTCCGGTCATGCGTATGTGGGGTAACGCAGCACTGTTTTATCATATTAGATACATTTGAGTGTGTTGAAAGTTATGTTATAGTGCTACTCTGTGCGTTAGCTCGGCAGCTACTATAAGATACTTGTTCCATACTGCAGTAAGCTAGATCGATATTAGGCATGGTAAAACATGGTACTCGCGGTAAATCAAAAAACCAAGATTTAAACAATAAGACTAACTGTGCTGAGCTATATATCAATGATTAGTTTTCTGTTGATGAATGTATCCAAACCTGCTCACCTGTCTAATAAAACACATAATATATTAAAGCGTCTTTGGTGTTTCCATGGTTTCTACAAAATAAAACCGGAAATCGAGGGTAATGCGGGTATGATGTCATTGACAGGCGACGCATGGACACGACCGTGTCCTGGTTAAAATTGCTTATTTCTCTGTATTTAAACATTCTTGGAAACATTTGGGATAATGTAAGTACACAAGTCGACAAAATATATAACATTGTTCTAGTGGTTTTTGGATGTTTTAATCCAAAAATCTTGCATATTGTGCCTTTAACCTCTACAACACACAGTATGAATGACACTTACAAAGCGATGACTGTGGTGACAGGTCTCACAACTGTGTACTGCAGAACTCCCAGTTTGCATCTCAGCAAAAGTACTCTGAGTTAGGTTAAAAAAGAAAAAAAATTGAGTTAGGCAAATGTTCTGTTCTTAATATAAAAATAGAGGAAAAGGGGCCTTGAGAAAATATTGCTATGGTATAAATAGATGTTTCCCTGGCATTGCATAAAATCACTTAAAGGTAAGTTAACAGGCACATAACAGAGCTTCACTGTTCTCTGAAGATGTACACAAACATATTTTTTCAGTTTAAAAAATTGCTGGTTTAAATCAAGAAACTCTTCACAGCCTAACGTAAATTTAAAAGTCGCTGCTGTCAGCAGCAATAGCTAAAGGCAGCCAACAACCACAAGAAAGTATTCAATCTGCAAGCAATTTAGACAAATCCCATCCTGCTGTATCTAAACTTTAATTTCTCATCCTGCACTTTAAAGAAGGCTCCAAAGGAGAAGATGGAAAACAGGTAATGGAGGCCCTCAACATAAGAGCTTAAGCCAACGTCTTGTCAACAGATATGCATTAAAAATCACATCCTGCCTCACATTATCCGCCATTTATATTCTGTGTTTACATAAACACTCACTCTCCCATGGGCCACGGTGGGCAGCAGCAAAGAGGAGGGAGATGCTTTTGTTGCTCCTGCACCTCCAGCATCAGCACCAGACTGGGATACTGGTTCCCCAGATAGTTGAGAAGGAAGATCATGAAGTTGTAGATAACATAGGCCTCATAGCACTCTCTACATGTGTCTACATAGATGGCAATGCTGGGATACTTCAACGCAATCCACTGTGAAAACAGAAGAAGGGACCAAACACATTACAATAAAGGGATTCCACATATAGAACACAGACATGACAAACGATACCATGCTGCTCAAAAAAGATTAGATGCACATGAGTTTGGTCAAATTAGTTTCTGGTTCAACTCTTTAAGTAATCTAAGTAATGAGCATCTGCAACATCAAGCCTCACATTAACGGACTGTCAAACAGAAAAAGGCCAGTATTCAAGTCAAGGCAATCTAAATTGGATAGTAAACATCAAAGAAGCCATTTGCGATTCAATTACCATCATTTTAGCAACCATAAGGTGATCACATGATACTCACACTATCCAGGCTGTATATAGGAACCATCCATAATATTCTAAAAATGGAAAAAATAATAAGTGAGAAAGAAAATTGCAATTGCACAGAAGATAATGTTCTATACAATATTGCATAAAATAAACTAACTGCAAAGTAATATTATCTATACCTGATAATGGGTTTTTGTAGCTCCGGTTGGGTGTAGTGTACTAGATGCTGCAGTATCCCCCACAGTGAGATGGGTATAGTCATGAACACGAATAACCCAGCGATGAACCATGCCTTATTTTGAATACTAACCTATGAGATTACAAAGAGAAAATGCCATCACTGAGAAAACCATTGTCAAAATTATCAAATCTTAAAAAATAAATAAACACACACACACACACACACATATATATCTATTAAATAAACTAGCTTTTAATAACTTTGTTATGCACTTTTGTCATTTCGATTAGCTTTTTTAATATTTCTATGTATTTTAAACATGCACATTATATATATATGGTTTTATTTAAATTAAAATAAATGTTTTAATAGTTCTAGTCTTAGTTAAAAATAACATAAAATAACATTTGACCTTTTAGCATATTATGCAGCTTTAAATAGTTCACATTAGAAAATATTGATTTATAAATGGCAAAGGCTGACGCCAACCCCTGTGAGGACTTCAGATGACGCCAACTCTGAATCAACATGCACCACTGCCAAATTATCATTATGATCACAACTTGTAATAACTGCTTTAATGAGATCAGGTCATTGTTTCTGCCTAAATGAATACATGATGTTAGCTAACTGCATGAGTTGTATTATCTTAGAAGTTGAACTGTACATTTTTGACATATGGATATTTCTTTAACACAGTCACCTCTGATGACAGATCACTCTAAATTGTAATTTAGAAACATGGATTTTTCTGTAAAGCTGCTTTGAAGCTATATGTATTGTGAAAAGCGCCATACAAATAAATATGAATTGAACTGAACTACAGTAATTGCTATAAAACACATTATATTATATTAGAGATATACTGAAATCCCCAAAGTGACTGAAATTAACCAGGAAGTCGGGTAAAGTTCTTTAAAATATTCAATTTAAACACCCATTACCTATAACAACACACTTTGGGACTAGATAAAAAAAGATATATTTCCAGGTTCTTTATTCCATAATAAAGAAGTCATGAATTATTTATTAATGGTTTTCATTGTAGGTCAAATTAGACTCGAGGGTTACATTTGAAGTTTCTTAAAACAACAGCATTTAAGCACATATTTGAAAGTCAGCTGCTAAATATTTAATGTGTGTAGTTATAAAAAAGACTTCTGACCCCTGATTTTTGAAGTTCCCATATACAAAGTGGAAGGACAACCAGAAGGAGCAGAATGTACAGCAGCACCACGAGAGGCCGAATCCATCTCCTCCAGTTCCCGCATGTGCACGGCATCTTTCCTACTGACACTAACCTCTTACATTACACCCCGATGGAGTTTGATACAGAGACATGTGCTGATAAAAGCTGAGTTAAGTTCTTGGCAGTTCTACTGCTGTGGTTTGGTTTAGATGCATATGATTTTAATAAACACTACTGAGATCTAGATGAATCATGTGTGTTCAGCGAGTCAAATAATCAGCTGATTCCTCCCAATGCTTTCCGCCGGTCCCACATACATCAACATGGACTGCTTTCAAGAGCCGCTCGCGACCGTGTAATTTACATTATAAAGTCAGAGCGCAATCATATTTAATTCTCTTTTCGCTGAAGTCATGTCATAAACGCATTTATAACTTTACAGACTTCACAAAATAAAAAGTGAACGCGAGCGAGAAGTTGATAAACAAAGCTGGTCGGAACTTCCTGTTGATCTTGTCGTCATTGTAGGTTCTTCGCCTCTTTATCGAAACATTTTCAATACTTAGCGCCACCATGCGGGTCGGAGAACCGTCAAATCATGGCGTGCAGAAACATTATTCGCCGCTGCAAACATTAACAAACAAAAAGTAAGAAACGAAGCGACGGTGAGTGTTGTAAAGCATTTTGTTTCGATGTCTGTTTAGTATCGTTTTTCAGAAAGTAGCCTTTAATATAATATATTCCCATACCTGTCTGCTATAAATTCATGTAGTTTAGAAATATAATTATCCATAATTTGTGTAAATATAATCAAGTACAAAGAGTGTTGTTGTCACAACTTATCCCACTACCGGGGTGGGTTGTACTGACGATTTAAAATATGTGCATTTTGAATTTTTGAATCGACTGTGGTGATTAAATTAGCAAAATAATTGTCATGCCACCCCCTATTATCACCCCTAACCTGCCCTCATTCATTAAACATTTTAATTAAAAATGGAAAACATACATTGAAAACTACAAATACAGTGGGGAACAATTTTGTGGGCAAAGTTGAAGTGCATTAGAATGTAGTGTGACAAACCTCATATGATCAGCCATAACATTTCTAGTTTTTAATATGAAAAGCTTGTGATGCCATATATAAAAATAAATAACTTGCCAATTCAGATGATACAATTTCTGTCATTTTGTGTGATTGCAAAACAATTTATTTACCATACACAGAAAAAGGTGTCAAAATTGTACCTTTAAGAGGTACAACAGCTTGTCACTGGGGCAGTACCCTTAAAAGGACATATCTGTACCTTTTTTTTACCACAAAAATGTTCATGGTAGTACCTTAAGGTAATAATATGCACCTTTTAGGTGGAAAAAAGGTACAAAGATATCCCTTTAAAGATACTGCTGCAGTGACAAGCTGTTGTACCCCTAAAGGTACAATTTTTACACCCTTTTTCTCTGTTTTTCTCTTTCCTTAAAAAAAAAAAAAAATATGAGTAAAGAAAGCAATCGTTTCATGTATTCATGTATACATATTAGATTTTGTTTAATTATTTGTAACTCCTTTGTATTTTTACTCTGAGACTAATTATTTTGTGCAAATTTTATATTGTGCAAATTATACTCTTCTGTTACCTTGTCTTTAAATTACTTTTATGATTTTTTTTGTCCTTTTTCAAGACCGACAGCGTGCACTTCAATGTATTGCCAACATCCGCACAGAATCTCCTTTGGTGTTACATGGAAGAAAGAACGACATGAGGGTGAGTAAATGATGACAGAAATTTCATTTTGGATGAACTGTCTCTTTATGTTTATTGAATTTTACATGCTATTTTGGCATGTACATTTTGGCATATTTTTATCTCTTAAAATATACTTAAAATTGTACTTAGAAGAGAAAAGCAAAGATTAATACGATAGTCTCACAGAAGGGAATGTATTAAACAAAATGACCTCAGAACTGCACTAAGAACAAGTGAAAGTCCAATTTGAAACAAAGGTGAAATTGGTCAGACTTAAGGTGGCTCACTAGATGGCAGTGTGTGGCAACACTTTCCATGCTGGAGTATCCCAGTAATCTATTTGCATCTTTTATATAAAGTGTTCCTGAAAACAAAAAAACAAGCTAAGTCTCTAAGCCCGTTTTCTTTTTTTAACAGGAAGATTGTGCCACATGTTTTAGTTTAATTTCCTGGACAACAGAACAGTCGTCAAATTACTGTTTCTAATTAAGATTCCTGGGGTGTGAGAAAAAGATCTATTTATTTTTCTCCCTTTGCTAACCCAGTTATGACAAATGCCTTATCAGCACGAAAGTACATTTGGGTAATAAAGAGTAACACAGCACAGAACTCCAGAGGTTGTCTTTTTCTTATAGTGGACTTGCTAAACAACAGTTTTATTTTATCAGGAAGCATGTGCAAGTATAAAAAAGTGCTATTAATATACACAGCACTTTAAAACAGCACAACATCTTAAAAGTTTTATAATTGTTTTGTTTATGAAATTTATGAGGTCAAAGAGCACTTCCCAGGCTATATTTTAGAAAAAATAAGTGTTTAAAATCAAACTTGTGCATTTACTTGAGTGTGCAATGAAGAATAGCAATAATTTCCAGATGCTTTATTGGGTAGGCCTGATTTTATCTCAGACAGTCTCCCCTTGTCAGACCCAGCAGTCCCGCAGAAAACATAAGAGCGCAGTTTCACTAGCCTGTTTCAATTACCCACAAATGTGGAAGACGACTTTAATGGACTTTTACATGGAAAATCAGCTACAGCTTAAACTTTTCCGTGATAAAAGCAGGGGCAGGAGCTTGACCTGTAAAACTCAATAGTCATTCTTTCCTCTCTCATGCCCGTGTGTTTATAGAAGTCACAGACTGCAATATAACGTTACCTGCCAGTAATCTGCCAGTCGCAAATTTAATGTATATCCGTAAAAAATGGAGTCAATGCAATATTTCAGGACCAAGGAAGATGCACAAGGCTGAAGTAGTCCTGAATACAAGGAGGCAGAACTTTTTTCTTTATGTCGCTGCGCTGTCATCATACTGCCCCCCAGTTACAGAAATGGCTCAATTGTGATGGGACAGATTGTTCATGAATATTGAATTGATCCTTTTGGCTTTTATAAATTAGAAATCGTTCTTGCCACACTCATGTGAGTGCCTTGTTGCATGACTTAGAGGGATAGCTCTGCAAAGTGCCATGTCGGGGCAGGGAAGACAAACAGGCGGTGTGTTTGAGAAAATTGAATACACATTTAAAGTTTAAACGCCGAGTGACTTCCATAGTTAACATCTCATGTGACTCCCAGAATGAGAGTTCTGCTTCTGTGTTTAGTTTGGATTTAATTTAGACGTCAGTACGTGTTGGGTTAAATGAGGAGAGTTATTGGATCATGGTTTGTGGCTTTATGCCTTTGAACATGTGAATTACAATCTTCATGAATTGGTGTTATGCCAGATGGATACCTTCAGGACAGAAAAAATAGAAAATATTGCCTATGTTTGATTATTTATTAATCTCAAACATCTGGCCAAAGATTTATGACAGAAATTGTTTATTGTTTGAGTGCACAAATGATTCTATCCAATCAATATTGTAATATTTAAAAGTATCTGCCTATCTGGTTGCATTAGTGTTCTTGGAGCTCAGTCATCGCGATGCATTTCTGGATGGTTTTGAAATCCCTTGCATTAGAGATAAGGTTAGCCTACCTCATGCTCATAAATAGAGCTGACTGCACTGCACACTCTCACAGTTAAGACCAATTTATCCACAGATTTGATCCAAGTGCTGTTGGTTTCTTGCCTTTTTAAATGTAATGGCAGTGGTGGTGTGTAAAATCAGAAATATGTTATTAATATAATCCATGGCAGAGCACAGTCTTATGAAAAACGTTAGGATACAGTCAGAGCTCTATGTTTGCTAGTTTAGCATTGGAGAGCACAGTGCTGTTTTTCCTCTTAAAATATGTGCTTTGTTAAGAGATGTGAGCTGAAGGCAGGATGAAGTATTATATTATATTTATATTATACCATGGTCTGTCTGAATACTCAATTCTGATTGGCTGGAAGATGTGCAATAAAACTGTTTAATGCACAGGTAGTTCCAAGTCAGTTTAATCACCATTCTATATTGAAGGCAGGGTAGGTGATTTAGGCATGTGATGGTATCAAATTTTCATGTTGCGATAATTGCTGAACTTTTATCACGGTAGTCAAAGTGTTGTCATACTATAACAGGTTTAATAACTTTTTTCTTGTAACAAAAAGAACTGAACATTTAAATACAATAAAGCAATACACAAAAATGTGTTAAGTAAACAGATGTTTCAAACAGATTAAAGTGCAAAAGAATTATAAAGAACAATAGGTAACACTTTACAATAAGGTCTCATTAGTTAACTTTAGTTAATGCATTAACTAACATTAACAATGAGCAATAGCTACATTTGTTACAGAAGTTATTAGTCTTTGTTAAAGTCAGTTAAAAAATACAACTGTTAGTTCATGTTAGCTCAGGTCCATTAAATACAGTTACAACTTTTGATTTTAATAAAGTGCTAATAAATGTTGAAATTAACATTTAACTAAGATTATTAAATGCTTTAGATGTATTTTTAATTGTCAGTTTGTTAACTAATGAATTAACTAATGTTAAATAATGGAGCCTTATTGTAAAGTGTGTGACTGAATAATAAAGAATTAGAACATATCAATATCTAGGGCATGTTGTAGTCCAGATTAAAATGTAAAAATGTGCAAGTTTAAAAATAAATATCCTTAAGTCTTTAAGTATTTGTTGCTGTGATGAACACCATAGCGAATACAAAAATCTGAATGGCTGTTTGAAACATTTAAATACGTAGTAGTGCAGCTGCTTTGCTTACGGGGGTTACTGTGGTAACCGTGTATTTTCATTCAGTCTCCTTCACTCGTTCCGCCACACGCTTCTCATGCGCATTGGGCTTGGACTTTACATCAGAGTGTGCATGCCACTTTGACACAGCATACAGCGGTGTGGTGCATTTTAAACAGTTAATGGGTAAAGTATTCTTAAAATGCATTCTAAAAATCGGAACAATTAGTAATAAACAATTATTCACGGTATTTTGAAGTTGCCCATGATAACAATATCGTGCATGTTCATTATCGTGATGTATTACCGTATACCGGCACGTCTATTCCAGAAACATTTTTGTTATGCTGGTTGAAAGTCTCTTCACATCCTGATAGCAATCACTAAGTTAAGTGGTATAAATATATTTATATGTATATATCTCATCTGTGGAAGATGTAGGAACATAAAATGTTCGTCCAATCATTGCATTTGGTCCAAAACAACAAGCTAAATAAACCTGTGACGTTACACTCAGAGAGGTTTGTCGCTATAATGTATGCGTTTCAATGGCAACACTATCAACGCCGAAATGAATCTGAAACAGTCAGGTCGTACAAGTCAACGCTCTTTAAGTTCTTTATGTTCATTATTATTGTAATGTTATGTGCTTTGAGACATGAGGTAGTTTAACGCCATCTCTCGTGACGCTTTTGTTTGCTCCTTGCTGTTTGTGTTCAGTTCATGTGTTTTGAAGGAGGCATGGCTTTGTAGAGCACTTTGAAGGGAGGGTGGAATCTGTTGCTAGCCTCACCGAAAATTCCCTACCCTATATTTAATGCACTGTTTTTATTGAAGCACACAGATCACGCTGCACACACACAGAAACAGGACCACATAAACTTGTTGTCAACGCTGCCCCACGACTTTTATTAATAAATTAACTTCGCTACTGAATCGCTACATTATATTACTCAGCAAGGAGGTTGTAACATCACTGCTTTTGAAGTAATTAAACTTCATTGCTAGTAGAGAGATGCTGCACAGACATATCTTAAAATATGTCAGTGCCATTATTTTGTCTTAAGATGCACAGCAGTAATGTTTTTTTTTTTCTAAGTCACGTTCATAAAAACGACTTAAATGTCCTAATTGAACTGAGGCCAAATCCTGGCGCAATCTAAGCCCTGTCTGTGAAACCGGGCCTAAATGTTATAATTCAATCAATCTCTGTGTCTGATTTAAAAAGTTGGAATGCTAGATCTAACGAGTGATAGCTAAATAACCGTCATTTTAACACTTCCAGTCAAATTTAGCACTACAAGCATCAGTAACATCTTTAAGTTGTCAATGCTGGCAAATGATTATGGTATAAGTGTGATAATCCATGATTAGCTGTGCATTAAACAATTTGAATGCACTCCGTGGAGGCAAGCATCCTCCACTTCGCATCGGGCGGTTCTTTGCCTCCACGTCGTGCATTAAAATTACAATAAAATAGTTTAATGCACAGGTAGTTCCAAGTCAGTTTAATCACAGTTCTATATTAATGCACTGCTTTCATTTAAGCTCACACACATACGTCACTCGCACAGAGTGATCAGAGATCGTGCTGCGCACACAGAAACAGGAGCAAAGAAACTTGATAATCCATGGCTAGCTGTGCATTAAATTATTTGAATGCATTCCATGGAGGCAACCAATTAAAATCGTTTAAAACCACAATATGTAATTTTTCGCTAGAGGTCGCTTATTCAAAACAAAGGCGTAGCTTGATGACGCCTTGATTTCGCAGAGCTTTTATTATGCAGCAGGCGACCGCTTCCGCTTCTTCCGCTCATGCGTATGTGGGGTAAAGCAGCGCTGTTATCATATTAGATACATTTGAGTGTGTTGAAAGTTATGTTATAATGCTACTCTGTGCGTTCGCTTGCCAGCTACTATAAGACACTGCACACAGCAGTAAAGTAAAGTAAGCTAGATCGATATTAGGCATGGTAAAACATGGTACTCACGGTAAATCAAGAAAACGAGATTTAAACAATAAGACTAACTGTGTTGAGCTATATAACAATAATTAGTTTTCTGTCAATGAATGTATCCAAACAGTTGTCTAATAAAACACATAATATATTAAAGCGAGCTATAAGTGAAAATATAAGAGCTGCAGCTTAGGATTTTCAGTAAATAATAACTTTAAATTTTAGTTCCTCACAAAAACTTATAATATGACTTTAGAAGGCTTGCAATATAGAGCATAAAACATACAATTTATGAGAAAAGAGCAGCTTGCACATCCTGGGAAAAATTTTACATTTTTGAATTTCTCGAGGAAAGTAATAAAAGCATCCAGAAATAGATGAATACAGCTGCAGATAAATGTTGAAATTTTTGAAAATGTTTGAGTATAACAGTGAAATTTTGATGGTATCAGTGTAAGTTTGATGCGAGTTGCACACTTCAGCTTTTCTATTTTTGTTTATTTATTTTTTTATTTTATTTTATTATCATTTTTAAGGGCTCCTTTTGTTACTTTGAGCTTCATTGGCAGGCACAGAGGTTCCCACCAAATTCCTCTGACCTAAAACTATCCCTCCTCCCTGAAGGCAGTTTCATGAGCATGAGAAAAAATATCTCAAACCTCTGATGAGAAGTCTTTTTCACATTAATATGCTTTCAATAGTTTGAAAAGACTCTCAAAGCAGTCTTTTCTCTGTCCTCTAATTCAGTTTCTAATTCCATGTGTGATAAAGAATGCCTTAAAACAAACAAAAAGACATTTTTATAGTAAATTATTAAGCCCATGCTTGTTTTGGCTGGTGCACGGGGTATGTTTATATTCAGCCTAGAACATTGTGTTGCAATGACTTTATATCAACCAAAAAGTATTAGCATTTTAATTAATACACATTTGTAACTGTCAGAGCATAGAACTCTGCATTAAACAAATAATGTTCCCTTTCAGAGGAATCATGTTTAAGACCAGATAATTTGTCTGCCGTGCTTATAAATAAGCATAATCTTCATTATATAATTCTTTATTTACTTACAAAAACCCACACAAGCAAATAAAAAACACATTTTTTCCAAACCAATATCAGACTGATTTAAACAGTAACTTACACTGCAGACAGATAATGGTTTAAGCTCTACAGTTTACATCAAGGCTTCTAGTATGCCCCGTTCACATCCTCTGGGTTGACACTGATGACCCAGAGGGGCCGTGTTGCCTTGTGGGTCAAAGTGCATCACAAATCACTCCCATACTGGAGCTTCTTCCCAGGCCAAAAACAGACAGCTGTCACAAGGCACCTATATTTTAACACTGAAACCTCATTACATTTGGAGATAAGACAACATTGCTTTAAGTGGTAGAATCAATAGTCTGGTCCAATACTCTTAAAATAACTAGCAGCTAATCTAGAAAATTAGACTAATGCTATTACAGTCTATGAGAAGAAATGTTACGTTTTAACCAGTCAGTTATGATATGTAAAATAATCTATAGTTGATTCACTGTAATGCATAGCATATAGAGTAAACAGATGTTCGGTTGTTATAGTGCTATAATAAGTTTGCATTCATATATAACTGTGCAACATTCCTCACTCAGTGGTGGTAAAGTTCAGTACATGTGTAACATAAGGATAATCTGTGACATCAAATTCCACAACAAACATGACCTTTTCTTTTTTCTTTCTTTCTGTCATGCACAAATATATTCCTCAACACTTAGCACGTCAAATTAACAAGACCCATGTAGATCTCTGTCAGAATGTGTACAATGTCATTCATATTAGTTTCAAATTATGTCAAGAAGAACATTTCTTAAAATTCCTTATACACTGCTGTTCAAATGTTTGGGGTTGGTAAGATTTAATAATGTCTTTGAAAGAGGTATCTTCTCGTAACCAAGGTTGCAATTATTTGATAAAAAATACAGTAATATTGTGAAATATTAGTGCACTTTGTAATAATTGTTTTCTATTGTAACATATTTTAAAATGCGATTTATTCCTGTGATGGCAAAGCTGAATTGTCAGCATCATTACTCCAGTCTTCAGTGTCACATGATCCTTCAGAAATCATTTGAATATGCTGATTTGCTGCTCAAGAAACATTTCTTGTTATTATTACCAATTTTGAAAACAGTTCTTTGGTATATTTTTGTCAGGGTTAATGAATAGAAAGTTCAAAAGCATTTATTTGAAATGGAAGTGTTTTGTAACATGAAAGTCTTCACTTTTGCATCCTTGCTGATTAAAAATATAAATGTCTTTAAGAAATACTTATTGACCCCAAACATTTGAATGGTAGTATATATTTTTGCTACAACAAGATAAAGAAAACAAATATTTCAACTTAAAATGCAGATGATATACAAATACTGAGGCCATTAAATATTAATAATATTAAAGTAATGTATACAAGGTTAATAGCATGCATGAGTTCTCTTCACAGAAAATTCACAGTGTCAAAATAAAGCAACGATATGTTTGTATCTCTTAGGTGTTTTTGTTTGAATTACACAAAAGCCCCCTTTCCCGTGCCCTTATGCTCATTTTTTTTTTCTTTTACGCCATAACCCAGCATTTGTTGCAGTTGGATTCATTCCTAGAAATTACTCTTAAATCCCACCAAGGTCAAAGTTTCATTTGCCTCCTTATTGCTGGAACACAATCCAGCTGGTACATTTCGCATGTGCTGTATGTTTTTATTTTTTTTATTTCTTAGCTTACATATTTATCTAACACCTTTCAAGCATATTCACATGAAACTTAATTTGGCATTCAAACACAAATGCATATCTTCGTTATCTTCCTACTCCACTAAATAAACAGAGGTGACGTCCAGCGCACAATATGATTCACCTAATAACTAAATAAACTTTGAGGCAGGTGGTGACCTGAAAGTTCCTGTTTTACAAACTAGTTTTGCCTCAAGCTTCCATAACTGCATTCAATGTGCTAACAATAACAACCGGACACTGAATTTGAGGGATAGGCTGCCTCCTCAGCGGCATGGGAGTTTCTTTGGCAAAGCTCATAGGAAGGAACACAGAAAACACAGATTGACCCTCACCATTTCACTCTTCCTTTCTGCAACTTCCTTTCACATCAGACAGTGACGATCCAGAGCATGTTCATAGTGCAGTATTTACGTAAGGAAAACATGTCGAGCTCCTGATGAGGGTTAATTTGTGACTGTTAGGTTCAGCTGCATCCTGTAGCTGTTGGTCTTCACTCCCACCACTTCTCACACAGCAAAACAACACTCTGAATGTCTGGGAACAGCTGCTGTAGGTCTACGGGAGACTTTAAATATATCAGGTCCATTGTCTGGTCTGAAGCTATATATAAAAACAGCCTGATACTGCACTGAGCACAGGGCCTTTAGTTTCATATGAATGGTTACAATGTCTTCCACCTCAAAGTTTGACACTGAGGATGTCCGCTTTTCTAATGCGTTTTAAGCATGTAGACTGATTGGAGCGAGTCCTCCACTTCTCAGTCGCTGTCTTTGCGAAGGCTTCTGTCGGTATTGAGGTTGCCAGGCTCATGGTTTTTGCACTGAATGCTAGTGCCGTTCATGGGGCCTGAGCTGGACACCTGGTTCTTGGTATAACACCAACAGCACAAGCAGGACTGAAATGGTGATAAAGAAAAAAGGAACATCATTTGATTGCTGGAACATAGGCTCATTGTAAAAAAACATGCTGCTACTTTTTGTATTTTGTAGAACTTCAAAAATGTATACAATTGAACTCACTATTACCGCCATTTACTGGACATTACAATTTGAAAGTGCAGTGAAATATGCAAGAAACCATGTAATATTATTTTGCAGAAATGTTGCCATGCAGGCACATTTCTTTCAATGAGCTTGGTCTAGATTTTAAAGAGATAGTTCACCCAAAAAATAAATGAAAACTCTGTCATCATTTACTCACCCTCAAGTTGTTCCAAACCTGTATAGATTTCTTTGTTCTGCTGAACACAAAGAAAGAATGTTTGTAACCAAGCAGATCTCTTCCAAATATCTTCCTTTGCAGAACAAAGAAATGTATACAGGTTTGAAACAACTTGAGGGTGAGTAAATGATGACAGAGTTTTCATTTTTTGGTGAACTATCCCTTTAAGTAGTGCACATTTGTATTGTATAAGAGGTGAATAGGTTTAAATGAATCCGTATTTCTTATCTGCAGCACTAAGTTTGGCCCATAGTAAATCAACGTTGAATATTTCTCTTGGACCCACACCATCTCTTGCATAGATCATTTGCTTGTATTTAGGGCCATGAACTTGGGTTGGCCAACTGAGTTGGTGTTTTGGTTTGTCTTCAGCTGCATTGTATCGTTGGGATCATCCTCATTACTGAAAAGGGTCCCACTTAAGATCTGACATCATTGTCGGTAAACTACGCTCAATATGAAGACAACCAGGTCCGGGCATGGCTTATCTCTCTCTGAGAATGACTCACAGGACCCTAAACATTCGTCTCCATAAATCAAGCACAATTTGCTGATAGAATGTTCTGTGGCTGCTGATTTGGCGAAGTCGTGAGGAAACATATCCATTAATTAGTTCTGTATGAGTCTGATTGCAATGGCTGTTTAATGAAAGAAGCAAGCACTTTTAAACTTACCTTAAAGCAATTCTTGAACTTCTTGCTTACGAAGTAGAGGATGATGGGGTTGATGCAGGAGTTCACAGTGGCCAAGTTGATTCCGAAATAATCCATGATCAACAGGAAGCTGAAAGTTTGGACACTCATTTAGTTTTGTTGTGTATAAGTTTACATACCACTTGCAGAATCTATAAGATGTTTGTCATTTTTTAATAAGATTATTATTTTAGAGGTTGCACTCCCAAATACTAAATACTAGCTGAATATTTAAAATACATTAATTATTAATTATTTTATTATTTTAAATTTAGTATGGCCATTAAAAAGACAGCATAAAACAAAGTATTTATTTAACTATATATATATATATATATATATATATATATATACTTAAACATACTTAAATAAATACTTTGTTTTATGCTGTCTTTTTAATGGCCATACTAAATTTAAAATATATATGTTTTATTATCTTATTTTTAAGATTTGATCTAATTTATATTTTATTGAAATTCTACAAATCTTACAGTTTCTGCACTGTATCAACACTTTAGAGTACAAACTAACTTTAATGCCAAGAAGAAAAAAAAATCCATATGCACAGGTATGTAGGGTATAAAATAAATCAGTCCACTGTTAAAGAGTCAAAATTGGTGAAGGCTCACTCACTTGAGTAGGTCACAACGTCTTTCATCATTTGGAACATAAACCATTTTCTTCAACAGTCTACTGAGATGAAGGGGGAACCAGCAAAGAGCAAAGATCAGCACTAAACAGAAGACTGCTTTAGCCACTTCACGCCGCTGCAGAACATAAACAAGCATTAGAACCACAGTACGTTCAGTGTTATATAATGTACTGGCAGAGATATTACTTTCACAGACTTTACCCACAATAGCGCATACATATCAGGCTAAAAAGATTATTATAATATCATCTAATTCAAGTATGGGCAACTTCGGTCCTAGAGGGCCACTGCCCTACAGAGTTTAGCCCTAACCCTGATCAAATACATCTGAAAAAGCTAATCAAGGTCTTCAGGATTAGAAAGATACAGGCAGGTGAGTTTTTTTCAGGGTGGGAGCTAGACTCTGCAGGACTGAACCCTAATCTAATTGTTAATAAAGACAAAAAAAAAAAAAACACAAAATACAGTCTAAATGCATTTTTTGAATGATACTGACTTTAGTGACATTAGTATTAATGACTTTTTCTTACCTGTTTAAGGTGTTCGCTGAGGACGATCCGAAGGCTTCCGTTTCTACGGTTTAGCATTTCACATGTCATGAGGGTGTAGAAAACAGCTGTGCAGGCCAGAGGCACGCAGAAGTAAAAACCAAATAACCACCAGTCTTTCAAATTTACATAGAACTGAAAGCAGATGAAACACATACACAGTATCCATTATGTTTACAGTAAAAAAAACAACAACAACAGCATTTACTGTGTCATGCAGTGTTTACAGCCACTAAGAGATCATTTAAGAGTTGTCACAGCAATTACTTTGTTAAATGTATTTTTCACCGTTGTCCATGACAAGATACTGGTGGTATTTGTTTTTTTATCATTCTGTAAACTCTTTGTTTTTTTCATACCAACATGAGTTAAAATAGCTAATTGAAAGTAGTAAAAATGGCCTCAGAAGACTTAAGTATTGTTTTAATTGTGAGCTTAAACCTTTTATGTTTAGAAGCCGGAAGAGCAACGAACCGGTAAGAAAAATAAAGAGATGGATTAGAGAAAAAAAAAAACAAAGACATTCTAGCTAGATATGCCATAGACAATTTTTTTTTTCTTTTTCTTTTTTTTTTTTTTTTTTTTTAACATTTGTTACATTGTTAATAATAAGAAATGTTTCTTGAGAACAAAATCAGCATATTAGAATGATTTCTGAAGGATCATGTTAGACTGGAGTAATTCAGCTTGGTCATCACAGGAATAAATTAAATTTTAAAATACATTAAAATAATATAATAAATAAAAAAATGTAATTTTGTAATTTCAGTATTGTAATCTTAATTTTTTGGTTTGTTATGTACTTAACAGAAGCTAAGCACAGGAAGCAACTTAAATTAACATTTATTCAATGATTTATTTATTTGTAGCTGTGAAATAAACAGGAAAGACATTTTGCATTGCGTCCAGATCACCCTGCTGGGTTTATTTTACAATAATGATCAGCTGACATTATCCCTAGGTCCCTATAGCATAACTGTTAAACATAAAACAGTACTCAAAAAAGTGAAAACAACACAATGTTAATTTAATTTTTAAAATTTAATTTGTGCTGTATTAAATTGTCTATTGTTTCTGAGATTAATGGCAGGGTTCATATGAGAGAATGAACTCTGTTTCTCATCCACACATATGGCTCTGCTTGAGAGAGATACATCAGCTTGTAATTGCACTCATGGTCTGCTATCAATTTACTTCTTTGGACTGAACAAAGAAAAAGAAATCTCCAGATAGCGTCTGCATGGGGAAACTGAAGAAAACTCCAAAGGTTTTACTCTTATTCCCTGCATTGTCTGTGATTTACGCAAAATGTTGCTTTCATGATCAAAGTTTGTAAAAGATCACAGAAATCGTGCATAGCATCCCGTCGAGGTCAACCGGACAGGATGCACTGTTTATTACAAAGTGTTTGAGTGTTTATGTGAACGAAATGAAAAGACGTCGGCATGACATCCATCCGATAAAAGCGTACCATCATGAAGTTACTTTCAGGCTTGAGCATGCAAGTGTGGATGGTTTGGTTTTTGTAGGTGAAGGTGACCATGTTGAAGACCACTGCCTCTGGTACAGCCAAGATAATAGACAGGACCCAGATGGAGAAGATCTCAATGGCAGTAAAGAGGGGAATGCCGACCCCCTGCACTCTGCTCCAGGAGGCTACAGCCCTGTACCTGAGCCACAAAAACAAAATCTGTTTTAACATTTCACAACAGAGACATGTCATTAGCTATGTTTTCATCCAACGTTGTGAATTCAAGTTATGCGCAAAAGTGGAATATTGCATAAAAACAATTGCGAATAAAGCACCATTTCCATCCCATGTATTTAAGAGAACAAAATCGTCACTTCCTGGTAAATTGGCTCAAAATATCTGTAATAAAAATGGAAGTTCGGGGAAGCCAATGTGTCTTTTTTTCTACATTATAAATTATTTGTGCCTCAGAGCGCGCAGACGAAATGCAGTGAATCCTGTCATGTTATCTTGCGTTCGGAGGTAGATGCCTGCTGTTTGGGAAATCAGTCATGTGAGACAGTTCTGGGAGGTAATTATTCCCAACAATTTGAAGACAGACTTTGGCTCAGGCATTTCAGAATGACCAAACAAACATTTAAGATGTTGTGCAATGAAAATGGTCTGCTGGTTAGTCCAGTAATCCAGTCACTCCCTCTATTGAGGCAAAGTCACGTGAGTTTTTTTGTTGCGCATCGAGGGATTTATTCGGTAAATGTGTTTCCATCGTAGTTTATGTACATGTCGTCTTATCCAATAAAATAAAAAAATCAAAATTTTGCTTAAAATAGGTGGATGGAAACAGCTATTGAAGATCCACTTCATGTGAACTAAACATTTTAGCTCAACACCTGCAAAGCTTGACTGATCAAATTCCTATGTGTGGGAAAGCTTCTGTGAAAATGTTGCAGTGCAGCTGTGCCAACTTTCAGCTACTGGTTTATAGCTACAGTATCTAAGATTAATGAAAAGACTGCTTTGCATTGTAATATGCATATTACTAAACTGCTCACAGATATACTTCAGCTGTTTGTTTGGATAAAGTCACTGGTTTGTCTGGCTGCTTGTTTCCCTTTGCTCAAAGTCACGTTTGCTTGTTTGTTTCATTAATATCTTTTCTCTTGTGGGTGTTTCTGTAAAACGGTGCATCAAGATTTTATATAACTATATATTTTTTTTATGACCTATTTGAATATTCCTGTTTAACAACAATGGGACATTTATATTTCACTAAGTAGAGATGTATCCACTTTGCCAACACTCAGACGGATGGGAAAGACATGATATGTAAGGTCACGCAAGATGGGGAGCACGAATCGGACGAGATGTGCGGAACATTTCCTCGCATGATTCAGAAACTAATTGAAAGCAGCTGTGCTGTTGTGAAATTAAGACCAGACGTTTAATTCAAGTGATTCATTCTTTAAAAATTGCGACAGGCTGCTAGACATTTGTGGCTCAGATTCTCTTTTATGGTTCTGAATGTCAGTGAAACTTGAATCAGTGAAGTCTTTTTAATTAATATATCTGAAGGAGCTCAAATTATGTTGAGGTTGTTTGTCAAAAGAAAATTTTCACTTTTGTTTTCTTTTAGAGATTTTGGCCTGCACAGTATCTTAACAAGTTGGCCAAAATACAACATTTTAGTTTATTTTTATTGTATAATCGACAAGATAATAGCCATTCATCCTTGTTTATGGTAGTGTTTAAACTGAGGTGGGCAGGTGGCTTCAGCCTCCTGATGAGGAAAATACTTTCTAATGAGAGGTGCCCATTAGAGCTGACCTTATAAACTGGAGGAAGTGCCCTGATTCATACAAGAACTTGACAAGCTCACGTCCCGCCTTTTCCTCTAAACCACATGGGCAAATGCACTCATGCTTCCTGAGAAGGTTTTCATTGGAACCACCCTGATCAGGATGATACGGGAAATACAGTTTTTTTTCTCATTTCATACAAAATACCAAGAGATCTCTGGTTTGTCTTGGAAAACTCTAGGAAAGAATACAGTGCATAAATTGAAAAGAAAGAAATGAAACTACTTTTTGACAAATAATGTATATAATTTGAGCTTCTACAGTCAATAATTGCAAATTAATTTTCTAAACTACAAAAAATACAGATAGACACCGACGTTCAACGATTGTAAGCTTGTATTGTTGTTTTAGCTGATAAAGACAGCATAATGCATTCTGTGTCAGAATATAAATGAATATAATTGCAGATGGATTTCACAATGCTTAGTACTTATGAAGGAACAAATCTGAAAAATTAGGGAGATTCATTCAGGTTTGAAGATGTACAATAAGCATACAGTGACATTGATACAAGTATTGTGAAATATGTTTTTTTTAATTTTTTTTTTATCCAATATAATTTGCAATTCCAATAATATTACAATATAGTTTGGTATAGGAGGAGAAGTGAAAGATTATAACATATCTAGGCCTAAAACCATAAACCCAGCTTCTGACCTTTGTCTTTCCCTGACCCTAAGACCTCAGCAGTGAAATCTGAACCTTGAACCTCACGGAAGCCTGAAGTTTAAAGGTTGAATTAAAGAAAGGTTTGTGGGCAAAAGGGGTTAGCTTTTTTATTAGATGAGTTACTCTCATCAGTAGAAAAACTCTTTGATAGCTTAAAGATTGTGAAAATAAATTAGAAAAGGCAAGTTTTTGAAATGAGCTTTAGAACATGCAATATTTCAAAATGGCGAAGCTGTGACTTACCTGTCCACACTCAAAGCACACAGATTCAGTACTGTAATCCCAACAGATGCTTTCTGGAGGAATGGAACCAGTTTGCACAGGAAGAGTCCAAATGAGCTGTTATCAAATGGCCATTTTGTGACAAGCAGCTGCAAGAAAAATAGAATCATTCATTATGATTCCTCAGACACATGACCCACAAGCTCTAGTAGAATACATTGCATTGAGATGAATGAAATGTGGATGAATTGAACAACATGTTCTTATTTATTTTAAGTGCTTATGTCTGTACATTTATTTATAATGTAGGAATGAAATGGAGATGTTTAACCATAACTGAGGCGGTCTACATTTCTGGAATTTTGCTGGTTTCTGAAACAGATTTACTTAAATAAGTAGCAGACTTTTTTTTGCTTTGACTCTCTGTTCCCGTCTTTGGTCTTAAGGGCACACATCTTGTCTTGATGAAATGGCTTCAGAGCAGTTTCAATGGCTACTTGTATATCGGCCCAGGCATTTCTCTGGTCATTGTGTATTTTTGCTAGTCTTCACCTTGGAAGTCCCCAGTGTTGAAAACAAAATCCTCATGTCTTCTTTTTTGAAGTGTACCCCTTTTTGTTTTGCATCAGAAGAAGGTTTTTTATTTTATTTTGTTGGTTTGGACTGCAAAGTCTCATCATTCAAGTGGTCTTGACAAGGTTCTCTGAAAGGGTGTTGTCTTTTGTTAAACAGGAAAAGTATGAGGATTATGCTCAGATTTAGAAAGGAAACTCCTCACGGGTGTATCCTGGCCCTGTTTGTATGAGGAGTGCAGAGTTTAATCAGTGGGACAGCTGGAGAAGTGTGTTTGATGTATATTGGAAGCCAGTGGTCTGGAGTGCACATAAGTCTGTGTGTCACAAAACAAGACATGCTAACTGCCGCACTTCCTTTTTTAAAACTTGCTGCTTCTTTTTTTTTTTTTTTTTTACATAAGCTTTCAATGTTAAATGGACATCTTCCATCCTAATAAAGACGCTCTCTATAGATCTCCACCCAATATCCTGTTAAAAAGTTCCTCAAAATGAAATTTGTAAAGATAATAGCTAACTTTATAAATGCTGAAAATTTAAAGACAAACATTCTGTGCTAAAGTGTTGCACATCATCTCAGAGAGTGTTTTAACACTATAAATCATACAGATAGGAAATTTGACCTGGGTCAATGATGTATAAGAAATTCCAAAATAAAGAAAAAAATGTAGTTAAAAACATATGTTCCAAGTTTTTTTTTTTTTTTTTTTTTTTTAAATACACTCTTTGTATTTATGCTGGTTTCTAAACATTATATATAGTTTCACTACCATATTTTTCGTCATATATTGAAACTTTTCATAACAATTGCATAATATATATATTATATATATTATTATATAATATTATTGTTATATATATATTATGCAATTGTTATGAAAAGTTTCAATATATGACTAAAAATGTCGTAGTGAAACTATCAAGTACAAAGTAATACAAAAAACAATAAATAAATAAATGTACACATAACATAAATAACATAATGTAAATAACATATTCCTATACATTGAATACATATAAGTATATACCTCTTAATCATTATTTTCTAAAAAAAAAAATATATTTTTTTTTTTCTACGTACGTTTTTAAGTTAAATTTTTTTAAATTTTTTCACACCACATGCTATTTATTTATATATATATATATGCTCTATTTGAAAAGGTCATTGTATGTCTGAGTTGCACTTTTAAAGGTGCACTGTGTAAATTGTAGCGCCATCTAGCGGTGAGGTTGTGAATTGCAACCGCTCACCCCTCCCTTTCGAAGCTACGGTGGCCGACACAGGACAAAGATGACGGCACAAAATAGTGACTTCACTGTAAGGTGACCCGTGGTGTATGTAGATAGAAATTATCTCATTCTAAGGTAATAAAAACATAACGGTTCATTATGTAAGGTCTTTATACACCACTGAAAACATAGTTATGTATATTATATTGCGTTTCTGTCAATAGATCCTCTAATTATAAATACTACACACTGCACCTTTAATGTATTTTTGAAAAAAAATTTAGAGCATCACATTACTGGCCCATCTGCTAGAGGCCTCTGTTCACTGTCAAGTACTGTGTTCACTGATGAGCGAAGAATCAGACAAGGGACTTTGGCTAGTGATGAAGCACTAGTCAAAACAGGACTGTTCATTTGGATGATGGCCCTTCAATCCCCTGTTTATTTTATCAGGCCATATCCCAGCTGCACTCATCACAAAAGCCTCAGTAACCGTAATAGGACGGCCCTGGAGATAAACTCTGAATGACCGTATAATTGTTTAGGGCCCTTGCCCTGTGCATCTAAGCACCCTCCCAACTTCCTCTGCCAGCTCATTCTCCCTTCCTGTGCTCAAGTACTCTCTTTTGTATTGTACTTTATACACTCTTAAAAATAAAGTTTCCAAAAGAGGGTTTTCACAGAGATGCCATGGAAAAACTGTTTTTTGACTCCCCAAAGAATCTTTCAGTGAACATTTCTTAAAAGAACCATTTTATTTTTTAAAAGAACCTTTTGTACAATGGAAAGGTTCCATGGAGGTTCAAGAACCTTTATTTTTTAAGAGTGTAGACTGGTCTTTGTGCCCGGTTTGTGAAAAATCCCTTTGAGAACAACATGATGTCATGTTTGCTACCAATTTAAAATAATGAAGAAAAAGAGGTGCCTACCTTGTAGACATTGATAGGGATGTCTATGGTGATGTAGATGAGGTCTCCAAGAGCCAGGCTGGCGATGAGGGCATTGGGTCCATTCCTCATGCACTTGTTTTGGTAAATAATCCTCAGCAAGGTGGCGTTACCCACCATTCCCACCACAAACACGGCACAGGAAATAATTGTGTTAATATACTTAAAATAGAGCTTGATAGAAGTGGGATCCTTGCAGGGTGGAGGCCCCTTAATTCTGGTATTGTTATCCAAAAGGGCTTTTTTGGTGGTGGGCTGGAGACCCTTATGCACATTGATTTTGGAGGTAGTAGAGATTTGAAAGAAAGTGTCCTGGGCTTCCTCTGTTCCATTTATCTGACATATTCCACCAGTGGCCAGGACGGCCATCAGCAAAAACAATTGTAGTGTCGTAATGCCCATTGCAGAACGCAGTTCGCGCTTTGATTTCCAGATAAGTTGATAAGATCCTGATTACGGCTATTTAGGGCAGCTGCGGGAAAAAACAACAGGACAGACATCAAAAACACAATGTTGTAAAGCAAGTTGGAGTTTAGTTTGTCACAGCTCGCACACACAAAATAAAGAGACATACAATTCAGGCCTCAGAATAAAACAAAATCAAAGAGAATTACTTAAAAGTATAACACTAGATGCACAAAACTTCAACACAACTACAAAAGGGATTTAGTGGGGGAGCACAGATGGAGAGTGCCAGTACGAGTTACTGTCACGCTATGGGGACGAGACGTTGCCTTTCCTGTCATCCCCGGCAAGTACCCATCAGTGTTGGCATGGTGCTAGTGGCACAGCACCAAGCTTTTGTTTTTTCGTTTGTAATTTTAAAAATGCACCCGTTGCATGGCTTTCATCACTTTGGTTTCCTCAACACACATTTCCGCTCTGGTTTGCATTTGGCATTCATTAGGGCAGTTTCCCAAACTTAAACATGAAAAAGATGTCTTTTGGAATTTCACAATAGGAAATGTTCAACACAACAGCTTAATAACAATTCAGTTTCATATCAATTAGATACCTTTTTTATAACACTTCACAATAAGGTTAATACATTAGGTAACATGAAATAACAATATTTCTAAAGCATTTATTAATCTTAGTTAATGTTGATTTCAAAAGTTGTATCTGTTCATTTTATTTAACGGACCTGATCTAACATGAACTTAAAATTAAAAGTTGGATTTTTATTAACTAACATTAACAAAGATTAATAAATACTGTAACAAATGTATTTCTTATTGTTTGTTAATGCATTAACTAACATTAACTAATAGTACCGTATCATGAAGTGTTACCAAATAACTTCATATTTGGACATTACAGTGCAGCAATATAGATATCACATATAGCAATATAGATATCACATATAGCAATATCACATATGCTGTTCGAAAAGAGCATTAAAATGTCTGTAAAACTTAGTGTACTTACCTATGAAAATACTGGGTAATATAAGGTAACTACAGGTGTTAAGGTTAGGTTCAGGGTTAGTACCTAGTTACTGTGATAAGTACATAGTATGTACATGGGCAACAGTACTGTAAAATAAAGTGCTACCTTTATTTTTAAAAAGTTGTTAATCACAAAAAAATGATTTGAATCTCTTTCAAATAACTTCTATGATGTTATCCATAACAGATGTAGCCTATACGTACACAACAATCACAAGTGAGAAAAGTTAATCAACTCTCATCTTGTTTGGGATCATTTGAAACCCCCTTTCATTATCTTGACAGCAAAGGAACACTTCTGAGCCAAGATGTGTTTCCTGTTCAAAGTCCCTGCCACCACCTGGTACACAAGGAACTATTTAGTAGACAGCCCTTCAAGTAGCATCTCAGTTTAGAATCAGCTAGGCACTAAAGGGATCCTTAACGGCACGTAAACTGTTACACTTATGAATTATAAATGCCTCCTGGTTTTTCACCTACCGCTCCTTAAATGTCTGCCTTCCCCAGGATCCCGTCAGTCAGTCAGTCAGTGAGTTAGTGAGACGAATATTCGGCTAGAGCCCCCCAGACATCTGTGTGGTATCATATGAGTAATTAACCAACTATCAAAGTGTAGCAAGATCCCATTTGGACGCCACGACGCACCAAAGCTGCTGTGAAGGGGCTGCGCATTCTGTCTCCAGCTTTTCCTGTGGAGAGTTGCTGTATGTGTGTGTGTACGTGAGTGTTTAAGAGAGAGCACTTTGACGGGGTGGGATTGCAATTCTCCACCTCCCCCCTCGGCCGGGAGGGGGGCCCCAAAGGAAACACCAGCGCTCGGTGAGGCACAGCCTGCCTGACTGTCAGCAGTCAGCCGAAGCTTGGGAAGCATCAGGAGGAATTACAAATCCTCTCCTGAGGTTTGCCTTCTTTCTCTCCCTCGATCTTTGTCGCTTTCTTTCTCTCGCCCTGACAGAACCCCTGCCACCCATGTCATAACCTTCTCCCAAATGATCGGCTGCGATATTTGCATCTGACAAACTCACCTACGAGTCCTTTGCTTTAGATACTGACTGATATGCAGGAGGGGGTGTGGGGGACGGTGGTGGGATCGAGAGCCAAATATGCCTTGAACTTTCTATGCCTGAAATATCACAATGTGGGTGGTCAGACTCAGGGGAAACGTGATTGCTCATGTGAACATAAAAGCCCACATAAGCCTTGGGTTCAAGTCTGCCTTACCAGCCTTACATAAATTGGAGCTATTTTGGATTTTTTTTCATTATGAGCTCTGGCAGCATGATAAGCTGTCTTTAAGAAGGTCGATTGGAACACCAAGCTCATCTAAAGCAAAGTTCCTGGCTGACTACATCAATGTCCATTATGCAACCTATACGTCTATGCCTAGTAAAATGAGCCATTATCAATATGGGGTCTAAGTGCAGGAAGGCTGCTATCAGTACTGCAAACAGCAGCTGTACTTGTTTCTAATAAAACACTGACCTGAATATCATTAAAACTCACTGGGCTATGGTGATGTTTTATATATGCCTAATGCCTCCTCATTACAGAAGCTTTATCAAGTTGTCTTGAGAATTAGAGGTTTATCTTATCATTTTATACTGTATGCAAGGGTTGATTGAACCTATCTGACATCATGTAGGCTGTTCCACTGGTAAACAATTATTAACAAAGCCCTTATTTGTTTGTAGCCTTCATATCTAACTTCATATCTAATTCTTTCAAATATGTTAATATGTATTACAATCAGCTGGTATATTATGTTCATCACTGCCTGTCAAAGACTTTTAAAACTTTTTGATTTTGGCAGATGTCAGAGCTTTAAGCATAATACATCTCTTATGCTCACCAAGGCTGGATTTATTTGATCAAAAATACAGTAAAAACTGTGATATTACCAATTAAAATAAATGTTTGCTATTTTAATACATTTTAATGTAAAGCTGAATTTTCAGCAGCCGTTACTCTGGTCTTCAGTGTCACATGATCCTCCAGAAATTATTCTAATATGCTGATTTGGTGCTCAAGAAACATGTTTTATTATTATTATTTTTATCACAATTGAAAATGGTTGTGCTGCTTAATATTTCTGTGGAAACCGTGATATTTTCAGGATTCTTTGATGAATAGAAATTTGTAATGTGAAAGTCTTTTGTCACTTTTGATCAATTTAATGCATCTTTGCTGAATAAAAGTATTTATTTTTATTTTCTTTCATTAAAAAAATACCCCATATTTTTGAACATTTATTATTATATTATATTACATTACATTACATTACGTTATATATTTAATTTCTGGCCTACATGTCTGATGTACCTGAGGAGAGAATTATATCTATGTTGTCACACTATATTGTTACCCTCAGAAAATGATTATGATTATAAACGTAACATTCTCGCTTTGACTGTAGCAGCAGTACTCTGTCTGTCCTGATTAACAAATGTACAAAGACTAAAAAAAGATTGTTAAAGACTTTTAAAAAATCTTCACAAAGACATCATATTATGCCTTTATAGTTCTCCTTTGTCCATCTAGCTCATATTCTCATCACATTTCCACATGGCCAGATGCTATGGGCAGTTTAATCTCCCCTTTCATTCCATTTGTACGTGCATCTTTTAATTGAAGTGTTTATTTGCAGCTAATCAGCCTGCTTAGTATAATTGTGACTTAATTGGGTAATACTAATATTTATTGCCATTCAATTTTAAAACGATTGTGTTTTCTTTAATTGTAGGCATGAATTTATAATAGCTCTTGAATAAGTCATGGTCAACAGTGGCATATATTTTATTAATTGTAACGTGATTTGCTGACAGGATCCTTTTTCACAGAGTCCCTCAAGTCTGCCGGTAGTTTCAATGGTGTCACAACTTTTGGGGGAAAGGGAGAGAGAGAGTATGTGTGTGTGTGTATGAGAGAGAGTTGAGTTTGGAGTCTTTGTTAATCAAGACATTAATATATAAAATGATGAAACCTTTACCTGGTCCCAGTTGTTTTGGGCTTTCATGTTGTTGTGCTGTTGTTGTTTGGGCTCTTCATCTGGTATTAATGGCATTCTGTCTGAACTCAAAGATGGCAGGCTGCCTGGTAATTCATATGCTTGTTCTCTGATGGCATCTGTGAAAATGTGCTCCATGCATATTGGTACATACCCTGTGGGAGGGAGCAGGAGCTCAAACCTCTGACTGAGTGGGATGTACGCGGTTTCATAACTGGGGCACTTGCACCAAAAACAAAAGAGAGAGAGAGGAAGAAAGATTGGGAAAGAAGGCCAATTTGATTTTCTTATGTGGTGACTGTGATAGACATGCTGACACAGGGAGTATGGTGATGGTGGACTAAATAACCAGTGCAGAATAGTTTGTGTTGAGGTACTGAAGAGAATTAGAATAGTATATATAGTATATTCACTCATTATCTTCATCTCTGCCATTCCATTTGCATTAAGAAATTCCAAGCATGCTGCATTGCAATCAGTCATGTGACATGAAAGAACCCGTGTTGAACCTCTTGGCACATTGTATGGCTTTTTTTTTTTTCAACATAAACCTATCCTATGACTTCAGAAGAGATGGAATACGTTCTGAAGGTTATTTATATAAAATAAAAGATAAGGTTAGATCAGATAGAAATAGCTTAGAATTGCAGCTAACCACTTTCACTGATGGACTACTTTTATGTTACTTCAAAAGTGCTTTTTTTGCTCTTTTTGGAGTTTGAAAAAATATATAGAATGTATAAAACAATATAAAAATGGCATAAATCACTATCTGAGCACCTCTTTTCCATGCAATATTTTGCTTAACATCCCTTCCTGGTTTTGCGACAAAAAAATAAAATAAATAAATAAATAAAAACATGGAGCAACATGAAAGTGAGTGAATTATGATGCAATTTTCTTTTTTTGTGGGAACTATTCCTTTAATTAGACTACCCAGTCCTGTGCATCTGTGGACAGCAGAGAATTATTTACACTTAAAGGGATAGTTCACCCAAAAATGAAAATTCTGTCATGAATTACTCACCCTCATGTCGTTCCAAACCCATGAGACCTTTGTTCAACTTCGGAACACAAATGAAGATATTTTTGATTGAAATCCGAGAGCTCTCTGACCCCTCCATAGACAGCAACGTAATTAACACTTTCAAGGTCCAGAAAGGTAGTAAAAACATTATTAAAATAGTCCATGTGACTCCAGTGGTTCAACCTTAATTTATTGAAGCGACGAGAATACTTTTTGTGTGCAAAAACAAACAAAAATAATGACTTTATTCAACAATTTCGTTCTGGCCTGTGCCAGTCTCCTACGCAGTTTACAATACAGTGCAGCTCCCGCGCATGCGTCGTGGTGCTCACGTGAACAGCATCGGCTGACGTAGATTAGACGGCGCTGCACTATTGACAACGGAAACTTGTTGAATAAAGTCATTATTTTTGTTTGTTTTTGCGCACAAAAAGTATTCTTGTCGCTTCATAAAATTAAGGTTGAACCACTAGAGTCACATGGACGATTTTACCGATGTCTTTACTACCTTTCTGGACCTTGAAAGTGTTAATTACGTTGCTGTCTATGGAGGGGTCAGAGAACTCTCGGATTTCATCCAAAATATCTTCATTTGTGTTTCGAAGATGAACGAAGGTCTTACAGGTTTGGAACGACATGAGGGTGAGTAATTAATGACAGAATTTTAATTTTTGGGTGAACTAACCCTTTAAGAAGAAAACTGAAAGTTACAAAAAGTGTTTGTTACTTTTGCAGTCTCCACCATCATCACTTTGTCCACTCAACCTCCTTTTGTAGGGATGATTTATGAATGATCTGGAAAAGTGTTCACATTAGTCATTTTACTGTGACACCAGAAGGTCTAAGGTCATGAGAAGTGCTCCTATTATCTGTTCGACGGCACAGACATTTATACTCTAGATTATGCTACTGCATTTAAAATAAGCACTTTTTAAACAAGAACGTTTAAAAACTTTTGATGAGCTGCGAAGTTAGATCATTTTAGATGATGGTTTATGTCCTTTTGTCAAGCTTGTTGTACTTGTACTTTTATGCATTTTAAATCCTTGAAAATGGTTTGTGGTTTAATTAAATCATATAATGTAGACAATAACTTCAACAGCATAAAAACAAGACTTTTTCTTGTCTACTCAAACTTGTTTTTAGGTCAGCTAGATACCCTATAGTCAATAGGTGGACATTATCAAGTGAGTCATTCATTGTTAGTACTGTGTGTCCATACAAAATAAAAATAAAAAACATACTATGCTCTGTCATAAATTGTAGCTTTCCTGTTGTGTTGATGGCCAAACTCAAAACTCTCTATATTCTAAGAGTCTAAGAAAAGTCAGTGAGGCTTGAGACACATTCCTGAAGAACCCCTTGCCTAATCTGCCTTTTGTCAGACATGCTCATTGCAAGAAGCGATAAGGTCTTAGCGCACGTCTGTATCTGGGGCATGCTTGCTGCGTAAGCTCTTAAATAAACCTTTGGGGGACGTCTTGGACTTAATAACGGCTCATCCTCCAGGAAACTCTTTCTAAATTTCTATTTAGCAGAGACATTAGTCACATGTTTGCCAAAATTCGAAAACTTTGGAAAACAAGCTTTTCATTTGTTTGTAGTGAAAATTCAAAACAGTCTAGAGAGAAGGAATGAATTGTTAGAATGGTGGAACATAAACTAGCAAAGCAACGAAATGCATCACTCTTTCTGTGCCAGCAGATGCTTTATTTATTTTGCAGATAAATAAATTAGAGACTTGATTACTTGATTTCGTCCAGTTGTTGAAGACAACACAAAGTAAAAACACACACAAAAACAAAGACAGAGTTTATTGTTTACAGTAACATGCACAAAGATATATAATTTAAAGACTTTCCAATGAGTCCATGCGGACTTGGATTTATTGATTGATTGATTATAAATCCCCACAAGGAAATTTCATAGTGCTTTACACATAATACAGTACATACAAAACCACACAATCCAATCAAAGTGTATAATAAATCTTAAAATTAAATAAAATAAACAGATTAATACAGTAATTTAAAGTTAAAAAGTTCGCTACAAGGACTGGGTACTCAAAAACAACAATGATAAAAATATAAATAAACAAATAGGCCTATATAAACTTTTATTTATCAAGGATTCATTAAATTGATCAAAAGTGAAAGACATTTGTAATATTACAAAATATTTCTATTTCAAATAAATGCTGTTCTTTTGAACTTTCTATTCATCAAAGCCATTCTCAACAGCCATTTTCAACATTGATAATAATAAGAAATGTTACTTGAGCACCAAATCAGCATATTATAATGATTTCTGAAGCCCCGTGTGAACTAAAGACTGGAGTAATGATGCTGAAAAATGAGCTTTTTCATCACAGGAATAAATAACATTTTAAAATATATTCAATAGAAAAAAGTTATTTTAAATAATATTTCACAATATTACTGTTTTTACTGTATTTTTGATCAAATAAATGCAGCTTTGGTGAGCATAAGAGACTGCTTTCAAAAACATGTTAAGATTTTACTGACGCCAAACTTGTGTATGTATGTATGCATATATGTAGTGCAGCTTAAGGGAAGTGGTTGTAATGCAAGTAATATAGTCACATTAGTACAGGGATAAACTGTACTAGACTAATGGCAGTGGGCAGGAAGGATTTTCTGTCTCTCAGTGATACACCAGGGCATGATAATTCAAGAACTGCAAGTGCTCTTGTTATGGAGGTATCAATAATGTTTGGAAGTTTCCATAAAGTTTGCAAAGCACCCTCCTCTTAACCACCACCTTCAGTGAGCTATACTCTCCCAAGACAGACCCTGCCTTCCTCAGCAATTCTCTATCCTATATTATATAACAGCACTCCACTGCATAAAAATGTCACTTGCTACCGTTGTCACAATTTGCTAGGCTCCAACACCAGCCAATCACATGGCACACCCTCGCCTGAGTACTGATCACACGCACCAGCAACATGTCTACACACTCATCAGGACTGCAATATAAGCACACACCTCGTCTGCGTCGTTCTTACAAAGTGGACTGCTTATCTGTACTCCAGCGTCAGCGATATTCTCCAGAATATGCTCCCTTCCTACGTGCCTTCTGTATTTTCCTTGTGAAAAGAATTCTACTCACCACCATCACAATGAGGTGTGTGCGCTTCTCCATTCATCCCTCTTCACATCCACAATCTCCTGCATCTGTAAGAAAAGACATTCTTCACTCTCTCCATATTCAAGATTTATCCGTTTACTGACCTGTCTTCCCGTTTGCTCAAAGCTGCAAATAAACTCTAAGTTTAACAACTGTAGACTGAATATTCATTGTTGTTTTAAATATGTTGAATGACTGACTAAGACCTTCCATGTATATGTTCTGGATGTTATTTGACCAGTCAAACTTGCAGTTCAGGTACATTCCCATGTATTTAGAGGAATCCACCGTGTCAACATCCTCCCAACGGATGGAAACTGGGGTGAAAGGTTTTCTCTTCCTATTAAAGTCCAGAGTCATCTTCTTTGTTTTCTTCCACATTGAGCTTAAGAGGATTCTGCTCACACCAGTCCACAAAGACACTAGTGATTCATCTGTACTATGCCTTCTCTCACACATCCAGCAATCAAAGTATCATAGAGTATTCATACAGAGTATTTCTGTAGGTGACATGACCAAGTGTTGTATTTCATGTTGGCTGTATGAAGTGCTAACAGGAAGGGAGCCAGGACTTTACCCCAGGGAGCTTCTGTAATAATGACCACCTGATCCGACACACAGTCCTACAGCAAAACATACTTGGAATCTTTTTTTTTTTTTATAGAAATGAATACTTATATTCAGCAAGGATGCGTTTAATTCTTCAAAAGTGGTAGTAAATACTTTTAAATTGCATTGCATTTGCAGAAATATCTATTTCAGATAAATACTGTTCTTTCAATCTTTGCATTCATCAGAGTCCAGAAAAAAATGTATAATGGTTTCCATAAAAATATTAAGCAGAACAACTGTTTTAAACATTGATATTAATCCAAACACCAAATCAGTATATTAGAATGATTTAAAAAAAATATATATATACACTCACCTAAAGGATTATTAGGAACACCTGTTCAATTTCTCATTAATGCCATTATCTAATCAACCAATCACATGGCAGTTGCTTCAGTGCATTTAGGGGTGTGGTCCTGGTCAAGACAATCTCCTGAACTCCAAACTGAATGTCAGAATGAGAAAGAAAGGTGATTTAAGCAATTTTGAGCGTGGCATGGTTGTTGGTGCCAGACGGGCCGGTCTGAGTATTTCACAATCTGCTCAGTTACTGGGATTTTCACGCACAACCATTTCTAGAGTTTACAAAGAATGGTGTGAAAAGGGAAAAACATCCAGTATGCGGCAGTCCTGTGGGCGAAAATGCCTTGTTGATGCTAGAGGTCAGAGGAGAATGGGCCGACTGATTCAAGCTGATAGAAGAGCAACTTTGACTGAAATAACCACTCGTTACAACCGAGGTATGCAGCAAAGCATTTGTGAAGCCACAACACGCACAACCTTGAGGCGGATGGGCTACAACAGCAGAAGACCCCACCGGGTACCACTCATCTCCACTACAAATAGGAAAAAGAGGCTACGATTTGCACGAGCTCACCAAAATTGGACAGTTGAAGACTGGAAAAATGTTGCCTGGTCTGATGAGTCTCGATTTCTGTTGAGACATTCAGATGGTAGAGTCAGAATTTGGCGTAAACAGAATGAGAACATGGATCCATCATGCCTTTTTACCACTGTGCAGGCTGGTGGTGGTGGTGTAATGGTGTGGGGGATGTTTTCTTGGCACACTTTAGGCCCCTTAGTGCCAATTGGGCATCGTTTAAATGCCACGGCCTACCTGAGCATTGTTTCTGACCATGTCCATCCCTTTATGACCACCATGTACCCATCCTCTGATGGCTACTTCCAGCAGGATAACGCACCATGTCACAAAGCTCGAATCATTTCAAATTGGTTTCTTGAACATGACAGTGAGTTCACTGTACTAAAATGGCCCCCACAGTCACCAGATCTCAACCCAATAGAGCATCTTTGGGATGTGGTGGAACGGGAGCTTCGTGCCCTGGATGTGCATCCCACAAATCTCCATCAACTGCAAGATGCTATCCTATCAATATGGGCCAACATTTCTAAAGAATGCTTTCAGCACCTTGTTGAATCAATGCCACGTAGAATTAAGGCAGTTCTGAAGGCGAAAGGGGGTCAAACACAGTATTAGTATGGTGTTCCTAATAATCCTTTAGGTGAGTGTATATATATAGTGACATTGAAGACTGGATTAATGGCTGCTGAAAATTCAGCTTTGCGATTTAAATAATAAATTACACTCTAAAATATATTAAAATAGAAAGGTTATTTTAAATAGTAAAACAAACAAAAAACATTTGTAAAATACTACATATACACCGATCAGGCATAACATAATATTGTGCTGGTCCCCCTTTTGCTGCCAAAACAGCCTTGACCCGTTGAGGCATGGACTCCACTTGACCCCTGAAGGTGTGCTGTGGTATCTGACACCAAGATGTTAGCAGCAGATCCTTTAAGTCCTCTATGGATCGGACTTGTTTGTTCAGCACATCCCACAGATGCTAGATTGGATTGAGATCTGGGGAATTTGGAGGCCAAGTCAACACCTCAAACTCGGTGTTGTGCTCCTCAAACCATTCCTGAACCATTTTTGCTTTGTGGCAGGGAGCATTATCCTGCTGAAAGAGGCCACAGCCACCAGGGAATACCGTTTCCATGAAAGGGTGTACATGGTCTGCAACAATGCTTAGGTAGGTGGTACTTGTCAAAGTAACATCCACATGGATGGCAGGACCCAAGGTTTCCCAGCAGAACATTGCCCTGAAGTGTCAGCAGAGACCGTGTCAACTAGACTCTCCCCTATGAAGGCCTCCTTCACTTCACTTTCCCTCTGTACAGATGAAAATGTTACCGAAATTATTGGAAACGACTAAAAATGCTTTATTATGCATACCAGACAAGTAATTTAGCAGTCTTTTTGTAAAAGAAAACTACGCGCCTGCGCACATTCGTATTCAAACGTGCTTGCCTGTGGACTAAACATGTAATGCTTACATGCATGCCGTCACCGTTCTCACAGATTCACATTTTTTGAGGCTAGCACGGGAATGAGAGTGGTATTGTTTCAAAACTATTTCAACACCTGTTTCAAGGTCTGCGCTCTCTAGCTGCCAGGCGCTGTTGCCGTGCGGATGAACGGCCAAAACGCATTTCTTTTTTAGATGAAAATGGTGTCGTGTAAGTGGCCCCAAAGTAAATGGCTAATGATCTCCTACAATGGAAATTAATCAATCAAAAACTTACTTTAGCTGGACAATAACTTTTTTCTAGAGCTGATGTACAGCCAAAACAATCTCTCTTCCATTAATTTCCTATTATCACTGTAAAGCTGCTTTGAAACAATCTATATTGTAAAAGCACTATATAAATTAAGGTGACTTGACTTGACTTGATCACACTGCCTCCGCCGGCTTGCCTTCTTCCCATAGTGTATCCTGGTGCCATGTGTTCCCCAGGTAAGCGACGCACACGCACCATGCCATCCACGTGATGTAAAAGAAAACATGATTCATCAGACCAGGCCACCTTCTTCCATCGCTCTGTGGTCCAGTTCTGATGCTAACGTGCCCACTGTTGGTGCTTTTGGGGGTGGACAGGGGTCAGCATGGGCACCCTGACTGGTCTACGGCTATACGCAACAAACTGTGATGCACTGTGTATTCTGACACCTTTCTATCACAACCAGCATTAACTTCTTGAGCAATTTGAGCTACAGTAGCTCGTCTGTTTTATCGGACCACACGGGCCAGCCTTCGCTCCCCATGTGCATCAATGAGCCTTGGCCACCCATGACCCTGTCGCCAGTTCACCACTGTTCCTTCCTTGGACCACTTTTGATAGATACTGACCACTGCAGACTGGGAACACCCCGCAAGAGCTGCAGTTTTGGAGATGCTCTGACCCAGTCGTCTAGCCATCACAATTTGGCCCTTGTCAAACATGCTCAAATCCTTATGCTTGCCCATTTTTCCAGCTTCTAACACATCAACTTTGAGGACAAAATGTTCACTTGCTGCCTAATACAGTGGGGAGAACAAGTATTTGATACACTGCCGATTTTGCAGGTTTTCCTACTTACAAAGCATGTAGAGGTCTGTCATTTTTATCATAGGTACTTTTCAACTGTGAGAGACGGAATCTAAAACAAAAATCCAGAAAATCACATTGTATGATTTTTAAATAATTAATTTGCATTTTATTGCATGACATAAGTATTTGATCACCTACCAACCAGTAAGAATTCCGGCTCTCACAGACCTGTTAGTTTTTCTTTAAGAAGCCCTTCTCTTCTCCACTCATTACCTGTATTAACTGTACCTGTTTGAACTCGTTACCTGTATAAAAAGACACCTGTCCACACACTCAATCAAACAGACTCCAACCTCTCCACAATGGCCAAGACCAGAGAGCTGTGTAAGGACATCAGGGATAAAATTGTAGACCTGCACAAGGCTGGGATGGGCTACAGGACAATAGGCAAGCAGCTTGGTGAGAAGGCAACAACTGTTGGCGCAATTATTAGAAAATGGAAGAAGTTCAAGATGACGGTCAATCTCCCTCGGTCTGGGGCAGCATGCAAGATCTCACCTCGTGGGGCATCAACGATCATGAGGAAGGTGAGGGATCAGCCCAGAACTACACGGCAGGACCTGGTCAATGACCTGAAGAGAGCTGGGACCACAGTCTCAAAGAAAACCATTAGTAACACACTACGCCGTCATGGATTAAAATCCTGCAGCGCACGCAAGGTCCCCCTGCTCAAGCCAGCGCATGTCCAGGCCCGTCTGAAGTTTGCCAATGACCATCTGGATGATCCAGAGGAGGAATGGGAGAAGGTCATGTGGTCTGATGAGACAAAAATAGAGCTTTTTGGTCTAAACTCCACTCACCATGTTTGGAGGAAGAAGAAGGATGAGTACAACCCCAAGAACACCATCCCAACCGTGAAGCATGGAGGTGGAAACATCATTCTTTGGGAATGCTTTTCTGCAAAGGGGACAGGACGACTGCACCGTATTGAGGGGAGGATGAATGGGGCCATGTATCGCGAGATCTTGGCCAACAACCTCCTTCCCTCAGTAAGAGCATTGAAGATGGGTCGTGGCTGGGTCTTCCAGCATGACAACGACCCGAAACACACAGCCAGGGCAACTAAGGAGTGGCTCCGTAAGAAGCATCTCAAGGTTCTGGAGTGGCCTAGCCAGTCTCCAGACCTGAACCCAACAGAAAATCTTTGGAGGGAGCTGAAAGTCCGTATTGCCCAGCGACAGCCCCGAAACCTGAAGGATCTGGAGAAGGTATGTATGGAGGAGTGGGCCAAAATCCCTGCTGCAGTGTGTGCAAACCTGGTCAAGAACTACAGGAAACGTATGATCTCTGTAATTGCAAACAAAGGTTTCTGTACCAAATATTAAGTTCTGCTTTTCTGATGTATCAAATACTTATTTCATGCAATGAAATGCAAATTAATTACTTAAAAATCATACAATGTGATTTTCTGGATTTTTGTTTTAGATTCCGTCACTCACAGTTGAAGAGTACCTATGATAAAAAATTACAGACTTCTACATGCTTTGTAAGTGGGCAAACCTGCAAAATCAGCAGTGTATCAAATACTTGTTCTCCCCACTGTATATCCCACCCACTAACAGGTGCCGTGATGAAGAGATAATCAGTGTTTATATAATCAGGGTCATAATGTTATGCCTGATCTGTGTGTGTGTGTGTGTGTGTGTGTGTGTGTGTGTGTGTCCAAGAAATGAAATAAGACATGAGTGTGAGGTATACAAATAGAGAATATGTTGTTGTTTTCTTGGTGGCACATCAGGTAAGAGCAGCTGTTCTCCAGTCATGATGCTATTGCTATGGAACTTGCAGTTGATTAAGTAGAAGTCATACAGTTAAGTATAAGTACATTAAGTGTAAGTTTGTTGAAGAGTTGCTCTGACAGATTTGATGTGTTAATTCAGTGAAACAGTCAGACTGATTCAAATGTGTAACTCATGTGGACTAGTTAGTCATCATTTTTTTCTTTAAGACTGATCATAAATTCATTTAAGTCAGTTACATAAATAGGTCGATTGGGCTAATTTTTTATCTAAAGGTAAGACTAATTAGCTGTAACCAACTGCTAGTTGTTCAGACTACACAGGACCCACAGTTTGAAAACTGTTGGTTTGGGGTTTCGGGACTCCCTTCTTATGTATGGGAACCAAAACTTGCCTTTTTATGATTTCTTGGAAACTTGAATGGAGACTGTAAATAAATATCTACTTGCTGAATATTAGCCACTGACCCTGAACAACATTTCAACAGTGCGTTTTGAGTTCCTGTCTCACTGCTAAGCTCCAAACAAAAAAAAAAGTTTAACCACCCTCAAAATCTACTGAGCATTCTTATGTGTTCCTTAAACATCACCTCACCGAGAGCAGGTCGACTCAAAGCATCTGCAAACAATTATAGAAATAGCATGTGAGATACAATATCAACACAGCTGGCCAAACCTGAGTGATCAGCAGAATCACTCAAGTATGGAAGCCCGTTTCCGCCACAATTGAGTAAAAAAATATAATTCTTTAAGTTATAATAATGAGAAACTTTCTCATAATAATGACTTAACATCTCATAATAATGAGAAACTTTCTCATAATAATGACTTAACATCTCGTAATAATGAGAAACTTTTTCATAATAATGACTTAACATATAATAATGAGAAACTTTCTCATAATAATGACTTAACATCTCATAATAATGAGAAACTTTCTCGTAATAATGACTTAACATATAATAATGAGAAACTTTCTCATAATAATGACTTAACATCTCATAATAATGAGAAACTTTCTCATAATAATGACTTAACATCTCATAATAATGAGAAACTTTCTCGTAATAATGACTTAACATCTCATAATAATGAGAAACTTTCTCATAATAATGACAACATCTCATAATAATGAGAAACTTTCTCATAATAATGACTTAACATCTCGTAATAATGAGAAACTTTCTCGTAATAATGACTTAACATCTCATAATAATGAGAAACTTTCTCGTAATAATGACTTAACATCTCATAATAATGAGAAACTGTCATTACGACGCACTGTGCGCTTGCGCCACGCTATCTACTGAGGCGCCGGTGTTGCTGATTTTGATTCATGCAAACAGTGGGCCTCCGTATGGAAGCCCATTTCCTATGGAAGCCCATTTCCGGCACATAAGAAAAACATACTTAAGTCATAATTTCAAAATCGAAATTATGACATACTAAATCGAAATGATGACATAACTAAATTGAAATTGACTTGCTGCTCATTGATCTGCCGCGACCCGACACAGGATGAATTGTGAACACATTAAGGAGTATTTTAACTGTGGTTTTAGCTACTAATGATTAAATTATTGCCTTATTATCTTATTATCTGAATGGCATTGAATAGCCTATCTCTGAGCAAACGTGCTCTTGAGAGGATTTTAAGCAAGAACAAGCTTTGACGCAGAAAGAACAGAACAGAGGTGGCTGCATGAGTGGCAACATTCATTGAACAACTTGAAACCTCTGGGCAATGTCATGATTATTGATGCGCGGACACACACACACATATGTTGGTTGGATGGTGTTGTAACCGACAGGGAAACAGTGAGTTCTGCTGCCGAACAGTTGCAACAGAAATATGAGGTTGTGATCGGGCAGCAGTTTTCATTCAACAGTAAATATAGCTTATACTCCTGTAAAAATTATATTGTATGTTTCAATAAATGGCGCACGTGACAGATTCAACCAGAGTTGCCTATTTAATCAATATCAGAATCAAAAGGAGCTTTATTGCCAAGTAGGCTATGTTTGCACACACAAGGAATTTGTTTTGGTGACAGAAGAAGCTTCAGTACACAGAGACAACAGTACACAGATAGTAAAATAAAAAATAAAGAATAAAAATAAATTAATAAGATAGCACATATAATGCTTCCTACCTGCATCGCTTGATGTGCTGGAAGTTGCTGCCCGCATGTGCAAATTGCGCATGCTTGGATTAAGTCATAATTACGAGAAAATTTCTCATTATTGCGAGAAAGTTTCTCATTATTACGAGATGTTAAGTCATTATTACGAGAAAGTTTCTCATTATTATGAGATGTTAAGTCATTATTACGAGAAAGTTTCTCATTATTATGAGATATTAAGTCATTAATACGAGAAAGTTTCTCATTATTATGAGATGTTAAGTCATTATTATGAGAAAGTTTCTCATTATTATGAGATGTTAAGTCATTATTACGAGAGTTTCTCATTATTACGAGATGTTAAGTCATTATTACGAGAAAGTTTCTCATTATTACGAGATGTTAAGTCATTATTACGAGAAAGTTTCTCATTATTACGAGATGTTAAGTCATTATTACGAGAACGTTTCTCATTATTATGAATAAAGAATTATATTTTTTTACTTAGTTGTGGCGGAAACAGGCTTCCATACTCAAGGGGAAGTTTTAGTTTTAATTCAATAATTGCATCCATGTGATCTATAAAGACGGGCTTTTGTATCAAGTGTCAGATATTATAAAAAGGATTTGATGAAACTAGTAGAACCTGGAGCTTTTTATAGCAAGTTATGTTGTGTTGTTGATGGAGTACACCGTTAAAAAGGTTGGGGTCAGTAAGATTATATATTTATTTATTTTAAGAACTTTATACTTTTATTAAGCAGCAATGCATTAAACTGATCAAAGTTGAAAGTAAAGACATTCATAATGTTACAAAAGATGTATATTTCAAATAAATGCTGTTTTTTTAACTTTCTAATTAAAGAATCCTGAAAAAAATGCATCAGTTTCCACATAAGTATTAAACAACGCAATCAGTTTCAAAATTAATTATAATAAGAAATGTTTCTTAAGCACCAAACCAGCATATTCAAATGATTTCTGAAGGATCATGTGACACTGAAGACTGGAGTAATGGCTGCTGAAAATTCAGCTTTGCCAACATGGGAATAAATTACATTTTAAACTATATCAAAATAGGAAACAGTTATTTTAAATCGTAATAATATTTTACGATATTACCGTTTTCTCTGTATTTTTGATCAATATCATAAGAGACTTTTTTTCAAAAATGTATAAAAAGGAGAAAAAACTTACTGACCCCAAACTTTTAAATGAAAGTGTATTTCACAGTGCTTTCATGTATCTAAAATGATTTAATGTGCATATCATATTTTTTTTAAATTATTATTTATGAATACATCTTGCATAAACTGTTCAGGACCTCTTGCAGGTGCTTAGAAATCAGTAACACCCTAAAGTATTTAGCCGCAGTTCCAAACAAGTGGCAAATGAGCATAATCAGTCAATGGGGCCCAACCCTCTAAACAACTACAGAGCCTGTCTCATTCTTTACAATTCCTCCTCTCTCCCATTACACATGAACCTCGGAGCTCATTCTCATGTGAAAACAAAAGTATACTTCACTCCCAATGTTCTCCCACTCTTTCTCACTCAGTCTCTCAGCGTGTGCCTCGTTTTCCTTTTCTCTCAATTGCAAACAGTGTAACGTTTTGATGTTTACCACATGGACGATTACCACAAAGTCAGTAGAGGGCTTTTATGAAAGCATTCTCAATGACTTTATCTACCCTTCAGCCTTTTTAAAGGATCGCAGAACATTTATGTGAGTTAATCAACATTGGCCCTGCTTTACTTCTGTTTCTCTGCCTGATTTACTACAGCTCTGGGCAATGATTTGTCAATTGGTAACTTCCCTGTGTTCCTCAGCCAATGATGGTACCAGAAGCAAGTAACCCAATACATTGTTTTAGGAGTACAGATCTGGATTGTGTGTTATTTTAACTAAACTGTTTGACCCCATTTCGAACTAAATGTCAGGTTACCGAACATAACATATTCCAGTGGACGAAGATGACACATAAATATGTTAAATCTGTAACTGTTAAACATCAGTGTTTAAAGTGTTCAGAGGTTTGGGGACAGTAAGATTGAAAAATTGAAAATTCTGTCATTAATTACTCACCCTCATGTCATTCCAAACCTGTAAGACCTTCGTTCATCTTCGGAACACAAATGAAGATATTTTGGATGAAATCCGAGAGTTCTCTGACCCCTCAGACAGCTATTTAATGAACACTTTCAAGGTCCAGAAAGGTAGTAAAAACACTGGTAAAATAGTCCATGTGACTCCAGTGGTTCAAACTTTATTTTATGAAGCGACGAGAATACTTTTTGCGCGTAAAAACAAACAAAAATTACGACTTTATTCAACAATTTCGTTTGGACATCAACTTTACATTTTCACACTAAATATGACACGGAAAACAAAATTAACTGTGATTGGTTGCGTTACATCTCAGTTCTCTTGGGCACGTCCTCTTGAGCGGTCCTTGGCTGATATTTTTGATTCTTAAATAAGCAGTGTAAGCAGGGCCGGCCCAAGCATTGACAAATCTAACACACCCATTATCAATTTTATTAGTTGTAGCTGTGTTGCTTACATCATACCAATGTCTTCCTGGCATGTTTTTACCCTTCTACGGTTTTTAATTGTAACAATAGCAAACCCACAAGAATGGTCAGGTGTTAATTTGCACTTTAATATTCAAAGTCTTACAGTACTAAGTGGCATACTTAATGTGGTGTACTGAAAAGTAGCTAAATAAACCAGCAGACAAAGCATTTACTATAAACAAGTTAATCTCTTTAATTGCTTTTGGTTAAAAAAATTAGCAACGTGCAAAAGTACAGAACAATCAATCAACTACAAATAAAAAAACTTAAACTCTTATATAAAAAAAAAATTAAATGTACGAAACGGATAATATTGAATTAAATACTTAAATAATGACATAAAATGAACAGATCAGATGGACCTGTAACAAGATATCAGTAATAAAATGTATTTATATTAAAGGAATAGTTCACCAAAAAAATGAAAATTCTGTCATTATTTACTCATTCTCAAGTTGTTTTAAACCTGAACGAGTTTCTTTCTTCTGTGGAACACAAAAGTTATTTTGAAGAATGTCGGTAACCAAACAGTTGCTGGTCCCCAGTGACTTCCATAGTATTATCTTTTTTTTTGTTTTTTTTGCCAGAATCATTTTTGGGTGAACTATTCCTTTAAGGACAAGGGGCAGCTTGTTTACTATTAAGTTGCTGTCACTTTAAGACCTGTAACATACAGAGACGCATCCGATTTTCTCTCAACTGTGTACTTTCAATTTAGACATAACCAACTGTGAGTGCAGTGTCCCGTGAGTGTAACTCTACCGCTGCGTTAACGTGATATGAATGTATGTCGAGTTGTACAGTATTGGGTCGGAGGCCCAGAACTGCAACTGATAGAATGTGCAACTGTACCACGATACTATGATATTTCTTCAAAAGCAGATCGTGGAGGTATTTTAATCATCCAAGCAAAAATCGTGATATTGCACACCCCTACATGAACTTTCCTAAAACAAGAAGATATGCTACCTAGGTTATGTTAATTAACTAGCCAGCTAATGTTAGCTCGCAACATAGCCTCGTTTAGTTTACATTACTTTTCTTAACATACCTTTATCTTGCTGCCTCTTCAATCAACTTCAATAATCACAGTCACAGTCTGACTGTGCTTGCATCCTGCAGCCGGTTAACATAATATTGCATTTTTTAATATTGCGTTTTTGTATAATTACCATTGTCCATTGACATAATATATCACAAAAAAATCAACCAATACTGGTATTGATTTCTCTATGAAATTGATTTTATTTAAACATTAATGATAGACATTCAACATTACAGTATAATTGGAATCTATCAATTTCAACCTTTTATTAGGCTTTAAAAAAATAACTTTTAATTTGAGTGAACCTAAAACAATCTTCACATAAACCCATTATAATAAATGTCATATTTACGTGGCCTTCCTACCTGTCTAAAAGAAATACAGAAATTGAATAAAGTTATCAAACACTTTACAGTCTTAACTGTATGATTTATTAATTAAATATAGATTAATCCTTATTAAAGCTACAATTTTTTGTTACCTTTGTTCTTTGATTAACTTTAATGACAGACAGCATTAGTGGCTGCTGTCACTTTAAGATCTGCTGCTGCCGAACATGACACGGATCTGACGCGTATCTCATTTTCCTACAACTCTTTAAGTTCATTTAAGACGTTATTTAACTAATTTAAGACTGTTCTTATTAGAATACTCGACAAAGCGGGCATTTTAGCATAATTCTGTGTGTTATTGTTCGTTCAAGCGCGAAAGAGAACTTGATTCTGGTGCGCTGTCTGTGAGCGCGATACTGCCGTGCGTCTTTCTGTGCGCTGTGTCACATAGACAGGACATTCTCAGACAGCGCGTTCTCTTCTGTCTTGTCTCGCTTGAATGGTTTAAAATCATTTACATGAATAAGAGCATGGTCATATAATGTAACGCTAGCCAAAGGATGACAGAAAAAAACGGATGCTGCGTTAATTGCGTTAAATATTTTTAACGCCTTAAAATGGAAAAATGTATTGCATGCGGCGCTAATTTTGACAGCACTAGTATTTAAATGTCTGAAACCTAAAATAAACATTATGTGGTAGAAAACACTAAACAGTTGTGATATATGAAAAGTACTGAGCGTGTCCGTCTCTGGCTTAGTGGCAGCCAAAGCGCGGAAGCACATTTTTCTGCTTAGTAGTTTAGCAGTTGCACTGAACGTTCTAATTACACGGTGTGATCAAGGGTTAACTAGTGATCACGTGCGGTGATGATGCTTCTTATATCCGTTTCTGATGTAAGTTGCACCAGTGCGCAAATATTTCAATCTACAACTCAGGCATTTAAGTGGCACCGAAATCTGCATTCTTATTTGGTCCGGATACAAACTGGTTATATAGGTTTTGGTATCCAACCCTACTGCCCACCCTGCGCCGGTTTCAACCACTGCTTCGGAGCAAGCACTTGTTGGTCCGGTTGGTCCATCACTGTGTATATCAACCACCAAGGTTGATCTCTTCTGCTGAAGTCAGCTGCGGCTCAGGTCGCTCCGCGCCATTTACATTCCAGGCGAGCTCAATCGTGCGGCCGACATGCTCTCACGACAGCTCACGCTCCTGAGAGAATGGAGACTCCATCCTCAGTTGGTCCAGCTGATCTGGAGTCGATTCGTGGTTGTCTCACTGCCAGCTCTTTTACTCCCTGACCAAGGCCCCTTTCGGATGCATTGGCACACAGCTTTTTGCAAATATGCGTTTCCCACTGTGCAAGGTCAGGGAGGACGAGGAGCAGGTCTTGATGGTTGCACTTTACTGGCCCACCCAGACCTGGTTTTCGGATCTGATGCATCTCACAGCAGCCCCTCCCTGGCGTTAGATGCCCCATGTGTTGTGATTCCCCCTTGGTAATCCCATATGTATATTCTTCCAGGATAGTTATGTAGCACTGCCCTGCGTGTCAGTCCATATGTGTATTTCCACATGTTCCTCCCTACGGGTAGGATGTGGCCTCCATAGTGTCTCTCTCCATTGGACTAGGTACGCTTCCCCAGCGTTGATAACACTGGTCATGGCTAAAAAAAAAAGGAATTGAGAACCAAAGCACTCTTCCTGTGAAATAAAATGTTAAAGGAACAGCAGTTACAACTGTCTCCCTGGTAAACTCTGTCCCTTCCAATCCCGTTGACATGGAGGACTAACATTCTGGGCTTACGTGGGGCGCTGGGTAGCAAGAACGAGATAAGTCATATGCTAATACATTTTCCTTGCCCTTTTTATCATGAATCTCAAGATTGAAATCTTGAATAAACAAGGACCAGGCATAATTTGTTGATTTGCATTGTGCATTTGAGACAAAAATACTAATGGATTGGGTAACACTTTATAATAACGTTCAGTTGTAAGTCATTTATAAGTGGTTAGTTAATGATGAACTAATCATTTACAAAACATTCATAAATGATTATCAAATGATATGCTAACATTTTATGTATGTTTTGTAAATTCCACAAGTCATTTGCAAGTAATTAGTAAATGATTAACTAATCATTTACTAAACATGACTATGCGTTCATAAATGATTAATAAGTGATATGTTAATTATTTTACGTTATGTTTTGTAGATTCAGTTATAAGTAATTTACAGTTGATTAGTTAATGATGAACTAATAATTTACAAAACATCACTATGCATTTCATAAATGTTTAATAAATTGTTACATTTTTTGTATGTTTTGTAGATTCAGTTATAAATTATTTACAAGTTATTAGGTAATGATAAACTAATCATTTACAAATCATGACTATACGTTCATAAATGATTATTAAGTAATATGCTAACGATTTATCTGTCGTAAGTTATCTTTAAAAAAAATAGCATATCATAAAATAATCAAACAAATCCTTAGTAAATGGTTAAGTTACTAGTTAATATATTATTAATCACTGAAATGTCAACGTACCATTATCTCAATAAACAATTGTTAATCATGAACAAATGATGATCAAACCAATAGTAAATGATGAGTATATAATTTATTGATGCATCATTAAAGTTGTAAGCTGGTCTGTTAAAACCAACACGGCATTTCAGGTCTTCTGAAGTCATACGATATCTTCATGTAAAGAACAGAGTTGATCTTAATGTTTTGATCGTTGAAATGATGATCGCGCCCCTTTGTGAACGCACTCATTCATATTTCTCATTCAAATGATACACCCGACTCTTTAGCATTGCGCAATCGGTCACAAGACACACGAGAGCCAATGGCATTTTACAATCAAAGCTGACGTAATGACGCAATTGGTCATGAGACACACGACAGCCAATGCTGTCAAAGCTGACGTGACGTTTCTTCCGGCGGCAAATTTTGAAATGTGTTTATGATCTTCGGCCGGCGGATGGACTCGACGCTGCTGATCGCTTTTGGGGATTTACTTCACACAAACCAATCGTTTGGCCTCGGGACACTTGGAATATTTGTACTTTTTGAATAAATTGTTCCTGCAGTCGTATCTGCCTGTTATATCCTGTTTTTTATAATACACAAACGGGTAGGTTTAGGGAAGGTATTGGGTTACGTGTTCAAAACGTGTCTGAATACCGTAAATAAAAAAAGAAAATAAATGTAAAATTATGCTGGCTGATTAAATTGAGAATCACACTCCATGTCATAATGGCAAAATCATAACCCAATATATAGTTTCATCATGACGATAACCATGCCCAACGCGTCTGTATATGACGCCAAAGGTTTCTCATTGAAATCAATGGGGTACTGCGCGTCGGAAAAAGACGTTAAAGGGGTATCCTGTGCGTTAAAAAGTGACGCCGAAGGGAACTGACCAAGCGTCAATATGTGACGAATAGGAGTTAAATGCTTACAGTAATCAGATGATTTACCTATTTACACATTTCTATTGCAACAGGTGAGGAATAGCAGAATTGAATTTTCACATGTACATTTGTTGTAGCAATCAGGGGATGCAGAAAGGGTTGTAAATGACTTTTATACAGGTACAGATCATCTGTAACGGGTGAGAAAGATCTACGAATGATGTGTAAGACATTTACAAGTGATGAATAGTCTACACTTTAGATTAGGGGACACAGAAAGGGTTGTAAATGCCTTGTATACATGTACAGATCATTTGTAACGGGTAAGAAAGCTTTGTAAATGATTTATTCATGCGTTTACAACATCATCTATAACAGGTGTTGAACACTTTGTAGTGTGTACTTTAATGTAAATGCTGACTGGTGAGGGTATAGACAGCTGTCTTCTCTGACACACATGGAGTCTTTAATGTGCACCTGATGTGAACTTCAGTGGAGGGTAAAACCAGTTCACATTATCACTAGATCCCACACAGAACACAAGTCTGCACTGTTGAGTGAAAGGAGTTAACTTAACACACTAAAATCCCCTGACTTTAAGTCATTTTAAAATGTTTATTCATTTGACAACTAGTAATTTATCATTCTTTAAAAAAATAGCTTTAGCATAATTGCATTTTTGTGGGTTTTAACAGACCAGCTTACAACTTTAATGATGCATCAATAAATTATATACTCATCATTTACTATTGGTTTGATCATCATTTGTTCATGATTAACAATTGTTTATTGAGATAATGGTACGTTGACATTTCAGTGATTAATAATATATTAACTAGTAACTTAACCATTTACTAAGGATCTGTTTGATTATTTTATGATATGCTATTTTTTTTAAAGATAACTTACGACAGATAAATCGTTAGCATATTACTTAATAATCATTTATGAACGTATAGTCATGATTTGTAAATGATTAGTTTATCATTATCTAATAACTTGTAAATAATTTATAACTGAATCTACAAAACATACAAAAAATGTAACATAATTTATTAAACATTTATGAAATGCATAGTGATGTTTTGTAAATTATTAGTTCATCATTAACTAATCAACTGTAAATTACTTATAACTGAATCTACAAAACATACGTAAAATAATTAACATATCACTTATTAATCATTTATGAGCGCATAGTCATGTTTCTTAAATGATTAGTTAATCATTTACTAATTACTTGCAAATGACTTGTAACGAAATTTACAAAACATACATAAAATGTTAGCATATCACTTGATAATCATTTATGAATGTTTTGTAAATGATTAGTTCATCATTAACTAACCACTTATAAATGACTTACAACTGAACGTTATTATAAAGTGTTACCATGGATTGTGATCAATAAAGACAAACACAGGAATAGAACTTTATCCCACATACACTTCAAAATGTTGTAATGCCAGCAATAGAGAAAGTCCTTTTTCAATAACGCTAACTGATGTGACACTTTTTTTTTCCCGAGAAGTACGCTACAGGATGCTCAACTCCATTAATATCATCTTGTAAAAGGACTGCTCCAGTAGCACTAGCATCAACATCGAGTTTTAAAGGACGTGAGTAATCCAGTGCAGATAACACTGGGGCACTACACAAGTTTTTACAGATTCAAAAACATGTTGGCACTCATCAGACCACAGGAATTTTTGCGAGGCACAGAGCAGATTAGTTAATGGTAGAGCCATGTCAGAAAAATGTTCTATAGTAGCCTGCCATTCCTAAAATAGGGCCCTATAAAATCCGTTTTATTTTTCCCAAATTCCGTTTTTTCTGTTTTAATTTTTGCAAATTCCTTTTTTTCCTGTTTTAATTTTTGGGAATTCAGTTTTTTTTTACCCTTTACTGTTATTTTAGTCGTAAAAAGAGTGTGCTTTTAATGTTAATATTATAGAACATAAAACATAAATTAGGAATGACCTTAAATTTATTGAGGTGACAAACATCACATTTACTCAGTACTTTTCAGGACAAATACTGCATGATGCGACATAACACTGCACTCTAAGTACTTCAAGTCACAACAAAATATTAATGGTTATGAGCTTTAAACTGTCCAGTAAAATAAATTATATTAGTTTATATAAGTTTAAATGAAAGTGCTCCATTCGCTTTTTCTTTCAAGTAAAAAAAAAAAATAGGACCAAAAAAAAAAGAGGAGAAAAAATGAGATATGTTGCTCGAACACTCGGGGTAGGTGAAGTTGGCGAAGGCTGCTTACATTTTCAGGTAGGGCTCCTCCCTGTTTGCAGTACTTCTTTAGAAACGGACGAAGTTTTGTCATCTTTTCCAAAGGGATGTCAGCCTCAGCACACATAGCGACAAAATCCTCAACAAACTCTTTTCTTGAGTCCTAAGACTTGAATGCAGCTGCAGTAATGCACGTCTGTAGGGATGTGGTGGCCTTGCTAGCTTTATCATTGTACTTCTCCTTGTTCTTCACATGGCTTTTGGATAACAGGTGGTCAGTGCATGTATTTTTGCGCTTCCAGTCAACGGAATGTTGACAAAACTTACAAAACAAAAGTTCACCTGACACATAAAAGTCACGCGGGAACTGCTCGACTCGGTACTGAGGGCTTAGCGTCGAGTTTCTTAACTTTTTTTGCCGACGAAAGCAGAGCCATGGAGAGCCGCTTCGCCATACTTTCATTGTTTTGAAGGGGGTGGGGGAGCTGAAATGACGGGAGGGGTTGTGTCGCCCAGATTTGCTTCCCCCGGTCTGCATTTTCCCCAGACATACGTTCTTCTCCCACACAAAACAGAATTTCATTCCAAATATGTACAATTCTGGGAAATTCTGCATTAACACTAGATTCCGCGTTAATATGCCAATTCTGTTTTCGCGGAAATTATAGGGCCCTACTAAAAACCGGCAAAGAGCACGCTTGGTTTGAGGCACAGGAAAACCAACAATTGCCTGCATTTTCTGGATGGCAGGATGCACTTGTCCTTGTCCATCCTTCTTTCCCGAATACATAAGTTGCCTGGGCAAATTCACACTTAGTCCAGTTTAATGTGAGGGAATCAGTAAATGCGTGAAAATTGTAAATAGGGTGTCCATATGTTCTTTCCAGCTAGACAAATACACCATCCAAATAAGCTTTACAGTTCTTAACATAAGCCAATATGGTGTTCATTAAACGCTGGGAAGTTTCTGGTGTGATCACTGCAAACCAATCCTGGGGGCAAATGCACGTGAGGTTGCATTTCTGCTTGAGCATCTTGAACAGGAGCTTGTGAAGTGCCAGATTCAGGACACACAGATCCAAGATTGGCTGTAACCCCTCGTCTTTCTTGGGTACGATGAAGTATGGGCTGTAAAACCCTGATTTAATCTTGGCTGGAGGGACAGGCTCTAATGCATCCTTCCCCAGGAGGACCGCAGGCTCGAGTGGCACCAGAGGGACAACAGACGTACCCTTGGGTGGCAGCGAGGCATGCTGGGGCCTAACCCGGGAAGCAGAGCATCCCGAAGAAGAGGCAGTGAGTGTGGTGTGACACTTACCTGGCTCAGTGGGTCCCATGAGGGGCTGGCTAGGGAGGCGTGAGGAAGCAGTACATCCCCGAAATGCGAACTCCCTGTCTGTGGCTCCCAAAGAAGGAGTGGCTGGGAGTGAGCCAGTCACTGCCAGCGCACGCCCAGTATGGTCCAGAGGCTAAGGAAACTGCTCTTTTATTGAGAAAGTGGGTGCAGCTTGCCCTGGCAATAGCGGCAGAACAGAACTAAAACGAAACCCGGGGGAAGGAGTGGTGCGTTCACCATCTCCTTGCTCAGAGCAGCTTCCTCCATCTCTGGCCACCTGTCTCAGGGTTGCCTTCCTGTGTCGTCTTCCTGTGGGGGGCTCGACAGGGCAGACAGGATGACTCCGGTCATGCCGGAGCTGGTGTAGACACCGCAGGGGGGCGCCCTCGGCAACGAGCAGTCTGAGGGCCAGCTCACAGTGCCCTGGTGACAGAGGTGTCATGCCGGGGCAGGGTGTGCTTTATGGTCTTAGTCTGCTCCTGGACTGCTGAGAACTGCTGGGCGAAGTCCTTGACAGTGTCACTGAAAAGGCCAGCCTTGGAGATGGGAGCGTCGAGAAAACTAACTTTGTCGGCATCCTTCATCTCAGCCAGGTCCAGCCAGAGGGCTGAGGGCCTGCGCTGTAACTTTCGTCACCGTGCGCAGTTCCTGCATCAACCCCTGCTCAGAACTACTCTTGTGCAGCTCTTTGAGAGCTTTTGCCTGATGGACCTGCAGGATGGCCATGGCATGCAGGGTGGAGGCGGTCTGTTCAGTGGCACTGTAAGCCTTAGCAGCCAGGGCTGCTGTCATCTTCCAGGCCTTGGACGGGAGGTGCGGACGATTCCGCCAGGTGGCAGCACTTTGTGGGCATAAATGCACTGCAACTGCATGCTCCAACTCTGGAATGTCTGCATTACCCTTGGCAGCCCCGCCATCAAGGGCAGTGATAATGGAGGAGACAACAGAGCTGCTTTGGGCAGTAAAAGGTGCTTTCCACGACTTCTCTTGCATTTCCGGGAAGAAACGCACTGGAGCAGAATGCGGCTGTGACCTGCTTGCCGCACCCAGGAACAAATCATCCAACCACGAACACTCGGGGCAAGGTGGAGGGTTCCACTCGAGCCCGATGCCCGCACGGCCCGGGCAAGCATGGCCGTCAACTCTGAATCCGATTCAGCGTGAGCGACTACCCCGGAGGTGGGAAGTTCAGCTTCATCATCCTCTCCAGAGAACAATAGCCTGCTCTCTGATGCAGCGATTGACATCTGGTCCTCATCCGGAGCACCAAATGAGACACAAGGTGCCCCACGAGAGGGACCCACGGCATTATCGGCAGCTCGATGGCACATGGCATGCTAGAGGAATGGGAGATCTGTGGTGGCTGGCCCGGTGAAAGAGCTCCCACTGTAACCCTCAGGTCTCCAAAAGTGTTAACCAGACCCGCTGCTCTGCTATGAGAAGCGGCAGTGGGCTGGGTAACAGCAGAGGGGGACTTGTGCCGCCGCAAAGAAGGAGAGTCGCGACCACAATGACAACATGGACATGCTCTCACAGTGAGATCAGGCACCATCCACAAAAGCGCTCTCAGCATGCTCTCAGCCCAGACATGTGCATGTATTTATACCCGTATGTCCGGGTAAGTGTGGCTCGGCATGCAAATCTCACTGGCCAATGTCCATTGGCTCATTTAGTTACCACTTGAAGGTGATTGGGTTCCCAGGCAAGACCCCAATACGTAAGTATCGATGCAACGTCGAACGTGAGTGACTGAATGGGAACTACTTTTATCTAAAATGAGTAAAACAGGTTTATGCATTAGAAAAGACATGGTAGCCAGCACTGAATTGCATGCACCTTGTTTATTGGTGACCACACCCAGGGCTCAGATGGAGCATTCAAACCCGCACTGTTCCACAGCAACATGGCTACAAACTTCACCTAACCTAAGCACAGACATTTTGAAATGTATGAAATATAAGTATTAATGGCACATAGCAATTAGTTTACTAGCATACAGTTAGCAATGTAATTCACTATTTGCAAAGATACAGACTGACCCAGCCAAGCAAGTGCAATGTAAACTATTAACCGCCACAGGCACCTTAGCGACGAACCATGATTTTGATACTGTTTGATACAGCTTCACCAAACACAAAACAAATGTCGTCCACATTGTATGAACAAATGTTCCCAACCTTTCCGCTAAGAAAGTAATTGTAAGCATCCAGACTGCAATATGCTTTTACCGCATCACTCGTGTAGATGAACACAGTATCAACCAGATAATGATAGACACCCTGATAAGATACATAAGTAACATTATGTTCTGTGTGAAAAGTTTGTTTCAAAGTCTTATTTAGAGGGCCCAGTAATTCCACATCATCGTTTATTTGCAGTTTTTTTGTAAATACCCTAACTGTTCCGTTTGCGCTAGACTAAATGTACACGCTTGTTATGACAGATCTGTGATTTAAAAATGGTGCCACCGGACCAGACATGCGAAGTACAGGACAACCCCTATAGTGCATTACAGTAATCCAGTCTAGAGGTCATGAATGCATGAACTAGCTTTTCTGCATCAGAAACAGATAACATGTTCCGTGGCTTAGCAATGTTTCTGAGGTGGAAGAGGGGTGTTTTTGTAACATGTAAAAATATGATTTTCAAAAGTTTGTCTAATTTAAAAGACCCACTCTTTAACTGTAGAGAATGAACAGTACATCCTTCTAGATGGAAATTGTATTTTAAGAGATTATGTGTGCAGGTTTTTGGTCCAATAAGTAATACCTATGTCTTATCCGATGTCAACTTGGATAATTTAGAATATCATCAGCATAACAGTGGAAACTAATTCCTAGTTTTCTAATATTATAACCAAGGGTCGGTCAGCATGTATATTGAAAATAGCAAAGGGCCTACAACAGCCTTGCGGCACTTCATAATTTACTGACTTTAACTTAGATAATAATTCCCTGTTTAAATAAACAAAATAGCAACTGTCAGATTGGTACGATCTAAACCACCTTAATGCATGTACCTGAAAATAAAATGTGTGTATATATTGCTAAGTTAATATTAGGTGAAATTTTTTTTTAATCAAACTGAACTATTATTATGAAATAATAATTTTCAGAAATTTATAAAATATAAGTTTATGTCTCTCTTTTTTTCTCACCCCGTCCTCCATCTTGGATTTCTTTTTTCACTAAGCTTGTCGCAGTGCATTATTGGCGCATGAATGCAGTATCCGTTGGCAGCTCACTAGTTTTTAAAATGATCTCTATTTTTGAAAGTGTATGCAAATGCAATCAGTGATTAGCAGTTAGCCTCCAGCAATTAAATAATCTCTGACCCCAACAATGGCATGTCAGAGACTCTTCATAACCCTTTCCAAGCACATGTCCCAGGGTACTAATCAGCAGATGTTTGTCTAAAAGAAGGATAATGTGACAGCAGATACAGATCAAAACATATTTATAAACACATTTTTTAAATCTAATGCTTATCTGTGTATGTGCCCCAAGATTTTTACAATAACTATACATCCCTTGAATTGTTTACCCGCAAAATCCAATGCATCAGGACCAAATGAATGCCAGTTTGTCCTAGCACATGCTGCTCTCGCTGTCACTTTGTTAGATCAGTGTAATGACTATACACAGTACCATCACTATCTCTTCCTTCATCTCTATAATGACCAGACTTTGTTTTTACACATAGTCTGTTGTGTTCATAGAAATGGGTGTGCTTACTGTTCTTGGGTGGGCGCTTAAAGGATTTGCTGAGATAACTTTTAGTTTGATTTGAGATAACAAAGAGTAAAGTGCATAAGCATTTTTATTGTTTCTTATGATGCGTTGATGTTGTAATATTATGCATTATATAAAGAGGCTATAGAGCATCTATTTATGCCCAATCTAACAGTATAGAACTTTCAAGTTAAGATAATAGTCAAATGCATTGTGCTGCAAAAAGCTTTGTTTGCTGTTATGTATGCCCATAACTGCACAAACATCTTCATGACTGGTGCCCAGATGTCTTTCAAACTTCAAATTCCAGTGGTTCTTTTTCTTTTATTTTCTCTTGCGCACACAACATACACAAACATGCCGTCCTGGAACTGTCCCGAAAACATGTAATGCGTCTTACTACAGTCATCATTTCCTGTAGCTGTTTACAACAGAATGTCCTCAAAAAGTCTTCAGACGATGGATGATCGGCAGCAACATTGATACATTTATTGCGAAAGTATCAAAGTATGAATGTGAATGTCAGTTTGTTGCAGCTTCAGTGTTAGTGAGGGTGAGAAAAGAGGAGGGAGAAGTACTCCGCTCTCACACTCTATTTCTCATCATGTCTCACAATTTATTTGTTTTTTTTTTCATAGAGGGCAACGTGACTAAGGGGCCTGTCCCTGAGGGATTGCTTAAATGAAGTGCTGGAAAATCATGTGTCTGTACACGCAATCACAATATAAAAATCCTGCAGTTGTCAGATGGATTAAAAATGTTTAATTGTGATTCATCTCAATTTCTTTGCCATTTTAGCATTCAGTTCCTTTTAAGGAACAAAAACTAAAGAATAGGCCTTTGTATAATAAATTAGGTTCAGCAATTTGTGTGAATAAACATTATGCAGCAGTGCTCTTTATCTCTCTCACACAAAACATTATATTCTCAAATTTACATCAAAACGCATTGGAAATGCAAACAGAGAACTCATTTCAAATATTACCATCTATATGAATGATGGTATTTAACTCATGCACTCTAAAAAACACTGGGTTAAAAACAACCCCATTTGGGTTGTTTTTAGCCCAAGGGCTTGGTAAATATAGGACAGAACACATGTTGGGTTCATACATGAATTAATGTTTACGGATTAATTTAAATCCCCTAAATTCCACACAACCACTGTTTGCACAATTATTTTTTTCTCTCGAATTTACAGTATAGCATATTTTATATCATTTTAATACATATTGCCTACATTTAAGCTCGTTTAGCAAATATTAGAAGTAAAAATTGAACATTTAGAAAGTATAATCGACCAGTCTCTGTTATCCTGTTTCCACCATAATGGCGCTGGATCTCGTGCCGGAGCTTGTATCATGTTCGGCGGGGGAACTTCTCAATTGTTCATTGTTTGTTCATGTTAGTTCACAGTGCCTGCGCTAGTGGAAAAGTAGCTTGAAACATATTAAGTTATACAGAAAAAAAGAGAAAACTAGAATACATCTTCTATTTCCAAGTGTATTGGTTCACAGATAAAGCGTTTGCACGTTTCAAATATCTGATGTTGCTAGTAAATTAGTGATTAGAGAGCTGTTTGTGAGTTCAAAACCTGGAAGTAGTGATGCATGAGTCACAACCATTGTGCTGTAAAACAAGGCACTTAACTCCAAGTTACTCTTAGGGGATTGTCTCTAAGTGTGCTGTGAGTTGCTTTGGATAAGAAAGTGTCTACTAAATGACAAATAATCCTACTCAAGGCTGAAAGTCTCACATAGCCAAGCTTTTGACTAAACAGCAACAGTTTGCTAAATTATGTGGACATGCAGTCTGAGACTGAGACCAATAGAAAAACCAGTGAGGTTTTATTCTTCATTTCTTAATTCTCAGCAGATGGGAGATGCAATAGAAATGTTCTGTGATCAGTAATGCAAAACTGGAGATGGAGAATGGAGAAAATCTCAGAAGCAATTCATGTTCCTGAAAATTGTGAGCTGCATCCCCTAAACTTCAAACCACAGAATGCTTCAGCCACGTGAGGACTTTAGCCCATGTTAAGAGCTCAATTGAATCCAGATGTTTCTCACCATTACTTTCACCACTAATCATTCAGTTTCTGAAGGAAGGATAGTCAATCACCTAAAATGAATCGCTTGTTCTTTTTTGTTAATTACCCTCCAAAAGATGTTTTTGTTCAGAGAACTTTCTTTGACATGTTCTGGAAAAGAAAATGCACAATATTCAGTGAGTGTAAAAATGGGTTGATTTGGTTCTTTAGTTTCTGAGATTAAGATAATGATTGTCAAACAAAGCAAAAAATAAGTAGCTGGTATTTCCTCCAAGGAAAACAGATTTGATGAATTCTCTCTTTGTTGTTTAATGTCTGGAACTCATTTGATTCTGTTACATGTGTTTGCGTGCATACGCAGAATTAGTCTTTCTTCTGAAACTGTGCTTATCACGTACTATGAATATTCAGACTTTAAAAGTGTTGTTTTGATTGAACAAATAGCTCAAGTCAATAACTAAATGTTCAAAACCTCAAAACAACTGTATGAGAAAAACTACACTGGGGTCTAACAGCTGGAAACCAATAGTGAAAACCATTCATTCATTTTTTTGTTTTCCTTTTTTAAAAATAAATGAATATTTTTATTCAGCAAGGATGATTAAATTGATCATAAATAAGAGTAAAGAACTTTTTCAAATAAATGCTTCAAACTTTCTGTTAATCAAAGAATCCTGAAAAACAAAACACTTCTGCATTTTCCACATTTTATTATGTAGCACAAATATTTTCAACTAATAATAAGTTGAAAGTTTTCTTGAGCACCAAATCAGCACATTAGAATGATCATATAACACTGAAGACTGGAGTATTGGCCACTGAAAATGGAGCTTTGCAATTACAGGAAAAAAATGTATTAAAATATAAAAATTAATAATATATTTAAAATTGTAATTATATTTTACAATATTGCTGTTTTGATATTTTTTTTTTAATTAATGCAGCCTTGGAGAACATGAGACTTTTAAAATCTTATTTAATCCAAACCTTTGAGTGATATTTGAATATTAAATTTCATAAAACTTTCCAGGTTTTAATGGAAAAATAAATAAATAATCCAGATTTAATAAAATGTAATGTGGTCTCAGACTTGTGGACCCCACTCTTTGTAGTTAACAGTCTTAACACTTTTATTCTTACCTTTTTCTTATTAAGATCAACTCTTGCAGATGAGATATTCTTGTTTATTGCTATCCTCATATAAGCCAATTTATTGCTATCGGATTTTACTGTGAAAAACAAATTGGTAAGAAGAGCTACAGTATGTTACAAAAGCGAGTCATGAGTTATTTTTAACAGCTCTCATTCATTGCTTCCCTCTTTTGCTAAACTGTTTGATTCAATCACAAAATCACAGTTTCTTCCGTAGACTATATCACAGCTGGCTGGCTAACATGAATAAATGTATTTACACAGTTGTGGCAGGTTGTCTGAGCGTGTTCTCTCGGATACAGACATGAGTAACGGGCGCCGTTACGCTATCAGAGCTCCGATGTTGACCTCTGGATGGCCTTAACTGTTGGCCGCTGCTCCGTCTCTCACCACGGCCATTCTGACTGTTCATCTACGCTGATATGGACTTCACACTCCCTTAACATTTAGATCCAAATCAGTCTACATGCCTCTCTGCTGCAATATAGCATTTGCTGTTTACTTTGGCCCTTGTCCCAACAGCCAGTTCAGCGAGGGCTGAACAGAGTCAGGCTAAAGGGATCACACATAGCAGTGGTTCATGTTCTGTAGTTCATAACCCTTTTCTGAAAGCTGTGGTGATAAGTGACCATATACAAGGCACGCTGGACTGACAGGGGTCTGTTTGTAAAATAAATAAAGATCGATGTCAGAGCTGTTGAAATGTGCAGTGCTATTGCTGAAAAGTCAGTATATAGACGCTGAATGTGTGTCTGTGGTTCGTTTATAATGGGCAGAAAGGGAAATTAGATCAAGTGTGTGCGCGTCTGCCTATCCAGAGATTCTCGTCTGTATTAGATTTATGTTAAATTGGAACAATAAGTCTCTCTCTTCATCTCTGTCTGTGTGACGAAAGAGCAAAGCTTCACTTCCTGTGTGCATTGTTCAGTCATCTCTCGCTATGCAGGGCTGGACTGAGCATGGGAACCTGTCACATAAAATGAGCCCTGGGATTTCTTCACAGTGGGGTTTTTATGAGCACTTTTTTTTTTTCACATGATCCGATATTCTGACTGAAACACATAAGCATAACATCATTCATAATGGTTATGATAGTGATGGTGTTATATTAAATTATGATTATCTGTAATATACAGATAAGAGAAAATAAACACCAATTAAATGGGCTTATTTTATCAAACCAACCCAGGCTCACCGGAAAAATGTGCCTGGGACGACATTTATGAAAAAAGATATTACATTGCTTCTTTCATATTTTACGGCACTAGTGAGTGCCGCTAAAAGTGCTTTTAGTTTTAGTGGCACTAAAAGGTTAAAGCTCTATCACGTTTGAAAATAACGTAGCACCTACACATAACAGTACTAGTATATCATTGGACTCATACCCGAACATCAATAAGTGCAGTGCTGTACCAGGTGAGCTACCGACCAAGTTTACTATATCAGAAAAGCCATACATATGTAGCTGGTTATGCAAATATCAAAATTTGTATACAAAGCATGTATAGGGTAAAAGCGGTTTGAGCTCATAACATAGTATGGTAACACTTTATTTTACAGTGTCCTTGTTATGTTACATGTACTTACCATAGTAATAACAGTAAATTTTGCATAATTGCATGCAACTAACCCTCAACCAAACCCTAATCCCTAACCCTAAGTACATGTAGTTAATTAATATTACTCAGTATTTAAATATATAATTACACTGTAACAATGACACCTTAAAATAAAATGTAACCCATAGTATTTTGCAAGAAACTGCAATAATAAGCCTTTATTAATCAATAATCTTCCCCTGTAATCGTTATTCACGTGAAAAATAATAAAGGTGTGTTTACTGCCAGGAGTGTTCATTTCATTTGGAATCTGCAGTAAATTGTAGGGTTATGTATAGGTTCGTTTTGCAATAATGTGGGTAAAGGCATGTTTTTTCCAATGAGCCTATGTTGCACAAAACATGTTTTATTGTTATTATTATTTAATTATTTGATTATTTTTTTTTTTTTTTTTTAAATGGCCAGAAATTCACATTTTTATCCTTTCGATTTTGATTTCTGAACCCAGTATGTCCAGTCGAACAACCAATACCAACTCCCCTAGAGAGCACTGGTCGGCAAACTAATCACACCCCCCACATTATTATAACAAAGAAATGAGAAAGAAAACATCAAAAAGTCCTTCATCAGAAGACTGAGTTCTTATAGAGGCTAAAGCACTTGGGAGCGGCCGGTGCAAGCCTTTTAATAATAAACACAATTTGAGAGTCCTTTCTGTTCTAGTTAGAAGTTCCCTCCATGGTGGCCTAAAGGTTCTTGTTAAAATGGCCGTCCACCCTTAGATGCTCATGCGCATATATATATATATATATATATATGTGTGTGTGTGTGTGTATATGTGTGTGTGTGTATATATGTGTGTGTGTGTGGGATGACTTTGGGCAAGTCGACTCAGTAATTGGAGACATACAGTATCTATATGAAGTGTACAGAGTTGGAGTTGTTTTCCACGAGGCTGAAATCCCAGCATGGATGCAGAATCCCACAAAAGACTTCCAAGGAAAACAGTGGCCCCTCTGACCCGAGCGAAGCCGAGGGGCAATGCTCTGGAGCCAAGCACGGGTCCCGAGAGAGCTCCACCGGGTGACTGAGTTACAAAAGAAAACAGTCAAAACGGAGCAAGGCAGAACCCATCGCTTCTGTCTGTGACTTCTGAGAAGGGGATGATGAAAAGCCACTTGTGTGGTTTTTATTAACCTGAGGAGGGCTTTTGTTCTGCTTACCAAAACATAGTCACCGCAGCCAAATATAATGCACATTTTTTTAATATACACCACTGTTTAAAAGTTTGGGCTCAGTAATATATATATGGATGCATTAAATTGATCAAAAGTGATGGTATAGACATTTATAATTTTACAAAAAAAAAATCTATTTCAAAGAAATGCTGTTCGTTTGAATGTTCTATTCATAAATGAATCTTGAAAAAATATATCACTGTTTCCACAAAAATATTAAGCAGCAGAGCATGACTATTTTCAATATCAAGAACAATGTGTTTCAACACTGATAATAATAATAATAAATGTTTCTTAAGCACCAAATCAGCATATAATGATTTCTGAAGAATCATACGACACTGAAGACTGGAGTAATGATGCTGAAAATTCAGCTTTACCACCATAGGAATAAATTACATTTTACAAATATATGAAATTTTAAATCGTCACAATATTTAACAATAATGCTGTTTATATCTGATCAAATAAAGTCAGCCTTGGTGAGCTAAGAGGCTTTAGAATAAAGAAGCATAAGATAGCAGTGTAGTGTAGAGAATAAATATATACACTTATCAGGCATAACATTATGACATTAACCTAATATTGTGTTGGTCGCCCTTTTGCTGCAAAACAGCCCTGACCCGTAGAGGCATGGACTCCACTAGACCCCTGAAGGTGTGCTGTGGTATCTGGCACCAAGATGTTAGCAGCAGATCCTTTAAGTCCTGTAAGTTGTGAGGTGGGGCCTGCATGGGTCGGACTTGTTTGTTCAGCACATCCCACAGACGGAATTTGGAGGCCAAGTCAACACCTCAAACTCGTTGTTGTGCTCCTCAGACCATTCCTGAACCATTTTTGCTTTGTGGCAGGGAGCATTATCCTGCTGAAGGAGGCCACAGGCACTAGGGAATACCGTTTCCATGAAAGGGTGTGCATGGTCTGCAACAATGGTCAGGTAGGTGGTACGTGTCAAAGTAACATCCACATGAATGGCAGGACCCAAGGTTTCCCAACAGAACATTGCTCAAAGCACCACACTGCCTCCGCCGGCTTGCCTTCTTTCCATAGTGCATCCTGATGCCATGTGTTCCCCAGGTAAGCAATGCACACGCACCCGGCCATCCACGTGATGTAAAAGAAAACGTGATTCATCAGACCAGGCCACCTTCTTCCATTGCTCCGTGGTCCAGTTCTGATGTTCTGATGCTCACGTTGGTGCATATATACCAACATATAAAGCGGTTCGTTGTTGCACTAGACTGAAATCAACATTTGATTCATCTGATTTATAATCACTTATCCAATCTAATGAAATGTGGCTGAATTATTCACAGTGGCTGGAAGAGTTTTTAACGGTATTGAAATAATAATAACAATGTTTATACAAGACAAAACCGAATCACTAGCATATCTGTAATTGCTTCTTAATTTGCACTCCTCTTGATAAAATATTCACATGTGACCCGTTTGTGTGGCAGACTTATTATAGTAATCAATTTTGGATGATATGTAAATATGTTAATGTTTAGATTTTTCAAGTACTGTCTGTCATTACAAATGCAGTCTCATAGGTCTAGTCAGGCCCAAAGCAATCACGTATGTGTTAATATGCCACAAAATTGCTACTAACATTACCATAAATGTCCAACAAGCCTTGTTTAACAAACAAACAGTGTTAAATCAAGCGGCTCATATTGTCTATTTCAATAGAAGAGCAAAGTTTTATTCCACCGATAATATAATGCCCATTATTTCTTTCTAAAGAATCCAACATATTCAAATGGAGCTTAAAGAAAAGATGTTTTATATAATCTTCCTATCCATTATTGACGACTATTCAAATTGCATTAGCGCTGTAAAATCTTTGTAATGGTTTTAAGTGGTTAACTGAAGGTTCTAATTGAACTTAACAATCGGCATTAAGAAGCAGAGATCTATTTATTGGAGTATATAGTGGCTCTAAAAGATACACTATGTAAAACTTTACTGCTTACGTTAAAGCTCTTTATAGAGCTTGAGAACGAAATGAATCATTGTGTAACTGGCACTGATGCTCTGTCAATAAAATGGTAATACAAATCAGTTTTTTTTTCTATTTTCTTCTATTAAAAAATAAACATTTTAAATTCACTCTAAAAAATGCTGGGTTGTTTTAACCCAATTTTGGATCAAATATGGACAAACCCCAAACGTTGGGTTAAAATTTTATTTAAAAATGTAACCCAACGGCTGGGTTTATCAATATTTGACATATTGAGCATTTTTTTAGAGTTTAGTTATTAAAAATATGTGGATATATGGATGTTTATGAAAAACACATATCATATCATGCTGAATTTCATATATAGACCAAGCAGACAGCACTTTTAGGCACTGCTATTTAAAGCATGAAAATCATTTTCTGTGTTTTAAACGAGATACTTTCAGGAATATACTGATAAATTATTTAAAATAATAGAAGACTAAGATAGCATTAACCTTAAAGCAGTTCATTTATTCTTGGGCCTCACTTCACACAGAAAATATGTGTGATATATTACTGAATTATCTTTGACTGTCGTTCACTGTACATGCAGTCAGAGATACAGTCAGTTATAAAGAGAGATGGTTTAAAAGGGGCACCACTTACCTACACATTATAAATATGTTAATACAGCATTGTTTATTGCAATGAACAGAAAACACCATATATATATATATATATATATATGGTATGGTATTGTCTTTTAATTTAAAAAAGAAAGATATGGATTTCTGAAACAGATTTAGAGCATCTTAAGTCCCCCTATAACATATGGACAAGAACACATTCGAACCAAATGAATCAAGTAGCAAACAAACGTTTGCTGTATCAGGTTTGTTTTAAAGTCAATGACGTCAACAGTTTTTTTTAGATTTGGTGCTCTGAAAATGTCCATCTCTGAATAAATACATGTAAATGCGCAACAGCAAATTTTGCTTTCATACACATTATGAGAGAAATTGTTTATCATTCAAACAATTTTTGCATCAATTTTAAAACAAGCTTGTTTCGAATAATGAATCTGTAATAAAACAAATTGACAATAGGATCACTTACATACAACCGGCTGGTGGCAATTTATATGTGTAGGCTATTAATAATGTGTTATATAAAATATATATTGTGTGCAAAAAGTCTTAAAATATTGTATTATGTAGAATGAAGAAGTTTTGGAAAAGAGAGCGTGATAACCTTCTACATTTCCATTTTCCTGAAATCAAACTAAATTACAAAAAAGAAAAGCATGTGAACATCTTAACCTTTATGGAAGAGTTCAAATCTGTCTTTGTATTTGGCAGTTTGCCTGGATGTTTCAAGCCGTGCATACTTTCATCTGCGTAGTTCACAAAAAAACATATTTGAGGAGCCTTCCTCCAATTTCTAATATCTAACAGTCTAAAATCTCAGATTAACCAATTATATTGCATGGAAAAAATATGTTTTCCTATTTATTTATTAATTATTAGTTTAAAAAATGTAATGTAACCCACAGCTACAACAGAATAGAAAAACTGAGGAAATAATGCAGTTTCTCTGTCTCTCAAACATAATGTAGTTTGACATCTTTACCACTTGGTGTCAGAGTTGCCTCCTTTAAAGACATTTAAACATTTTTTTGAATTAGTACATTTAATTTATGTTTTAGTTGTTTGCAAGAGGCAAGTTTGCTATAAAATTCCTAATTTACCAGTATTTTGTGTAAATTAGTAATGTTCTGCTTATATATATATATATGGGGAGATTTATAACAACAGATACATGTTACATGTTTAGTCTGTTTCTGTTGTGTTTTTGCATCTCACATGTTCCTTTGTTAGTTTTCCCGCCAGTCCTTTGTTATCATAGTTACCCTCGTTAGTTATGTTCGTTTCAGCTGTGTTCAGTTCATTATCTCGTTTCAGTTTGCTACTTAAGTTCCTCCCTGTTCCTCACTCTTTGTCTGGTCACCGTTATACTACACAATCTATAATAGGGATCGCCTCCCCTCCTGGCCACCCGTGTTTCCAAGGGCCCGGAAACATGTCTCCAACAGCCAGGACCTGGGGGCAAAGGTGAAGGATCCTGCAGTGACATTGGTCAGGGCGGCTTTGAAAGCAGCTTCCCTTCCCTGGTTCTCAGCCCCAAAACCCAGTGTAACCTTCAGCCCAGAGAAAGTGGCGCCCCCTGTCTCCGTCCAGAGCCAGAGCCCAGAGAGAGCTCCAGCCACGGACCAGAGCCCAGAGAGGGCTCCAGCCCCAGCCCAGAGCCCAGAGGTTTCAGCGCTGCCAATGCAAATGGTCACAGCGCCACCCAGCCAAATGGTCTCAGCGCCTCCTGTCTCCAGTCCAGAGTGGACTCCGCCTCCTGTCTCCAGTCCAGAGTGGACTCCCACCCAGCCTCCCTCTCCCACCTCCTCCCATCATCCACACCTCATCCCCGTCTCCGCTGCTGCCTGTCAGCCCCTCTGCTCACCCTCAGCCCACCATCGGAGGTGTGGGCTTGCCGTGGGTCCGCCAGTCTTCAGCTCCATCGCGGTCCATGGATTCCCGGACTCCGCCTCCAACCTCCGTGACCAGGGCTCTGCCTCGGCCCGTCGAGCCATTAGCTCCGGCTTGGCTCCTACCTCCCTCGTCTCCACCGTGGCCCCTCAGTCCACCAGTTCCGCCGGGCTCCCTCGTCTCGCCGGTTCCACCTTGGTCGTTCGGCGACCTGCCCTCGCCTCAGGACTGCACTCCTCTGGCTTCGCCTCGTCCCTTCGTCCCTCTGGCTCCGTTGGGCTCCTCACTCCCTCCATCTCCACCTTGGTCCTCTGTCGCTCCGACTCCACCGCGGCCTTCGGGATCCCCGCCTGTGTCTCGGTCGCCAGAGCCTGCGGCGTCGCCATGTCCCGTCTGATCCTCGGTGTCGCCCTGGCTCGTCGGCATTCCAGTGGTGCCCAGGTCACCAGTTCCGCCTCCATCGGCCCTCCATCGGCTCCACTGTGTGCATTCTGCCTGGCGGCTACCCGGGTCCCACCGTCTGCTCCTCCCTGGTTTCTCCTGTCTCCTCCGTGGTTCCTCCCTCCATCGGCTCCGCCCTGGTCCCCCCTGTGTCTTCTGTCTACCCTTCACCTACTCCTCGTCCTCCCTCCCCGGTTGGTCTTTCTACGGCGCGAGGACGCGCCTACCGGGAGGGGGCAGTAATGTTACATGTTTAGTCTTTTTCTGCTGTGTTTTTGCATGTCACATGTTCCTTTGGTAGTTTTCCCGCCAGTTACCCTCGTTAGTTATGTTCGTTTCAGCTGTGTTCAGTTCATTATCTTGTTTCAGTTTGCTACTTAAGTTCCTCCCTGTTCCTCACTCTTTGTCTGGTCACTGTTATACTAAGTTGTGCTGTTGCCTGCCTTTGAGTTTATTTATGATTAAAACCCGTTTGGATTGCATCTCCTGAGTTTCCTGCCTGTTCCTACACACAACCGTGACAATACAGTCCTTGAGAATGATGCAGACATTCATGCTGAAGGTAACAAAACATTATTACAAAATATTATCAATGTCAACTTACATTTTTATAGTAAAATATATTAATGTAGTATAGTAATAATTAAGTTATTTTTAAAGGTAAAATCGAGGTTTTATATGTTGGTATTAAAAATATAAAATTAGAGAAATATAAAAAGACATTATTTAAAGCATGTCTGCTAGTCTAAACATATTTTTATAATAGGCTATAGTTCCTTTACTGGGCAACAGTATATGGTCAATAAAGTATATGGTCAAATCTTCCTTATATTTTCCAGTAATAATTTATGTCAGTGTTATATTGTAGAAAATCAACAATAGTGAATGGCATTTCTCTGTCTCTCTTTCTCTCTTGCATCATCAATAGCACTATGAGTAGACATGATGAAAGTCACTCACGGGCTCCCAGAGCAAGACCCTTGATTCGCAGCAGTCGTTTTGAGCGCGCGCACACAGTTTCACACTGCCAAACACTTTAATTAAAGCCTTTAAGAATTGTGCATTTTCAGCAGCAGGCAATGCACAAACTTTGATTCACTTGACAGGTATATTTAAGTTTTTCAAGTTTGACCAGATGGGCCATCCATTTTATATAAGAATGTAAATGTGAAGGCTGGAAAAGCTACATAAAACAAATCACAGAAGTAAAAATCATAAGTGCAGTAACTCTTGGTAATCTATTAGTGTGTTTGAAGTTAGGGCCAATCGGCGACACATCCGATATGAGTTAAGATGAGCTGGCAGGACATTAAAAAGGACATATAAATCACATAGAAACAATTGTGTCCCTTCATGAGGATTCTTCTAAAATATTTCTATGATTCATGTATGCATTTTTACTTATCAACATTTGTACGATGAGGGACAAACAAATATCAGAAAGTCAACATCAGTCAGAAGGCAGCGCAGCCTGCACAATATGTTGAATTATTTCCGTCTGGTTATTTCACTGAAAGTGTCTCTAGGAGCCAATGTTCAATTTGAAAAGGTCCATGTTACCCCCTGCTTTTTTGACAGCTTTCCCAATCCAAGTGATATGCCTTTTTGAACATCAAAAATTCACTTCAAAATAGGTCTATTGAGCATTTGAGGACATGTGTATTTCTACCGCCGCGTGTCTTTGAACTTTTACAAGATACAGAAGACAACATGCTGAAAAATAAACATTTCAAAATCACAGCACACTGAAAGATACCTTGAAAGCAAACTGTTCGCTGTTGGTGCTAATCCACCGAAAGAGGCAACTGTGCTTTTTAAGAGGTGTCTTTGCTCCATCTAGTGAACCTTTTGGGTAGGATGAAAATGAATTTAATCTACCCTGAGCGCTCCTGCTAAAATCATGTGCTTATTAATATTCAAAGCAGTGTTTCTTTTGAGACTCCTGTCCATCCTGTTACACTTTGATTTCATCATATTGGTGGATTAAGGTAATCTTTGCTTCCTGATCAACTAGTGTGCAAATTATGAGCTCAATTGATGATATTCTGTGTAAGATGCCTGTCTGTTTCCCATCATTTTTAATTAGTTTCATAGAGGAAAGAATGGCCAATATTGAATACATAAATGCATCATATTTAGTTGAGATTTACAATAAGACTCCACTGTCTTCTGTAAGAAAATGGAGGCATATGGACAAACTACAGCACTGATGGAAAGATTTCTATGCTGTATGACATTGGCTTTAGAAGAAGCTATTTAGATTTAAAACAGCAACATCAGAGAACGACAGTTTTGTTTGTTCTTTGTTTTTTCTTGTTAAAAAGTTTGACTTTTTGAAAAGGGGAGACAGACCAAAGAGTGTGATAACATTTTATTTCACAACACAATATGGATTGATTTGAGTGAGTGAGTCTTTTAGAAATCCGCTACTTAACACTAATTTGGAGATTACACTAATATTTTAAGGTTAAGTACAGTGCTTACTATTTTTACACAAAGACATACATTATCGTAGGTCACCTACAGAGGGTGGTGGTCAAATGTAGTGATGATTTCAGGTCTTTAGCTCATTTTCTAATATTTAAACTGATGTTATTACTATTTATATTTAATATACTTCTGTTGTGCTATGTAGCTTTTTTTTTTTTTGACAATAGAATTTAATGCAATAAAATATAACATTAAGAAACATCGTGATCATCGTGAGTGGGTTTGAAATATTGAGCTGAGATATTGTAAATATAGACTAAAAAGCTATAATGCTGTAGTGTTATGTTTTCGTGACAGTCATTTGAGTCTCAGAAAAATTGACATTTAGGTCATAAAAAGTTGTTACATTGTACAAAAGAAAAAAATGAATTATACATCCTCAGTTCTGCTAGACAATCCTCTCATAATGTTTAATTAAAGCTCAATAACATAGACTGCCAATTAAACGCTATGCAGACAGCAGTCCAGTGAATGGTTGAGTGCTTTGGGATTTGGCTACATGGCCTTTTACAATTTCCATCCCTGTTATTTTTCAATTAGTGTGAAAGAGGATTGTGCAACAACTTGTAATAAGCATAAAATGGATATAAGGCTGTTTCTATTCTACTTGGAGATGTTTCAATGGTGTGAGATGCAGGTTAGGTCTTCTGAAGAACTCAGATGCGCTGTAAACCCTAACGCTCAAAATAATTAATTGGTTTGAGTAGGACAAACTTAAATGAAACAAATTAGTCCAGTCAAATTAACTTTTATGAGTATTTAGCAGTTTCTTTTCTTTCATGTTCACAGAACTGATATATTTTAAATAAACTGAACTGTTTCATTGTTTTGAGTTTTATGAAATTATTTCTTTTAATTTAGACGAAACTGGGCTGGGATTTCTATTTCCTAGCATGCTTTGCCCATGGCACTCAAAAGGGAGAGTAAATGCTAAAATTAAGTGTTATATAATGTTTTTTTTTGTTTTGTTTTGTTTTTTTGTGCAAGATTAATGTTAAGTGGGAGATTTAGTAGTGATTAATGTTTTGTTATGCTAATGTAGAAGAGTTTCTGTTAATGTGGGTTTTTGGAGAGTTACCGTCATGGTGACAAGTGGCTTGGTTTAAGAGCAGGTATGTTAAATGCTTTATATTGCTGCACTCATTCAGCAAGTGCTATATCATGCTATTGTTAACATGCTAACAAATTAGCAAGTTAGCATTTTCTGAATTAGCTTGTTATAGCTAGCTAAGTTTGTACTAATAAAAAGGTTCACATTGAGGTTACATGAAAATTGTATGTCAAATGTATGAATTAGTGTACTTATACATTTTAATTGTTCTTAATTTGAAATGTTTAAGTACAAAATAAAAAATCTGCCAGTTCTGCTTACTTAAACTTTGAATTTCTTAACTTAAAAATTTTGAAGCCGCTGATTGCCTCAAATTTTTTGAGTTTCACCAACTTATTCGGGTTTACAGTGTGCAGATGATTCAGAATAGGGTGTGTTGCAGCTTTTTTTTTGTCTGACCAGAAGATACATGATTACCCAATAGTTTGACATTAACATTAATTCATGTTTTTACAACAGTAACATTAATTAATGACATAATTACAACACAAATTCAACATATATAAACTGTAATGCTAAAACTTTCTCCTACAATAGCGGAGTACAATATTAGTGTTTTCTTACTTCAAATAAATACTGTATAAGTGTTTTCAGTGGAGCTTCAGCTCCACTACAGAAGCTGTTATTTTTCAGGTGTAATGTATTGAAATCACTGTCATGTATTTCTAATCTACCCTCTGCCTCTGAAGCATCAGTAAGGAAAGGCCATATCCCTTCTCCCTAAAGTGATAATTACCCACATCACTATTGATCTGCCTATTGATGCATTGCTAATTGTTTGCGGCTCTTTTTTATTTATTTAATTCATTTCTGTGCTAATGCGTATGTGTTAACCTTGAGTCGAGGAGTTTTGAATGCAGATGTGGGGATGCCGGCGTTAGGATTCTACTTTTTAAAATGGCAGAGATTTTGTGCCGTTTGCACTTTGAGGCTCGGCTGCTTAAACAGAATGTCAGTTCGAGCCAAATTTGAGTTGCCGTAATGATTCTTTCTTGACGTTGTTGAGATATTGAATTTCATCCCTGCCTTGAATGTTTCCAAGTTTTCTGAGTGGTCTCACAGGTGCTTGTTGAAGACGGCTCAAGATGCAATTATATTGACAAAACTTGAAACCACATTAAAGATGAGATGGAATAATAATTATGATTTTTATGTATCAAGAGATTTGAATTAAAAACAACAAAAATGTATTCAATTTGACTTTAATTATTGATTTCTATACCCACTCAAAACCCAAGGCTACCATTTCATAGGTAAATATACATTTGCTCCCTTTTGCTCCATTTCAAAAGTACATTTTCTAAGAGAACATGTTTGCATTTTTTATTGTAAAGTTGAGGAAATATCGAAAGAAAGAACTTGGTTGGTATCTACCGTTTAAAGCAATGAAATCTTTGATATAGAACTTGATATTAACACAACAAGTGTGATTTTATCAACCACAGGCACATAAATCAGGAAAATTATCCATAGAATAACGACAAAACCGGCTGCAAGAGAGTATGAAGAAAAAGAGAAGCATGAAAATACAAAACACCCGTGTGTGAATATGAAACTATATGTCAACTATAACACTGCTGTTTTTGGCATGGCCTGGGCCTATAGTGCATGCGAGTAAGTGTTATGAATATGCACAGTCAGAACAGAAGAACATCTAGGGCTAATGTGTGTGAGTGATAGCGAGAGATAATGCATTTGTGTGTATGTACGCGAGTTCGCAGAGCTGAAGGTGTTTGTGCTGTTATGCCCTCTGGCTTGGCTGCCAGCTTCTTTCCCCTACTTCAGAGCCAGGAGGCAGACTGCCGAGGAATACCGATCACCTTGGCCAGAGATGCTCCTTTGAGCCTTTCTCTGGCATCTTTTCCCCTTCTGCCAGCTTCCTCCTCTGCTCCTCTCTTCCCTTCTGAAGTTGACAACAAAGACATCCTCGGGGTCCTCCTTGATGTAAGACCCGCTCTTGATCTTTTTTCCCTATGTTTTTGTACCTTAGTGTTGCGCTACTTTCATATTCCGCTAGCACAATATTTACACTCCAGAAGACAAAGCCGGGGTGAATCTTTCATGCTGGCCAGGGCCCTTCAGAAAGAACCAATCATCTGGCCACATTTCGGCTTCATTACCTAGCCAGACTTATCAGATATCAGGGACAGGTAACCTCCGGCCGCGCCGCACTGTCGCACGCCATTCCAATCCCGCTCCAAGGATGGAGCCGCCTGGTGAGTCGGAAGACTTTGTTCCCATCTTGATTTGCCTAAACCTATCCGTTTATAATTGAACCGCTCTTTGCCGAGTGCAAGAGAGCGAACAGAAAAAAGTGGCAAGCACGGACTGAGTTACATCTATCGGCCTCAAAGTTTTTCATCTCTTCCCTTCTTCTCTGACATGGAGTACCTCCATCACGGCTGCCACAGTTCCCTCTTTCCCCCCTGCCTTCCCTCACTCTCTCGCTCTCTCTTTCCTTCCCCGCTTCCATGAGGAGAACTCTCCAAAGAGCTAATTAGTGGAGTGAGTGAGTCCAGAAAGTCATAGAGGAACTGAAGGAAGAGACGCGTGCCTCGCTCGCTCGCCCATACACTCGCCAGCTGACGGTCAGGGTCCTGCAAAGGGGTCACCAGAGTAACCGGCAGTAACTAGTGGCAGGAAGACCGACAGAGACAATTGAGGGAGCTTCTGAGAGTGATGAGCCACTGACAGGAGGTTTCCTTCAAGAGTCCAAATGGCTTGGAGAGGGACAGGCTCAAAGTACCTGGAAGTACAGAAGCGGCGATGCTAACGACATGCTAACACAGGCTGTTCCATATCGCTCACACTTGTCAAGGGAGAGAGCTTCGCTGACATACTTATAGAAGAAGCCAGGGGCATAAAAAATAAAAATAAAATGCTATCCAAAATATTTGCTTCAGTGTACAAAGGCAGTGCTCAGATCACCCAATATACTCAGCAGTATATCAGTATCAGCAAATCCAATGGCAAAAAAGTAGTATATGCTTACAATATACTATTAATTAACATAATATTTTGAAAAATGTCCATTCTATGATAGTCAGTGTTGTTTTGGACCCTTTTGATTTTCATTGTACACTCAACAGTTTCTTCTTTTTGAGGCATTTCTCTAAATATTTTCTTTTGTGTTCTGCAAAGAAAAAAAGCCATACAAGTTTGCAACCACATGAAGGTGAATAAATGATTGCCAAACCTTTAAATGGTTTTTATTCATGTCAGAAAATGTTACTCACTCTGATTAAATCAACCTGACATATTATACACTAACAAAAGTCATTTTTAGTAGTTAACTTCAACAGACAAAAAAGTCATACATGTTTGCAACAACATGGCAATTAGACAATTTTCACAGCCTTTAATTATCTACAAGCTAGCTCTCAAATCTATCTGTCTTGTGTATTACTACAAACTGCAAAAGGGTTAAATAAAACGTTTTCAATGCAATTAAGCAACTTTTAAGTAGACTAATCACCTAGATCAGGCATAACCAGATGAATGAACAACTCTAGGATAGGATAAAAATAGAAAAACATTACATTTAGTAAATACAATGTGAAGATATAGGAAGGCAGCTAAGAGTTGATAAGAGAGCATAGGTGATGTCACGATGGGATCTGGTGTGAGAGCCAAGCTAGGTTAAACGCAAAAGGAAGAACAAAAGGATTCTGGGAATGTGCCCTGGGTCCTCCGTTGCTTGCAGACCAAACTTCAGGAAAAGGTTATGGGGTTGCCATTATGTTTTCATGATGATCATTTATTTATTTGTCAAGCAAATCAGAATAGCAGCCGGGCTTTTCACAAAGCAAACTGTGGTAATTAGCAACAGTGGGAGTGGTGGCAACAACTCCGACTTCATCCACTGACTTTTATGTGTGTGTGCAGAGAGGTGTGGGTCTAAATATTGATGGAGTTGCTAAAGCACATTGTGAAAACTACAAACAGTGTTATACTGGACTGGCAGAGCACCGGGGTTATCATAGAGATGGCATGCCAACTAACTTGTACAAACCTAAGCTGCTGAAACTCAAATAGTGGACAAGCTGGTCCAGGCATGGGTGAAGATATGAACTCTTTGAAAACTCACTTTTTGTTTTGCTCCAGCTATCCTAACTATTTTAGCACTGTGTTCGAATAATAAGGTTAATCTGTAATGATAACATTCACATATACCATTATATTTTCCTTTATAAGAAACAATAGTGCTTCCTACAGTATTTTAGGTTGGAAAAAGAGTTGGCACTTCTTTGATAACTTCTAGTGGAGATTTAATTGAGAATTAACTGCATAACAGTATTCTTTAAGGTGTCAAATAAATTCAAATGAAAAAATGTTGAATTACATCATAAAATCCTTATAAAATTATGAGCGGAATTTGCAATAAGGTGAAACCAAGTAGCAGTCCATTAAAGAAACATTAGTCATATTTTCTCATGTACTATTCCTCACTACTTTCTTTACTTTTGACTTTTAAATCTTACAAAAACTGATGAAAGTGAGGGAAGTAAAAGCGAAAGCACAAATGTCAATTTTTCAACAACAAAAAAAAAATGCATTAATGCAACGGACGTCTTATTGTAGCAACACACTGCAGAACATGACAACGCTTCCTGTTCAGAGCTGTGTGTTTGTCTTCATATAAAATGTAACATCCTGCCGAAGCCTTGTGTGCCACGTGGGACCTCACTTTGCAGGTCTCTGGTGTAATCCCATGATTCCTCGCTCCTCAAAAGACCGTTAATTACAAAAAACCTTCATTTCTTTTAATATGGTTCAGGCCAATTAAACAGCACATTATTCACACAAATATTTTATTTGAAATGACGTTTTTTTAATGAGGCTTCTGCCTTGATTGTTAATCGCCATGAATGTATTAAAAGAAAGGGAGTGCGACACAGAAAAGTGCTTTGTACATCTGCTTTTCGATTAATATTTAACACGTACCCCAGATTTTGACCATGTGCCATCCTGGTTCCTTAAACTGTGCCATCCTTTGTCTAACCATTCATGATCTAATGTGTCTTAGTGAGAATTCGGTTACACTTTATTTTAAGGTGTCCTTGTTACAGTGTAATTATGCATTTAAGTACTGAGTAATATTAATTAACTACATGTACTTACTGTAGGGTTAAGATTAGGGTGTGGTTTAGTTGCATGTAATTATGCATAATTTATAGTTACTAATTACGTGTAACAAGGACACTGTAAAATAAAGTGTTTCAGAGAATTCTTTATAACTTAAATCAAACAGAAGTCATTTGTATGAACACTAAAAATGTTACTTTATGCAGGCATATTCAACACTGGTGAGCATATAAAAATGATATCATATTTAATGGGAAGAACTGAGTAATTCAGATAACTATTTGTATATCCAAATGCATGCAGCGCCTGTAATTACAATGAATGGAAACATGAGGCTTGTATCCAGTTCCTACTTGTCCCCATTTTCAGAGCACTTGTCACAGCTCCCATCTTTAATAAATTCTTGCTCTGTTAAATAATTCAGCCTTTTATCAATAAAGCTCAATGTTACTCTATCTCTTAGTCTTCACATTCAATTGTAGGACTATTTCTTTATTCATTATCTGTGTCATTTTGTCACATTCTAATGTGCGGCTCTCTGAAACGGCAATCTGTATTTTTCCTAGTTATCCATCTTTTCATCTCCCACATACATTTTTATTTTCGCTCCCTCCCTGTGCGCATGGAACGGAGTATTATCAATGTTTCTGACATGTCCCCTGTTGTCCATCTTATTCCCAGACACCGAAACAGAAATACTAAACTTTTTGGTCTAAATTTGTATTGATTTTGTGGATTAGCTCAACTAATTAGATGCTTACTGGGGTCAATATGTTTTCTAATGAAGTGCAGAGAGCCCTTCCACATTTAATTCTCAGTAATCACGATAATCTCTTCATGACCTCAACACTCTCCTTAGGCAAGAGTACTTTTTTCCCCACTGTTGTGTGAGTCACAACATCTGAGAATACCTTAGCATAACAGTGCGCCCCTAAAATGAAGTGTAGGCAGTGATGCACACTCCTGATATCGATTTTGCACCGTCCGAGGCGACATGACAAATAGATTTGTCCGCAGTGGCAGTATTTCAAGGATTAACATTGTCTTGGTTTGGTTAATCTTCATTTGTTTTTTTTTTCTTTTCAGTAGCTCTGGGCAGCATGAATTATTAAAATGCCTCTAATGACATGAGTAGTGCCAGATAAAACCATGACCTTGTAAGCATTGATCTCCCGAGATACACCAATAAACTCTAATTTGGATGCTCTTGATATGGCAAAATTCAGACTTATATTCAAAACGCCATCGATCGCCAGCCAATTATTCTCCACCTTTTCATTCCACTCGGCCTCATTGATTTCATGCTGTTGTTTGAGTTGCAGAATTACTGCTGACAACATGCAGCGTAAAACTGCACAAGTATCATTATGATTCCATACTGTATATTCTTCCTCGTAAGTTGTTTAGTACTGCATATGTAAGTATTACTGTAATGATTACTGTAATGACTTTAGATTTAAGGTTGCAATGAAATGGAAGTAGTGCCAGATATTGTCCTCTGCATAGTGATGGACATCCGAAGTAAAAAATGTAAAGCAAGGATTTGCTTCTATATGCATCGGTTGTTTTCTGGATTTTGAGATGAAGACGTTGCACTCAGTTTTCAGGGGTGGTATTTAAGCGGACTAAATGATTGGAGAAATCCTGCATACGTCACCATAGAGAAGTCTGTCGCTTCACCTGAAGCTCCAGTTACGACATTTTGATTAATTATTTGAGGTCAAAGAAAAAAAGAAAGAAAAAACATACTTGTATACACAGATGAATCGTTCACAATAAGATCTATAGCATGCATTTAGAAAATACATGTTTATTTTCTTTTTTTTTTTAATCAAAACATAGAGTATCGAGTCCATCAACACCCCCAAAGCTTGCACAGTCCTATACCTCTTTGTGGGTTCAACATTTCACTTGGTAATGTTACGCATTTTTGATTTATATGATGTTTAATGTTTGATAATCGCATTAGCTAATGTGTGTGTGTGTGTGTGTGTGTGTAAGCAATACTTTTATCGTTTTTTTTTTCTTCTGCTGCTTCTTCACTTGTTTTTGGATCCAGAGATTTTGTAATATTACAGAAGATGCGTAACAGTGCTCCCTGCAGTATAACTTGGAAAAACATGGATTGCTGGAAAATTCTGTCACTGGCGGGGAAGCGTTGTGTCATAAATGACAGAAAATTCCATCAATGGCAGAGAAAGATTAAAGTTCATTTTTGACTCATTCAAGAGTCGTACTGAGCAAGATCAGAGCTCCTGATCACTGTTCTGTTGTAAGTACTTAAAGTACTTGTAAAGCTTAAAGTCGGTATGAAATCAAAATTGACCCTTTCTATACATTCTTTCTTGTTTCTGATCCTATTGTGAAGGATTATATGGTTTTTATAAGGAAAAAAATGGCTTTGTAATTAGAGATGCACCGATGGACCGGCCAGGGACCGGAATTAGCCAATTTTCCTCATGATCTGCCCGGACCAGTGACCGGCCAGTCAGTCTTTCAGATTCCTAACCGGTCCGTTTTGTTGCCAGTGGCACAGACAATAACGTCAGCTGCTCGTTTTCGCTCTCCTCTCCGACGGCGACACCTGAAAAAACTCACTTGCCTTATTCGCTCTCATAACTATCTGAGCGCATGGTCTGAAGCTCATGGCGCAGGTGCACTTAGGGCGTGTTCGAATCCACTTTTGCTAGTTTAACAGCAGAAAAACGGTCGGTGTGCCAGGCGCACACATTTTAAAAATGTTTGTGTGCTGCTGTGCGACCCTGTGTGTGCAATAAGCAGAGTGTACGTTCGTTGTGCACCCACCTATAGGTGCACATTACTAACACGCCCTTTAAATCACACAAAAAATACTGCGCTATTGACTTTAGACCAGGTTTTTGTTGGTCAATGGCGCAGTCGTTTTCAATTGCCTCAATATAGCAACGTGCCAACAATGCGCCTGAACACACCTCATTTTCAGACAGATAGGCGCGAGTGCAATTGCTATTTAAACAACGTGGCACTGGACGTGAAAATGAAACCTGTGTCGGGCTGAAACTAGCAAAAAACACTTGTGTCGCGCCTGGCATCGCATTGTGCCGAGTGTATGATAGGGCCCTTAAAGTGACCGCAGTCTAATAAACCGTGTTCTGTCTGTCATGTTAATCAAAAAACAAATGACAAAGAAGATCATTCTCTGCTCTTGACTGAATAGGTTTTATAACTTTAATTGTAACTATTAATCTGTATTAAAATTTTACAATGAAGACTATCCAGTGTTATTTAACCTTTGATTACTTTAATTTCTGCAGTAGCCTATTTCTTAGCTGAATAATAACCTACTGTTAGAACCTACCCACCTAAAAAACTTAATGCCATGTTTATTTCATATCTCTCTTTATTCTATTGCATTTATTTGTGCTGTTGTTTGCAATTTACTTGTGGTTTTTTTATGAAACTAAAATGTGTTGAAGAAAAGTAGATTTTAGTTTGTATATACTGTCAATTATAGTTCTCTAGAAAATCGGAATCTGCAAAAATCGGTATCGGCAGGTCACACTTACAAAAATAAATCAGGAATCGGCCAACAAAATTGCAATTGTTGCATCTCTATTTGTAATCTTTAATCTTTTAATACATGTAAAATGTCATCACTTAACCCGTTTTAGTAAACTCACTACATTTTGGTATGTAACTGATTGACCACTTTTCACAACCCAATCAGTTTGTGATCCATTAAATCCCCTTCTTGTCGAATATCAAGTTTCACCCGTGACATTTGTCAGAAGTGAAGTGTTGCAAATGGCAGTTCGCATTGACTTTAAATAGTTGTTTTTAGCATTCTCTCACTATATTTAATTCTCCACAAAATTATCTTAATTTAAAGACATTGTTGTTGCACAAAAAGTCCCATGAGTGTGTGTATGTATGTGTGTGAGGTTATTTCATTATATCCTACTACTACTGTTCCAGTAAAAAGACAGTGTGTATGTGTAATGTGTGACAAGGAGTGTGTATGTGTGTGTATGTGTGTTTGTGTCTGCTGTCTGAGAATCTACAAGCAGAGACCGCAGTGGGACTTGTCTGTGCGTGGGGCTAAGTGAAGGTGACAGTGTTTCTGAGCAGCTTCCTCCCGCACAGGAGAGTGATGAGACTCCCTGTGATTGAAGGAACATTCCTGCAGGCGTCCTGCAAGGCTTGGATTCAGAGCACCGTCACCAGGGGAACAGCAGCCGCGGCTACCCCAGGCTTTTAGGTGTTAGCCTCTCGCGAACAGCCACCGGCGCGCTGGAAGTGACCTGGCAGAGACAGAAGTTCAATTATAAACTGCATCTACAGGATTAGCACAATAATAACCATAATTAAAGGCACATTGCATTAGGCTATTCTTTTTATGATATTGCATGAAGGAAGAAAAATGCATCAAATATATAAATGTTTTAAGTTCAAAGACTGCATTTAAGAAGGCCAATCCTTGATGGAGGATTTTGTTCAAGACTATGTGCATGATTATGCGTGTGTACTGGAAACCGAACAACTTCCTAAGATCCATATTTGCGGAAAAACATCAGGTAAGGTGGAAGAGGCACGTAGCACAAGCTGTCAAGGTTCTTAAAGGTCTAGTTAGCAGAGGTAATAGATGAGAGTTGTCAGTTTCACAGTTTATGAGCCCCACATGTCCCCTGAGAGCTACCATAGCCTCTGGCCATTCTGCCCTTACCTAAGGCATGGACCGCTGGAAAAAAATATAAAAGAACCTGATGCTTCTAGTCATTCTGCATCCCTGCATCCATCTCAAAATAATTGGTGAGGCACCTTTCCACAGAAAAAGAGAAGGGGGTATGAAAGAGTAATAGCTTGCAGCAAAACTGCACAGGTCTGTTGGTTCAACTCTGATACACTGAGTCAGTGAAGGTTGTTTCTCCAGCGGAAAGTTTGGAAAAAGTTCCGTGTGACTTAAATGATTAACTGCGCATCTCAGAAATATACGTTCTGAAAAGAGTCAACTAAGGGGTATTGTTTTAATTTTTGCACTGTCCTTTTGTGCAATTGTTTGTTCTTATTTGTAATTTTTAAACCAGTAACACTTTACAGTAAGGTCCAAATAAATTCTGATAAAATCTTATCATTTAATCTTAAATAATATTAATCTCTACATATAGGCCTACTAATATATATATATATATATATATATATATATATATATATTAACATATATTACTAAATGCTGTAATATATTTTTCATTGTTAGTTCATGATATTTAATATGATAATATTAGCGAATTGGACCACTGTAAAGTCTTACTTTTAAACTATTCATTGTCTGACGTCTATGATACGCTTTGTATGTACATGCTAAACCAGGGGTCTTCAACTAATTTTTTGAGAAAAAAATGAATATGCCGTACACACAAATAACTGTTAACTTCAATGAAAGCTAAAGATCAGCAGAATGTTTCACTGTCTCTCCCAGATTAAAATGTCATGAATATTTACATCAGTAATGCTTTAATGGCTTTGCAGTGTAAACATCATAACAGTATGTAATAGTATGCAAATATAATAATAGTATAGGCTAGGTTTAAAGCACAGCACTCTGTTTTAGAGTCCTGAAAAGCTGAAGACTCCTGTGTTAAACTGTGAAATTTAGGCACCGCTCCTGTCTCTGTCATCTTTATGTTTTAGTTTAGCTGGATTAGCAAATCCACTAGGTGGAAATTCATCTGTTGATAATCTTTCACTTTCCTTCCTCACACCAACATTCAGATATTTATTAGACTCGCTTCACTTACAGCTTTCTTCATCCACTTACAATCAATAACATTTGTATTATCATTATTATTATTATTATTTTGTGTAAATATCGAATCAGAAAAACGTAAAAATTGGTCTTTATTTATCCATGGTGGTGAAGCACATGCAAGCAAAGGTTTCGGCCCTCCTCCCTGACAACCTGTCCAGCATCTAATGACTACCCCAATCTCCATTTGCAATTCTTTCTCTCATCTCCCTCCCCTCCACGCACATCCATCTCCAATCTGGTAGAAGAAAAGCCCTTCTCACCCGCAGAACTCAGGGAAGACAATACCACTGGGTTTTACGCTACCTGTAAGCTCAGAGATAAGAAGGAAACACAGTGAAATTAGGGGGGAAAAAAATTATTATTCTCTGAATGAGACGTCTCGGGTTTGATCAGAAGGCAAATCAAAGCCCTATCTCTTAGGCTACTTAAACATTCACTTTAAAAGTCGGCAAACTGATTGTACTCATATGGAAATCGTGGCTGCCGTGCCGTCACCGGCCTGAATTCTCTCCTGTCTCCAGGTTCTCTGGGATCCCAGCAGAGCCCTCACTCTCCCCTTCATTAGAATCCTCCTGGTGAGGGGCAGACTCTGAGAAATGAGCAAAAGATGTAAATTCGAACGCAGAAAGGAAAAGGTTCAGATCTTTTCTCTTTTTTCCCCCCTGACAAGCTCCAGAGAGTATAATGAAACAAGAAATGTTATGGAAACTGAGAGTAGTTCATCTTGTATGGTTTAGTTGGTGTACTGGGCCGCTGGTGTTTCAGACGGATGGCTGTGCTTTTGTCAGTCAGTGGGCATCAGGCGCACATCGTGACAGGAGGACACTAGAGTAAATTGAGACTTGTTGCCTAATTTTACAGTTGATCATTAAATAATGTTGTTATACCGACAAACCAAGAGAAAAAAAATTCCACTATTCCACAAAACATGTAGCCAAGTAAATCTTTACAATGAGGTTAAAACATACTTCTAAAGCATTTATTAATCTTAGTTCATGTTAATTTCAACATTTACTAATATATTATTAAAATCAAAAGTTGTATATGTTAATATTATTTAATGGCCCTGAGCTAACATGAATTAAAAATGAACAGTTGTATTTTTATCAATACGGCAACAAATGTATTGCTCTTTGTTAAAGTTAGTTCATGCATTAGCTAACAATAGGACTTTGTTATAAAGTGTTACCAGTAAATCAAATAAAATGTTTAAACAAAGATGCACTGTATTTTTGCTTTTTTTTAAAAAATGGAACTGATTTGTGTGCTCGGCATTCAGATGTTGAAAGACATTTAATTAGGACGTGCCCATTACCCGCAACAACATTTGATATTCCAAACACTCAATCTGACTAAAAAGCCTTGATTTCAGGTTCATCTCTGCGGGTTTAAACAGTTCCGTGCATGCAGACAGCAACAAGAGCACGCTCGCTAGGCCAAGACCCAAACATGCATTAAGATTACCACCGTCCTCATTAGCACCCTGATGGACAGCATCATCATCATCTATTAGTGCGGGGAAAATATTCAGGCGGGGTGTTCGCAACAGCTCAATGGCCATGAAATTGATCACCTTAAAAAAAAAAAGGTGGGGGAGGGATAGAAGAAGGCTGTGGTGTTCTTATCCACTGGGAAGATTCATGCTCTTGGGCTTCTGCATTGATGGGCTGTCATGTAGCTCATAGGACTGTGCTTTAATTGGGGAGTGTATTAAACACTGCATGGTTATTGGGTTTTCATATTAATGGAGCTTCAACTTGGCATGTACTTAAAGAATGAAATCTAAATTATTGATGCTGACGATTATTAATTTTGATGTAGGATATGGGAAATTCTAGTATTCTGTAGATATGGATGATACATGGATGAACCTGAATTGTTTAAAATCTGAGCTTGAAAGCAAGAGTCTGAATATATATGTAATTTGGCAAGGAATCATATTATTATGAGAGTGATGTTGTTTTTAATTCATAACTTAATATTTAAAAAATGTACAAAGCCACAGCAGAATCAACGCTGTGCTTCTCCAAGCAACACACATTAGGTGGTGTTTTGTTCCTTAATAAATCAGCACTTTGAAAGAAATTCGGTTGAGGGTTTTTTTTTTCTTGGATGAATCTCTTAAGTGAATGATTCAATGACTCACTCTTAAGCCTTGGATATACTTCAATTCCCACGTCCGGAGACGTCTCGCGCACAGTCGTGTCCGCACAGCTTTCAAAGTATACTCAGCCGCGGATGGCCGAGTTCGACATGCGCAGTACAATTGTTGCATGCTCTGTTATACGTGCACCATCCGCGCGGTCTCAAAAATTGGGCTGCCTTTCTTGCGCATGCGCTGTTGTACGCGGACCATCCGTGCGGTCTCAAAAATTGGGCTGCACGTGGACAGGGTGTGCGGACGCCCGCAAACCCTGCTGATAACGAAAATTACGTCAAGCGGACGGTGCGCGAACGTGGACGGCTGAAGTATACTTTAGGCTTTAAAGACAGTAGGTGTGTCCGAAATCGTGTACTAGGTACTTAGTACATACTAAATTTGATATTGAAAATTGAAATTTGAATTTCATACAGATTTACTAAACAGGGCAAATTAGCGTGAGAGCGCAATTCCATAAATGCGCTGATGGGAGTGGACAGTTCTGCACGTGATCTACTGAAGACGCGCAAATTAATGAACACAGACGCAGCCGGATCATTTCCATAATGACCAGCGCAATCTACCCATTAGCGTCTGGTTTAATACGCACTTTTTTTGGGCAGTAAATAATGGCGCAAAACACCAGTAAATTGACGAGCACAAACCTTAGTAAATCACCTCGCATGATTTAAATACACTACTCCCATAAATTTTCTGCCTGAAAGGGAAACTCCTACAAATGCATATGCAAGGTCAGCTGCAAAAAATGACCCTGTCCACGCCTTTTCAGCGCTAATTTATCACTGCTTGTCTTTAGTAAATCCTGACAGTAGTTTTTTAACGCCAAAAGAGGGTTTGCAAAAGAGGGTTTGGCCCTTAATGTGTATAGGATGAATGAAATCTGAACGAACTACATCCGTGACTCACGGCATCATTTGTGTAGCTTCAATGTCATTCACAACTCCTTTCCCGTGGCTTCATGGGATAGTAAAATGTCCATCGAATTAATGCGCACTTCAGAATCTCTGTGAAAGTAGTAGGTCATCCAGGTGCTTTTCGCCTACAGCTTTATGAATTCCATAAATTCAGACATACTAATTTTATGTACTGTTTCTCACCTACTACTAGGAATGTAGGCATGCTCGGACACAGGGAATGAATGAATCAACATGTTTGAACAAAACTGTTGAATGAATGATTCAGAACACTCACTCATAAAGACAGTCACTTGTCGCCACTTACTGGCATGTCGATGTAACCTGCAGAAACAGTTACTGAAAAATCCACCAAGTAATGTGCAGATTGACTGTATGGCCGGAATGTGAAAACACTGACAAGCCGAATTATCCCAAAAAAAAAAAAAAAAAATTCTACTGTCATTCCATGTGTTGTTGGACTGTTCTGTCAGCATTCTTAGAATGCTGCTTGGCCAATCAGATTCGAGGACCATAACTTACTTTGACATGTATGTTTACCTCACAGGAACAGTGCACTTTCTGTTCATATCATAAGAGCAAATTGCTTTCAATATAAATTTCTTCTGATTTTGAGAATTTATGTCATGAATAGATTTTTTTCGACAATCATTGATGTGTTTGACTTATTAAATTTTTTTTTTTTTATTGAGCAAAATTGCAAATTAACAAAACAGTTGCTTGACCAAGGTAAGAGATCAATGACAAACATACACATACAGAAGCAAAAACAAAACAAAAACAAAGAGAAAGAAAATAGTAATAGAGTTGACCTTCCCAACATAGACACCTCCCTCCGATCCACCCCATGGTGTGCACTGGTTAGCTCCCCAGCCAGAGACACCACATCCAACCCAGATATCAATCCAACACAGTTATTTTACATGAGAGAAGGGATTGGGGCAAAGGCGGTAAAAGGGAGGGGCCAGTCAGCCCAACAACCGAGTCTGTAATGACCATGCCAACAGGATGTGCCAGTCGCACCCACCGACAGGTTTGCCCACTTACAAAGCATGTAGAAGTCTGTAATTTTTATCATAGGTACTCTTCAACTGTGAGTGACGGAATCTAAAACAAAAATCCAGAAAATCACATTGTATGATTTTTAAGTAATTAATTTGCATTTTATTGCCTGACATAAATATTTGATACATCAGAAAAGCAGAACTTAATATTTGGTACAGAAACCTTTGTTTGCAATTACAGAGATCATACGTTTCCTGTAGTTCTTGACCAGGTTTGCACACACTGCAGCAGGGATTTTGGCCCACTCCTCCATACAGACCTTCTCCAGATCCTTCAGGTTTCGGGGCTGTCGCTGGGCAATACGGACTTTCAGCTCCCTCCAAAGATTTTCTATTGGGTTCAGGTCTGGAGACTGGCTAGGCCACTCCAGGACCTTGAGATGCTTCTTACGGAGCCACTCCTTAGTTGCCCTGGCTGTGTGTTTCGGGTCGTTGTCATGCTGGAAGACCCAGCCACGACCCATCTTCAATGCTCTTACTGAGGGAAGGAGGTTGTTGGCCAAGATCTCGCGATACATGGCCCCATCCATCCTCCCCTCAATACGGTGCAGTCGTCCTGTCCCCTTTGCAGAAAAGCATCCCCAAAGAATGATGTTTCCACCTCCATGCTTCACGTTTGGGATGGTGTTCTTGGGGTTGTACTCATCCTTCTTCTTCCTCCAAACACGGCGAGTGGAGTTTAGACCAAAAAGCTCTATTTTTGTCTCCTCAGACCACATGACCTTCTCCCATTCCTCCTCTGGATCATCCAGATGGTCATTGGCCAACTTCAGACGGGCCTGGACATGCGCTGGCTTGAGCAGGGGGACCTTGTGTATGCTGCAGGATTTTAATCCATGACGGCGTAGTGTGTTACTAATGGTTTTCTTTGAGACTGTGGTCCCAGCTCTCTTCAGGTCATTGACCAGGTCCTGCCGTGTAGTTCTGGGCTGATCCCTCACCTTCCTCATGATCATTGATGCCCCACGAGGTGAGATCTTGCATGGTGCCCCAGACCGAGGGAGACTGACCGTCATCTTGAACTTCTTCCATTTTCTAATAATTGCGCCAACAGTTGTTGCCTTCTCACCAAGCTGCTTGCCTATTGTCCTGTAGCCCATCCCAGCCTTGTGCAGGTCTACAATTTTATCCCTGATGTCCTTACACAGCTCTCTGGTCTTGGCCATTGTGGAGAGGTTGGAGTCTGTTTGATTGAGTGTGTGGACAGGTGTCTTTTATACAGGTAACGAGTTCAAACAGGTGCAGTTAATACAGGTAATGAGCGGAGAACAGGAGGGCTTCTTAAAGAAAAACTAACAGGTCTGTGAGAGCCGGAATTCTTACTGGTTGGTAGGTGATCAAATACTTATGTCATGCAATAAAATACAAATTAATTATTTAAAAATCATACAATGTGATTTTCTGGATTTTTGTTTTAGATTCCGTCTCTCACAGTTGAAGTGTACCTATGATAAAAATTACAGACTTCTACATGCTTTGTAAGTGGGCAAACCTGCAAAATCGGCAGTGTATCAAATACTTGTTCTCCCCACTATATATATATATATATATATATATAAAGACATCTATCTATAAATAATTGTAGAATGATGTATTCAATAATAATTATTTATTATAAGTTTGTGAACATGTGGTTGGGAGAGTTGCGTGGGTTCGGTTTGACTTATTTTCTGAAGGGTCACATCATGTACATAATGCCCTCACTACAGATCTGACCAAACAAATTAGGCAGCTTCTGTCAATGTTGAAGTGCAGTGATTTGATTCTTTACAATATCATCATCTCATAAGCAATCTTGCTTGCAGATAAATGACTGACATACCCTTTTAATAATCCTGATCTACAGCAGGTGGTGTGGTAGAGTTATGAACTCAGAGCCTCTTTTCACACTGACATTTACAGGCCATTTCTCTCTTTCTCTCTGCTGTGTGGAGGAAGGTCACATAACCTTGGGCCAGCCAGACCCATTGAGCCTCTGAGGCAAATAAGAGCTGTCACTGTGGCATTTCACAGCTAATTCCCATGACAACAAAGAAAGAATAGCCCCTAATAAGAATCAAAGCTATCATCAGACCAATCAATGATTTCTATTTATATACAGAGCAATCCAGAGACAGCCACAGATAAGATGGCAATCACATAGCAAGTATTATATGTACACAACTTGCAGTGTGAAATCGTCCTGAAATTGAAAAGACAGTAATGGAGATATCCTGAGTTTCTCTTGGGAGAAAAAAAAAAAAAAAAAAAAACCTAAAATCTTTCACTATTGTGCAGAATCTTATTTGAACTCTGACCGCTACACAGTTTACCATGGAGATATAAACAAGAGAGTGTTATTATGTAATTGAACTCAATGCCTATGAGGACAATTGTCTTCAAAATGAGCGCTGGAGGAACTCCAATAATGAGTTAAAAACGTCTTTGTGTCTTGTGCCTGTGGGGAGCTAGCTATGATTAATAATTACTGCTTTAATTGTCTAATGTTAATTAAACACAATGTTATTATCTGGAATTAGTTGGAAATCTGGCCGTATTTGACTGTGACTGAATGGATGAGAATAACCATTGTTTCAAGACTGGTCTGCTTGGTGGACAATTTAGTAATTCTTATTTTATAGAAATGTCTGCCACATACAGCTAGAAAGGCACTTATACAATAAGGACAGTGTTTTCTCTCTCTCTCTCTCTCTCTCTCTCTCTCTCTCTCTTTTTTTAGACATTTAAAATGTAATTCATTCCTGTGACGGCAAAGCTGATTTTCAGCATCATTACTCCAGTCTTCAGTGTTACATGATCCTTCAGAAATGGTAGTGTATACCGCAACCATACACATGAATATACCACAACAACCATACACATACACCGATCAGGCATAACATTATGACCACCTTCCTAATATCGTGTTGGTCCCCCTTTTACTGCCAAAACAGCCCTGACCCGTTGAGGCATGGACTCCACTAGACCACTGAAGAAGTGCTGTGGTATCTGGCACCAAGATGTTAGCATGGTAGTCCTGTAAGTTGCGATGTGGGGCCTCCATGGATCGAACTTGTTTGTTCAGCACATCCCACAGATGCTCGATTGGATTGAGATTTGTGGAATTTGGAGGCCAAGTCAACACCTCAAACTCGTTGTTGTGCTCCTCAAACCATTCCTGAACCATTTTTGCTTTGTGGCAGGGCGCATTATCCTGCTGAAAGAGGCCACAGCCACCAGGGAATACCGTTTCCATGAAAGGGTGTCAAAGTAACATCCACATGAATGGCAGGACCCAAGGTTTCCCAGCAGAACATTGCCCAAAGCATCACACTGCCTCCGCCGGCTTGCCTTCTTCCCATAGTGCATCCTGGTGCCATGTGTTCCCCAGGTAAGCGATGCACACGCACCTGGCCATCCACGTGATGTAAAAGAAAATGTGATTCATCAGACCAGGCCACCTTCTTTCATTGTTCCATGGTCCAGTTCTGATGCTCACGTGCCCACTGTTGACACCTTTCTATCAGAACCAGCCTTAACTTCTTGAGCAATTTGAGCTACAGTAGCTCGTCTGTTTGATCGGACCACACGGGCCAGCCTTCACTCCCCACATACATAAATGAGCTTTGGCCGCTCATGACCCTGTCGCCGGTTCACCATTGTTCCTTCCTTGGACCACTTTTGATAGATACTGACCACTGCAGACTGGGAACACCCCACAAGAGCTGCAGTTTTGGAGATGCTCTGACCCAGTCGTCTAGCCATCACAATTTGGCCCTTGTCAAACTTGCTCAAATCCTTACGCTTGCCCATTTTTCCTGCTTCTAACACATCAACTTTGAGGACAAAATGTTCACCTGCTGCCTAATATATCCCACCCACTAACAGGTGCCGTGATGAAGAGATAATCAGTGTTATGCCTGATCGGTGTATGTGTGTGTGTCTATCCCGGTGGGGACTTCAACCTGAATGCACACAGACTCATGGGGACTAAATTGAGGTCCCCATGAGGAAACAAGCTTATAAATCATACAGAATGAGCTTTTCTTGAAAATGTAAAAATCAGAAAGTTTTGTGTGATGGGTAGATTTAGGGGTAGGGTTAGTGTAGGGGATAGAATATACAGTTTGTACGGTATAAAAACCTTTACGTCTATGGAGAGTCCCCACAAAGATAGTAAACCAGACGTGTGTGTGTGTATATAACAAGTACATTTGTTCCAAACCATAAGCACCTTATTCTCCTTTACATTGCATTTTACTGTTTCCATCACCCACAGATAAGCAAATGACACAAGCTCAAGCACAATGTCCCGTTCACCAAATCTGCTTTGTGTCCGTTCCCATGACGCAATTGCAGGACATTAATGGACCTTTCATGTGCAAAGCTCTCCGGCAGCCGGAAGGCAGAGAGCACAGGGAGAGACAAGGGCCGTGATAATTGACGCCTAGCCTGGGAGAACAATCAAGGCCAAAGCAGCAAAGCAGCACATCCTCTAATTATTGAAAAGTCTAGCATTGAGGTACGATGATAATCAGTCTCCCAGAGACCTGCGCCTCTGTGTGGTTAGAGCCGATTTATCCTGTTTCTCTCCCCGCTTCCACTTTTATTAAAGATGATATTTCATATTGAGGGGGAAAAAGGGATCTCCAGACAAAAGTTAAAATGCAAAGTTTCAAGTCTGAAAGAGACAACTCGGATTATTTCTTGGCTTATCCGCCAAGTACATGCAAGAAAAGGGATGAATGTGGAACAAAACATCAAAGAGCTAGAACTAAGAAAAAAGAAGCTGAAAAATGCTGTTAAATATTTAGTATGAATGCCAACAGGTGGTCAAGAGTGCAACACAGGAAAATGGTTTAATTATGATGAATTATGGATAAATCTTGTACTTATGTAAATATGCTGTTCATTGCCTAATTGAAAAAGAAAGTGGATCCATATCAAACCAAAAAAATCGCTAAATTAATGTGTGCATGTGTAATTAAATGACAATTAGGTTAATTTAAAAATAAAGTCTTAATCATAGATAAGTGGTTCTTTTTACAGTTCTCAATCCATTAACGATAAGCTTAAGAAGTAGCTTGTCTAGGAATGTGTATTTGGGCAGAATTCCATGTATAGTAAATTACAGGAAGACTCCCAACATCTCTCTTTAATATTGCCAGAAAATAATCAAAACAACTTAAAGGACTTAGGAAATAGAATCTTACATTGTTTTTATCTGACATACTAGATTTTATTATTATTATTATTTTTTTAAATATAAAGTTGATAAACAAAAATTGATAAACATTGGGGCCAAGAGTTGCCAGCTGCTTAAAACCCCCAAGATACTGTCTTAAATATACTGGAATACGATTATGCCTTTCTTTTATCCCTATTCATCAACGTATCTTAACTCATCTTCCCCAATTCACTTTTCTTTGGCTCTAGCCGATACCAGTGAAAGAGGGAGAGAAAATGACCAATTTGGTCAACACAAGGCTTACAAAAGATGTATAATAATTATACAGGTTTAAAATAGAGAAAAGACAGTTGTATGCTCCAAACAACATACATTTTTTGTATTTATATTTAATATTTCAGTAACACTTTATAATAAGTATACAGTAATAAAGTACTCACAAATCATTTGCAAAGTATTAGTTTAGTTAATTCATAGTTTATATTATAGTCTCTACATTGTTAATACATTAATATCCTATATACAAATAGTAAGATCTTCATTCATTGTCACTGTAATTTAGAAATTATTATTGTTTAATTAGCTTATGTATAAAGAGTTAGATAATGTTTTTTAATGCTTTGTATAGTCCTAATCCTAACTGATGTATTTTAACAATGTGATCTTGATGAGTATTTCTATGTATTTACCAAACGTACAAAAAACATACAGTTGACATATTGACAGCATTATGTTAACTTATGGTTTTTTTTTTGTAAAAAGTGCTTATGTTTAGCTTTGGGGAAAGGGCTAAGGGATCATATATATATATATTTATATATATATATATATATATATATATATATATATATACACTCACCTAAAGGATTATTAGGAACACCTGTTCAATTTCTCATTAATGCAATTATCTAATCAACCAATCACATGGCAGTTGCTTCAATGCATTTAGGGGTGTGGTCCTGGTCAAGACAATCTCCTGAACTCCAAACTGAATGTCAGAATGGGAAAGAAAGGTGATTTAAGCAATTTTGAGCGTGGCATGGTTGTTGGTGCCAGACGGGCCGGTCTGAGTATTTCACAATCTGCTCAGTTACTGGGATTTTCACGTACAACCATTTCTAGAGTTTACAAAGAATGGTGTGAAAAGGGAAAAACATCCAGTATGCGGCAGTCCTGTGGGCGAAAATGCCTTGTTGATGCTAGAGGTCAGAGGAGAATGGGCCGACTGATTCAAGCTGATAGAAGAGCAACTTTGACTGAAATAACCACTCGTTACAACCGAGGTATGCAGCAAAGCATTTGTGAAGCCACAACACGCACAACCTTGAGGCGGATGGGCTACAACAGCAGAAGACCCCACCGGGTACCACTCATCTCCACTACAAATAGGAAAACTACAATAGCTACAATTTGCACGAGCTCACCAAAATTGGACAGTTGAAGACTGGAAAAATGTTGCCTGGTCTGATGAGTCTCGATTTCTGTTGAGACATTCAGATGGTAGAGTCAGAATTTGGCGTAAACAGAATGAGAACATGGATCCATCATGCCTTGTTACCACTGTGCAGGCTGGTGGTGGTGGTGTAATGGTGTGGGGGATGTTTTCTTGGCACACTTTAGGCCCCTTAGTGCCAACTGGGCATCGTTTAAATGCCACGGCCTACCTGAGCATTGTTTCTGACCATGTCCATCCCTTTATGACCACCATGTACCCATCCTCTGATGGCTACTTTCAGCAGGATAATGCACCATGTCACAAAGCTCGAATCATTTCAAATTGGTTTCTTGAACATGACATTGAGTTCACTGTACTAAAATGGCCCCCACAGTCACCAGAACTCAAACCCAATAGAGCATCTTTGGGATGTGGTGGAACGGGAGCTTCGTGCCCTGGATGTGCATCCCACAAATCTCCATCAACTGCAAGATGCTATCCTATCAATATGGGCCAACATTTCTAAAGAATGCTTTTAGCACCTTGTTGAATCAATGCCACGTAGAATTAAGGCAGTTCTGAAGGCGAAAGGGGGTCAAACACAGTATTAGTATGGTGTTCCTAATAATCCTTTAGGTGGGTGTATATATATATATATATATATATATATATATATATATATACAGTGGGGAGAACAAGTATTTGATACACTGCCGATTTTGCAGGTTTTCCTACTTACATATCATGTAGAGGTCTGTAAATTTTTCAACTGTGAGAGACGGAATCTAAAACAAAAATCCAGAAAATCACATTGTATGGTTTTTAAATAATTAATTTACATTTTATTGCATGACATAAGTATTTGATCACCTACCAACCAGTAAGAATTCCGGCTCTCACAGACCTGTTAGTTTTTCTTAAAGAAGCCCTCCTGTTCTCCACTCATTACCTATATTAACTGCACCTGTTTGAACTCGTTACCTGTATAAAGACACCTGTCCACACACTCAATCAAACAGACTCCAACCTCTCCACAATGGCCAAGACCAGAGAGCTGTGTAAGGACATCAGGGATAAAATTGTAGACCTGCACAAGGCTGGGATGGGCTACAGGACAATAGGCAAGCAGCTTGGTGAGAAGGCAACAACTGTTGGCGCAATTATTAGAAAATGGAAGAAGTTCAAGATGACGGTCAATCTCCCTCGGTCTGGGGCACCATGCAAGATCTCACCTCGTGGGGCATCAGTGATCATGAGGAAGGTGAGGGATCAGCCAGAACTACACGGCAGGACCTGGTCAATGACCTGAAGAGAGCTGGGACCACAGTCTCAAAGAAAACCATTAGTACCAGACTACGCCGTCATGGATTAAAATCCTGCAGTGCACGCAAGGTCCCCCTGCTCAAGCCAGCGCATGTCCAGGCCCATCTGAAGTTTGCCAATGACCATCTGGATGATCCAGAGGAGGAATGGGAGAAGGTCATGTGGTCTGATGAGACAGAAATAGAGCTTTTAGGTCTAAACTCCACTCGCCGTGTTTGGAGGAAGAAGAAGGATGAGTGCAACCCCAAGAACACCATCCCAACCGTGAAGCATGGAGGTGGAAACATCATTCTTTGGGGATGCTTTTCTGCAAAGGGGACAGGACGACTGCACTGTATTGAGGGGAGGATGGATGGGGCCATGTATCGCGAGATCTTGGCCAACAACCTCCTTCCCTCAGTAAGAGCATTGAAGATGGGTCGTGGCTGGGTCTTCCAGCATGACAACGACCCGAAACACACAGCCAGGGCAACTAAGGAGTGGCTCCGTAAGAAGGTCCTGGAGTGGCCTACCCAGTCTCCAGACCTGAACCCAATAGAAAATCTTTGGAGGGAGCTGAAAGTCCGTATTGCCCAGCGACAGCCCCGAAACCTGAAGGATCTTGAGAAGGTCTGTATGGAGGAGTGGGCCAAAATCCCTGCTGCAGTGTGTGTAAACCTGGTCAAGAACTACAGGAAACGTATGATCTCTGTAATTGCAAACAAAGGTTTCTGTACCAAATATTAAGTTCTGCTTTTCTGATGTATCAAATACTTATGTCATGCAATAAAATGCAAATTAATTACTTAAAAATCATACAATGTGATTTTCTGGATTTTTGTTTTAGATTCCGTCACTCACAGTTGAAGAGTACCTATGATCAAAATTACAGACTTCTACATGCTTTGTAAGTGGGCAAACCTGCAAAATCGGCAGTGTATCAAATACTTGTTCTCCCCACTGTATATATATATATATATATATATATATTAGGGGTGTAATGGTACACGTATTCGTACCGAACCGTTTCGGTACAGGGCTTTGGGTACGGTGCACATGTGTACCGAAGGGTTCCGAATGCAATCTTTAACAGTTAACAGTACGCTTGTTTTTACTTCATACTTCAATCCGAGTTCCCACACGAACATATTAAGTATTCAGTCCATTTTATCATGAAATTCAAACGATAAATGCCGTTTTGACGCTCTTTAATATGACGTGACTGATCACCATATAGGCGCATCAGTTCAAGCGGGGGCATGGCGCACGTGAACGCGATCATCTCTTCCTAAAGAATAAACATGAATTAATATCTTAAGGTATGTTGAGGATACATTACAACTTACTGAAATGTATCATATGTCGTGTGATCTCTCAATCAGTGTTTCAACCGCGGAAAGACGTCAATAAAACATTGTAACATTGTGTCACGTAGCATTACACTTACCTCAGAAGTCATTCAGTGTCCACAGCTGGTTAGTTCACTAGAGAGATTAACTCTTTAGCTAAATATATGCACTATATTAGCCTATACAGTGGGGAAAACAAGTATTTGATACACTGCCGATTTTGCAGGTTTGCCCACTTACAAAGCATGTCTGTAATTTTTATCATAGGTACTCTTCAACTGTGAGAGACGGAATCTCAAACAAAAATCCAGAAAATCACATTTTTAAGTAATTAATTTGCATTTTATTGCATGACATAAGTATTTGATACATCAGAAAAGCAAAACTTAATATTTGGTACAGAAACCTTTGTTTGCAATTAGAGAGATCATACGTTTCCTGTAGTTCTTGCCCAGGTTTGCACACACTGCAGCAGGGATTTTGGCCCACTCCTCCATACAGACCTTCTCCAGATCCTTTAGGTTTCGGGGCTGTCGCTGGGCAATACGGACTTTCAGCTCCCTCCAAAGATTTTCTATTGGGTTCAGGTCTGGAGACTGGCTAGGCCACTCCAGGACCTTGAGATGCTTCTTACGGAGCCACTCGTTAGTTGCCCTGGCTGTGTGTTTTGGGTCGTTGTCATGCTGGAAGACCCAGCCACGACCCATCTTCAATGCTCTTACTGAGGGAAGGAGGTTGTTGGCCAAGATCTCGAGATACATGGCCCCATCCACCCTCCCCTCAATACGGTGCAGTCGTCCTGTCCCCTTGGAGTTTAGACCAAAAAGCTCTATTTTTGTCTCATCAGACCACATGACCTTCTCCCATTCCTCCTCTGGATCATCCAGATGGTCATTGGCAAACTTCAGATGGGCCTGGACATGCACTGGCTTGAGCAGGGGGACCTTGCGTGCGCTGCAGGATTTTAATCCATGATGGCGTAGTGTGTTACTAATGGTTTTCTTTGAGACTGTGGTCCCAGCTCTCTTCAGGTCATTGACCAGGTCCTGCCGTGTAGTTCTGGGCTGATCCCTCACCTTCCTCATGATCATTGATGCCCCACGAGGTGAGATCTTGCATGGTGCCCCAGACCGAGGGAGATTGACAGTCATCTTGAACTTCTTCCATTTTCTAATAATTGCGTCAACAGTTGTTGCCTTCTCACCAAGCTGCTTGCCTATTGTCCTGTAGCCCATCCCAGCCTTGTGCAGGTCTACAATTTTATCCCTGATGTCCTTACACAGCTCTCTGGTCTTGGCCATTGTGGAGAGGTTGGAGTCTGTTTGATTGAGTGTGTGGACAGGTGTCTTTTATACAGGTAACGAGTTCAAACAGGTGCAGTTAATACAGGTAATGAGTGGAGAACAGGAGGGCTTTTTAAAGAAAAACTAACAGGTCTGTGAGAGCCGGAATTCTTACTGGTTGGTAGGTGATCAAATACTTATGTCATGCAATAAAATGCAAATTAATTATTTAAAAACCATACAATGTGATTTTCTGGATTTTTGTTTTAGATTCCGTCTCTCACAGTTGAAGTGTACCTATGATAAAAATTACAGACCTCTACATGCTTTGTAAGTAGGAAAACCTGCAAAATCGGCAGTGTATCAAATACTTGTTCTCCCCACTTTATATATATTAATGATATTCTACTGAACCTGTTAGTGATGTCTTGATTATTTAACGTATGTTTAAATAAATCTGTCATGAAAATGACAGACAGTGTGTATAAATTATTATTGCAACAACGAATTGGAGAAAAAACACAATTTTATAATTAGATTTAGAAGTTAATGCAAAAACTGCCTTATGTGAAGTTTACATGTTTGCATACAATGTGTTACAAAGTATTTGAGTGTTGATTATTATATCTAAAAATAAATAGAATTTAGGCTAATAGTTTGGGCTCTGTCCTTTAATATTATAGTAATGTGCAAGTAAGGGCTCCCTATATAGTTTACAGCATTATCTTTAAGAAACTTTTAGTTATTGAATTCATATATATATATATATATATATATATATATATACACCGATCAGGCATAACATTATGACCACTGACAGGTGAAGTGAATAACACTGATTATCTCTTTATCACGGCACCTGTTAGTGGGTGGGATATATTAGGCAGCAAGTGAACATTTTGTCCTCAAAGTTGATGTGTTAGAAGCAGGAAAAATGGGCAAGCGTAAGGATTTGAACGCGTTTGACAAGGGCCAAATTGTGATGGCTAGAAGACTGGGTCAGAGCATCTCCAAAACTGCAGGTCTTGTGGGGTGTTACCGGTCTGCAGTGGTCAGTATCTATCAAAAGTGGTCCAAGGAAGGAACAGTGGTGAACCAGCGACAGGGTTATGGGCGGCCAAGGCTCATTGATGTACAGTGCATCTGGAAAGTATTCACAGCGCTTCATTTTTAAGTTTGAAGCTTTTTAGTTTTTACTCTGACAGTTACAGTTAAAGTTTTCTGAAGGTTCCAAAACAAAATCACAAAATCAGGTGTCTTTGTGCGTACGCGTCGAATCTGTCAGTCAGCGCGAGTAAGATTGTTTTCATGAACAAGGGAAAGGCACTCCTCTCAGAAAATGTACAAATAAAGATACTTTTAGAAGTTGAATTGCTATTTGGATCATTGGGATCGCTAGATGAGGGCTTAATGAACTTATTTTTATGAAAACCTCAAATTCGACCAAAATTTTTCACTTGTTTTACCTGTAGCTCAAAATTATCCTGTGCACATTTCGACTCGTTTTGCCAGCACAGGTCACATATCTTTACTCTTGGGCGGAAGAAACACATACATGTGATCATGAACAGAGCTGTTGCTTGAATTCATGGGGCCCGGGATAAGATTATAATGGGGCCCAGCCCCGTAAAGAGACATTTAATGGATCCCCTTGTGAAATGGCCTATATATAGATCACATGCCACCTTGATGACTGCCCTGATTGTAAAGCACATTTTGAACCTGTGATTAAAACCAGATCTAAATAACTAAGTAAATCGGAAAGAAACTTTCTGACATCTATTGAAATATTTGTCTTAATTTGAGTGAAATTGGAACAAAATTGTCTGCTGGCTAATTTTAAATAGCATTCGGCAAGGCATGAGCTTTCAAAATCTGTAAGAGCTGTTTTTGTAGCAATCCTTGAGTGTTGCTGAATTCTCATTCACTCTGACACTCACCTGCACATGCAACATATGCAGCACAAATTATGCATGAATTGACACTGTCTAATGTACAGGAGGAACCACAAAAAAACAATTAAGTTTGTAATTAAACTGTCCTTTATTGTTGTTGGGTAGCATGTCATGCAAATTTGTAACTTACTGTAAAACAATTGGAATCACTGACAGACACTGCTACCCTCAATAGCACCTATTATTTAAATTCAAATATATAATCATGTTAGTGTTATGGAGAAATGGCCTAGAATTTTTTCCAATTTTATCAGTCAATTTATGGAATAATCTATTTGAAATATGTTGCTGAAAAACAATGTTACATACCACTCTCTTGTAAATAGTCATTTATCTGAGCAACTGAAGGCCATATTTAATGAATACATTTAAATAAGAGCTTATTAAAGTATGCCAGCTAAAATGAGAGGTTAAAACATGTAGAAAATTTCTTCCACTGAGGGTCATTCGCAGAGTCTTTCATACCCCTTTTATTTTATTCATTGACTCCTACATGAAATATCTTTTACATCACATTTGCCTCTCCTAGTGGCCATCTTAAAAAGACACCAAAAAGGCAGATTCTCTATGTTAATAATGTCTGCAGATCAGATTATAATTAGGCTTCACCACATTAGTCTTAAGGAGCGGGTAATAGATTTAAGATATAGTCTAGATGATTCTACGAAATAAAAGAGTGTACCTTAATAATAATAATTCATAATAAATTATTAATAATAAATAAATTATTATTATTATTATTATTATTATTAGTTAGTCACATTTTCCGAAAGCCAGAGCACAACATATTTTTGTAGCACAGCACCATTTGTTCTTATCACATTTATTTTTCCCATGCTCTATCATACACAATTTATTATTTATTGCAGTCTTCTGTAATACAAATGGTCTTAGGATAAAGACAAATCAAGAATTTCCATGCTACCAAGGCGGAAATAGATTCCTAAACAACTTTTGTCTGCTGAGGAAATTGGCACAGGAGTGAAGGGGGGCTCAGCAGACATCGACCAGGATCTGTGTCACTAGAGAAAATGACAAAGCTGCACTTGAGACAAGCACAATTTCACATTAATGAATAATTGAGATGCAGAAATATCCGACAGGGCTGGGAGCTTCTATCCTATGTTTGCTTTTTCTAATTATGATATAGGTGCCTATAACTGTAGTGCTTCACTCACATGGTGTATTTAAATCATGCATTCAGCTGTGAATTCTTCTTAAAATAAATAGCTGATGTTAAATCACTGTTGTGTTACAAAGCTTTGAATGTCAATAAATGCATCGCGTTTGTGTCCTTCGGACTGACGGGAGTGCTGTTGGGAAACTTTTTCACTAACACTTTACAATAAGGGTCCATTTGTTAGAATTAGTTAACTTCATTATTATTAACTAACAGTGAACAATACTTCTACAGCATTTATTAACCCTTAAATGCATTAATGTTTTGCCAATCATTATTATATATTCGGTATTACATATTCCAGATCTATATCTAACACGGATTGATCTCTACCTGTTGCGATAATATAAAACTCTCCTGATATTAGAGTAACAATTAAAGAAGAATAAAATAAAGCATATTTTGTTAACTTTTGGAGCTTGGAAGGGTTCAGTTTGAGCAGATGTTTTATACCATCATCACTGTCCTCGTCAGAGCTAATTTCCCAGTTCATTCAGCATCTGACTCATATTCACAATCTCAAACATATTCTCAAAACTATATCCTATAACATGCTGGGTTAAAAACAACCCAAGTTGGGTTGAAAATGGACAAACCCAGCAAATGGGTTGTTTTAACCCTGTAAATGGGTTGTTTTAACACGGCGGTTGGGTTAAATGTTTGCTTAAAACAACCCAATTGCTGGGTTTGTCCATTTTCAACCCAACTTGGGTTGTTTTTAACCCAGCATTTTTTAGAGTGTATCATTTTCAACATCTTTAAAATCAATATTTTGCGTGATTGTGTCGTGAAGCACGTATGTAATCAGTCCAATGGAGTGACGGAACGTCATAGGCGGGTGACGTCATCCACCAGGAAATTATAAAGCACACCTGCACCAAACACAGTCAGCTTCTGTGCCTTCAGCAAGTGCTCTATGTATCATTGTCTGTCAGATTTGGTGTTTTTGTCCGTCTTTAGTTGAAACTAGGCAGGAGTTTTTCACCACAGACAAAAAAAAATATATATATATATACTGACACGAGTGACATACACATTTAAGTTAAATGGCGAGCGAACAACATTTCAAAAAGTGTGTTCATCCCTGCCCACGCTACATCATGGCTGGGGATACGCATTTGATGTGTGTTGTTTGTATGGGAGCGCAGCACGCTCAGGCAGCTCTTGAGGGAGCTGGTTGTGAGCACTTGTGAGCGTTTGTCAGTCAGAACGCTGCGCTTCCGCCGAGCGCTCTTCGAGGAGGGCGCTTCGGCTCACGTTCCCTGCGGCTCGTGGGGGTTCGCAGATGGATCTGACAGTGGGGTTAGAGACGGGCTCTGCCTTATCTCTGCCCTCACCTGCCAGATCTAGTGCCTCTATCCGGGGTTTGGAAGCACTCACTGCGGTTTCTTCCGCCCCGGTGGAGGTATCGATACTGCAATTATCCAGTTCTGAGGAGCTGGATATGGTCAGTATCGATGCAGGTGGAAGTGAAGACTCGTCACTTCATTCCCCTGCGGGTGAGGAGCTAGTGGAAGTATTGAGTAGAGCAGTGGCCAGGCTCAGTCTGGACTGGCCACAAGAAAGTCAGGAGCGCTCGTCAGTAAAGATTAAATTAGACAGCGCTTCCTACCCGCTCATGCCGCTCAGCTTCCACGACGGGGCTTGCCGTTCTTTCCCGACCTCCACACCGAGGTGTGGAGGTCGTGGAAAAGACCGGTCTCATCCAGAATCTTCAGTCCCCAAATGTCCACTTATAGTAACATCCTGAGACTGAAGAAACATGGATATGGGCCGAGGGTGGAGGAGACGTTTGCGAGCCATCTCTCTCCCGAATCAGCATCGTCCCTTAAAGCCCCGACTTTGCCCACCAAGCCATTAAGGGCCACTTCAGCGCTGGTGGGCAAAGCGTACTCGGCTGCAGGTCAGGGTGCGGCTTGCTTGCACACAATGTCTATTGTGCAAGCATACCAGGCTGACTTGCTTAAGGACCTGGGGGAAAGTGAAGAGATCAGAGCTGATATGATAAGAGAGCTCTGATCGTCAGCAGATTTAGCTCTCCGTGCCACCAAGGAGACGGCCAGATCCATCGGCTGTTCTATGGCAGCCCTGGTGGCCACGGAGAGGCATTTATGGTTAAATCTGACCGATATAAAAGAGAAGGATAAAAGCTTTTTGCTGGACGCCCCGCTGTCTCCTGATGGCCTGTTCGGTGACGCAGTCAACACTGTCACCGACAGGTTCCAGGAGGCTAAAAAGCAAGCGGCGGCGCTCCAGCAGTTCCTTCCAAGAAAACCCCAGGCTCCTGCGGCTGCTGGGTGGGAGCAGCAAAAGCCGTGTACAAGCTCCTCACATCAAGCGCAACAAAAACAGAACGTACTCCACCACAGAAGGGGTGGGGCAGGGGGAGGCACTCTCAGGCGCAGCCTTTGAAGGGTAAGACGGATCTGAGGACCGTCATTATCTCTAAGAAGGCTGCATCAAAAAGACCCTGACGCCAGTGGTGTCAGGGCCGTGAGGGTAGTCCCCTCCGAAGGCAGGCGGTATACGGTGCCCGCCTCCCTACGGTGCCCTCAGAGGGTCGATCCACCAACCCTGCCGCAATGCCGAGGCGTGGAGAGCCCTCGCGAGTCATCCGAGGATGGCTCACGCCCTCCGAGGAGGGCCACAGTGCAGTCGAGCCAGTTGTTCCCTGCCAGTTCGCCGCTTCAGGGTGCTGCGCTCGCTGTGCAGAGTACATCAGAGGCCAGTCTCGAGAGGCTGGTACCCTTAGTAGAATTTTTGGTAGAGTGGAAGAATCTTCCAAATATATCTCATTGGGTTCTGCAGATTGTAAAAAAGGGGTACGCCATTCAGTTCAGATGTCGTCCGACCAGTTTCAACAGGGTTCTGCCCACAGTGGTGGGCCCCGAGCAGGCTCTGGTTATGACTCAAGAAGTACAAACTCTTCTGCGAAAAGAGGCTATAAAGAGGGTCCCTCATACCAGCAGGGAGTCAGGGTTTTACAGCCGGTACTTCATCGTGCCAAAGAAGGATGGGGGGTTGCATCCTATTTTAGATTGGGTTCTTCCGTTCGGTCTAGCATTGCCACCTCGCACGTTCACAAAATGTGTAGATGCAGCTCTGGTCCCCATGCGCATGCAGGGGATCTGTATTCTCAATTACATCGACGACTGGCTGATCTTAGCTCAGTCAGCTCAGATGGTGGTTCAACATCGAGATGTTGTCCTCGCACACATGAGGAAGTTGGGGCTGAGACTAAACTCCAAGAAAAGCGTTCTTTCTCCGGCACAGAGAACTACGTATCTGGGTGTGAGTTGGAATTCGATTACTATGCAGGCTCATCTGTCAGAGCCTCGTGTGGGGTCGATTCTCTCAGCAGTAAAAGGGGTGACGCTAGACCAGTCACTCACTGTCAAACAGTATCAGAGACTGTTAGGTCTGATGGCAGCAATGTCCAATGTTATACCCTGTGGCCTGTTGTACATGAGACCATTGCAGTGGTGGCTCAAGACCAAGGGGTTTTCCCCGATGGGAAATCCGTTTCGCATTATCAAGGTCAAGCGGCGATGCCTTCGTGCTTTGGTGATGTGGAAGGAGCCTTGGTTCTTGGTTCAAGGCCCAGTGTTGGGAGCTCCATGTCGTCAAGTCAGATGCATCCCTCACAGGGTGGGGGGCGACCATGAGTGGTCGCTCGGCCCAGGGCCATTGGCAGAACCATCATCGATCCTGGCACATAAATTGTTTGGAATTGATGGCGGTGTTTCAGGCTCTGAGACACTTCCTGCCAGAACTCAGGGGCCATCATGTGCTAGTTCGTACAGACAACACATCGGTGGTCTCCTACATAAACCATCGGGGGGGTTGAGATCGCGCCCGCTATACAAGCTGGCTCGCCAGGTCCTCCTGTGGGCCCAAGGGAAACTGCGTTCAGTCAGGGCAGTTTACATCCCGGGGTATTTAAATGTGGAAGCAGACATCCTGTCGAGGCAGGGGCCGAGGCCCGGGGAATGGAGACTCCACACCGAGGTGGTGGAGCTCCTTTGGGAGAATTTTGGCAGAGCAGAAGTAGACCTGTTCGCGTCATCAGAGACTGCTCACTGTCGTCTGTGGTTCTCCCTAATGCCTCCAGCTCCCTTGGGACTGGATGCCATGGTACAGGAGTGGCCGAGGCTGCCTCTGTACGCATTTCCCCCGATTGCTCTGCGTCCGGGAGTTCTAGAGAGAGTGCGTCGGGACAGGGCCTGTTTGTTGCTAGTAGCCCCGTTCTAGCCGGCCCGAGTATGGTTCTCGGATATAGTGTCTCTCCTCGGCGGCTCTCCGATGGAGATTCCGATTAGGAGGGACCTACTCTCTCAGGCGAGGGGAACAATTCTGCACCCTCGCCCAGAGCTGTGGAAACTGTGGGCTTGGCCTCTGAGGGGGCCCAGTTCATAAGTTCAGGTCTCTCAACTAAGGTTGTGGAGACCATTCTACACTCTAGAGCTCCCTCCACGAGGAAACTTTATGCCTTGAAGTGGAAACTTTTCACTTCATGGTGCGGAGATCGCCTGTGGGACCCAGTTAACTGCCCAGTGGGTGCAGTGTTGGATTTCCTGCAGGAGAGATTCTCTGCAGGGTTATCCCCCTCCACAATAAAGGTGTATGTGGCGGCCTTAGCTGCTTACCACACTCCTTTGGGTGGTGTGTCTTTGGGGGCGACACCCTCTAATTACTAATTTCCTTCATGGCACTTTGAGACTTAGACCTGCGGTTCGCACCAGGGTGCCAGCATGGGACTTGGCCATTGTACTTTAGGGCCTTTCTATGGCTCTGTTCGAGCCGATTGAAGAAGTTCCTGAGAAGTTTCTCACACTAAAAGCTATCTTTCTACTTGCTATTTCGTCTCTAAAAAGAATAGGAGACATTCAAGCATTGTCAGTGGCACCCTCGTGCTTGGAGTTTGCGCCCGGTATGGTTAAGGCCTTCCTACACCCTAGGCCGGGCTATATTCCTAAGGTTCCTACTAATACTGTAAGACCAGTTATACTGCAGGACTTTTGTCCTCCTCCCTTTCGGACATCAGACCAGGAAACACATTTAATCTGCTTAGCCCGGTTCGGGCTCTAGATGCTTACAGTGCATCCGGAAAGTATTCACAACGCTTCACTTTTTCCACATTTTGTCATGTTACAGGCTTATTCGAAAATGGATTAAATTCATTATTTTTTTCCTCAATTCAAATCAAATCAAATCCAATCACCTTTATTTATATAGCGCTTTTTACAATGGCAATTGTTTCAAAGCAGCTTCACAGTGGTAACAGGAAAATAATGCAACGGAATTTGATTCGGCTGTACAGCCGCTCTGGTGAAAACGGTGATGTCATCCAGCTCATTTCAATTATCATATAGTGTCAATGCGGGCAGATCAGTAATATAGTTGAAATTTAGGTGTCCCCAACTGAGCAAGCCAAAAGCCAAAGGCGACGGTGGCAAGGAACCAAAACTCCTTCAGGGCCAGAATGGAGAAAAAAACCTTGGGAGAAACCAGGCTCAGTAGGGGTGCCAGTTCTCCTCTGGCCGACGAACAAATAGTGTATGATTATGATTCTGGCAACATTACAGGTCAGAAGTCATATTAGATAAATAGATATTCGTAGGATTATTCGAAAGATTGGAGTTGTCACGCCGGGGACGGGTTTAATGAGGATGTCGTGTCGATGCGGCATTTACAGGGGGGAGTTTAATTGACACTATTGTCTCTACAGACACTTCAGGGATATGGTCGTCATGTCCAGGCTAAGGTCCACCATCTGGTCTGGATACGGCCCGGATCCGTCCGACTGCAGTAAACCTCGGGTTAAACAGAGAGACTAACATTAGCGTAGATGCCATTCTTCTTATGATGTAACGAGTACATCAGGTGTTATTGGAAGTGTTCCCGGTTCCGGCTGACCTAGTTAATGCAGCCTAAAACAATCATTTAACTGATTTGAATAATAGAAATTAAAAATGTTTTATGTGTATGCCATAGTAAAGAGATGTGTTTTTAGTCTAGATTTAAACTGACAGAGTGTGTCTGCTTCCCGAACAATGCTAGGAAGACTGTTCCAGAGTTTAGGTGCTAAATAGGAAAAGGACCGACCACCTGCAGTTGATTTTGATATTCTAGGTATTATCAACTGGCCAGAATTTTGAGACCGCAATAGACGTGATGGAGTATAATGCGTTAAGAGCTCGCTCAAGTACTGGGGTGCTAAACCATTTAGTGCTTTGTAAGTAATCAGCAAGATTTTAAAATGTATACGATGTTTAATAGGGAGCCAATGCAGTGTTGCCAGAACCGGGCTAATATGGTCATACTTCCTGGTTCTAGTAAGAACTCTAGCTGCTGCGTTTTGGACCAGCTGCAGTTTATTTATTAAGCGAGCAGGGCAACCACCCAGTAGAGCATTACAATAATCTAGCCTTGAGGTCATGAACGCATGAACTAACTGTTCAGCATTTTGCATTGAAAGCATGTGCCGTAATTTAGATATATTTTTAAGATGGTAGAATGCAGTTTTACAGATGCTAGAAACGTGGCTTTCAAATGAGAGATTGGTATCAAAGAGCACACCCAGGTTCCTAACTGACGACAAGGACTTGACAGAGCAGCCATCGAGTGTTAGACAGTATTCTAGGTTACTACTTGTGGAGTTTTTTTGTCCAATGATTAAAAATTCAGTTTTTTCCGAATTAAGTTGCAGGAAATTACTAGTCATCCAATTTTTTATATCAGATATGCATTCTGTTAATCTTGTGAATTGGTAAGTTTCGTCAGGGCGTGAAGAAATATAGAGCTGAGTATCGTCAGCATAACAATGAAAATTAACGCCATGCTTCCTAATAATATCTCCCAGTGGTAGCATGTACAGGGTGAAAAGCAACGGTCCTAGCACTGAGCCCTGCGGTACTCCATAGTGAACTTGTGTTCGGTGTGACATCTCTTCATTTACTGCTACAAACTGATAACGGTCAGATAAGTATGATTTAAACCATGCCAATGAAGTTCCACTAATGCCAACATAATTTTCGAGTCTATTCAAAAGAATATTGTGGTCGATAGTATCGAATGCAGCGCTAAGATCGAGTAACACTAATAGAGATATACAACCACGATCGAATGATAAGAGTAAATCATTTGTAACTCTAATGAGAGCAGTCTCAGTACTATGATACGGTCTAAATCCTGACTGGAAATCCTCACAGATACCATTTCTTTCTAAAAAGGAGCATAATTGTGAGGACACTGCCTTTTCTAGTATTTTTGACAGAAAGGGTAGATTTGAGATTGGCCTGTAATTGACTAATTTTGTAGGATCAAGTTGCGGTTTTTTAATAAGTGGTTTAATAATAGCCAACTTAAAAGTTTTCGGTACATATCCTAATGTCAAGGATGAATTAATGATATTAAGGAGATGATCTATGACCTCTGGAAGCATCTCTTTTAGTAGTTTAGTCGGTATGGGGTCGAGCATACATGTTGGTGATTTTGATGATTTAACGAGTTTAGCCAATTCTCCTTCTCCTATAGCAGTGAATGAATGTAATTTTTGTCTGATGTGATACTGTAGTAGACGGCTGCATGGTTATAATTTCCTAATATTATCAATCTTACAAGTAAAGAAATTCATAAAGTCATTAGTGCTGTGCTGTTTACAAACATCAGAAGGTGAAGCTTTATCTTTGGTTAATTTAGCCACTGTATCGAATAAATACCTAGGGTTGTGTTTGTTTTCTTCTAAGAGAGTCGAGAAATAAGCAGATCTAGCAGTTTTTAGGGCCTTTCTGTATGCAATCATGCTCTCTTTCCACAAAATGCGAAAAACTTCTAGTTTTGTTTTCTTCCAGCTGCGCTCCATTTTTCTGGCTGCTGTTTTAAGGGCCCGGGTGTGCTCGTTGTACCACGGCGTTGGACTATTTTCTTTAATCTTCTTTAAGCGCCGGGGAGCAACTGTGTCTAAAGTGCTGGAAAAGAGAGAGTCAATAGTTTCTGTTGCAACATCGAGTTCCTCTAGGCTATCTGGGATGCTGAGGAGATGAAACTGATGAGGAAGATTATTTACAAAGAAATCTTTAGTCGCAGCAGTGATAGTCCTGCCATATTTAAAGCGAGGGGACGGCTTTGCAGCCTTTGCTAAATTAAGTGTACATGATACTAGGTAATGATCTGAGATGTCATCGCTCTGCTGCAGAATTTCAATGTTTTTTCCATGTGACAGTATTAGGTCTAACGTATGATTACGGCGATGAGTGGGTCCTGACACGTGTTGCCTTACTCCAATAGAGTTTAGAATGTCTCTAAATGCCAATCCCAATGCGTCTTTTTCATTGTCTACATGGATATTAAAATCACCAACAATTAGGACTTTATCTGCAGCCAGTACTAACTCTGATAGAAAATCAGCAAATTCTCTGGTAAAGTCTGTATGGTGCCCTGGTGGTCTATATACAGTAGCCAGCACAAATGTCAAACAGGATTTATCAATTTCACTACATAACGTTACATAAAGCACCAAAACTTCAAAGGAATTATATTTGAAACTAGACTTGTGAGTAATACCGAAGATATTATTATAAATTACAGCAACACCTCCCCCTTTACCTTTCAGACGCGGCTCGTGTTTATAACAATAATCTTGGGGGGTGGACTCATTTAAAGTAATGTAATCGTCAGGTTTTAGCCAGGTTTCTGTCAAACACAGCACATCTAGGTTATGATCTGTAATCATATCATTAACAATAAGCGCTTTTGAGGAAAGGGATCGAATATTCAGAAGCCCGAGCTTTATCATTTGATCATCTGTATTATATCTGTTGTTTATTTGTTGGACATCAATTAAATTTTTACCGTTGAATGGTTTTGATGTTTTTTTGTATTTACTAATTCGTGGAACAGACACAGTCTCTATGTGATAATATCTAGGTGAAAGAGTCTCTATGTGCTGGGATTTATCTGACTTCTGTGACGTGAGACAGCTAGCAGGCGGTCGGGTAAGCCAGTCCGTTAGTCAAGGTTTAGCTCTAAGACTATGTGCCAAATTACTAGAGAGAAGAGTGGCACCATCCCAGGAAGGATGAATACCATCTTTTTTCAACAGGTCAGGTCTGCCCCAATAGTTTTTCCAATTGTCTATGAACCCTATGTTATTTTGCGGACACCACTTAGACAACCAGCCATTGAGTGATGATAGTCTGCTAAGTATCTCATCACTCTTTTTAACGGGGAGGGGACCAGAGCAAAAAACGTCATCTGCCATCGTACTTGCGAGTTTACACACCTCTTTAATGTTAATTTTGGTGATCTCCGACTGGCGAAGTCGAACATCATTTGTGCCGACGTGAATAATAATCTTAGAGAATTTACGATTAGCATTAGCCAGCACTTTTAAATTTGCTTTGATGTTAGGCGCTCTGGCTCCCGGTAAACATGTGACTATGGTGGCTGGTGTCTCTATTTTCACGTTCCGTGTAATAGAATCGCCAATAACTAGGGCACTTTCAACAGGATTCTCAGTGGGTGCATCACTGAGTGGGGAGAACCTGTTTGATGCCGTCTCACCGTCACCCAGTTGCCCTGCTGCACGGGCTCTACAGCCGGAACCGAACAATGTACAGAGTTCACTAAGCTATTCGCATCCAAAGCAGTGTCTAAAGCTGTTACGTTCTCACTACTCTCAAATAAAGTCTGGATGCGTGTCTCT